>CM066988.1:2407500-3007500 GCA_033977485.1 Hydrangea macrophylla | reverse complement strand
TTTCTTTTTCCTCACTAAATCCATACACCTAACAGAGCCTTAGTGAAGAATGAGTTCAGTGAAACAACACACGTGTACAAAAGGATTTAGCCAGCCCAGGGCAGCTTCAGGCTTTTTAAGACTAATCAATGGCTGATAAATTAGTTATCTGTTGTATGAAAGGTAATTTACATCAAGCATACCTGCAATGAACTCAAAGTACAACGAAAATAATAGGCCGAACACTGGCAAATCCCTACAATACTACTAGAAGTCAAAGCCACACTATAGTAACTTTGTCGCCCAGTTATAACTTGGCCACGAGAAATTTCGGCATCTCCATCATATTGACCAAAGGTTTGTACTTAAAATTGAATGGAAGAACTAAAAGTAAGACACAGAGAAAGGCATTAATTTTATATCAAAGATTTTTACTAAGATTGCAGAAATACCCAAGGAGCTACTCTTTCGTGGCTCTTGTATAAATATGTTTTGCAGCAAGGTGTTAATTTATAATTTTCGCCTTGTAGTTTATGAAACCTTCTCTGCACATAAGCTTTAGTGGATTCGGAGAAAAATGTGAGGAGAACAAGTTGGGAAAGAAATCAGAAGAAGGTACAAATGAAATTTAGCTCATGAATTGACAATGTTAAGCAGTCATAATCGTGAAGCTTGATATTCATTGTTGGGCTGATTCTCTGACAGCTTAAGCTTTTGGAGTAACTGGTAACTTAACATGTTATCAAACCTTTAGTTTTGGGAGGTCGTGGGTTCAAGTCTGCATCCGCATTTGCATATTGCACTTTGGTCTGTCTGTTGTCTCTCCACTAGCGATACGGGGTCACACGTGAGGAAGGGTGTGTTCAAACTTAATATCATTGTTGCGCCCATTCTGTAACAGCTTAAGCTTTTGGAGCAACTAGTAACTTCACAACAATCTCCATTTATTTTTCTGCAATTTTGTATTTCTCTCAATAAATGTATTATTTTTTCAAAAGTTTACATGTGTGATGCATTCATGTGTTCGGTTAAAGGAATAATTTTAGTTTCTGGGTGGGAACTAGTCTGCTGGTAGTAGTCCAGTTGAACTGAAAGTCTGAAATAAAACATCTATCACAGTGACTGGTCTGTGTGGACAGGATTTAGGATCCTTTCTCTTTTTGCTTCAAAGGATTTTTCTATAAAATTCTGCTCCTTCCAGATAACGAATAATGGGATCAATCAGCCTATATAAACCAGTTGCTGCAGTAGCTCATACAACCATGTAATGTCAGCAATCTTATCCTTCACACTTCTCTCTGCCCATATTCAATTTTTATCCTTCTCATGAGAAAGGTAATCTCAATCTCACATTATGATTGAACATAGAGCGAAAGACTTTAATAAATTATAAGCATGGTTAAAACATGTATTTTTATTTTATTATCATCTTATGTGCATATTTTAAGAAGAAATGAAAGAAAAATGAAAGAAAAACAACCCCACATCCTTTACAAATCGTGGTATATAGAGCAAAAGAGTAAAAAAAAAAAAAAACTAAACGTTACCATTTCGGTTTACCCACATTGATAGGTAAAGCAGAGTATTTCATGTTGGCACATGTTTTTTCTATATATCAGATGCTCAGTGTATGACACAAATAACTCCACTAAATCAAGTGTTCAATAATGAGTCCTTGGTATTCTTGGAAATAAAACATTGTGCCTACTTGTGAAAAAAAAAATTTAAAAATAAAAATTACCTCATCTCCTTTCTTAATCCGTTGTCCAGCATTTATCATCACTTCAAGCATGCGGTCCTTGAAACGCCAATGAAAGAAACAATTTGGCTGAAAGGAATGGTTCAGCATATCTGTGAAATATGACCAAGTTCATTAAATATTTTTGGGAAAGCCAGGATAAAATTGCGAGGAATAAGAAAACAAAACTCTGAGAACATACTTGTTCCATAATTGCAGAGAAATTAATTATTTACTAATTTAAAATGAGTCGAGCCGCTTTTAACTTTAACTGAGAAGTCATAACACAGTTCTGCAAACGTTGTTGGCTAATCAAATTCCACGGATTATGCTTCTCAATTAAAATTATATAGATTGACTAGTTTGACTGAAAAACATTTTAACCAAGGGATCTCACCATTATTGAAGTAATTTTCTTAAATCAAAGTCTCGTGAATTATAGCTTCTTCTCAAGAATAATTGTATAGGTTAATTAGAATATCCAGACTTTTCCAAACTTATATTATCAGAGTAGAGAAGACCCCTTTAATCTCTGTCAGTTTAGCACTCCTTTGTTCAAACCATTTTTGAAGCAACATGTTTCTTTTTATCGAATCCATTCCTGTCCTTGAGAAGACCACATCCAATGTCTAATTAATTGCTGCAATCACAGTCAATATCTAGTTTTTATTTCTTGAGCTCATGATATGACATCTTCACCAATTTTCATGCTAGTGACTTGGATAGCAGATACTACTAACTGGAGGAGGAAAAAACATTATAATTAGTTCTATAAACGGATTGAAAGAAATTGTGACACAACTAGAATTGACGAGAACCATGGGCTTTAGTACAAGAGGCTGTGATCATGTTGGCAGAATTATAGACGATAACATTTCAAATATTTAAGTGGAAGAAGCTCACCAGCATAAGGAACAAACATGTTTGCATCTTGAACTAGAGCACCAATTCTCATTTGCAGGTGAATGCATCGAGATTGTGCCATACCCACGGCCCAGATGAACCTCTCTGGATCACGAGCAAGGCGCTTTATTTTAAGGGGAACACCAGAGTGCTGAACAAACGAAAAAAAAAGGTACTACGATAGTGGGCAATTGATTGCAACAGGAAATGATGTATGAGGACTAAAGGAATTATGTGAAGTTGGATAGAAAGGGGGAAAAAAAAAAGCTGCTTCATACCCAATTCTTTTCCCAAAATTCCAAGGCTCGACATTGCTGTTCTCTGATGGTTGAAGCCAGATTATCATCCTGCAGCTCCAAAAGGTCCTCCTACAGTATACGGAGATTAACACTCAATAAGCATTATCTTTAGGCTATAAAACATGGATATCATAATACAGCAACGACTTGGACTCTTGCGGAATGAACAATTTTTTTAAAAAAAAACCAAGAAATAACTTTTAAGCAATCAATATACACACATGTATTTAGAATCAACTAGCAGATGGCTCAATGTAATTTCCATATCTACTGAACTTATAAAAGCACATGCATTAAGCAATCAATATACACACATGTATTTAGAATCAACTAGCAGATGGCTCAATGGAATTTCCATATCTACTGAACTTATAAAAGCACATGCATTAAGTGAGGCGTAGTGATACTTTCACTTATCCAAAAAAAAAAGATTTCAGAAGCATGATGCACAAGCCTTGAGGGATGAGGCTTCAGCTTCATGCTCCTTGTTTTTCAAACTAAAATGAAACTGCAAAACTTCATGCAAGAGAAAGATGGCCCAAAAACATAGTGATTTGATAGTGCACGCAATTCGGAGAACAAGTTTATTGGAAAAGGTACTTATGAAAAGAAATAAGGTCTCTAGATTCATCTTTATATCTACTTAAGATAAGAAATTCTTTTACCATGCTTAAGCATCTAAGAGGTTTGAGCACTTTAAAATGCCAAATGAGTTAGCCATTGAAGAACATGTCAAAAACAAAAAGGAACAGACAAAGCTTTAGTTTTACCACATCTAATGCCGGCTAGAGCCACAGAGCTAAAGGCAGATTCTTTATTTGCTCATGACTTGGTCCTCACCAAGCAAGGGAAATGTAATGCCAGAAAAAATCCTTGTTTTGCAATTATGCATTTTAAGTGCCCAAGGCATTAGCATTAAATTCCATATGCTAATCAAAATTTGCATGACAACTAGAAAAGCCTTAACATATAGTCTCATTTTATGTGATCAACGCCCCTGAGGTTTTCCTTCTCGACGTAAGCAAGAAACACAATTTAAATGCTGCCCATATCAAATGTTCACCAATGGATGTGATGTCCCTGATGGGCTCGTTTACCAAATCCAAAACCAATTTCATGAGATAAACTAGGACTTATATATAGGAGTCCAAATTTACATCATAAACAGTTTCACAAGAAACCATCTACTCGAACAGATTAAGCTATTAGAAAGGGTGCCACTTAAGTATTTATAATCTCAACACGCCCCCTCAAGTGTGACCAGACTTTCTTTGATAAGGGCCAAATACGTGGAAATTTTAGAAATCAGGGTGACGGTAAGGATTGAACTCAGGACCTTTGTCTGCTCTATACTGTTGACAACTGTTGAAGCTTGATATACATTGTTGGGCCCATTCTCTAACAGCTTAAGCTGTTGGAGTAGTTGGTAACTTAACATGGTATCAGAGCCTTGTTTGTGGGAGGTCCTGGGTTCGACTCCCCATCCCCGCTTTGTTGTGCATATTTGCACTTTGTTATTTGTCTCCACTATGATGGAGTTTGGTTTGTTTGCTCTCCACGTGCAAGTTGGGGTTGCACGTGAGGGAGGGTGTTGAAGCTTGATATACATTGTTGGGCCCATTCTCTAACAGCTTAAGCTTTTGGAGTAGTTGGTAACTTAACAACAACAATCTACTCTAAAAGCTTAAGCTATTAGTGATGGTATAACTTAAGTATTCACACTCTCAACAAGAAGCTAAAAAGGTCAAACCCAATGAATGAGACTCCAGCCATGGCAGCCCTATTCTCACAGGCAAAGAGGTTGTTCCGAAATTTCGGAACTAAGCATATGTTTAGGAATGTTCAAAACAGGATCACAGTCACACTCAGTCTCACTTTTACCTAGTTTTAATTAAAATCAAAATTGTGTTGGTTTTGACAAAAAACAGTCCTTAAGATTTTTTTTTTTTAAGTAAGGCACAGACTCTTATGTAAGAGAAAAAGAAGCCACACAAACACCAAACTATGTAGAACTGGTTCTGAACAACACAATTGGTTCTTGTGTTACCAAAATAGACTCTAATATCGTCAATTCTGCCAGTGGCACACACCTCTGTAGCTAGAAGCAAGCTAGTGCACTCGTCAGCACTTGGCAAAAAATCACCATATAGCTGCCAAAAGTTGTCCTCTCGGTCAAATGCATATAAAAGAAGACATGCTAATCGCAGGTCCCAATCTGTCTGCCACAGCAAATTAAACAATTTTAAGAAACTATTAAGACAAGAAAATTCGAAAAATTACAGCTGTAAGATACTGAGTATCAACTAATATTTTGTTAAAACTTCGACTGCATAAGAAATAGAATATACTGTAACAATTTATCTCCTAATGTAAGAAATCACATGATCCAGTGATTTTTGACAATGAAAGGGAAAAAAGAAAAAGAAATTTAATTACCTCCGGATTGGTTGAGTTAATGATGTCAAATATCGGGTGGCCCACTGGTACTATATCAGGAAAAAACATCCAGGGAAGCTCTTGGCTTATGGTTAACATCAATTCTAATGGAATTTCCATGATCAACTGCATAATCAAGCACATATTTGGACATAATGAAATAAGAGATATGGGACTAAAGCAATTGAAGTGCAATTTCGTAGTGGCCATTGGTTATATGAACCCAAATTGAAAAGCAAAACTCAACTCTGGCTCGACGAAGAGGTTCGACATCTTTGGAAGCATAGATACCGAATCCATCAGGACCTTCCTTGAACTCAATTCCATAAGCTCGAACACTTCGGACATACCCAATCTTATAGAAATCAGGATCAGCTGACTCCAACTGTTTGGAGAATTCAAAATTTGCAGTTTTTAAACCACCCCACTAATTTTTTTTTTTTTTTTTTAAATTGATAAAATTCCAACCAACAAGTAACTTCAATTAATTCAATTCAAAGTCTATCTATTATCACAATCAGAGAAAAAGCAAAAAAAAATTAAAATAAAAATAATTAATAGAAAACAACAATTAACAATGGTGGTTGGTGGCCCTTTGGTACCTGGGATAAAGAAGAAGTCTGTTCCAATTGGGGCGGAGGTTGAAAGAGGGGAAATGGAGTCGAAGGAGGTGTCTCAACAGTAGAAGAAGCTCTGATGGGTCTGATTTTGATGTTGACGTCTTGGGTGTTACGGCGGAAACTTTCCAACAACTGATTCAAATAAACGGCAAAATAGTTCTAGAAAGAGAGAAGAAAAAAAAAAAAAAAGATGAGGGGAAAATTACGCCATTGGAAAACGTACCTGGTGGTGGGTGGAGAAGAAAGAATGGGAGGGGGTGGGTTGCTGAAGAAGAAAGGAGGAAGCCATTGCAGACATATATATATATATAGTGGAGTATATGTATAGATGGGTATGTGTGTGTGTATGTATATGAAATTATGAATATATATATATATATATATATAACTAGTGGAGTAGTAGGATTTAGTAGTGAACCACTTGCTCTGCTACCGTCAATGGCTGCAGATGGAAATGGGAGAGGGGAACAGTAGGCTCTCTCTGCTATACACTCACATGACATCAGCAGAAAACGTTATCCATTACACTGCCATTCCACTCCGTTTAGTTGTTGGATTGTAAAATAGAATATAATTGAATTGTAGAAAATATAATAGGATAGAATTGATTTGTAATTTTAAATTTTGTGTTTGATTTGAAAGATAAATGAACGAAAAGAATCACGTTCATTTACTATATTACTCGTATAAAAATGGAGATGTGATATATATAGGGATAAGTTTGGTATATCATATTATTTCACTTAAAAGTGAAATTTCTCACCAAATCCTATTAAAAGTGGTGGATTTGTTTTTGGGCTAAAACAAGAATTGTTGAGAATTGACTAGTACTGAAAATCAATTCTTTTGTCAAACCAAACACAAGATTTGCCACAAACAAGAATTGCAAATCAATTCTTATCTAGTTTGTGGCAAACCAAATGGACTGTTCGAGTGAATGCATTTTTCGAAAAATATTTTACATCGAAACAAAACGGAGCGATATTTCAGTTCGGATTTCGGTATGTATCCTGCCAAACCGAACCAAACAACCTGCATCTTTTTTAACCAAAACATGATTCGATTATCCAAATGCCCACCACTACATCAAGGACACGTGGAGAACACCCCCCCCCCCCCCCCCCCCCCCCCCTTCCCACTTGAAAGAAAATCGTATGGAACCCTTAAAGGTTTGCGTAGCAGAAAACAAAATTTAAACGATTTCCTAAAATCCATGATCAAGTCTATGACGTATACAAAACATAAAAACATTCATAGGAGGTTTAAGTAAATAGTTACCCTTGTAGCGTGTTTTACAAAACTTTTAGATCCTTATTCGCTCTGCCTCCTTTTGGTACCCTCGTACAAAGTTCACTTAAATCGTCCAACTGTCCGATCTCTAAATGTATCCACACGAGCATTCACGAGCTAGAAGAAGCATTCTATTTTCTTCATCAAATTGAAGAACTTAGATTTTCTCAAACTCATTAGAGTTGATATAGATGGGGTTCATCATAGTGATGGTAGTACAGTTGGGCTTCTTTTTGGGGAAAAGATTTGATGTGCTAGTTTCTAATCTTTTTTTCCCTTACCTCTTGTTATATAATAAGTGCATAAGTGTCACTTTTCTAATCTAATTAGAAAACTGTATTTGATTATAAAACTTTCTTAAATAAAATATATACTTATGATATTATTATACTACTTCTATATTAATAACTTAATATTAATTAAGTAGACCCTCATTACTTCTTCTAATTATACATTGTCCTTTTGTGTGTGACCCCTTAGGTTTATACTAATCTGGTAATAGGGACTAATACTTATAAAGTACTTCAATTAGAACTCATTCTAATTATTATTGAATTAGAATCATAAGCGACACCTAGCAGCATATCATAACACACCCAGATAGTCTGAAAAATAGTGAACCTTTCCGTTATCAGTTTTCATACAATTCAATCATTCTATTACACAATGCCCTAATTAAATCTTTTGGGTAATGGACATATATATCAAACCCCGATGTAATTATGTTCTTAATCAAACTGATATTACTCTATTTGGTGAAATCAGAAAACTCTTTTCTAATTGTCACCCTATTTTGGCCCAGGAACTTAACTTGAATTATATCTTAAAAAATCACATAGGACATTCTCTCTCTTACCTGAGTGTGATAGATTCCTTATTGTACACTCACATGCCTCTATGTGCAACTCACTACACCCAACAATACATGAATATGCCCCTGGTGAAAACATAAACACCGCGCACTGTTAAAGTGTAACAACCCGCACATAAGGCAACCATGATGTCTCAAGTCTAAGGATATATCATTTGTACTACTGTAACTAAGAACAACCAATTGACATATAAGTAAAACTCCATTTGGATGTTCTTTACAACTGATCACGTTTAGTGAATTTGTTCTCTAACAAGCACTCACATGTCTGTTCTAGTATCCCCACACTGATGATTTAAGACTAGTCATATTTCATCAAATAAAATAAACATAACATGTGTTAGTCTAACCGGATTATTAAATACTCAATTTAATAATCCTACGACTAAGAACATTTTAAGAATAAAGTTACTGAGAAGTATAATGTCCTCTTTCTTAACTCTTTAAGAATATATTTTCTCAACTTTAATTCTATAGACTTATCATGAAGATTAAACAATAATAACTATCATGATAAATAATAAACATGCTCTTTAATAATTAATGAGACTGTTAATGAATGTAATATTCATAAAATACTCTTCCAATAATTGGCTTTTAGAGCATATTATTGACACCACCCAAAAAAAAAACCACCAGAAATATGGTACTAAATTTCCAATTAGGAGAATTATTTGGTTTAAAGACACAAAGTAAACCCTTTTTGGTAATATGGACATTATTCAATAAGTTAATTAGAATAGGTCATTTAACTAGTTGACCACATATTTTTGGGACATATTTACCCTTCTTTGTATTTGTCATTTTCATTTCTCTCTCTCTCTCTCTCTCTCTCTCTCTCTCTCTCAGCAACACCACCGACCACCACCAACCGAGACCACCGCCATCACAAGAGACCACCCCCATCACCGGGGACCACCGTTGTTGTCACCACCACTATCGCCGACGTCTCATCTCCATCGCCGATCAACGGCGATGTTGTCCTAATCACCAGAGGCACCATAGCTCACCGGTGTCTAGGTGGATCAAAGGAGTGCGAGCTCTCCGTAACTCGCGTCCCACCAGGTACGCATCAGGGAGCACGTAACCATGCGGCTCCACTAAGTACGGTCGCCACTCAAAATGGGCCTCATCCAACTAGTCCAACTGATCTTTGTGTACACGACGCACATGATGGTACGCAGCTCCAAAGGAACCGTCCACCTAAACAAATAAACAAAAAAAATTTGTTATAGTACTCTACAAATAATATATTTTAACATAATTGAATGGTACACCAACTAATACCTGCACCCAAGCGGCCCAATGGGAAGATCCGGATGGGCCTAGAGCGGTTGAAAACCCATGGGAGGAATGCTGGACAAGCCCGGCCTAATCGCCGGTATATGCTCCCATGCCCATATCTGCAACAACAACATGCATCATAATTAATATGTACTCTTTTTTTATTTACATAAATAGGGTTTACTTAATGAGATATTAAAATATACTTGCAATAACGTAACTGGGCCGCAAACGTCGCACACATACATACGAAATGACTGACATAAGCATCGATATAACCACGCCAATATGGCTGATCCCCAGCTCATGCAGCCACATGGGTCCAAATCACGTAGCAACGGAAGGTACATCAACTTACCCTTGTTATCCGATGTATCGGATAACAAGAGACCTCCGAGTAGCCACAATATGGCAGCACAAGCATACTGCTCAAGTGTATGGACTAGCAAGTCACCTACTGGCATAGCCTCCAAACGCTCGGCTATCCAGGAGAGATGTATTCTGCCGTGGTCAAACCTCTCAAGGGGTGGTGCTACCCCCAATAGCTCCAAGCAGAGAGCCTGCCAGTCTGCGACGCTATGTGACTCAACCATGCATGTGACTGGCTCACCGTCCATAGGCAGACCCCATAGCACAGCGACGTCCTCAAGTGTGACGGTCGCCTCACCTACCGGTAGGTGAAAGGTGTGGGTCTCCTGACGCCACCTCTCAAGTAATGCACTGATGAGGGCATGGTCGCACCGGATCCAGCCGACCCGGAAAACTCCATAGAATCCAGCTCGCATCAAATAAGGCATCAGTCGTGAATCGCTGCCCCACTCCCATAGCCTATAATCAACCCTGTGTACTGTAACGAACTCATCGTAATCCTATAATCGCATAAATTTTGTTAGATTTGTGATCTTAGTATATTGATACAAAATAACACACATATATATAGATATAATGTTTACATACCCTGGGATGCTCCCTTAAATCCTGCAATATGTGGGTCGACTGTAAAGTCAGAACAGATGGGTCTATAGGACCCCGGCGCGGACGCGTCATCTAAACTGCATTAATTATACATTTACAAATTAATTTGGTATTTTGATTTTTTTTAACAAATTAACCAAAAGAGGCATTCATAGTTCAATTAACTGAAGGGTAGTAGATGATATTAACCAAAAATAAAATAACTATCAATCATAATAAATTCATATGAAAAAAAATATACACAAGGGTAAATAGAATTAATTAACAAACTAAAAAAATAATAAATTATCTGATGTGTATGTTGTGGGGCGGTGCACGTATCCAGAATTTGTCCCTTTGTCCGACTCCAATAAAAATTGGTGTCGATGACGCGTTATGAAAAATGCTATTAAATTCAGGACCGCGGAGGACAGGTAGAGTGATTTATCCTCGTCTCTCAAATTTGTTCCTTTTTTTAATATTTTATTTTCTATATAATTTTATAAAAAATGCATTTAACAGATAATTATTTTATGATTATCTAATAAAGGACTTATTTTTTATTTTATTTTATTATTTTCTTTTATATCACGTGTTTGTTCGTGTTCGTGGATAATCAAAACGAAGGTTGAACTTAACCCATTAGTCCTAACAGAACTTAGGATTTATAAGGTTTCGTCTGTTAAAACCCTGCACATTGGTCTTGGAAACAACTAAGTGTCTTGTGAAAAAAATCCGAGGTGATGGTTGTATTGGTTGTCTTGTTTGTATGCTTAGTTTAGCCTGTGTTATTTGATTCTCTTGATATTTCAGGATTTGAACATTGAAGGCTAACCCCAAGGCCTTTTATCTTTTAAAAATTTTAAATTTGATACAAAAGTCTCTCGTTTTAGACTAATAAAGTTTAAAGGACAATTCGTTTCTCTTTTTTTTTTGGGTCTATGTTTGAATTTTTTCATACTTTTCTGTGTGCCACTTACATAGCACGGGGTACATATATTTAAAGCTAGATGTCAAATTTAGTTTGAATTTCAACGTGTGCCTAACATTACTCCATTAAAAAATGGGTACATGATATTAATAAAACAAACAGAGCTCAATTAACTGAAGGTAACCTTAAATAAAATAACAATCAATTATAATAAATTCATATGAAAAAAAAAATATACAAGCAGTAAATTGAATTAATTAACAAACTAATAAATTATTAACAACGGGTTGCATAAAAGGGTAATGTCAATGTAATTAATTCATACATATGCATATACATATACATCTACATGTATATACATATCAAAATATACATATATATACATACCTCGTCAGAAAGAGAGATATCGTTGGATGGAAGTGAGAGATAGAGATATCGCCGGAGAGCTCTAGAGAGAAAGAATCGCCGGAGAGAGAGAGAGAGAGTATCGCCGGAGAGCTCTAGAGAGAGAGAGTGAACCAAGAAAACGAGAATGGAAGGAAATGAACCGACTTAAAAGTCGTGATTAGTAAAGACGATTTGTTTAAAGTCTTTTTTGCTACAATCGACTTTAACTTAAAGTCATGATTACTAAAAACGACTTATAAAATCGTCTTTGGTAATACCGACTAATTTTACGTCACTGGTCAGAAATGTCCAATCACTTTACAGAGACGACTAAAGTCGTTTTTCGTATAACCGACTTTACTTAAAGTCGTTTGTGGTAATGACGACTCTATATAGTCGTTTTTACTAAGACCGACTTTTTAAAAGTCGTCATTTGTAAAAACGACTTATAACCATTTTTCTTTTTTCCAGAAAATACTATTTTTCGTAGAAAAAAAAAACGATTTACTTAAACTCGGTATTACTAAAAACCGATTTTAAATATAAACTCGTTTTTAGTTAAAGAGTCGTTATCCGTAAAAACGATTTACTATGTTTCTGTCATTAAGTTTCAAAACACCCCGATTTAATAATTAAGTATTTATTATGCTATTTTTGTGGAAACAACTCGTGGACATACCACTGAAATCAATGTTGATAAAGAAAAAAGATATTTCTGGAAGTTTGCTTACTTTTAAAATAATATAGAGCACCTTAGAAAAGATATATGGTTAAATAGTAAAGAAAAGAAAATCTAGAATAAAAAAAACTTTTTGGGGCCTTGCTCAGGATATCTACTAATCCATCCATGGGCGCCACTTTTGGTGGGGGTTGTTGGCATGCCTTACAAAATTCAATGGTCAATTTAAAAAACTAGCCAAACAAGGTCTTAGTGGTCTGTACACC
Source organism: Hydrangea macrophylla (assembly GCA_033977485.1). Classification (NCBI taxonomy): domain Eukaryota; kingdom Viridiplantae; phylum Streptophyta; class Magnoliopsida; order Cornales; family Hydrangeaceae; genus Hydrangea; species Hydrangea macrophylla. Next base: position 2,994,863 of record CM066988.1, on the reverse strand, counting down.
ACAATCTGCATAACCACAATATCTTCCTAGGCAAGCATGTCTATCACAGGTCTATATAAAAAAAAATATGTATATAGAGAAGTATGCAATATACCCAAACATAGCCTTATTAGGAGGCTCCTACATACGCCAAAGATGTGACCAATGGATTCAATCACTAACCCTCCTATCCCCCTTTATTTATTTACTGCCAAACAGCGCCTAAGAAGCTGCGCAAGATCCAACATGTGCCCAAGGTGCTGATAGCACTCGATCTAGTTTTCACCTGAGTTTTGGCTATTGCGCAAACCAAACTTTGGTTTTGTATGGAACTTTAAGGGAGGCTCTAGGGATCATATGGGACACATCTATATAAAAAATTTGGTACTTCTATTGGAGTTTTATATTAGACCCACTTGAAAATTCGAAGAAAAAAAAAAGGAGTTTTATCAAAACCTTCAAGTAAGCTTTAATGGCAAATTCGTTTTGGGCAAATATACGGGCAAATCAACAACCTATATGGCTCCGATACCAATGTAGAAATATCATGCACACAAGCATGGAGTCAGGTTCAAGGCATAACTTGAGCGGAATACCCGATTCAGATCATCTACGGCGTTGTTACGAGCCCGACAACTTCACCCACGAACGACTGCGATCTTCAAGCCTCCGTGTACTCTCTTGTGCTCCGCATAGGTCATAGAGGACACTACTAGAGCGATCCCCATGATAGTCACGTGCTAAATCCTATAGCTCCATGCTGATGGCTTAGAAAGAGAAAACGTGAGAGAGAGAGAGAGAGAGAGAGAGAGTCGATTGCTTCTCTTAGGGTGTGTAAGAGGTAACCCTAGTTGTGTGTGTAATATACATATATGTAGGCACACACCCTAGGTCTCCAAGGCCAAGGCCCATTGGACCCGGTGCAATGTATGCGGGTGTACAAATAAACCACAATTTCTTACATTAGGCTTTAATGCCATTCCCCTCGATGACTAGCAAACTTGTTCTCTTGTACTCCGTAATACTTTATTGGTAAGCGGATCCGCAACATATTTCTTTTGACTTTTCCTGGTCAATAGAAATAACTTCATTCGTATGCAGTTTTTTTACGAAATTATATATCTACGATGTATATATCAAGGTTTACCATCATACTACTACGTGCCCTACCAATTGCTGATTAGATATCGCAATGTATATATGCATATAGTAGGCACAATTTTTGGCCAATTTTGGAATATCCTCTAAGAATTGGTGAAGCCACCCTGCTTCCACTCTTACTTTATTTGAAGCAATAAATTACAATTCCATTATGAATTACACTACTGTGTTTAGAGGATTTCGAAGATGTGATTGCAGTAGATATCCAATTCGTCTCCATACCCTTCAAGTATTATTGGATACTCGTGTAGTGCATGTAGTTCATAGATCAAGGTGTATAGCACATATCTAAATGCCCTGACTATTGTCTTCCATTAATCTACACTTAATTACTTGTATATTTGCTCAGTTTGCTGACTGAGTATGCCATATTCAACTATTAGACTCCCAATTGGAATTCTACTAAATTTCTTTTGGTGTTTAACTAGATCGTGATCATACATGTCCACCAGACTAACTAGTATAACGTCTGAAACACCAAAATCTTTATGTCGAACGTATTGTTCAACATTTCCTTGATAGTCGTAATTATGTCAATATTGTTATCACATATAGGCAAAATAATGACATACTTGATCTTAATGCTTTTGGCATAAATCAGTGTCATACCCGTCCAGGAAAAATCATTATTTTATAGGCATAAATGCCTTAAATAGAATTATTAACGTGGTTTAATAATTGTGGATGAGGTTGACCATGGGTCAACGGAAGGTGTCAAGACAGGACACGGAAACATGGAAAATCATGTTGCATTGGCATAGCTAAATGACATTTATGTGATTTAAATGTTATTTGACTTATCTGATATTTTCATGAATAGTAATTATACCTGTGTAGTATAATTTTTGATAGTTTTGATCTAATTTTAGATCGTTTGAACACTGTGGTGAGAACGTGAGTGATACGTTGCTTAAAAGGTAGGTTGTCTAGAGATTTCACAGAATCTAGTTTTCGGACGTGATTTTGGACCCAAACGAGACTTAGTCAAAAACTTTTATAATTTATGTTTTCACTCGTGAAGTAATGAATTAGACGTGTAAGACGTTTCGAGGGATAATTGCAATATTTGAAAACTTGTGGGGAGGCAAACGTAATTTTTGAGAATTTTGTCTATATATAGAAGTTCCAAGATATTTCTTCATTACAACTTTTCTAATTTCAAAATCAAAAGGGAGATTTGGGGGTTTTGGGAGCTTAGAGCTTGTAGACGCAAATCGATGGACTTCTGGCTGTTTGTTTTCAACCAAAATTCGTATTTGAACTCCCCAAGGTAAGGGCTACGTTTTGATAGTCTTTAGGCCATGTTTGGCTAAGTTTTTATAAATTTCTAAATCTATGAATTTGGGAAAAACACGTGTAAACTTGTAGGTTTCACGTAGGATCGGAGATTTGGCGTTTAATCGGGCTTCTAATCGTTCCCTCAAAGTTATACGACGATAGCTCGAGGTATGAATTTCTAGCCTATGTTATATAGATGAAATACATGTTTTATATTTCGGCGACGAAATTGAGATCCGGGCAAAATCCATGTGTTAATCTTAGGCCCGTTAATTATGCACGCGCTTGAATATGGAAAGCATGTCAAATTTTATGCGAGCACGTATATGTGATGATTTGCTAGTTGAGCATGTTTATGTGTCTATGTGGGTTAAAGGGGGATTTGTGTTAATTCACCGTGAGACGTCCTCTCAAGAATGGGGAGGATTAGTAGTGACGACGGTCACTTACCAAGAAAGGCATTAACGTGACATGTCGAAGGGGCATGGGTCATGGTTGAGTCTTAAGACTTTGGATCGGTGAATGTGCACTTATTCCCTAGAGACCAATAGTTATGTGTTATGATGAGGTTAAAGCATGATTTGTCATATATGCATATGTTAGAAATTGTGCACTCAGCATATAGCTAAGCAATGGAGATTTACTCCATTGCAGATTTGAAGAAAGAAAGGAGAAGCATGAAGGGTGAGGTCGAGGGAATGCCGAGGATCGCCTTTTGTTTATGTTTTGGTTTCCTTCCCAATGTTGGAAGAATGGAATTGGAGGTAGGATCATGTTTTGTTTGAATTGAGTACCTTGGAAGGATTTTGGGAAATGTTGTATTATGTAAGAAAACTTCTTATATTTAGTTTTGAATTCGTCCGAACTCTTAAGTTCGTGTTTTGTAAACTTAACTTGTCAAATTCGGATTTTGAAGGAATATGGTTAGAGTTTTGTGAATCGAACCAAACAAGCCTTAGCTTGTTCCGCTATTGTTCTTTTCATGGATTAGTGAGATTAAACTTTGTTTTTGAAAGCTTGTTATAGCTTGTGACGTTTGGATTAATGTAAGTGTGTTTGGAGTATTGGTATTGGTGGTGGTTGTTTGACGCCTTAAGCAAATTCTGCAACTTTGGGCAGGATTCTGCTAAAGGGTCATTCGACCGGTCGAAGGGGGTCGTTCGACCGGTCGAAATACCCCCTGCCAGAAACCTTTTACTACCCCTTCCAGAAATTTTAAAAGGGTTTTGATTGGTTCTTAGGGTACCTTTGGGACCCCTTTCAACATAAAATCATTCGTTTTGAAATATAATTACGTTTTCAATTTTATACGGATTTTTCAACTCGGAAGGTAATGTTCTCAAAGTTTTATATACTCAAGATTGTTTTAAAGTTCTTTTCCGGTGCGTATAGTTGTTATTGAGCCTTGGTGGCGTGCCACGTGTCCTGTTTCCGCACATTAGTGGGATGGGTCGTGACATTTAGTGGTATCAGAGCAATAGGTAACAAAACTTTGGGAATGTTCGACGTCGAGTGGAGTGTTGAGTGAATTGACACATATTCTAGGATGCATTCACACATGGTAGAGATGTTTGATGCATATGGTATGTTGTTATACATACATGATGATGTTATTGGCATACATGCATAGTATTTATCCACCCGTGAATCGGTGGAATCATGCGGATGTAGAACTGTGTGGTGAGATGAAGTTTTCTGTGGGTTATCATAGACCTTGTGGGGTGATACGAGGGAGAGATGATATCCTGATTGTGACGAACACTTGAATTTTCAAATGAAAATGAAATTTTTTTTGGATCGAATCGGTAATCATTTAAAGTGATAGTAATAAGTGCTCTTTGAGGGCTTTAACCGAGAACGGAGTTTGAGTAGTTAATGTCAAGGGAGATTTCCTTATAGTTCACGTAGAGAATGAAAGGTGATTGTTAGTAGTCAAGTATTAGAATTGAGATTTGATTGATAAGAGTTCCGTCTCGGACATGGACTAAACGTCGTGACGGGAGAGAATAGAGATGTATGGTTGGGTAACATGATAGAAAGGTAATGCAGCAACACATATTGCTCGGGTATGGGGTAGGTGAGGAATCTCTCACCTTATCTTACGGTGTAAACCTACGGTGTGATCGTATGGGTTATCCTACAATTTTCTCTTACGGTGTATGATGGGTGGTTGAAGAATCTTTCAACTAATTTTACGGTATTGAGATGATTGGATGGTTGAGGAATCTCTCAACCTATCTTACGGTATGTTGGCCCAAATATGGAAACCTTAGAGGGGGGGTGAATAAGGTTTTAGCGGAAATTAACCTTTTAAAAAACTTAATTGCAAATTAAACACAAGCACAAACAATAATGTAAAGAGATAAGGAAGAGATACTTGCAAACCGATTTTTCAAGTGGTTCGGCAATCGCACCCCGCGGCCTACGTCCACCCCTCAAGAACACCTCTTGAGGATTCCCTTAATCCGATCTACTTCACGGGTGTAGACCAAACCGTTCCCGGAGCACTTACGGGTGTGCACCAAACCGTTACAAGAGCCTATGATCTCTCCCAAAGAAAAACACCTCTTCTTTGCATACAAGGGTTACTAACCCTCAACCTTTACAATTGATTTGATACAAATTGAACTCTCTTTATAGAGTGGATAATACAATTGAAAGCTCACTACAATTCACTCTCTCAAAGATTACAATTGAAAGCTAGAGCAAATTGATAAACTCACACAACTAGGGCTCAAATAATAAAGTTTAAAGATCAAAGAGATGTGTGATGAATACTCTATTTTCCAATCAAAATTTCAACACTAAATAGCTTGGGAAAACATGTATTTATAGGCCTTGGAAGATTATAGCCGTTGGTGGCATGTTTGGTAATTAAAAGCCCCTTTAAAAACTAGCCGTTATGCCTTTTCAGGTCGCTTCAGTCGACTGGAACATGAAGCAGTCGACTGGTCCTTGAAGCAGTAGACTGAGATGTGTTTACAGAGGGTTCTATTTGCATTCTGCTCAGTTCGGTCGACTGCATCGGGCCCTCAGTCGACTGCCCTTCCCAGTTTGACAGCCAGACACATCTTCACTAAAATGGCCATAACTTCCTCTACAAAAATCGGATTTGCGATCCGTTTGATGTTTTGGAAACTAGATTCAAATACCTTTCCAACCATATAAAACGCAACATCTAATTATTCTCCAATTGGTTGGGGAATTGCTTTAAAGATGACCCATTTAAAATTTGTTTCCAAAACTTTAACTTTTAGCATTTGTTTGAGCCCCTAAGAGTGTGAGATCAAGATGCCTTACAATGATGGTCCTAGACTTCAACCAAGGATGAAAATATCTTCAAGTCTTCAAGCTTGATCCTTGTTGAGCTCCTTGTAATCTTGATCTACATCAATTGAATCTCATGCACACAAAGATGTTAAAACATTGATACAATATTAATACATGAGATTATATATGAGCATGAAAATGACTATGATAATAACAAAGAATGAATTAATATGAATCATGTAATTATCATAGCATATTTGACATCATCAAAACATAATTAAATATGCCTTAATAAACCTTAAGGCTAACAATCTCCCCCTTTTTGATGATGGCAAACAACCAATGAAGGATAAGCCAATATAAGCACATTTTGTCATTTTCATACTATCATTCATAATGGATATCATATATTAAAGAACATGAATGATAACTACCCAAATACTTCTCATATTTCTCCCCCTTTGACATTATCAAAAAGATTTGGGAAAAAAATACAGAGCTCCCCCTCACAATAGGCATACAAATCAAAAGTCCAAAATGATACCAAAAATAAACAAATATAACCACATGTGAGCAAGTGAAACATGAAAGTGCTCCCCCTAAGCTTGTGCAATGATAAAAGATACCAAAAGATATGAATAGAGAGCTTATTCTCCCAAAAGGTTGGGGAATCTCTCAACCTATCTTACGGTATGTATTGGGGGTTGAGGAATATCTCAACAGATTGTGAGTATCATGGTTGTTGAGGAATCTCTCAATTGAACCTAGTTCCGAATGGTCGTGGTACCATAGTGAAATTAGATGTCGTATAAGGATTAGTAGTGAATGCTACCGGATTGATGGAATCAGTGAAAATGTTGGGATTTAAGGCTTGACCTAAGATGAGTGGTTAAGAATGGAAATGATAGAGTGTGCTTGAATAGCTTGAAGCTAAACTTGGTAGAAGCGTAGTTGATAGTGGAATACTGGAGTAGTGTTTAGACGGGATGGTCATACACTTGTGAGTGTAATGATAAGGATAAGGATGACATAGGTCGGAAGAGATATGGTAGGACTTCTTGATGGAGATTAAAGGAATGGAAATGAATATGAATAAGAGTTTCTTGGTGTTTTGAGGTGTGACTTGACAAAGGAAGTAGAACAAAGGATGTAGGAATACAGGACTTGAGGTGAAAGAGAAGTATGGGTGATTGAACATGATAAGAGATTCAGAGGAATCAAATGGATATCTGATATCATGAGGATAAGGAGATCTTGGTAGGAAATACTATAGAGAATGTATTTATTACAGTGAGTTATAGTGTGGATAACCAGGAACCGTGTGTAGTTCGATGAGTTTTCAATGTTCTCGAGCACTTTTTAGTGATTCCAAAGTGGTCCGGAAGTGGCCCCAAATACTTTATGAGTTTGGAGACTTTTAAGGATGTTAAATGGAGGAAAAATATGTGATCGGGAGAGAACTAATCCTATTTATACGCCTTAACAAGCATTTGTTAGTACTTTTTTATCCTGTTTTTGTATATTTTTACTTCGTTTTCTATATTCTGACAGGTTTTGGAAGAAATCAAGTAAACCAGGTTAAACAGGGTGAAAAAGCAGAAAGAAAGAAGCTGAAAAAGCCAAGTCGCGCGCGCGACCCGCGCCCGCGAAATCCGAGAATCGCTCGCGCGATCCGCTCGCGCGAGAACCCCAGAATCGCTCGCGCGATCCGCGCGCGCGAAGGCCCAAATGTCGCGCTCGCGCGACCCGCTCGCGCGATATGTGTAAAAGCCAAAGTTGCGTATTTCAGTATACTGAAGACTCCTGTGCAAACGAGATGTCCTAACTGCGTCCAGATTGTAAAATACATCAGTTTCAGTCCGTTTCGAGTTGTAAAGGCTTCCAAAACTTGTTGTAATTCTATATATATCTTATTTTTTACTTCAATTGGGGGTTAGCAAATATTATATACACACATATACATATACACTTCCAGCCATTGAAGGGAGAAAAGCAAGGAGAAGAAGAAGAAGACCAAGGATTTCCATGGCCTCCTCCATCAACCTCTTGCTATCTATCACTTCCATGGACGGCTAGATCATAGATCTAGGGTTTCAATGAAGCCCTAGACGAGTAATAGGGTTTTATTTATGTTTTTCTTTCAGTTTTATTATGTATGGATGACAGTCACATGTTGAGGGGATTTTTATAAATAAATCGTGCTTCTATTGATTAAATCATTGCTTTCAGAATTTATTCTTGTCTTAGATCTATTTTGACTGTGATGTGCTCAATGATCTATTCTTGCTGTGCTTGTTTAGATTGTTTACATGTGATGGTGCTTTATTGATTCGTGCTATCAAGTATCCGAATAGTCCATGCCTAGGTTAGATGGATTAGATCACAACCCTAGTTTAGTGTGGGATAATTCATGCTAACTGCAGATGGATTATGTTGGTGCTTGAACCATGATTATCTTCTTGTCGGAGGAATTGGGCTTGTAGCTACAATTTCCCATATTCATCCAATGTAATAAACTAAAATAATTCATAAATATTCCTATTATGAAGCTAGTGGTGGATTTGCAATCCTAGGTTCCCTTAAACATTATTTAAAACAAATATTTAAATTGTTTTCATAGTTTAGATTTATTTTTATGTTCTTAGTTTAATTAAAATCAAATTAAAATCCGTTTTCTTAAATTAGCTAAATTTAGGTTTTAAAATTAAAACGCGGTAGTTAATCAATCTCTGTGGGTTCGACCTTTACTTCCACACTGCAAATCCTTAGAAAAGTAAAGTACACTTTTTACATCTTGATATTGACAACATCAATTTTTGGCGCCGTTGCCGGGGATTGCATTACTACCCTTAGTTTTATAATCGTAGTTTAGTTAATTCGTAAATATTAGATTAGGTTTTCTTTTTCTTATTTTCCGTTTTTGTTTTAAGTTATTAATTTTTTTTTATTTTGTAGGTTTTCCAGTCGTCAAATTTCAACGTTTCCGAGTGGAGTAGCTAATTACATCAAAGGAGCTTACGCAAATAAAAAATAAAAAAATAATAAAATAAAAGAAATTGCTCGCTTTAACTTCGCTCTAAACCACTGTAAGTCAGGGCACTGAGACGCACTATTTGCATTAGTTTAGGGTTAATTGCACTGCATTAGCTAGGAAACCCGGGGCGCTGGGCTTGACGCGGTCATTGCATTACAGGATAATTTGCATGCATCACAGTAGTTGAGTGCTTGTTATCTTAGTTGTGTGATTGCTATTTGTTTTCTTTTGTTGAGTCAATTTTTGTTTTAGCTTCTTTTTACTTTCTTTTAGTTTATGTTGGGTACACGTTCAAATAAACCAGATTTAAAATCTTTCGATCTTGAACTTGAACGTACCTTAAGAAGTAGTAAGTCCACAACCCAAGCTTCTAGAGCTAGGTTGCAAGACGACGAATCAACTCCGATTCCGTCATCGTTGTTTGAGGCCGAAATTCAGAGTACCCGTGAACGGTTAAGGAAAACTCGAACTTTTCAAATTGAACCAATTAAAATGGCTGACGGTGGAAATAACGATAATAATCAAAATGATGGTGCTAATATGAATAATCTTAATATACCGCCACCTCCTCCACTTAAAAACTATTTTATTCCGACGACTTACACGCCACAAACATGTATTGATTTACCGGAGGCGACGGCATCTCACTTTGAGATAAAGTCGTCTACCATCTCGCTTCTTCCATCCTTCCATGGCCGTTTAAATGAAGATCCATACAAACACTTAGGAGATTTTCAAGATATATGTTCTACTTTAAAAATTCAAAATCTTACTGATGATGACTTAAAATTGCGGCTCTTTCCATTTTCCTTAAAAGATAAAGCTAAGTATTGGCTCCAATCTTTGGAGCCAAACACAATTAAGACATGGGAAGCCTTACACACCGCATTCTTACAGAAGTTTTTTCCTATTATGCGTACGAATCAAATAAGGAAATCTATAACAAATTTTGTTATGCAAGATGGGGAATCACTTTACGACACGTGGGAAAACTTTAAAGAATTACTACGTTCGTGTCCACATCATCAGGTACCTAAGTGGCAGTTGGTCCAGGTCTTCTACGAGGGACTTATTCCCTCTGTCCGGAATACCGTCGATGCCGTTTGTGCGGGAACTTTCCTACACAAAAGTGCCGACGAGGCCTGGAAGATTTTCGAAACGTTAAGCGAGAATTCGATGCATCAAGCTGTGTCGGTACGTTCGGAAGGATATCTTCCTCCACCCAAACGAGAGGTGAAGTTTGAGTCGAGTCATTCTATTGAATTTCAGGAATTATCTAAAAAACTTGACCGACTTTTAACAATGAACCAAACGTCAACCTCACCTGCTCATGAAGTATGTGCATTATGTTCCGATCCTTCACATTCGATACTTTCATGTCCATCGGCGAGTCAATTTCCGGAATTCGTGGAGCAACATATAAATTCTATTCAACAATACCCACGAAATAACTATAATTCGACTACTAATAATCCGGATGCGCCATGGAGAAACCATCCTAACTTCTCGTGGAAAAATAATAATAATAATCCTAATGAGGCGACTAATTTTCCTAATGCTTATCGACCTCAGTTTCAACCTAACCAATTCCAACAACCGCCTCCTAATGCGAATCCTTCAAGAGGTAATGCTTTTGAGGAAAAGGTGTTGGCGTCCCTTAAGACTATTGAAACGCAAGTCCAAGCACAAGCACAAATAGTGCACTCTCATACACAATCCATTGCGAAGCTTGAATCCCAAATGGGACAACTAGCTACTGTAGTGAGTCGTAGAAACGAGGGGACGTTGCCTAGTCAAACAATTCAAAACCCTAAGGGACAATATGAGGTTAAGGGGTCGACTGAACAAGTAAACGCCGTCTCAACTAGGTTGACTACACGAGAGGAAGAGATACTAGAAATCCCGCCTGAGAATGTGAAAGATATGAATACTAACTCGAATAAGATGGGTGAGGATGTGGATAAAAATAAAAAAGATAAAGAACCGGTCCCAACGAATTATATTCCGAGAATGCCATATCCACCAAACGTTGAGGGACCGTCACATTTCACAAAGAATAAGTCAAAAATGGAAGATATCCTCGAGGTGTTCAAACAAGTTAAAATTAATATTCCTTTCCTCGATGCGATAAAACAAATTCCCGCGTATGCTAAATGTTTAAAAGACCTTTGTACACAAAAACGCAAAATCCGGAGTCACACTCCTAAAAAGGTCTTCCTCACGGAAAAAGTAAGCTCTATATTTCAACACGCTCCTCCAAAGTATAAGGATCCTGGTACGCCTACGATTTCATGTGTCATAGGTGACACTATCATTCATCGGGCTCTCCTTGACTTAGGAGCTAGTGTTAATCTCATACCTTATCACGTCTATAAACAATTAGGTTTAGGTGAACTGAAACCTACGGCCGCTACTATACAATTAGCGGATCGTTCTATTAAAATTCCTAGAGGAATTGTCGAGGACGTCTTGGTTAAAGTTGATAAATGTTATTATCCTGTCGACTTCATGGTCCTTGACACTGAACCCGTGCTAGATGCTAGGAAACATACTCCTGTCATCTTAGGCCGCCCATTCTTAGCAACCGCTAACGCACGTGTTAACTGTCGGACGGGGGTAATGAAAGTGTCATTTGGGAACATGAACTTAAAATTAAATGTTTTTAATGCTATGGATCAACCTCCTAAAAACGACGATTTCCTATATGAGGTGGAAGGTGAGGTAACACGGAATATTGAGCCTATCAAAGAAATAAAGGTGAGTGGGAAAAATAATATAGCGGACGATGATGAGTGGATGAATCCTAATCCTGTGGACCCTAATGCGGAATCTACTCGAAAGGTAAGAAATCGATTCGAACATAAAGACAAACCGTCAATCGATTTAATTCAAAGCGATGTTATTTCTGCTTACCACCGAGCTCTTCCTGATATCCTCTTGGGCACAAATTCTGATTTTCAGCATCCATGAGTCTTAAGCTAGAAAGGTCTAGCTAAAGACGTAAAAGAAAGCGCTTCTTGGGAGGCAACCCAAGCTTAATGTCGTCCTTTTCTTTGATTTTTGATGTTTTTGGGTGGTTTGAGTCTGTTTTGGACCTTTCTGGACAGGTTTGGGGGTTGGAATTAATTCATTTTAATATTTTATATATAATTTTAACTAAAAAAATGAAAAATACCGAACTCGCGCGCGCGGCCCGCTCGCGCGAGGCATCGCTCGCGCGGCCCGCTGGTGCGAGTTTGTCCCTTAGTGTTTTTCTTTATTTTCTTTATTATGAGCCTCAGGTTCTCCTCGCGCCTGATATCGCGGGCGCGAGGTACCTCGCTGGCGCGAGATTTTTATAAAAAAAAAAAAAAAAAAAAAAAAAAAAAAAATTGAAATTCGCGCGCGCGACGGCCGCTCGCGCGGACCGCTCGCGCGATTCCCCCATTTCTGCATTTTCTTGTTTTGTTTTCTATATCAGTCCCCCACACCTGTTCTGATAGTTTTTACTTTTCTGTTTTTATTTCTTAGGTGTTGTTAGATCGAGTCGTTTGTTGTTTTCATTGTTAGATTTTACTTTCTGTTATAGTTTATTATCTTTTTACTTTCTTTAAGTCTTATAATTTATTTAGGATAGTTTAGTTTAGTTATAATACTTTTAGCTGTTTTTAGTTGTTTGTTTCATTTTCTTTTATTAAACACAGTAACAGGTAACATTGAACTGTATTGACATATTCCTTTGTGTTAACCTGTTCTGTGTTTGCCGAGATCGAGGTACTATCGTTCCTTACTTAAGTATTCTCCTTTCTTTTATTTTATTGTTTCATTGGGGACAATGAAAGGTTTAGGTTTGGGGGTATGCACACACATGTACATCATTTTATGCAAAATTTTAAAATTTTTCAATAAGTGTGCTTAAATAAACGATGTTACCGACGTTTTTGTAATATGAATTAGATACTTCTTGTTATGTAACTGTGATTTGTTATAGAATGGTAAACATGAGAATATGTGATTAAATATTTACTGAAGTTATGATATAATGTTTTAGGTCATGTATTGTTTGAATCGTAGTTTTATATCATAGATTTGCACACAAACCTATGCACTGCACGTAGTCATTTGAATACATGTTGGTTGTGAACTATAATATGATTCAGATTTCTAGATAACACAAGGTGGAGACTAAGCCCAGTGAGCTTTTGAGCCTATCTTTTCTTTATAGAGGGTTATGAATACATTTTGTGTTTGTCGAATTTCATTGAAATAGCGCATTTACTTGTTGTTTAGTCTCATTATTCTTGTTTTGGTTAATAGTCAAGTTAAAATATTTGTTACCATGCTAAATAATCTTCCGTCGTAAATATTGAATAACCATATGACCATGGGACATGATTTTAGGCCTTCTTTGTTTATTACCGACCGATAAATGAAAAATTTCCTTAGTTCGCCCTTTGAGCCATTAAAATGCCATCTTTTTCTTTGTTCACCATTATCCTCTTTAAAAGCTCCAACCTGATCAACTTGGAGTATACCACTGGAAGAGTGATCAACTTTTAGTAGTATTAAGACGATGTGTTGATTAAGAAGAAGAAAATACGAGGTTAGTGGGGTAGTTGCTTGGTATTCGATGAATAATCATTTGAGAAGCAAGAAAAGGGAAAGGAAAGGAAAAGATTGAAAAAAATAAAGAAGAAGAAGGTTGATAAAAAAAAAATGAAAAAAAAATAAAAAAAAAATGAAAGAAATATGGAAAAGAAGAGAATGAAAAGATGAAAGTTGTAGAAGAAGAATGAAAGAAATCGAACATGCCTCACAATGCCATTCTGAAAACTACCGAATTAATCCTTTCTATCCTTTTTCATTACCTGAGCCACATTACAACCTTTAAAAAGTCCTATTTGATCCTAGGAAACATGGTTTTGATATGAAAACGATGGGAGGAGGATTAAAACGTGGTAATGATTAATTTTTCTTGATTGTTGGCATCTTATCCATGAGACTATTGTTCTTTCGTGTTATGCGTCTTTTTCGTGTCGTATGTGAGCGTTATTCGTCTTGAAAACATAATTTTTTTGCTCACGTATACTAGAGAAATTACACCTGTTTCTGAATGTTTTATTTGAGAGTGTAATGCATTGTGAGATTCGTAGTCGAAGCATAGTTAGACGGTTATCCGAGTTATATCCCAAGTTCATGACATACGCGTGTTCATTTGACTACCATATCACACACGTGCAATTTTATGAGAAATTCTATTGATTTATACGATTCATGTACTTGGGATTGTTTTTCAGGACGTAGGTAGACGTTTGATTCTATTTCTTTATGTTCGTTATTCTATTTCAAATCTTTGTTATATGATAAAGGAGTATTGAATATTATGTTCGTTGTTTTTAATAAAAGTTTTTAAGTTTATAAGTTAATAAAGATGGTTGTGGGTAACTTGTTGATGAGAACCCTCACGAGACTTTACTCGTCCGACTAGGGACACCTAGGGGTTTAAAAGGCTTGTTGCATATGCTAAATGCAATCGTGATCCATACGAAAATGGAGTAGTATTTTATTAGTAGTAGTTTTTATTTTAGTTTTGCTCGAGGACTAGCAAAATGTAGGTTTGGGGGTGTGATCGGGAGAGAACTAATCCTATTTATACGCCTTAACAAGCATTTGTTAGTACTTTTTTATCCTGTTTTTGTATATTTTTACTTCGTTTTCTATATTCTGACAGGTTTTGGAAGAAATCAAGTAAACCAGGTTAAACAGGGTGAAAAAGCAGAAAGAAAGAAGCTGAAAAAGCCAAGTCGCGCGCGCGACCCGCGCGCGCGAAATCCGAGAATCGCTCGCGCGGTCCGCTCGCGCGAGAACCCCAGAATCGCTCGCGCGATCCGCGCGCGCGAAGGCCCAAATGTCGCGCTCGCACGACCCGCTCGCGCGATATGTGTAAAAGCCAAAGTTGCGTATTTCAGTATACTGAAGACTCCTGTGCAAACGAGATGTCCTAACTGCGTCCAGATTGTAAAATACATCAGTTTCAGTCCGTTTCGAGTTGTAAAGGCTTCCAAAACTTGTTGTAATTCTATATATATCTTATTTTTTACTTCAATTGGGGGTTAGCAAATATTATATACACACATATACATATACACTTCCAGCCATTGAAGGGAGAAAAGCAAGGAGAAGAAGAAGAAGACCAAGGATTTCCATGGCCTCCTCCATCAACCTCTTGCTATCTATCACTTCCATGGACGGCTAGATCATAGATCTAGGGTTTCAATGAAGCCCTAGACGAGTAATAGGGTTTTATTTATGTTTTTCTTTCAGTTTTATTATGTATGGATGACAGTCACATGTTGAGGGGATTTTTATAAATAAATCGTGCTTCTATTGATTAAATCATTGCTTTCAGAATTTATTCTTGTCTTAGATCTATTTTGACTGTGATGTGCTCAATGATCTATTCTTGCTGTGCTTGTTTAGATTGTTTACATGTGATGGTGCTTTATTGATTCGTGCTATCAAGTATCCGAATAGTCCATGCCTAGGTTAGATGGATTAGATCACAACCCTAGTTTAGTGTGGGATAATTCATGCTAACTGCAGATGGATTATGTTGGTGCTTGAACCATGATTATCTTCTTGTCGGAGGAATTGGGCTTGTAGCTACAATTTCCCATATTCATCCAATGTAATAAACTAAAATAATTCATAAATATTCCTATTATGAAGCTAGTGGTGGATTTGCAATCCTAGGTTCCCTTAAACATTATTTAAAACAAATATTTAAATTGCTTTCATAGTTTAGATTTATTTTTATGTTCTTAGTTTAATTAAAATCAAATTAAAATCCGTTTTCTTAAATTAGCTAAATTTAGGTTTTAAAATTAAAACGCGGTAGTTAATCAATCTCTGTGGGTTCGACCTTTACTTCCACACTGCAAATCCTTAGAAAAGTAAAGTACACTTTTTACATCTTGATATTGACAACATCAATATGGTCCATGGGGTACTGGACCGGTCAAAAGGGGCGGTTCGACCTGTCGAACACCCCTCTGATCCAAACAGTGTTTTCGAAAACATTTTTCGTCGAGTTTTACGGAAACAGGCATAACTCTTTGTAGAAAATTCGGATTCGCGCGCCGTTTCTTGCGTTGGAACCGGGACTCAAAGAGCTATCTTTTGGTATAAAATTTAACCATACTTTATGATCTCGTCACAATCAAGATATAAAAGTATGCTTAACTTATGCTTTACTTTCAAAAGATTTGCAGTGTGGAAGTAAAGGTCGAACCCACAGAGATTGAATACTACGCACTTTAATTTTTAAAACCTAAATTTAGTTAATTAAGAAAAACGGATTTTGATTTGATTTTAATTAAACTAAGAACAATGAAAGTAAATCTAAATTCTGAAAGCAATTAAAAATTATTTTTATAAATATGTTTAGGAAACCTAGGATTGCAAATCCACCACTAGCTTCATAATAAGGGTATTTACGAATTACTTTAGCTTATTAAGTTGGATGACAATGGAGAATTGTAGCTACAAGCCCAATTCCTCCGCCAAGAATATAACTATGGTTCAAGCACCAACATAATCCATCTTCGGTTAGCACGAATTATCCCACACTAAACTAGGGTTGGGGTATAATCCGTCTAATTTAGGCATGGACTATTCGGATACTTGATAGCACAATTCAATTTAAGCACCATTACATGTAAATAATCTAAACAAGCACAGCAAGCATAGATCATTGAGCACACTACCATCAAAATAAATCTAAGACAAGAGTAAACTTTGAAAGTAACGATTTAATCAATAAAATCATGATTTATTTATAAAAATCCTCGGAACATGTAACTGTCATCCATACATAATAAAACTAAAATAAAAACATAAAATACACCATATTACTTGGCTAGGGTTTCATTAAAACCCTAGATCTTGAGTTTAGTTGGCCATAGAATTGATGAACGGCAAGAGGTTAATGGAGGAGGCCATGGAAATCCTTGGTCTTCTTTTTCTTCTCCTTATTTTCCTCTCTTCAATGGCTGAAATTTTTGTTGTATATGGATGTATCTAATGTTATGTAATGATGTGTAACCTTAAATTTGATTTAGAATAGGATTTATATAGAGTTCGGAAGGATTTAGGAAGCTTTCCTAAGCCAAATCGTACTAAAACTGTTATATTTGCGTTTCTGGACGTCATATGCACAAACCACCTTCACTGGGCACTTTAATTTTACAAAATACGAGTTTTTGGTTTTTTCACAGGTCGCTCGCGCGAGGTCCTTTTTCGCTGCACTGTGCGACTTTCGTAGAATTGCGATAACATTTTTCTCGAAACTCAGATTGACTTGCCGTTTGCGGCCACGCGTCCGTAACTCGAAGATCTACAGTTTATATCTCTGGAGAAATTTCTCAAATCGATAGTATTCTTTGTCAAAAATGCGATTGTTCGAGACTGCTACTGCATTAAGCTTTCACCGGAATTACCGTTTGAGCCCAGAATGACTTCCAATGCCACTAATCATTGAATTTTTGTGCATTTTCAAGTTAAAGCTCCAACTCCTACAAAATTTAGAATACTTATTAAAAAAAACTAATAACTACATGAAATGGGCTAACAAAGCGTATTTTTAGAACTACAAACGGCAACTATTCGTCGCCGATCACACCCCCAAACCTACTCTTTGCTAGTCCTCGAGCAAAAAGAAAAGAAAAATAAAACTACTACTACAAACACTACTCCACTTTCGCATGGATCACGATTGTATTTAGCTTATGCAACAAGCCTTTTAAACCTCTAGGTGTCCCCAGTCGGATGAGTGAAGTCTCGTGAGGGTTCTCGTCAACAAGTCACCCACACCCATCTTTATTTCATTATATATTTAAAAAGTTTTATTAAAAACGAAAAAAATAATATTCAATACTCCTTATTATAAAACGATGATTTGAAATAGAATAACGAATAAGAAGAAATGTAACCAAACGTCTACCTACATCATGAAAAGCTATCCCAAGCATATGCATCGTATAAATCAATAGAGTTTCTCATAAAATTGCACGTGTGTGATATGGTAGTCAAATGAACACACGCATGTCATGAACTTGGAATATAACTCGAAAAACCATCAAACTATGCTTCGACTACGAATCTCACAATGAATTACACTCTCAAATGAAATGCTCAGAACATGTGTAATTTATCTAAAATATGTGAGTAAAGGAAATATATTTTCAAAACAAGAAACCGCTCACATATGACTCGAAAAAGACACATGACATGGAAAAATAGTAGTCTCATGGATAGGATGCCCACAATCAAGAAAAATTAATCGTTACCATGTTTTAATCCCCCTCCCATCGTTTTCATATCCAAACCATGTTTCCTAGGATCAAATAGGACTTTTCAACGCTTGTAATGTGACTCAGGTAATGAAAAAGGATAGAAAGGATTTATTAGGTAGTTTTAGAATGGCATTGTAAGGCATGTTCGATTTCTTTCATTCGTCTCTTCTACCAACTTTCATCTTTTCATTCTCTTCTTTTCAATTTTTTCTCCTTCTGTTTCTTTTTTTTTTTTTCATTCTTTTCAATTTTTTCTCCTTCTGTTTCTTTTTCTTTTCTTTTTTTTTTTCAACCTTATTCTTTTTTTTTTCTTTTCTTTTTCTTTATTCTTTTCCTCTTCGTTGCTTTTGAAACAAATATTCATTGAATACCAAGGCAACTGATCGGCGACGAATAGTTGCCGTTTATAGTCCTAAAAATACGCTTTGTTAGCCTATTTCATGTAGTTATTAGTTATTTTTTAATAAGTATTCTAAATTTTGTAGGATTTGGAGCTCTAACTTGAAAATGCACAAAAATCCAATGATTAGTGGCTTTGGAAGTCATTCTGGGCTCAAAAGATGATTCCGGTGAAGGATGAATGCAGTAGCAGCCTCGGAAAATTGCATTTTTGACAATTAATACTTCAGATTTGAGAAATTTCTCCAGAGATATAAAATGTAGATCTTCGAGTTACGGACGCGTGGTCGCAAACGGTGAGTCAATCCGAGGTCCGAGTCAAAGGTTATCGCAATTCTACGAAAGTGGTGCAGAGCAGCGGAAAATCTGAGAAAAATCTGGAAATTGCCAAGGTCGCTGGAGCGACCCGCGCGCGCGACCCGCGCGAGCGACCCTTTGAAAAAGTCAAAGTTGTGTATTTTGAAGCCCTGAAGAGCCCTGTGCGATCCGAATTGGTTAAATACGTCCAGAAACGTAAAAACAGCAGTTTTAGCGCGATTTGACTTAGGAAAGCTTCATAAATCCTTCCAAACTCTATACAAATCCTATTCTAAATCAACTTTAGATATACAAATCATTACACACTATTATACACATCAATATACAGCCATATTATACATTATTTTCAGCCATTTTGAAGGGAGAAAAAGCAAGGAGAAGAAGAAGAAGACCAAGGATTCCCATGGCCTCCTCCATCAACCTCTTGCTATTCATCAATTCTATGGCCAACTAAACCTAGATCTAGGGTTTCAATGAAACCCTAGCCAAGTAATAGGGTTTTATTTATGTTTTTATTTTAGATTTATTATGTATGGATGATGATTACATGTTTAGAGGATTTTTTATAATAAATCGTACTTCTATTGATTAAATCATTACTTTCAAAGTTTATTCTTGTCTTAGATCTATTTTGACTGTGATGTGCTCAATGATCTATACTTGCTGTGCTTGTTTAGATTATTTACATGTAATGGTGCTTTATTGAATTGTGCTATCAAGTATCCGAATAGTCCATGCCTAGATTAGACGGATTATACCACAACCCTAGTTTAGTGTGGGATAATTCGTGCTAACCGAAGATGGATTATGTTGGTGCTTGAACCATAGTTATTTTCTTGACGGAGGAATTGGGCTTGTAGCTACAATTCTCCATTATCATCCAACTTAATAATCTAATTGAATGCATAAATATTCCTATTATGAAGCTAGTGGTGGATTTGCAATCCTAGGTTCCTTTAAACATATTTATAAAAACACTTTTAAACCGCTTTCATAATTTAGATTTAATTTCGTTAGTTTCATTAATTTAATTAAAATTCAAAATCAAAATCCGTTTTCTTAATTAGCTAAATTTAGGTTTTAGAATTAAAGAGCTGTAGTTAATCAATCTCTGTGGGTTCGACCTTTACTTTCACACTACAAATCCTTAGAAAAGTAAAGCATAAATAAAAGCATACTTTTTATATCTTGATATTGACAACATCAATTTTTGGCGCCGTTGCCGGGGATTGCAAATTACTACCTTTAGTTTTAGAATCTTAGTTTAGTTAATTCGTAAATATTAGAGTAGGTACTAATTTTCTTATTTTTCGTTTTTAATTTTTAGTTACTAACTTTTCTTTTTATTTTATAGGTTATCGAGTCATACAACGTTTCCGAGTGGAGTAGCTAATTACATCAAAGGAGCTTACGCAAATAAAAAAAAAATCAAGTAATTTGCTTCCTTTGAAATTCGCTTCAAACCATTGTAAGTCAGGGCGCTGTGACGCAATTACTTGCATTAGGTTAGTTGTGGAGTGAACACTGCATTAGCTAGGAAACCCGGGGCGCTGGGCTTGACGTGGTCATTGCATTACAGGATAATATTCATGCATCACAGTAGTACTGTGTGCTTGCCTGTCGTCTTATTTGCGTGATTGCTATTTGTTTCTTTTGTTTAGTCAGTCTTTGTTTTTAGTTTCTTTTTCTTTATTTTAGTTTATGTTAGGTACACGTTCAAATAAACCAGAATTAAAATCTTTCGATCTTGAACTTGAACGTACCTTAAGAACTAGTAAGTCCACAACCCAAGCTTTTAGAGCTGGGTTACAAGACGACGAATCAACTCTGATTCCGTCATCGTTGTTTGAGGCCGAAATTCAAAGTACCCGTGAACGGTTAAGGAAAACTCGAACTTTTAAAATTGAACCGATTAAAATGGCTGACGGTGGAAATAACAATAACAACCAAAATAATGACGGTGCTAATATGAATAACCTTAATATACCACCTCCTCCTCCACTTATAAATTATTTTATTCCTACGACTTACACGCCACAAGCCGGTATCGAATTACCGGAGGCGACGGCATCTCACTTTGAGATAAAATCGTCTACGATCTCGCTACTTCCGTCTTTCCATGGCCGTCTAAATGAAGATCCATATCAACACTTAGGAGATTTTCAGGATATATGCTCTACTTTGAAAATCCAAAATTTAAATGATGATGAATTAAAATTGCGGCTCTTTCCGTTTTCTTTAAGAGACAAAGCGAAGTATTGGCTTCAATCACTTGAGCCAAACACAATTAAAACATGGGAAGCCTTACACACCGCATTTTTACAAAAGTTTTTTCCTATTATGCGTACAAATCAAATAAGGAAATTTATCACTAATTTTATAATGCAAGATGAGGAAACGCTTTACGACACGTGGGAAAAATTTAAAGAATTATTACGCTCGTGTCCACATCATCAGGTTCCTAAGTGGCAGTTGGTACAGGTCTTTTATGAGGGACTTATTCCCTCAGTCCGTAATACCGTCGACGCTGTTTGTGCGGGTACCTTCCTACACAAAAGCGCCGACGAGGCATGGAAAATCTTTGAAACATTAAGCGAGAATTCGATGCATCAGGCTGTGTCAGTACGTTCCGAGGGATATCATTCACAACCTAAGAGAGAGGTAAAGTTCGAGTCAAGTCAGTCAATTGAAATAAAAGAACTATCTAAAAAACTTGACCGACTTTTAACAATGAACCAAATGATTACCTCACCCACTCATGAAATTTGTGCATTATGTTCTGATCCTTCACATTCTATACTTGCATGTCCATCGGCGAGTCAATTTCCGGAATTTGTGGAGCAACACATTAATTCTATTCAACAATTCTCACGGAATAACTATAATCCTATGACAAATAATCCGGATGCGCCATGGAGAGGTCACCCAAATTTTTCATGGAAAAATAATAATAATAATAATAATAATAATGAGATGAGTAATTTCCCTAACGCTTATAGACCTCAACAATGTCAATACCAACAACCTCCTCCTCCACCTCCACGTAATAATGCATTTGAGGAGAAGGTGTTGGCCTCACTTGAAAGTTTTGGTCCGGTGATCCAGTTAGTACATTCCCACACCCAGTCCATTGAAAAACTGGAGTCCCAAGTAGGACAAATAGTTAACACGCTAAATCGTTTAACCGAGAGTAAGTTGCCAAGTCAACCTATCCCGAACCCTAAGGGACAATACAAGGTGGGTGGTACGAGTGAGCAAGTGAACGCTGTGTCAACTAGGACGACTACTCTAGAGGAAGATGTTGTTGAGATTCCGAGGGAGGTTATGAGGGATGCAAATGTTAACTCGAATAAAGATAGGGGTGAGGACGTGAATCAAAGTAGAAAAGAAAATGAACCGGTCCCACCAAATTATATTCCGAGAATGCCATATCCACCTAATGTTGAGGGACCGTCACATTTTTCTAAGAAAGGGTCAAAAATAGAGGATATACTCGAGGTGTTTAAACAAGTTAAAATTAATATTCCTTTCCTCGACGCTATTAAACAAATTCCCGCTTATGCTAAATGTTTAAAAGACCTTTGTACTCAAAAGCGCAAAATACGTAGTCATACTCCGAAAAAGGTCTTCCTCACGGAAAAGGTAAGTTCAATTTTTCAACACGCTCCTCCGAAGTATAAGGATCCCGGTATGCCTACGATTTCATGTGTCATAGGTGACACTATCATTCATCGGGCTCTCCTTGACTTAGGAGCTAGTGTTAATCTCATACCTTATCACGTCTATAAACAATTAAGTCTAGGTGAACTGAAACCTACGGCAGCTACAATTCAATTAGCGGATCGTTCCGTCAAAGTACCTAGAGGAATCGTCGAAGACGTCTTAGTTAAAGTTGATCAATGTTTTTATCCTGTTGATTTTATGGTCCTTGACACCGAACCGGTGCTAGATACTAGAAAATACACTCCTGTTATTCTTGGTCGTCCATTCTTAGCCACGGCCAACGCACGTGTCAATTGTAGAACAGGGGTGATGAAAGTGTCGTTCGGGAATATAAAATTAAAATTAAATGTTTTTAATGCTGCTGATCAATCTCCTAAAGACGACGATAACCTATCTGAGGCGGAATGTGATGTGAGACGGAATATTGAGCCTAAGAACGTAATAAATATGAGTGCGGGGAATAAAATAGTGAATGATGAGTGGATGAATCCTAATACCTCGGCCTCTAATGAAGAATTTACTCGAAAGGTAAAGAATCGATGTAATAACGATAAAGGTGAGCCGTCAAATGAATTAACACATAGCGACCTCGTTTCGACATTTCACCGGAATCTCCCTAATGCCCTAAAGGGTACAAAATCCGAGTTACGGCCTCCATAAATCTTGAGCTAGAACGGTCTAGCTAAAGACGTAAAAGATAGCGCTTCTTGGGAGGCAACCCAAGGTTAATTTCGTCGGTTCTCTTTGTTTTTGAGTCGTTTTGGTCAGTCTTAGAGTTTTCTAGACAGGTTTGGGGGTCATAATTAATTTATTTTAATATTATATATATAATTTTAGCCACAAAATGGAAAAAACTGAACTCGCGCGCGCGGCCCGCTCGCGCGAGGCCTCGCTCGCGCGGTCCGCTGGTGCGAGTTTGTGACTTAGTGAAATTTTCTTTCTTTTTCTTATTTGATGCCTCAGTTTTTTCTCGCGCCTCATTTCGCGGGCGCGAGGTAGTTCGCGGGCGTGAGGTAGCTTGCGGGCGCGAGATTCTAAAAAAAAAAAATTTGGGAATTCGGGCGCGCGACGACCGCTCGCGCGGACCGCTCGCGCGATTCCCCATTTTCCTGTTTTTTCCCTTTTGTTTTCTATATCCTTCCCCCTACCTGTTTTATTTGTGTTTTTTTTTCTGTTTTTGTTTATTTGGTTCAGTTTAGTTCGTGTTCGTTGTTTTCCTTATTACATTTATACTTTTTCGTTTTATTTCTTTTCCATTTGCTAGTTTAGTTTAGTTTAGCTTAGTTTTTAGATTTATATTTTATATTTTGGTTTCATTTACTTTTAATATTCTTTTGTTAGTTTCTTTTTATCTAGTATTAACAGGTACATTTGAACTTTATCGCCATATTTTTATACATTTACCTGTGTGTCATTGCCGAGATTGAGGTACTATCGTTCCTTCCTTACCTACTTTCCTTTCTTTCGTTTTATTGTTTCATTGGGGGCAATGAAAGGTTTAGGTTTGGGGGTATGCACACATGCACATCATTTTATGCAAAATTTTGAAATTTTTTCAATAAGTGTGTTTAAAAAAAAAACGATGTTACCGACGTTTTTGCAATCTTAATTTGATACTTCTTGTGATGTAACTATGATTGTTATAGAATGATAAATAAGAGAAGATGTGACTAAATATTTGCTGAAGTCATGATATAATGTTTTAAGTTATGTATCGTTCGAATCGTAGTTTTATATCATAGATTTGCACACAAACCTATGCACTGCACGTAGTCGCTTGAATACATGTTTGATGTGAACTATAATATGATTCGGATTTCTAGATAACACATGGTGGAGACTAGACCCGGTGAGGTTTTGAGCCTATCTTTTCTTTTTCGAGGGTTATAAGTACATATTGTGTTTATCGAATTTCATTGAAATAGCGCATTAACTCGTTGTTTAGTCTCATTATTCTTGTTTTGGTTGATAGTCAAGTTAAAATAGTTACTACCATGCTAAATAATCTTCTGTCGTACATGTTGAAGAACCATATAACCATAGGACATGATTATAGGCCTTCTTTGTTTATTACCGACCGATAAATGAAAAATTTCCTTAGTTCGCCCTTTGAGTCGTTAAAATGCCATTTCTTTCTTTAATTACCATTATCCTTGTTTTTGCTCTGACTTGACAAACTTGGAGTTCACCACTGAGAGATTTGTCAACTTTTAGTGGTGTTAAGGCGATGTGTGATTGAGAAGAAGAAGACAAGATGCTATTGGGGTAGTTGCTTGGTATTCAATGCATAGTCATTTGAGAAGCGAGAAAAGAAAAAGGAAAAGAAACAAAATAAAGAAGAGGAAGGTTGAAAAAAAAATGAAAGAAAAGAAGAAAAATGAATGAAAAGGAATGAAGAGAAAGAAAAGATGAAAGTTTGTAGAAGAAGAATGAAAGAGATCGAACATGCCTTACAATGCCATTCGTAAACCTACCCAATTAATCCTTTCTATCCTTTTCATTGCCTGAGCCACATTACAACCTTTGAAAAGTCCTATTTGATCCTAGGAAACATGGTTCGGATATGAAAACGATGGGAGGGGGATTAAAACATGGTAATGATTAATTTTTCTTGATTGATTGGCATCCTATCCATGAGACTATTGTTCTTTCGTGTCATGCGTTTTTTTTTTAGTCATATGTGAGCATTTATCGTTTTGAAAATATATTTCCTTTGCTCCCATATATTAGAAAAATTACACATGTTTCTGAGTGTTTCATTTTAGAGTGTAATTGACATTGTGAGATTCGTAGTCGAAGCATAGTTGGATGGTTATCCGAGTTATATTCTAAGTTTATGACATGCGCGTGTTCATTTGACTACCATATCACACACGTGCAATTTTATGAGAAATTCTATTGATTTATACGATTCATGTACTTGGGATTGTTTTTCAGGACGTAGGTGAACGTTTGATTCCGTTTCTTCTTGTTCATTATTCTATTTTGAATCATTGTTTTATAATAAGGAGTATTCATAGTTTTATTTTTCGTTTGAATAAAACTTTTTAAATTTATAAGTTAATAAAGATGGTTGTGGGTGACTTGTTGACGAGAACCCTCACGAGACTTCACTCGTCCGACTAGGGACACCTAGGGGTTTAAAAGGCTTGTTGCATATGCTAAATGCAATCGTGATCCATACGAAAATGGAGTAGTATTTATAGTAGTAATTTTATTTTTTTTGTTGTTCTTTTTGCTCGAGGACTAGCAAAGAGTAGGTTTGGGGGTGTGATCGGCGACGAATAGTTGCCGTTTATAGTCCTAAAAATACGCTTTGAGAGCCTATTTCATGTAGTTATTAGTTATTTTTTAATAAGTATTCTAAATTTTGTAGGATTTGGAGCTCTAACTTGAAAATGCACAAAAATCCAATGATTAGTGGCTTTGGAAGTCATTCTGGGCTCAAAAGATGATTCCGGTGAAGGATGAATGCAGTAGCAGCCTCGGAAAATTGCATTTTTGACAATTAATACTTCAGATTTGAGAAATTTCTCCAGAGATATAAAATGTAGATCTTCGAGTTACGGACGCGTGGCCGCAAACGGTGAGTCAATCCGAGGTCTGAGTCAAAAGTTATCGCAATTCTACGAAAGTGGTGCAGAGCAGCGGAAAATCTGAGAAAAATCTGGAAATTGCCAAGGTCGCTGGAGCGACCCGCGCGCGCGACCCGCTCGCGCGACCCGCGCGAGCGACCCTTTGAAAAAGTCAAAGTTGTGTATTTTGAAGCCCTGAAGAGCCCTGTGCGATCCGAATTGGTTAAATACGTCCAGAAACGTAAAAACAGCAGTTTTAGCGCGATTTGACTTAGGAAAGCTTCCTAAATCCTTCCAAACTCTATACAAATCCTATTCTAAATCAACTTTAGATATACAAATCATTACACACTATTATACACATCAATATACAGCCATATTATACATTATTTTCAGCCATTTTGAAAGGAGAAAAAGCAAGGAGAAGAAGAAGAAGACCAAGGATTCTCATGGCCTCCTCCATCAACCTCTTGCTATTCATCAATTCTATGGCCAACTAAACCTAGATCTAGGGTTTCAATGAAACCCTAGCCAAGTAATAGGGTTTTATTTATGTTTTTATTTTAGATTTATTATGTATGGATGATGATTACATGTTTAGAGGATTTTTTATAATAAATCGTACTTCTATTGATTAAATCATTACTTTCAAAGTTTATTCTTGTCTTAGATCTATTTTGACTGTGATGTGCTCAATGATCTATACTTGCTGTGCTTGTTTAGATTATTTACATGTAATGGTGCTTTATTGAATTGTGCTATCAAGTATCCGAATAGTCCATGCCTAGATTAGACGGATTATACCACAACCCTAGTTTAGTGTGGGATAATTCGTGCTAACCGAAGATGAATTATGTTGGTGCTTGAACCATAGTTATTTTCTTGACGGAGGAATTGGGCTTGTAGCTACAATTCTCCATTATCATCCAACTTAATAATTTAATTGAATGCATAAATATTCCTATTATGAAGCTAGTGGTGGATTTGCAATCCTAGGTTCCTTTAAACATATTTATAAAAACACTTTTAAACCGCTTTCATAATTTAGATTTAATTTCGTTAGTTTCATTAATTTAATTAAAATTCAAAATCAAAATCCGTTTTCTTAATTAGCTAAATTTAGGTTTTAGAATTAAAGAGCTGTAGTTAATCAATCTCTGTGGGTTTGACCTTTACTTTCACACTACAAATCCTTAGAAAAGTAAAGCATAAATAAAAGCATACTTTTTATATCTTGATATTGACAACATCAGCAACCACCCCAAACATCATCTTTTTTTTCTTTTTCTTTTTCTTCTCAATCACACATCACCTTTACACCACTAAAAGTTGATTAATCTTTCAGGGGTGAACTCCAAGTTGACCAAATTGGAGCAAAAACAGGATAATGGTAATTAAAGAAAAATGGCATTTTAATGGCTCAAAGGGCGAACTAAGGACATTTATCATTTATCTGGATAGGACAAAAGTCAAAAGGGTGGAAAACAAAGAAGGCCTAAAATCATGTCCTAGGGTGATGCGATTTTTCAACGTTTACGACGGAAGATTATTTTGGCATGGTAGCAAATATTTTAACTTGACTCTCAACCAAAACAAGAATAATGAGACTAAACAACGAGTTAATGCGCTATTTCAATGAAATTCGATAAACACAAAATGTATTTATAACCCTCTAAAAAGAAAAGATAGGCTCAAAACCTCACCGGGTCTAGTCTCCACCTTGTGTTATCTAGAATCCGAATCGTATTATAGTTCACATCAAACATGTATTCAAGCGACTACGTACAGTGCATAGGTTTGCGTGCAAATCTATGATATAAAACTACGATTCGAACGATACATGACCTAAAACGTCATATCATGACTTCAGCAAATGTTTAATTACATTTTCTCTTGTTTACCATTCTATAACAATCCAGGTTACATAACAAGATGTATCAAATTTATATTGCAAAAACGTCGGTAATCATCGTTTATTTAAGCACAAGAATCGAATTTTTAAAAAAAAATTAATGCATAATAATGTGCATGTGTGTGCATACCCCCAAACCTAAACCTTTCATTGTCCCGAATGAAACAATAAAATAAAAGAAAGGAAAGTATGTAGAGAAGGAACGATAATACCTCGATCTTGACAAGCATAAACAGGTGAACACCAAGGAATATGGCAATAAAGTTCAATGTTACCTGTTAATACTTAACAATAGGGAATAAAAGAACAGAATAATAACAATAACAGCTAATATATATATTTATATAAATATTTAGAATTTTTTTTTTAGATTTTTTTTTATTTTTTTTTTATTATTATTATTATTTTTTTAATAAATTGAATAATAGAATCTAAACTATAATCAAGAGACTTAACAAAAATAAAAGAAACAAACAGAACTTATAAAAACAAAGACAAACGAACCTAAACAGGGCTAAAAGAACAAACAGAAAGTATAAAAAAAATCACTGACCAGGTATGGAGAGAGGAGGGAAGAGAACAAAAGAGAAAAACCAGAAAACCCTACCTCGCGCGAGCGAGCCTCGCGCGCGCGAATCCCTTCGCGAGTTTAAGAAGAAGCTTGTTTTACGTTTTATGAAAGAAAGATTTCTAAGTCCCCAGATCGCGCGAGCGGACCGCTTGAGCAAACCCCTCGCGCGCGCGAATCATGGCGCGAGGTGATACTGAGGCTATATGTCATAAAAGTTTTAAAAATTTTCTTTAAGGGGCAGGCTCGCGCAAGATGCCATTTTCCTCTTTTTCTATACTTTATTTTTTATAGATAAGCCGAAAATAAATTTACTCCGACCCCCAAACCTGTTCAGAAAGACCACAACTGACTCAAAAAGACCCAAAAACTACAAAAAACAAGAGAAACGGACGAAATAAAGCTTGGGTTGCCTCCCAAAAAGCGCTGTCTTTTACGTCTTCATCTAGACCGTTCTAACTCAAGATTTATGGAGGTTGAAACTCAGACTTTATACCCCTAAGGATTTCAGGAAGAGCCCGGTGGTAAGTAGAAATAACGTCGCTTTGGATTAATTCAATTGACGGTTCATCCTTATTATGTTCAAATCTATTTCTTACCTTATGAGTAAATTCATCGTTAGGATCCATGTTATTTGCATTCATCCACTCATTACTTACTATATTATTTTCCCCACCCATGTGTAGTGCATTAGTAGGTTCAATTTGTCGTATAACCTCACTACCCTCTATACATAGATAATCATCGTCTTTGGGAGGTTGATGGACAGCGTTAAACACGTTTAATTTTAAACACGTATTGATTAGGTGGAAACTGAGGTCGATATGCATTAGGAAAATTAGTCGCCTCATTAGGATTATTATTTTTTTTTTTTCACGAGAAGTTAGCATGGTTTCTCCATGGCACGTCCGGATTATTAGTAGTTGAAATATAATTATTTCGTGAGTATTGTTGAATAGAATTAATGTGTTGCTCCACGAATTCCGGAAATTGAGATGCCGATGGGCAAGAAAATATAGAATGTGAAGGATCGGAACATAATGCACAACTTTCATAAGAGGGTGAACCCGACATTTGATTCATTGTCAAAAGTCGGTCAAGTTTTTTAAATAGTTCTTGAAATTCAATTGAGTGGCTTGACTCAAACTTTACCTCACGTTTGGGTTGAAGGTGATACCCCTCAGAACGTACCGACACAGCCTGATGCATCGAGTTCTCGCTTAATGTTTCAAAAAATTTCCAGGCTTCATCGGCACTTTTGTGTAAGAATGTACCCGCACAAACGACATCGACAGTATTACGGACAGAGGGAATAAGTCCCTCGTAAAAAACCTGTACCAACTGCCACTTAGGAACCTGATGATGTGGACACGAGCATAATAATTCTTTAAATTTTTCCCATGTGTCATAAAGTGTTTCCCCATCTTGCATCACAAAATTAGTTATAGATTTTCTTATCTGATTAGTTCTTGTGATTGGGAAAAACTTTTGTAAAAATGAAGTATGTAATGCTTCCCATGTTTTTATAGTGTTTGACTCAAGTGATTGAAGCCAATACTTCACTTTATCCTTTAAAGAGAATGTGAAGAGACGCAGTTTTAATTCATCATCAGTGAAATTTTGGATTTTTAACGTAGAGCAAATATCTTGGAAATCCCCTAAGTGCTGATAAGGGTCTTCATTTAAACGGCCATGGAAAGAAGGAAGTAGCGAAATGGTAGACGACTTTATCTCAAAGTGAGATGTCGTCGCCTCCGGTAGTTCGATACCCGCTTGAGGCGTGTAAGTCGTCGGAATAAAGTAATCTTTAAGCGGAGGAGGTGGCGGTACATTAGGGTTATTTCCATTGTTTTGATTATTTCCAATGTCGGCCATTAGAATAGGTTCTACGTTAATAAAGCGTGGTTTCTTTAGGTTTTTAAGGGTACTACGTATTTCGGACCCAAACAACGACGATGGTTTCGGAGTTAATTCGTCGTCTATGTTTAACCTAGTTCTAGAAGTTATGTTTGAATACTTGTTAATTCTTAATGTACGTTCAAGTTCAAGATCGCAAGGTTTTAATTCCGGTTTACTTGAGCATGTACCAAACATAAACTACAAGAAAATAAACTAAAAACAAAAACTGACTCAAATAAAAAAAAACAAATAGCAATCACGCAACTAAGATAATAAGCACTCAACTACTGTGATGCATGTAAATTATCCTATAATGCAGTGACCACGTCAATTCCCAGCACCCTGGGTGTCCTAGCTAATGCAGTGCAATTAACTCTAAACTAATGCAAATAGTGCGTCACAGCGCCCTGACTTACAGTGGTTTAAAGTGAGTTTCACAAGAAGCAATTTATTTTATTTTATTCATATATTTTTTCGCGTAAGCTCCTTTGATGTGCTAAGCTATTCCTCCCGAAAACGTTAGAATTTGATGACTCGAGAAACTACAAAATAAAAAGGAAAGTTAGTAACTCAAAATAAAACGAAAATTAAGAAAAAGAAAACCTAATCTAATATTTACGAATTAACTAAACTAAGATTCTAAAACTAAAGGTAGTAATGCAATCCCCGGCAATGGCGCCAAAAATTGATCTCGTCACAATCAAGATATATAAGTATGCTTAACTTATGCTTTACTTTCAAATATTTGCAGTGTGGAAGTAAATGTCGAACCCACAGAGATTAATACTACGCACTTTAATTTTTAAAACCTAAATTTAGTTAATTAAGAAAAACGGATTTTGATTTGATTTTAATTAAACTAAGAACAATGAAAGTAAATCTAAATTATAAAAGCAATTAAAAATTATTTTTATAAATATGTCTAGGGAACCTAGGATTGCAAATCCACCACTAGCTTCATAATAAGGGTATTTACGAATTACTTTAGCTTATTAAGTTGGATGATAATGGGGAATTGTAGCTACAAGCCCAATTCCTCCGTCAAGAAAATAACTATGGTTCAAGCACCAACATAATCCATCTTCGGTTAGCACGAATTATCCCACACTAAACTAGGATTGTGGTATAAGCCGTCTAATTTAGGCATGGACTATTCGGATACTTGATAGCACAATTCAATTTAAGCACCATTACATGTAAATAATCTAAACAAGCACAGCAAGCATAAATCATTGAGCACACTACCATCAAAATAAATCTAAGACAAGAGTAAACTTTGAAAGTAACGATTTAATCAATAAAATCACGATTTATTTATAAAAATCCTCGGAACATGTAACTGTCATCCATACACAATAAAACTAAAATAAAAACATAAAATACACCATATTACTTGGCTAGGGTTTCCTTGAAACCCTAGATCTTGAGTTTAGTTGGCCATAGAATTGATGAACGACAAGAGGTTAATGGAGGAGGCCATGAAAATCCTTGGTCTTCTTCTTCTTCTCTTTGTTTTCCTCTCTTCAATGGCTGAAATTTTTGTTGTATATGGATGTATCTAATGTTGTGTAATGATGTGTAACCTTAAATTTGATTTAGTATAGGATTTATATAGACTTTGGAAGGATTTAGGAAGCTTTCCTAAGCCAAATCGTACTACAACTGCTATATTTACGTTTCTGGACGTCATATGCACAAACCATCTTCGCTGGGCACTTTAATTTAACAAAATACGCATTTTTGGTTTTTTCACAGGTCGCTCGCGCGAGGTCCTTTTTCGCTGCACTGCGCGACTTTTGTAGAATTACGATAACATTTTTCTCGGAACTCGGATTGACTTGCCGTTTGCGGCCACGCGTTCGTAACTGGAAGATCTACATTTTATATCTATGGAGAAATTTCTCAAATTCAAAGTATTCTTGGTCAAAAATGCGATTTTCCAAGACTGCTACTACATTCAGCTTTCACCGGAATCACCGTTTGAGCCCAGAATGACTTCCAAAGCCACTAATCATTGGATTTTTGTGCATTTCAAGTTAAAGCTCCAACTCTTACAAAATTTAGAATACTTATTAAAAAATAACTAATAACTACATGAAATGGGCTAACAAAGCGTATTTTTAGAACTATAAACGGCAACTATTCGTCGCCGATCACTTTATAAATGACCATTTTGCCCTTGGGCTGTTTTATCACAGAAAAGTTTATATTTCAAATAAAGTGAAAGATATTTTAATGATTGTAAAACATCGTTAAGTATTTATAATGAGTGGTTGTCAACGGGAAGTTGGAGTATGACAAGTATTATGATACTGAGCAAGAGCAACTGTGGAAATGGAAGCGTAAATAGACTTTGGGTAAGTCAGATCACAAGAGTGAAAGTGTAGATTGAGAAGATGAATCTCTAATGAGAAGGTGGACAAGAACGGTAGAAGTGGGATGAAGACTTGGGAGTACGTTGAGTACATTATCGGATATGATAGAAAGAATGTAAAATGGTCAGAGGATAATGGTAAATGTAGTGGAATGCTATCTCGGTCGTCCTGGATTCCATCGAGGTTGGAGGGTTTTGAAAATGTCAGATTTTACCCCAAGTAAATTTTAAAATGTTTGAAACGTTTTAAAACATAACTTTTGTTTAAATAAGAAAAGTGGTAATAGTTACATATGAGAAGGTATCAAGTGGACTTTGGAAGTCGGGTATCGTGGAATGATATGGTATGTTTAGTACTGGAGACGCGTCGATGGATGTTGAACGAGTGAGTCCTATATGAATCAAGTGTGAATTATAATTTCTAAAGCAAAGAAGTGATGAGGATTTGTGCACCTGAATTTGGTAATTGGAAGTTAAGACATCAAAGGAGTTATCGGGCGTATTGTTCCAAAGAGAACTCAGTTTTGATTTAAGAATTGGAATATCCTGAGGTAATGAATGATTTAGAGTTTTGAATAATCAGGAACTTAATGAGATCCGTAAAGTATGAAGCACTTAAAGACAACAGTTATGAATGGGTTGGCATTAGTAGCCGAGTAAGAATAGGACCTTGGGTATTATCGCGAGAGGTATGTAAAATGGAAGTTGATAGGGAATTTATTGAACACAGTGAGACTATGGTACTTGATTGGGAAGATCAAATTACTGAGTTGTCTTCAGATGGTTACAAGAATAATATGAATACTTGAACAACAAGTTCTTCGGGAATAATGAATTTGGGATCAGAATAGCAAAGATAATGGATTAGAGAAATCTGAATTGGAGTTAAGTCAGGCTGACTAAAATTATGAAATATTAAACTGTTGAATAAGGTATAGTGATTTGAGATGTTATACAAAGAATATACGCTTAGCATAAAGGGTTGTGAGGGAACTAGTAAGAGTTGAAACACAGGAGTGTGATTGATATGGCTTGTGTAAAAGTGAAAGTGAAATACCATTATGGGGTCGTATAACTACGTCAATGGTAATGGATCTATCTGGACCGATGAACGTAAAGAATGGTAGACGAGTAGGATGAGATGGGTATGGACTACAATGGGGTTGTGATATCTGACAGAAAGGTAACTGACTCAGAAAATATGTACACTATGAGAATCGGATGGACTATGAATAATCAAATATAAGAGACAGTGATGAGGTACATGCTAGACGTAGAGATATGTTGTAATGAATTTTGTGAGACAAGGATGAGTCTAAGTTGATTTTAGATAACAGAATTAATTGTTACTACGCATATTGGGGCAATTATGTTGCGAAAAGAGATGAAAGTATTATGTGAGATTTTAAATCAAATTGTTTTAAAACATGAATGAGAAATGTATTTGATTTTGTTAAAAGTTTTAAATCAAAATTTTAAGGTGTAATCTTCAATGCTAATAGACGGTAGTTTGAGTACAGAATTGGAGAAATAAATGACAAATGTGTCTAACTATTCGGGACATCAGGTGAGCTCAAAGAAGTAGAATGATATGAAATTGCCAGTTAGGAATCTAGAAAGTATCTTATGAGGCATGTATGATTGGAAGTAAAATGCGAGGTTGGATTAAATCGAACTGGAATTTGATAAGGAATGAGAGTCGTTTGAAAACGTGTTATCGTTCTACGGGTATTCCACGATTAACAGGATAAGGGATGGAATTCATGGTATATGAAATAGTTGATTGAGGCATTGACTTATCGACAGTGTATGAATGTATGATAGTACTCAGTTTTGATTACTTTGAGATGAAGAATTGCGTATGATTGTTAATCAGTTGAGACGTGTTGGAAACGACTATTAGTCAAAAAGAAAGATGGGTGAAAATGAGGTGAGTTATTTATTTTGTGTTGGCTATTGGGATGAACTTTAAAGTTTGAAAAAGATGTGACAAGCACAATGAAGATATGTGTGGGTTAGCGTGTGACATCGTGATATGATTTAATGTCAAGATTGACTATTGATTATGTTCTACTCAGGCATTGATGTTCTTATTTATCGAGATGTTTCTGTGCTGTTAGTATTCGATGAGAATCTTCAATCGGGTTAAGACAGGGGCTCCAAGGATTTGTTTTCTTTAAGAGCCTGAGGATTTATTTTCCTCGTGAGATTGTAATAACTTGGAGGAGATGTGTCGTTTGTAATGAGACCAGCGTTGGAAGTACTTGTGAGAAGTCTTGTAGCTTGATGAGACGATATAAGTTTGGGGACAAACTTCTTTTTTGGAGGGGAGAGTGTCATACCCGTCCCGAAAAAATCATTTATTTTAAAGGCATAAATGCCTTAAATAGAATTATTAATGTGGTTTAATAATTGTGGATGAGGTTGACCATGGGTCAACGGAAGGTGTCAAGAGAGGACACGGGAACATGGAAAATCATGTTGCATTGGCATAGCTAAATGACATTTATGTGATTTAAATGTTATTTGACTTATCTGATATTTTCATGAATAGTAATTATACCTGTGTAGTATAATTTTTGATAGTTTTGATCTAGTTTTAGATTGTTTAAACACTGTGGTAAGAACGTGAGTGATACGTTGCTTAAAAGGTAGGTTGTCTAGAGATTTCACAGAATCTAGTTTTCGGACGTGATTTTGGACCCAAACAAGACTTAGTCGAAAACTTTTATAATTTATAGTTTTCACTCGTGAAGTAATGAATTAGATGTGTAAGACTTTTCGAGGGATAATTGCAGTATTTGAAAACTTGTGGGGAGGTAAACGTAATTTCTGAGAATTTTGTCTATATATAGAAGTTCCAAGATATTTCTTCATTACAACTTTTCTAATTTCAAAATCAAAAGGGAGATTTGGGGGTTTTGGGAGCTTAGAGCTTGTAGACACAAATCGATGGACTTCTGGCTGTTTGTTTTCAACCAAAATTCGTATTTGAACTCCCCAAGGTAAGGGCTACGTTTTGATAGTCTTTAGGCCATGTTTGGCTAAGTTTTTATAAATTTCTAAATCTAGGAATTTGGGAAAAACACGTGTAAACTTGTAGGTTTCGCGGAGGATCGGAGATTTGGCGTTTAATCGGGCTTCTAGTCGTTCCCTCAAAGTTATACGACGATAGCTCGAGGTATGAATTTCTAGCCTATGTTATATAGGTGAAATACATGTTTTATATTTCGGCGACGAAATTGAGATCCGGGCAAAATCCATGTATTAATCTTAGGCCCGTTAATTATGCACGCGCTTGAATATGGAAAGCATGTCAAATTTTATGCGAGCACGTATATGTGATGATTTGCTAGTTGAGCATGTTTATGTGTCTATGTGGGTTAAAGGGGGATTTGTGTTAATTCACCGTGAGACGTCCTCTCGAGAATGGGGAGGATTAGTAGTGACGACGGTCACTTGCCGTTAAAGGCATTAACATGACATGTCGAAGGGGCATGGGTCATGGTTGAGTCTTAAGACTTTGGATCGGTGAATGTGCACTTATTCCCTAGAGACCAATAGTTATGTGTTATGATGAGGTTAAAGCATGATTTGTCATATATGCATATGTTAGAAATTGTGCACTCAGCATATAGCTAAGCAATGGAGATTTACTCCATTGCAGGTTTGAAGAAAGAAAGGAGAAGCATGAAGGGTGAGGCCGGGGGAATGCCGAGGATCGCTTTTTGTTTATGTTTTGGTTTCCTTCCCAATGTTGGAAGAATGGAATTGGAGGTAGGATCATGTTTTGTTTGAATTGAGTACCTTGGAAGGATTTTGGGAAATGTTGTATCATGTAAGAAAACTTTTTATATTTAGTTTTGAATTCGTCCGAACTCTTAAGTTCGTGTTTTGTAAACTTAACTTGTCAAATTCGGATTTTGAAGGAATGTGGTTAGAGTTTTGTGAATCGAACCAAACAAGCCTTAGCTTGTTCCGCTATTGTTCTTTTCATGGATTAGTGAGATTAAACTTTGTTTTTGAAAGCTTGTTATAGCTTGTGACGTTTGGATTAATGTAAGTGTGTTTGGAGTATTGGTATTGGTGGTGGTTGTTTGACGCCTTAAGCAAATTCTGCAACTTTGGACAGGATTCTGCTAAAGGGTCATTCGACCGGTCGAAGGGGGTCGTTCGACCGGTCGAAATACCCCCTGCCAGAAACCTTTTACTACCCCTTCCATAAATTTTAAAAGGGTTTTGATTGGTTCTTCGGGTACCTTTGGGACCCCTTTCAACATAAAATCATTTGTTTTGAAATATAATTACGTTTTCAATTTTATATGGATTTTTCAACTCGGAGGGTAATGTTCTCAAAGTTTTATATACTCAAGATTGTTTTAAAGTTCTTTTCCGTTGCGTATAGTTGTTGTTGAGCCTTGGTGGCGTGCCACGTGTCCTGTTTCCGCACATTAGCGGGATGGGTCGTGACAATCATAATATTGCACCTCAGAGTAACAAAAATTAGGAAAATTTTTAAAATTTTCTTTTTGGGTTCGCAGGCCGTGACAAGTTAGATCTCAGAATTGTCCACAACCATTCTAGCTAGATATAAAGACAAATACGAAAGCGAAATGACTATTCATAACATTCATAGAATCCAAGCAGAACTAGTACGAAAGTCTAAGATCTAGAGCATTAAGGCAATTAACATCGATTACAAATGTTCAATTCGAATAGTACACATTATCCATAACTAAACTATTACAGGACAAAATAAAACAACATTTAAATCTCCTATTATGATACTTGAGCTCTTGACTAGCAAATCCATAATCTTCTTGATAGTCAACATCTATAAAATCTGGACATAGTTAACTTCGCTGGACTCTTTCACATCCTTTTTTAACATCTTTAGACACATGCCAATTTTTTTAGATGTATCCAAATCATTCTGAATTATTCTATAATAAGCAGACTACTCTAGAATCTTAACTAGACGCATTCAAAGTCTCATGCAAAATACTCTACGTCTGAGTAATGCCATAACCTCCCCCAATAATTGGCCTTCCAAATTGGCTGTTCATGACACAGAACCCCATATGGCCAAAATGACGAGCTCTTTTGTGGCACTTACTCCAACATACTCTCTATCTCACTTAAGCTACCTACATTGCCTTTATTACTTAATACTACAAATGCTTAATATCTAAAACTTGAATATCAATAGTTATATATTCGTACATTAATATTTAATAGCCACTTTTTATCGGTCTATTTCAATGGTCATATTCAAATTATACTAATATATTTTTTTTTAATTTAATAGTAATATTTGGATAGTATTTTAATGGTCACCTAGTGCGCCTAAGTGATTAATATAACTCATGATTAAATTTCATGTATAAAAAGATTAAAAGTATTGAGTTGTTTAAATAAATAATAATTAGTTAACTTATATTTCAAATCTATTACTATATCTAAAATGAGAGCAATTTCCCTTCCTATTATGCCGCCATTTGGCATATTGTATGATTTTTTTTTTCATGTGGCATTTCCTCATTTTTTATTTGTTAGTTTTTTTTTTTTTTTTTTTATTTCATTCATTTCTCAATTACATCTAATGTAATTTTATTTTTTTATTCATTTCTTTATCAGTTACATGTATCTCTATTAAATTGAATCAAGACCCTATGCTGACATATTGTGTTATCTACCCTTATTCTTTATGGGAGTTGATTAATTTTAGATAAATAATTAACTAATAAAGAGTTGCCTCTTCCCCTACCTAAAATTAACTAATTAAAGTGTTTATATGCTTAATTTTCCCAAAAAAAACTGAAGAAATTTTTTTGAAACCCATTATTATCCTCCACAACACTTTAAAAAAAAATTGTTATTTTTTTAAATTTAGAATCTACGAGTTTTAAGCATAAAATAAAAAAAAAATTAATGCAAATAATATAAGATAAATACGATAAAAAAAAATGACCAACGTTAGTTGAAGATTTTTTTTAAAAAATGGATATCAAATGTGAAATTAATGCAGAAGATAAGATATTTATTTGGGTAAAAGTTAAAATAAAATAAAAGACCAAAGTTTAAACTAATCAACTCATTATTAATTAAGAAACCTCAATTTTCTATTTTTAAATTGAGTTTCTTCATATTTTTTTTTCTATTTTTAAATTGAGTTTCTTCATTTTTCTATTTTTAAATTGAGTTTCTTCATATTTTTTTTTCTATTTTTAAATTGAGTTTCTTCATTTTTTTAAAATTAATTAATAATGAGTTGATTAGTTTAAACTTTGGTCTTTTATTTTATTTTAACTTTTACCCAAATAAATATTTTATCTGCTGCATTAATTTCACATTTGAACATATCATTTTTTCCACTTAGTCAAGCGGTATATGGTAATAACTTTGTCCATTTATAAAAAAAAAAAAACTTCAACTAAGTTTGGTCATTTTTTTTGGGTGGGACTAAATACACCACTTTTTTTGCTAAATACATTGCCCTGTAGCTTTAAAAGATGAAAATTTTGTGAGTGAAGGTGGTGTATTTAGCACAAAAAGTGGTGTATTTAGCCTTTTTTTGTTTTTGTTTTCGTAATTATATTGTATTATTTGCATTGCTTTTTTTTTTTTTTAATTTTTTAAATTTTATCCGTAAAACTCGTAGATACTAAATTTTTTTTTAAAAAAAACAAATGACACAATTTTTTTTAAAGTGTTGTGGAGGGTAATAATGGGTTTCAAAAAAAATTCTTTAGTTTTTTTTTTGGGAAAATTAAACATATAAACACTGAGTGCTTCTATTTACACCCATCTATTTTACTTTTCACACCCACTTACTCTTTACACCCACCCATCAATTTAAATTAAAACAAATTAATCTCTACACCACCCTTCATCTCCAAGATAACCTCAAGCCTAACAACTCACACTTTCCAATTACTCTATACACCCACCATCTTCTCACTACATTGAAACCCTAGACCTTTCACTAGCATTTTTTTTCCTTATATGATGTGATGTAGGAAGCCTAAAACATCATAATCGCGCGTGTGTGTATATATATATATATATGTATATACCAATTAGATATTCACAACCAAACTCACCATCAATAGCGACTGCATTCTCTGAAAAGCAAATGGCCCAAAAATCCCTAAAATACTCTTCATTGCAAAAAGGGATCAGTTTGGTAATAAAAGTGGTGTCAAACACTTACAATACAAAGATTTGCAATTTTAAACTCGATTTATTACATCTACACACTCTATGATTTTTGTGTTTATTTTCTGGGACTTGTTTTGGGAGACTGATTTGGTTTAATAAAATTGCATTCTTGTGTATGCATACATATATATATATATGCATATATGAATGTATGTATATGTTTGCAAGTATATACAAATATATGTATATATGTATGCAACATATTTACACACGCATACATACATATATATATATATATATATACTAGCATTGGACCGTGCTATGCACGGGATTATTATTATTAGGATTATATTAAGTGTAATTATTCACCTAGAGTTAAAGTTTACATCAATCTCACTGCTTAATAAACTGGATTGTGCTTTTTAACGTTTGAGAATAATCTCGATATTACATAAAGAGAAAAATATGTAAATTTACAACATGCATTTCATTCATTGTATTCACAAAAGAATAAAGAAACAATATTTTTTTTTTACCCAAATCCAGTCATAGTCATTAAACCAAATTGTTATTCACAAACATTGAACCACATTAGACATCGCTTGTAGTTGAAGCAGCGACATAGCGTCGTGGATAGAACTGCATATAATTAAAATTTATATAGCAACATCATTAGCATATGCATATAATTGATTGTTATACTACTCTTCTCAAAGATGTGAGAAATTGACCTCGATCATCACGACGATCCATCACTGCAATAGCATTCTTTCTTAATTTTTTTTATTAATTAGGCATTTAACAATGTAATTTAAAATTTTTGTAGTAGATACGTTATATTCAAGATGTTATATAAAATATGCACTTTTATATTCAAGCCGTGTGAGCACTTTGATCCGTTCATTGTTGGTGATTTGCTATCTACATGGGTCCTAGTTTGTTTCTAAATGGGAGCTTTAGTAGATTTCAGGTGGGTGTATATGGTCTATTTCTTTGCATGGCAGGGGTTGGTTTTAAACTCTAAGAGAGGTGTGAATGTACCTGATTGTATATTTGGACTTCTTACTTGGGTGCAGTGATAAATAGGGGTATTTTATTGGATTTTTGCTCTGACATTACTTATATCATTGGAGGCTAACCTCATTATTTAATTAATACTATGTTGCTGTTAAAAAAGAAAAGAAAAGAAAGAAGAAGATATGATGAACCCATTAAAAAGAAATACAAAGATAACAAATTGTGACTATTGACATGTTTTTCATTAAATCTTTGGATGTAAAAGTTAGGAAGAAATCACAACATTCTTTTCATTAATTCTTTCCACAATTGTGGCACATTTCACGATACTATTTTCAGTTCATGAAATGTGAACCAGTTTAATGTGACAAAAAGGATAAATAAGAAATAAAGAAAGAGCATCGTGATAACTTTAGAACACGTACTCAGATTGGGTCGGTAGAGAGATGTACAACCGCCAAAAGTACCCCATCAAAGAATCTTGCACATTGACACAGATCGACTAAGGCGCATGCATGGGTGATAAACAGAGTGGTTGTGAAAGAAATACATGGACATAAGAAATGAAACTAACTGTTTGTATTTCACAGTGGAAAAATAAGGAGAGAGAGAGAGAGAGAGAGAGAGAGAGAGACGTGATTTGGGAGAAATGAATGAAGCGAGCGACGCAATTGTGGAGAAATAAGGCACACTCAACAGAGAGACGTGATTAGAGAGGCATGATGTGTGTGTGTGTGTGTGTGTGTGTGTGAGAGAGAGAGAGAGAGAGAGAGAGAGAGACGTGGAGTAGTGGGAAAAGGTGAAAGTAGTTTTTTTTTTCTCGCCGCAACTATTAGGGGTAGTTATCTGTGTGTATTAAGAAGAGTTTTAAGGCTGGAGGTCACAAACTGTTGTAATGACCTCCACGTAGATTAGAAACCAAGTTGGTATATATGGATACAGTATATATAGAAAAATATAGCATACGTGGACACTGTGGTTTTCTTGGCTATTGCCAGGTGGGAAGTGTTAGAGAACAAACTACATTCCTATCTATATATGTAATAGATAAGTATATCTCTATCCATATAATAAGCAAGGAATGTGTTTGTCTCCCCCCAAGACAAAGACAAAGAAGGGCTAGGATTTGTCTTCCATCAAAGACAACCAACGATCCAGATGGATTTGGATTTCAAATTTCAAAAGCACCCAAAACCCACGAGGCCACCAGAACTCTCCCTCATCTCACGTCTGCCACTAGACCTCTCCCCCATCTCACATCTTTCTCTTTCTTCTCCTTCCACCTCTCTCTCTCTCTCTCTCTCTCTCTCTCTCTCTCTCTCTCTTTCTGCCACCGTACTACCACCACCATAGCTACCAAACCACTACTCAGTGCACTCACCTCTGGATCACCATCGAATCACCACCGAACCACCGTGTTCCATCTTCTTTTCTCACGGCCACCAGCATCTCACCGCCAGTAAACTCCATCAGAGATAGAATTAGGGATTGTGTGTGTACATTAGGGATTGTATTTTCTGACCCCAAATCAGAAGCCCTATAGATTTCTATTTGATTTTTATTTGATTTGTTGCAGGAATATGTTGGCTTGCTGATGTATTTGCGAACACGCCACCACCTCACCAGATCCTCTTTATTTTGTTATACTTTCTACTTCCTTTTTTTCCTCGGTGACTTTCTAATTTGGATCCAATCATGCAAGGCTCGGATTCAAGGGTTGTACCTATCCTTTGATATACTAAAACAATATACTTTCTAATTGATTTTTTTTCCCTTTGTTTTTGTTTTTTTTTTTTTTTTTTTTGCATGTAAAACACTAATGTTGTAGCTAGATGCTTTAAAAATTAGAGTGAAGCTATTTGTGTTTTTTAATTTGTTTTAGCCTTAATTTATGCTGACTTAGTTAATCCTCCTTTTGTGTTTGCAGGCAATAGTTTCCTCCCCCCTCCACCAAAAAAAAACACACCCTTAAAGGTAAGATCATGGTCAGTTTTTGAATTTGATTTTATTTGGCATTGGTTATAATTTAAAACTTTTGGGTCAAATTTAAAATTTAATATTTGGTCGATGCTATTTCATGGCGTTGCTATCAATTTTGTTATCGAGCAGAGCCTATCTCTATCTTTTGTTGTGTACTCTCAATTTTTTTCCTTCAATTATCTAGCAGAGACCATTGTTTGAGGGTCAATTGTGCACTTAACATTTGCTTATTGCATGCTGATTGTTTAGGATATTCTCTCTCATACAGAAATTTTGGTCGCGGGGGGGGGGGGGGCTTAGGCTACACGAGGGTTCGGGGGCAGCGCCTCCAAGGCCCTTTTTTTGGTATCTACTTATATATAATTGGCGATTTTTTTAGGGTCTACTTATTTATAATTGACGATTTTTTGGTGACACGTAATTATTATATGGTGTCTTTCAATATTCTAGGTGGTCTATTTCTGAAACTCATAAAATTATTACACTAAAAGTGTAATTTTTAAAATTATAGGGGTCTTTGCTTTTGAATTGTATATACATGCATATCAATATATATATATATATATATATAGTTGATGACATTAAATTGGGCTTTGGGCCCCTTTGGGGGCCTAAACATGAATTGAAAGGGGTCTAAACATAAGTTGAGG
Source organism: Hydrangea macrophylla (assembly GCA_033977485.1). Classification (NCBI taxonomy): domain Eukaryota; kingdom Viridiplantae; phylum Streptophyta; class Magnoliopsida; order Cornales; family Hydrangeaceae; genus Hydrangea; species Hydrangea macrophylla. The sequence continues at coordinate 2,951,233 of CM066988.1, read as the reverse complement.
AGAGGGGCCTAACTATCGTGAGTTAGAGATTTTTGAGGGGGGGTCTAATTTCAAATATTTAATTTTTTATAGGATAAAATTTTAATTTTTGAAAATTCAGGGGGGCTTGAGTCACCCTGCCCCCTCAATAGCTCCGCCCATGCTCTTATACAATATTTATTGTTCTTCAGGTTGAGCATTGTCGTAGGATTGCAGCAGGTGTCGCTATTAATGGGTAACAGGTGCAATGGAATGCCAATCTTGAGAAAATGGCATGGAGGTAAGGACTCTAGGTCCCACTTGGACACTTGGTGGAAAAGATATCACATCCACCTTAGTTGCCATTATTCTTTTGTATCTCATGTAAGTATTATGCCATGTTTGATTGGAACGAAAATAACCTTTTCTTTCATGTTATGTCATTTTTGGACTGCACCATCTTCATTAAAGGGGGAAAAAGTTTTAAACTAAAGAGAAGCAAAATTGGAGATAAGTACATGATGAAGTAAGTTTTTTGATTTAAAGTTGAGGAATACTAGACCATACATGCGAAACATCTCTAGCTTGAATGTTTGGTAGTTTTCTCAATTCTCTGACACAAAGAGAAGATTCAGTTATACATGAATTGGCATTACCCGTGAAGGAGAGTCATCAATGTTTCGGTATTCTCAGGCCATTGTCTCTTGAAAAATGACTTTCTCATGTAGGGTGGGTAATTGATTGTATTTGAATTCATAGATGTGTTGGTTCGGACAATAAGTTTGGTTGGAGGAGTAATTTGAGATGGATTAATGGCAAGAGTCTACATTTTCTCGAAGATGGTCGGCTTTTCCGATGGATCACATGCGCGAAGAGAAGTATTATATATTGTCAAATGCATGTCTATGTCAAGGAGCTAATTGTCGGAGGTACTCTAGAATTTGGGAAAAAAAAAAGTAGTCGCTCCTTTCTTCATTAGGTCGTCTCCACTACCATACTATACCCATCTTTATTTCTTTTCATTTTTTTTCCTATTTAGATCTTAGTCAGTTTAGTTCAAGTTTTGTCAATTGATTGTTCCTCTCTGGATTTATAATGTGTGTTTTTTTTTTCATCTAAAGATTACTGTACGACAATTGTAATCAATGAGTAATTCGATCTATGAGAGTATTATCTAAGGATGCTTGAGAATTAGTTTGTTCTTCAATGGATGCTTGAGGATGAGTTTGTTCTTGAATATGTGTTGTCATTCACAATGTAAAGCGGTACACTAAACCACTAAAGTATAGTGATGAACTCATGGCTATGGAGTGATTGGACTACAAGGATTTGCTTTAGTACACTATTTTTTTTTTGCAAATTGTGGACCTCCTTTCAGGCTTTTTCTTTTCTTTCCTAAACCTCAATTTTTGGAAATATGTGTTTTTTTCTACTACATTATGCCTTTACTTTCCACTATGAGCCCATTTGGGCCATTTGGCCCCACTTAGGGAGGCCCCGAACGGAATTTCGAATTGTAGGGAGTTTAAGAAAACAATAGTTGCGATTGCAATTGCAAAAATTAGCAGGCAGTTGTCGCTAAGTCGACTGTTGTCATTTGATCCAGACTTCTAATTTTAAGAACTTTACAGGATAAATATTATTGTCAAATTTGTATGACAGTTGTACCATAGGTTGTGACGGTGATCGTGGTACCTGTGAGCCTGAGATGTTTTGTTTTTATTGATTGTTTCACTTTTGATACTTTGGGATTATAGTGTATCATGTTCTCTCTTTGTCGTTAAAATACACAATAGATTATATTAAGTGTTGATAAAACGCTCGGCATGTTAGAATTTATCGGTAGTGCCTTTAGGCACGGGTTATACCTAGTAATTGTATATACAAGAAAAGTACGAGTTAGAAGAGTTATATTTACATATATCTATAAAATTAGGGGAAAATACCTTTTACCCCCCTATGGTTATACCCATTTTCTCATAACCCCCTGTGGTTCATTTTATAACACTTAACCCCCCTGTACTACGGACTAAAGTGAGACTGTTAACTTTTCTAACGGGAAAAAAGGAAATGACGTTAATACCCCCAAGCCCCTATACATACTCTTTAGGGAAAAAATACCTTTTACCCTCCTATGGTTACACCCATGTTCTCATAACCCCCTGTGGTTCATTTTTGTAACACTTAACCCCCATGTACTAATGACTGAAGTGGGACTGCCGTTAGAAAAGTTAACAGTCTCACTTCAGTCCGTAGTACAGGGGGGTTAAGTGTTACAAAATGAACCACAGGGGGGTTATGAGAAAATGAGTGTAACCACAGGGGTAAAAGGTATTTTCCCCATAAAATTGTAGAGGTGGGTGTAAAGAGTATTTATTATGAAGTCTTCTTTATTTATATTTGTCCTTTGTAGTCATTTTATACATGGGTATACTTGGAATGTGAAAATTTAATTAAAATGTGAGTTTAGACTGTTTAGTGAGCCAATTAGGTGGGTGTAGATAGAGTAACTCATAAGCACTTTTAGACTAGAGGGGTAGAATTTGTATTTTGACAAAATAATTTGCAAACATCATTCATTTCCATCCATGTACTTAACGGCCATTAAAGGCAGGATTCTGGTAAGGGGAAGTTCATTTTTTAATTTAGGCATCTTTTTTAGATAAAAATAAAATAAACTTACTGCTTCGTTTAAGGGCACCTCCCACAAATTATATATTTAAGAAGTTTAAGTTTTATTTTTTTTTCCTTTTTAAGCAAGGGTTGTGTTTGTTATTCAACTGATATCCAGTAAGTCTAAATCTCTATTTCTTATTCCTCCCTAACTTTTGATCTTCTTCTTCTTGCTTTTTCATGCTATGTGAATCTCTAACTATGCGCTATTCTAGGATTTATTATAAACAAGAGAAAACCTATGTCTTGAAACCCTCGCTAATATGTAAATTCGACTCTCTGATATTTTGATTTGTGATTAATTTAATTTGTACATATAACTGAGAAGGAAACATACTACTCGAGAAGTAGACTAACCCAATTGCTTGAATATATATTTATATGAAACTGTGGAAGAACCATTGCAGCCACGTTTTGTTTTTATTGTTTTATAGTTTTTTTTATTTATTTTTTATTGTCAAAATTTTAATGAATTCATGAACATGGAGTCTGCTAGTATCTGATCTCCATTTATTTTTGTTAGAGTAAGAGTTTGTCTCTTCTCATTTTGGTTTTGGGCATGTAATTTTTCATATTTGGTTCTGTTTGACTTCTAATTACTTGTACGAGCAGTTGAGATTGACAAAAAAAAAAAAAAAAAATAATCGCAGCTACGTTTTGCTTTTATTGTTTTATATATTTTTTTCCAACTATTTTACTCCATTTTCCTTCTTAAGTATTATTCTACCATATTTTAACTATTCTTTTTGACTCAGTACAATGAATTCCTTCGTAGATGATATCCGTATATTTTTGTATTCAGCAGTCAGCACATGTCGAAAAAAAAAAATTAAGAATAGAAGATGCTGAAAATTATTTGGTATATACCTTTATCAAATATAATGGAAGACCAACGTGCAGATATCGATGTGTAACACCATATTTTTCCATTGATAAGGTGAATATTTTACCATTTTTTAAAAATACATTAATAATTAAATTTAAATTATTCTTACATTGTCTTCTTCTTTTTTTTTTTTTTTTTTTTTTAATTTATTTATAAATATGTAGGTATTTGACTCGCGATCAGAGCTTATCTATTGGGTTCAAGATGTTGGTATTAAATTTAATATGGTTGTCGTAATTACAAACTCTGATGCAGGGCTTATGTTAAAGAAGCTAAAATTGAAACGATTCATGTCATATAGAAGCAGTTTCAACTGGGGTGGTCTAAGTTTATTTTGCACTGATTTTTGTCAATTGGGATGGTTTAAGTTTATTTGTGAGGGTAAAATACATTTTACACCCTTGTAGTTTGTTACCTGTGTTAGTTTGGTCCTTATAATTTAGAAAGTGTTACTTTAGTCCATGTAGTTTCATAAGTGTGACAAATAAGTCCAATAAATCTTTTAATGACAAATAATTTTCTCACTGGAAGTAAAAAAAAAAAATTGTCACATAAAAGTGTTTTGAGTGATTAAAATGACACACTTATGAAATTCCATGGACTAAATAAAAATTTCAAAATTACAAGGACCAAATTAACACAAAGGGCAAACTAAGACGGTGTAAAATGTAATTAAGCCTTATTTGTAAAATATAAAATGTAGTGTAATGAGTGAGATGCTCTTACTAATTATAGTAAAAGATAGAAAAAAAAAATTGATTTTTTAACTTAAAATTAGATGTCCTAATAAAAAAATGAATGTGTCACAAAATCTTGATGGACGTCAATGTTATGTCAAAATCTCAATAGAGATTTGTGATAAAGTGCTAAACTTAAGGAGATATCGGTGTAATTTATCTAAATTTTTATGGTACATATAGGCAAATTGATCATTTGACAACTTTGTCAGTGGTGCTAATTAGCAGTAATTGATTTCAGATAGAAGGATTGATTTGATATAGATAAATGAAGTGGGGTCATTTTGTTCATTTTTTTTTGGTTCAGTGGGTTTTAGTGAAAACGGGTTAGAGTTTAGGGGGTGTTCGTGTAATTTACCCTAAATACTACCCCCATAATTATGCACTTCTTCCTTGAAGACCATAACCTAAAATTCACGTATCGAGGAGAGAGAGAGAGAGGGTTACCGGACCCAAATCGGCACCCACTCTGGCGACAACAACGTCGACGACGACGACGACAAATTCGGAAACTCCAGGTGACTTTCCTCTTGTACAGTTTTTGAGTTTTGCCTTCCGAGAGAGAGAGAGAGAGATAGAGAGAGAGAGAGAGCCTTCGAATCGCCAGCGCTGGCTAGCGAGTCATTTAGGGCTTCACAGTCACTCCCTATTTGGCTTCTTCTAGGGTTTTAAAAATTTGTAATATGGTTGATATGTGGATTTCACATACGGTGGGTTAAGTGCTGAAACATTACTGTTATCCAAAGGCTAACTATTCATGCTTAATTTTGTTAATCCTAACCAGTTTTACACATAAAACAAAGAATCTTGTAGGTTCAAAACGATATGCATAAGGATTTATATATTTGAGGCTAACTGAGTTAAATCCTGATATTTAGAAAAATTTTAAGTACCAAAGTGAGATTTCTTTTTGGGCAAATTGAAAAATTAAGTGGGGGCACAAATGCTTTTAAGTATAGATTAGATAACCTAGATAAACGATTTTTAAAATGTTGAGAACTAGCTGTAGCTCCGTCCCTGTTAATATAAGTATTTATTTTACATACATATATGCTCAGAGATAGACGTATTTCATTTTTGAGTGAAGCGGGTCGTTCATGAACTATATTTTTGTATGATGCAGGTTGTGGGTTTTGATATATATATATATATATATATACTTCACTTGAAAAATGCTGGGTGCATTGCCCATTTTGCCTCTCCCGGCTCCTCCTTCTGATGGGAACCTCGGCCCTCTTCCCCCATCTCAAGTTCCAGAGCAATCCGTCGATGAGACAATTGAGCTGGATCAGAACGAAGCAGTTCCTGCATCTATTGCGACCCACACGAGAACCATCGGAATTATACATCCCCCTCCAGACATTCGTAACATTGTTGATAAAACTGCACAATTTGTGGCAAAGAATGGACCCGAGTTTGAGAAAAGGATCGTTCTAAGTAATGCTGGCAATGCTAAGTTCAATTTCTTGAATGGTTCGGATCCATACCATGCGTACTATCAGCACCGGCTCTCTGAGTTTCGTGCTCAGAACCAAGCTTCTGCTCTGCAGCCTCCTTCACAACCTTCAGATTCATCTGCGGTCGAGTCTGCCGCTTTTGCCCCGGCTTCGGATGGTGATGAGTTAGCAACAAAGCTTGACCCTTCTGCCCAGTTCAGACCTGTCCGTAAAGTTCTCGAGCCTCCAGAGGCAGAGCAGTACACTGTCCGGCTTCCCGAGGGAATTACAGGGGAGGAACTGGATATTATTAAGCTCACTGCCCAATTCGTGGCTCGGAATGGGAAGTCTTTTTTGACCGGACTGACCAGTAGAGAGATAAATAACCCCCAGTTCCATTTTCTTAAGCCAACCCACAGTATGTTCATGTTTTTTACCTCACTTGCAGATGCGTACTCAAAAGTACTGATGCCTCCCAAGGGGCTGACTGAAAAGCTGATGAAGAATGTTGTTGATATGACTACTGTACTTGAACGGTGTTTGCACCGGCTGGAGTGGGAGCGATCCCAAGAGCAGGCAAGACAGAAAGCAGAAGATGAGATTGAGCAGGAACGATTGCAAATGGCGATGATTGATTGGCATGATTTTGTTGTGGTTGAAACTATAGATTTTGCAGATAACGAGGATGAAGATTTGCCCCCTCCTATGACCCTAGAGGAGGTCATAAGGAGGAGCAAGATGTCAGCGATGGAGGAAGATGAGATTATAGAGCCTGGAAAGGAGGTAGAAATGGAGATGGATGAAGAAGAGGTGCAGCTTGTTGAGGAAGGCATGAGGGCAGCTAGTCTTGAAGAGGACGGGGATGAGAAGATGAATGAGTTGAAGCCAACTCAGGAGGAAAATGAACCACCAATGAGAATTGTGAAGAACTGGAAGAGACCGGAGGAGAGAATACCTGCAGAAAGAGATCCGACAAAGTTTGTTGTTTCCCCAATCACCGGTGAACTAATTCCGATTAATGAGATGTCCGAACATATGAGGATCTCTCTCATCGATCCCAAGTACAAGGAGCAAAAAGAGAGGATGTTTGCTAAGATTCGTGAGACCACTCTTGCTCAGGACGATGAGATCTCCCGAAACATTGTTGGACTTGCACGAACTCGTCCTGATATCTTTGGTACAACAGAAGAAGAAGTTTCAAATGCTGTCAAGGCTGAACTCGAAAAGAAGAAAGACGAGCAACCCAAACAGGTCATATGGGATGGTCACACGGGGAGCATTGGCCGCACAGCAACCCAGGCGATGTCTCAGAATGCCAACGGAGAGGATCAAAACGATGCTGCCAACTATGACGCCAGGAATCTTCCGGGTCCTGCAGCTCCTCCTCCTCCTAGACCCGGTTTGCCTTCAGTTCGGCCACTTCCTCCACCACCTGGACTAGCTCTGAATCTTCCTCGTATGCCGCCTAATACAGTTCAGTACTCGACTCCAACTAGTGGTGGGGTTTTTGGACCACCTCTTTCGAGGCCACAGCATGTCACCATGATGCCCTCGCTTAGGCCACCACCTCAGCAAATGCAACATATTCCTGGACAACAACCTATGTTGGTAAATCGACCACCCCCGATGCCTCCATCGATTTCCGTGAACCCCCCTAATTTTCCGGTGCCGCCTCCCCCGGGGTCCCAATATACACCTTTGACAGGTCCTCGACCTTTTGTTCCTCTTCCAATCCCCCAACCTGGCATGTCCATGGTCCCACCACCGCCTTTGCCTCAAGGAATGCCTCCACCACCACCACCTGATGAAGCTCCTCCACCGCTTCCAGATGAACCAGAGCCAAAGAGGCAAAGGCTTGATGATTCCATGCTTATTCCTGAAGACCAATTTCTTGCTCAACATTCGGTATGGGTCGTAGCTGCATTTGTTTCTATTTCTTGTATGAAGTTCTTCTTTCATTTATCTGCTGATTGTATTAGGATTCCTGAGGGTACAGTGACCTTGTTTGATTAAAAAACAGATTTCGCCAATCTAAAGCTAAAATTTAACGTATTACAGTTTGTGTCCTTACAAGAGCTATACATATAAAAGGTATACTTAGTTCCTCTAAGTTTGTGCAAGTAATACTACGATGGTTATCAAAACCGTGAACCGCAAGTTTCACGGCTAATAGACAATAAACAATTGCATATTTCTATATGTTACATACACATAAAAACACATTTGCATTTCTTAACATGATCAAAATAACTATTTAACTCAAGTTTCATGCAATATCAAGGGCCAAAATGTTGAAACTTGAAAGTTTTCCTCTTTCAACTTAAAAACTTCAAAGTTCATAATTATCAATCATTAATTGTATTGAATAGTGAGTCATATCAGATTGTATGAAAATCGAATCGACTCATACGGATCGACCGATCCAAACAACCATGAATCTGAATAATACCGCATGTTATGGATGTAAGTTAAGTTTTAACTTATTGTTTTATCTGATCTAGAATGTGTCTCATTTACTTTTTGCTGCAGGGACCTGTTCGTGTTACTATATCTGTGCCAAATATTGATGAAGGAAACCTCAAAGGGAATGTATTGGAGATCACAGTACAATCCTTATCCGAGACTGTTGGCAGCCTGAAGGAGAAAATTGCAGGAGAGATCCAGCTTCCTGCAAACAAACAGAAATTGAGTGGAAAGGCCGGCTTTCTTAAGGATAATTTGTCGCTCGCATATTACAATGTTGCAGCAGGAGAAACACTTGCGCTTTCTTTAAGAGAACGCGGTGGTAGAAAGAGATAAACAAGTTGGTGGACCTGGCCTTCGAAAGGTTCATATTGAATTTACCCATGAGAATTCTTCATATGATATTGTGTTACTTCTAAATTCAAAGTTATTTGATGTTGTTTTAAAGATTATGTCGGTAATGTATTTTAGGATCACTTTTTTGGAACTTAATTGTTGTCTTTCAAACTGATGGTATGGATGTATGGTTTCTAATACAGATGTGGCGTCTTGGCATCTGTTTGCTTGGCGGGGCAAGTCAATAATGGCTCTCATATATACCACTCCACTAACTATGTACTCTGTTTACATTTGTGGTGGCTTGTTTGCAAAATAGTCACAGTAATTTTTGTGATTTTGATCCTCTGCAATCTTGGTACTGATTCTCATACTTTATGCAAGTTTTGTTGTAGGCAAACATATCATTTTGAAGGTCTTCTCTAGTATCTAGGTCTTGTTTTGTAGGAAGATGGTCTTATGCTGAGGCAAGAATTGTGCGAAGCTTTTGGTACAGTTAAATGGTGTGTTTCAATGGAGGGTTATGGCCCACTAATTCAATTATCCTTTCACTGCTGTTGTTTTTCTCAATGAGCTTTTAGCCGGAGGTGGCTGAAAATGATTAGTTTTTCTTGATGCTGTTCTTTTCTCACTGCAGCCTAGCTCCTTGTTTGGAGTTGTGGAATGGTCTGTGCTACCTATCTGACATGTCATGTTTCCTGTTTTTAACTGCAGATGCAGGTAGGAGTGTTCTCTTTTTCTTCCCCCGTCACTCAGTTTTATTCTTTGCTGTTTTAGAGTTTGGTGGCAGTTCTTAAGATCTGCCATTCTTTTGCAGCAACTTTCAGGAGTGGTTGCCGTTTGTTTCTGGATGAGGTGAATGCAGATTTATGTTCTCTCTCTCTCTTTTTTTCCCTAGGATTATGATATTTAAGGATGTCGTGTCATGAAATATATGGTGCCGTTATTAATTTATTTTTATGATGTTTGTCAGCAACACTAAGAGGAAACATTCTGTTTTTTTAGTAGTACTATCCGCAGTCGGTGTGTTTTACTTGTGGTTGATCTTGGTGTATCCGTGTATGTATAATACACACACAAATATCAAAGCTCAAAACTGAAGGTGTAGAGTAATCTTATGTTGTTGGAGGGTAAAATTTAGATGACAATTTGTTCCAGCTACATGTTAGTATACATTTTCACTGTGTTACCTATACTGGTGAGAATAGGTGTGGAGCATGATGACCTTCTTAATTGCCTTTGTTACTACATTGAGCTTATCCTTGTGGACATTTACCTTCCCCATCACTTCATCCTTTTAGCGCATTGCAGTGATAAAAGGAACTTTATGGAGTTTGGGATTGATTTGACTAGGATTTCATTTCACCATTGATGGTTATGAACCCTTTTTTTTAAATCTATTTCGTCGTAGATATTTCCTTTTAAGGAAATTATGGTTGGATTATTCCTTCACAGAGAGAATAGTGTCGCACTTCTCACAGTGCACAGAGACTTGAGGGGCAAAGTGTGTGTTTCGGGTTCCACTTTGTTCCTCAAATCCATTCCAAGGATCGTGTGATTCAAATGGGTTGAGGTAAAGGTTCACTAAGATTGGTTGTGAAGGTTGTTCTGGCTAAAATAAGGCTTGGTTTGTGTATTTTTGAAATACGGATTTCTAGCCGCACTCTCCACTTGACCATAAGCTATTCATGACAACAAAGTAAGACTTTTCATCTAGTTATTTTGCAGTTATTGTGCTGAGAGCTCAATTTGACTTTGATCTCTAGATTTGAGCTCCATCATTGCAGATTGATTTTCTGCGGAATACTTTTCCACTCTATCCTCTCTGGCGTGCTCTTCCTTACACTGACCCATTTTTGCTCGAGAATCTATCGCTACTTTTTTTTTTCCCATAAAATCTCTATTCTAGTACGACTTTAAACCTCTTTTCTAAATTTTCACATCTACAAACCTATATGAACCTAGCTTAGCTACATTTGTGTTGTATTAACGCTAATCTTTGCTTTTGTTATTTATTTTGGCCATACAAACACAAGGTGCTAAAAAGTGGAATTTTGATATCAAACAATGCTATGGCTTTACATTTTGTATCCCAAACGTGATTCCTAGCTAATGTAGAGGTGGGTCTGGCGTCTGAATTTGCTAATGTAGAGGTGGGTCTGGCGTCTGAATTTTATCAAAAGTTGTTTTGATTGTCGCAGTGTGCATTATTTGTGAACCATATCATTACTTATCTTTGAAAGTTGGTGCTTTAATTGAAACACATTTGCCAAACTTGACGAGATTTAATAATATGATTATTTAATTTGACTTGCCTAGCTTTCAGCCGATTTAGCATTGCATCACCCTCATGAGCACTAAAAATTTACAGTGTTAAAGCAAAATCTTCCCAGATAAGCATACGTTCAAGTTTGACTCACTTTGCCAAGACCCTATAATGGTCGAAGAAGTCTTGTGTAATGGGATTAAACCTATATATAAAGATATATTTGGTAAAGTTTACATTTCTTTTTTCCAACTTTCAAAGTTTGAGAATTAAAAACAACTTCAACCAATATTGTTACAAGTGTTTGGTTGTTCTCCATCATCCTCTTTTTTGGATAATCTTCCAGAATTTGAAGAACATATAATGTCACGCCCCGGAATTACCGAAATGAGCCCAGGACACATGACATGCCACCAAGGCTACTTACAAGACATTAAAGTTCCAAAATTAAGTTTAAAATAAGCTTAATTCAAAGAAGTTCAACTAACAATGAACATTTTCAAAGTGTAAACCAACATACACCCAAATACGCCTTAATAAAGTTCGTTTTCAAAAGTTTCTTTTCCAAGATTCAAAGGAGTCCCAAGAGACCTCATTTAAGTAAATAGTTAGAATTTCTAGCGAAAAAAAAAAAGAAGTAAATAGTTAGAATTATAAACTTTGAGAACATATAGAACAAGAGGTCTGGTAGGTGGTCTTTTGATCAGTCGAACTATCATCTGCACAATGGCTTCCCAGCTCGGGTACCTTCGACCGGTCCAACGGATCCCACTGACCAATCGAATACCCCTCTGGGAGTGCTATCAGCCAATTACTTTGTTTTTGCAAGTTGCAAACTTTCATATAACATTACCAATACATAAGTTAACTTAACACCAAAGCTCCAAACCATTTTAACCGGAAAATTAAGCTTTTATAAACTTAATATAAAATTAAACACAATCACAAATAATCAAGTAAAGAGAGAAGGGAAGAAACACTTGCAAACCGAGTTTTCAAGTGGTTCGAAAATCAGCATACCACAACCAACGTCCACCCCTTAAGAACATCTCTTGAGGATTCCTGTATCAACCTACTTACGGATGTAGATCAAACCATCTTGGTGCACTTCACGGGTGTGTACCAAATCGTTACAAGAGCCTTCAATCTCTCCCAAAGAAGAACTCATTTTCTTTGCACATAAGGGTTACTAACCCTCACTCTTTACATATGATTTGAATTCAAATGATAACTCTCTTGAAGAGTAGATAATATAATTAAAAGCTCACACAATTCGCTCTATCAAAGGTATACAAATGAAGAACTACAGCAAATTGATTAACTCACACAACTAGGGCTCAAATGTGAATGATTAAAGATCAACAAGTTGTTGATTCAAATGATATTTTCTAATAGATTGATCAACAAGAATATGTATTTATAGGCCTTGAAAGATCAACAAGTTTGGGAAAATATGTATTTATAGGCCTTGAAAGATTATAGCCGTTAATGGCAAAATAGTAACTAAATGGCCTTTCAAAATACTAGACGTTACTGCGCTGTGCCTCCAGTCGACTGTGTTCTCGATCCAGTCAACTACTTTTCAAATCTTTTGAAACGCGCCATTAAAACAGTTGACTGAAGGAAGAGTCCGGTTGACTGAAACTTCGAAGTGTTCGGTCGACTGTTTTTCTAGTGAAAAACAGTTTTTCTATTTTGAACGATTTGTCAAAGTTTAGAAATAACTTTAAACCTTTAAGCCCTTTATGAGTGATGATCAAGATGCTTTACAAGTAAATTCTAGTCTTCAACCAAGGATAAAAAATCTTCAAGTCTTCAAGTTTGATCCTTTGTCACAGCCCGGTCCTACAATAGCGGAACCGGAGCCCGTGGCACGCCACCGAGGCTAAACCAATTCATTAACGTTCCCAAAAATTAGGTTTGAAGAACACACGCAGCGGAAAAACAAAACACATTTTTAAAACCAGAGGTTCAGTCGACCACTCAGTCGACTGCTCAGTCGACGGAGGAAGGCAGGGATTTTAATAGCAATTACAGTCGACTGATACTGGGGTCCAGTCGACTGCTTTTACCAAAATAAGAAAAATAGCTGAACAACACTGTCCCGTCGACTGCTCCGTCGACTGCTCCTCTGACAGCAGCCAAAACTGCAGAATTTCAAGTTTAAAAGCTTTCTAACTATCACCCAAAGATCAACCACTCAATCCAAACTCAGTCCAAAGTAATTCTAGTTGTATTAAAACATTACCAAACATAATTACAACATGTTATAGTCCATTACAACGTTCTAGATCCATTCTAACATACCAAATTAAACATGGTTCAAAACAACCCAATCCTTATTACAACATTTCTATTATCCCAAAACTACAAGATTTACATTCAAGTTGCCTCACAAGCAAACTCCCAACCCACGTACTCACTTCTGCAATTCCTCGCCAGCATTTATACCTGCAATGGTTATTTGAATAACCACACATATTTCGATTTGTTTAAGCTAAAGCTTAGTGAATAAAACAACATATGCACATGAATGATAAACATGTCCGCATTCACATCTCTACATTTCATACTAGTCGCCGGAGACTCACGTGCCCGTTCATATTCCCAATCCGCGACTCCTCGCCAATAAGTCCATGCGAAAGGGTAAGACCCACGATTCTTCTCTTCAATCGTGCGACCTTAATGCCTATATCGGCTCCACAAAATGGCACGGTGACCACGTGCTCCTTCTGACCCACATAAGCAACTTAACATGCTCAAATACATATCACCATACTCGCGGTAATTAAAACATATCACCGTGCTATTGAGCCTACTTATCAATATAATTGCCCAATATGAACTACACAAGATATCTCTAAGAATTAATACATGCTATTCATACAAAACATGAATACATGTCAAGAAACCATTCCAAAAACATAGTTGAATCACTCACCTCCAAATAACGCTCCTATAATTCAATTTGAAGAAAACCCGTGCACAAAGAACGTGCAGAAGTCCGTCTAGTAAAATTCCTATGGATCAAAATTCCATTTATCAACTTTTATGAAAAATTCTAGAAAAAGACTTTTCGGAAAACTTGGCCAAACAAGCCCTAACATATATCAAAACGAAGCTCTTACCTCAAGGAGCTCGAATATGAAATCTGGGAGAAAACAAACTGACGGAAGGTCGTCGTTTGGCGTCGCAAAGCTTGAAGCAACTAAATCTCCCTCTAGCCCTCTTTTGGCCTCCTTTTGAAATTAGGTTAGAAGTTATGAGAAATATCTCATCCATCTCTATCTATATATAGGCAACATTCTCGGGGAATTACGTTTACCTCCCCACGAGTTTTCCAAAACTCCTAATTAGTCTCTGAAACTTTCTATACAGCTTATTCATAGCTTTACGAGTGAAACCTCAAAATTATAAAAGTTTTCGACTAAGTTTCGTTTGGTCGCTAAAACGCGAATTTCTACATGACGTTTCCGAAGTTGCTAATTAGCCTACCAAATTAGTAACGTGTTCATTCGTCCTCACCAGGATACTAAATCTAACAACAGAAATAAATTCTAAAACAGAAAATAATACAGATATTGAAATACACAGGTAAACATGTATTTTCAGATAAACATTTAAAGTATTCCACAGTGACCGTCTCATACTCGGAGAGACTTGACAAACAACAAATCTTCAATCACCACAGTTTCAATGGGTTCTCTAATACATACACCCAAATCAACTCGTGAGTCAAAACTCACCCAATCATGTGTCATAAGACACGCCACATCACATTATCATGCATGACAATGAGATGCAAAAGCAATAACACAAATGTGGGTGTTATAATACTCTCCCCCTCAAAAGAAGTTTGTCCCCAAACTTGTACCTCAAGTCTCGAAAAGGTGCGGATACTGAGTACGCATCTCATCTTCTATCTCCCACGTCATCTCTTCAGTAGTTTGGCTACGCCATAACACTTTCACTTTCGATATTACTTTATTTCGTAAGACTTGATCCTTTTGATCCAATATCCCTACCGGATACGCAACATACGTCAAATCACTCTGAATCTCATTCGATGTCGGAGTCATCACTTGATCTCTATCTTCTACTAATTGTTTGCGTAACAACGATACATGAAACACGTTATGAACTTGAGCATACTCGCTCGGCAAGTCCAAACGATAAGCTACGGGTCCAACCTTTCCAATGATTTCAAAAGGTCCTACATATCTCGGGTTGAGTTTCCCGTATCTACCAAATCTGGTTATCCCCTTTGAAGGTGATACCTTCAAATACACCAAGTCTCCTACATCGAATTCCAACGGCCGTCTGCGCTTGTCGGCATAACTCTTATACCTACTCTGAGCTGTCAGTAACCGTTGTCGAATTACCTTTATCTTATCCGTCGTTTCTTGTACAATTTTCGGCCCTTCAATCTTTTTTTCTCCCACCTCTGTCCAACTAATTGGTGAACGACATACACGACCATATAAAGCTTCATAAGGAGCCATCCCAATACTCGACTGAAAACTGTTGTTATACGCGAACTCAATTAACGGTAAATGGTCTTCCCAATCACCCTGAAAATCAAGTACACATAGCCTAAGCATGTCTTCCAAAATCTGGATTACTCTCTCTGATTGACCATCGGTCTGAGGATGAAAGGCTGTACTAAAGTGCAATTTGGTACCCATTGCTTCTTGCAAGGCTCTCCAAAACTTCGATGTAAAACTACTATCCCTGTCCGAAATGATAGAAACTGGGATACCATGTAGTCTCACAATTTCGCTAATATACAACTTAGCTAACGGCATCGGTTTAGTTATTCGAAGTGGTAGGAAGTGCGACGACTTCGTTAAACGGTCAACAATTACCCAAATAATAGTATTTGATCTCTTCGATCTCGGAAACCCACTAACAAAATTCATTGTTATGTGCTCCCATTTTCACTCGGCTATTGGTAACGGTTGTAGCAATCCCGAGGGTACTTGGCGTTCGGCCTTTACTTGTTGACAACTCGTACATCGTGAAACATAGCGTGCTATTTCTCTCTTCATTCCCGGCCACCAATAAACATGTCTCAAGTCTCTATACATCTTGGTGTTTCCCGGGTGAACGGTATACTTTGTGTTGTGTGCTTCCTCTAGGATGTTTCGCTTCAACTCCTTCTCACTAGGTACACAAATTCTACCTCTCAATCTCAACACATTGTTCTCAAACGTGAATCCCGGTTGTTTGCCCATTGGAATCTCATCACAAATCTTCTTCAAAGCCACATCTTGAAGTTGTTTCTCCGTGATCTCGTGAATCAAGAGTGGTTGTGCCACCATCGTCGACATAAAACCATTTTCAATCCTCGGAATCACTTCAAGTTCTAAGTTCCCCATATCTCTTATCAATTCTTTCTGAGAAGTCAAATTTGCTGCGGTATTGGTTGGTACTTTGCGACTAAGAGCATCGGCGACAACATTCGCCTTGCCCGGATGATACTGAATTGACAAATCATAGTCCTTCATCAACTCTAGCCATCTCCTTTGCCTCATGTTCAAATCTCGTTGTGTAAACAGGTACTTCAAACTCTTGTGATCCGTATAAATCTCACATTTCTCTCCGTATAGATAATGACGCTAAATCTTCAATGCAAAAATCACGGCGGCCAATTCTAGATCATGTGTTGGATAATTCTTCTCGTGCGGTCTACGTTGTCTCGATGCATACGCAATGACCTTATCACCTTGCATAAGAACGCAACCTAAACCTCTATATAAAGCATCACTGTAAATGATGAATCCTTCAGTCCCTGACGGAACGACTAATATTGGTGCTTTCACTAGTCGACCCTTCAACTCTTGAAAACTTTCTTCACATTCTGGACTCCAAACAAAAGCAATATCTTTCCTCATTAACTGTGTCATCGGCATTGCTATACGCAAAAAGTCTTTTACAAATCTCCGATAATACCCAGCTAATCCTAGGAAGCTTCTGATGTCTGTCACATTCGTTGGCCTCACCCAGTTGGTAACGGCTTCTATCTTCTGAGGGTCTACAGAAATTCCCTTTGCCGACACTATATGTCCAAGGAAAGCTATCTCGGTCAACCAAAACTCACACTTCTTCAATTTGCCGAATAATCTCTTTTCACGCAATCGTTGTAAAGCTAATCGCAAATGATGCTCGTGATCTTCAACGCTTTTGGAGTAGATTAGGATGTCATCTATGAACACGATAACAAACTCATCTAAATAATCCTTGAAGACACGGTTCATCAAGTCCATGAAAGCAGCTGGTGCATTAGTCACTCCAAATGGCATAACCAAAAATTCAAAGTGACCATATCAAGTTCTGAAAGCTGTCTTCTCAACATCTTCCTCTTTGACTTTCAACTGATGGTAACCGGATCTCAAGTCGATCTTTGAAAATACTTGTGCTCCTTGCAACTGATCAAACAAATCGTCTATTCGTGGCAATGGATACTTGTTCTTGACGGTCAACTTATTCAATTCCCGGTAGTCGATGCACATACGCATTGTTCTATCTTTCTTCTTCACAAACAAGACTGGAGCTCCCCATGGTGAAACACTAGGTCGGATAAAACCCTTCTCCAACAGTTCTTCTAACTGAACTTTCAATTCTTTCAACTCTATCGGTGCCATTCGGTACGGTGCTTTGGATACCGGTTGTGACCCTGGTACTACTTCTATTGTGAACTCAAGCTCTCTTTCAATCAATACGTCGGGTAACTCATCGGGAAAAACATCTGAAAATTCTCGAACTACTAAAATGTCTTCTATTAGTGGTCCAAGAACTCTCGTGTCGATAATTGAACATAAGAAACCCGAACAACCCTTCTTCAACATCTTACTTGCTTGAATCGCCGATATCAAGTACGGCGGTACAATCACTCCTTTACCCTGAAAGGTAAACTCTTCTCGCCCTGACGGATAGAAACTAACCCGTTTCTGTTCACAATCGATTTTGGCTTGATTAACCGACAACCAATCCATACCCAAGATAACATCAAAGTAATTCACCGTCAACGGAATCAAATCAACGCTCAAGACTTTATCACCTATCTTGATTTCACATGACTTGAATATTGAAGAAGTAACTAGCGGTTCACTACTAGGCAATGATACACACAAGTCATATCCTAACGGTTCTGACTTAACAGTTAAATGCGTAACAAAATCACGTGATACAAATGAATGCGTTGAACCAGAATCCATAAGTATACGTGCAGGATACGAACAAATAGGAAGAATACCTGATACGACGGTATCATCCGTATTCCCCGGCCTGAGCTGGAAGTATCGTCCTTGTTGTTGCGCGACTCCTTTCCCTTTATCCACTCGAGGTTCTACCCTTGACCCGCTTGGCACACTCGATGCCCCGGTACTCATTCCCGGTTGTCTCTTACTCGGGCAATTCTTCGCTATGTGTCCCAGTTGTCCACAGTCAAAACATTTTCCCCTCATCTCTGGGTTGTAGCTCTTCGTATTTGAAAAGGTATTTGGTGCGGTCGAGTTTGTATTCAAAGGACAATTTCGGGATATGTGTCCTAACTGCTTGCAGAAGTAACAGGTGCTCAATTGGTAGCAAGTTCCTCTGTGTCGTTGGTTACATGTTGGACACAACGGTCTCGAGTCCCCCATGAACGTACTCCCTCCTTGGCTACTCATATATGATCCTGAACCTTGCGTGAACGGTTTCTTCGCATTCCCTTGGCTCTTGCCCCTATTGTCATTGGGTCTCTTTCCTTGTTGCCCTTGTCGATATCGGTCGACACTCTTCTCAGCTATACGGGCGGCTTCCTCGACTAGAGAAACGGTCGGGTGTTGCAACATGTCCACACGGCCACGGATGTTCTCTCTAAGCCCTTCCTCAAACTTACGTGCTTTATCCCTATCAGTCGGAACGGTAGTTTTCCCAAATCGTAACAAGGCAATGAAACGAGAAACATACTCACCCACGGTCATATCTCCCTGAATCAAACTTGCAAACTCTTGGCGTTTCTGAGTATAAGCAGATTGCGGGAAGAAACGTTTGTTGAATTCTTCTTTAAATGCTTCCCACGTGGTTGGTTTCCCTTGTTCAAGCACGTTATTCCACCAATCCAATGCTTCGCCCATCAACGTATCGGATGCGCATAAAATTTTCTCCTCATCGGTACATATTACCTGACGAAAATGTCTTTCCATGTCCATCATCCAATGATCGGCCAAGTCTATGTCAACTTGTCTATGATACAACGTTGGTTTTCGCTTATGAAACTGCTCCACGATTGTGTGTTGAGGTCGCGGTGCCGGTGGTGCATTGACGTAACGAATTTCCACTTGTGGAGGCTGAACGTTCATCTGTTCTCTTTCACTTACCGCTTGTATGAAATTTCCCACCATATTCACTATTTGGTCCATCCGCGAATGCGGTGATAATTCTCGTGGTGGATCAGCCATAACGTTTCAAATATTCCCCTGTTGAGTTCAATGCATAATGACCATGCATGCTATGCCACAATATATATATATATATATATATATGTGCACCGATCATCAACACAATCAACAAATGCTAACACATGAAGCATTTCTATAATGATAACAATTATCTTTACAATTACACACTCCACTCGACGTCACTCAACATATATAACGTCACTCGTTCCCAAGGCTCTAAACTTATGCTCTGATACCACTAAATGTCACAGCCCGGTCCTACAATAGCGGAACCGGAGCCCGTGGCACGCCACCGAGGCTAAACCAATTCATTAACGTTCCCAAAAATTAGGTTTGAAGAACACACGCAGCGGAAAAACAAAACACATTTTTAAAACCAGAGGTTCAGTCGACCACTCAGTCGACTGCTCAGTCGACGGAGGAAGGCAGGGATTTTAATAGCAATTACAGTCGACTGATACTGGGGTCCAGTCGACTGCTTTTACCAAAATAAGAAAAATAGCTGAACAGCACTGTCCCGTCGACTGCTCCGTCGACTGCCCAGTCGACTGCTCCTCTGACAGCAGCCAAAACTGCAGAATTTCAAGTTTAAAAGCTTTCTAACTATCACCCAAAGGTCAACCACTCAATCCAAACTCAGTCCAAAGTAATTCTAGTTGTATTAAAACATTACCAAACATAATTACAACATGTTATAGTCCATTACAACGTTCTAGATCCATTCTAACATACCAAATTAAACATGGTTCAAAACAACCCAATCCTTATTACAACATTTCTATTATCCCAAAACTACAAGATTTACATTCAAGTTGCCTCACAAGCAAACTCCCAACCCACGTACTCACTTCTGCAATTCCTCGCCAGCATTTATACCTGCAATGGTTATTTGAATAACCACACATATTTCGATTTGTTTAAGCTAAAGCTTAGTGAATAAAACAACATATGCACATGAATGATAAACATGTCCGCATTCACATCTCTACATTTCATACTAGTCGCCGGAGACTCACGTGCCCGTTCATATTCCCAATCCGCGACTCCTCGCCAATAAGTCCATGCGAAAGGGTAAGACCCACGATTCTTCTCTTCAATCGTGCGACCTTAATGCCTATATCGGCTCCACAAAATGGCACGGTGACCACGTGCTCCTTCTGACCCACATAAGCAACTTAACATGCTCAAATACATATCACCATACTCGCGGTAATTAAAACATATCACCATACTCGCGGTAATTAAAACATATCACCGTGCTATTGAGCCTACTTATCAATATAATTGCCCAATATGAACTACACAAGATATCTCTAAGAATTAATACATGCTATTCACACAAAACATGAATACATGTCAAGAAACCATTCCAAAAACATAGTTGAATCACTCACCTCCAAATAACGCTCCTATAATTCAATCTGAAGAAAACCCGTGCACAAAGAACGTGCAGAAGTCTGTCTAGTAAAATTCCTATGGATCAAAATTCCATTTATCAACTTTTATGAAAAATTCTAGAAAAAGACTTTTCGGAAAACTTGGCCAAACAAGCCCTAACATATATCAAAACGAAGCTCTTACCTCAAGGAGCTCGAATATGAAATCTGGGAGAAAACAAACTGACGGAAGGTCGTCGTTTGGCGTCGCAAAGCTTGAAGCAACTAAATCTCCCTCTAGCCCCCTTTTGGCCTCCTTTTGAAATTAGGTTAGAAGTTATGAGAAATATCTCATCCATCTCTATCTATATATAGGCAACATTCTCGGGGAATTACGTTTACCTCCCCACGAGTTTTCCAAAACTCCTAATTAGTCTCTGAAACTTTCTATACAGCTTATTCATAGCTTTACGAGTGAAACCTCAAAATTATAAAAGTTTTCGACTAAGTTTCGTTTGGTCGCTAAAACGCGAATTTCTACATGACGTTTCCGAAGTTGCTAATTAGCCTACCAAATTAGTAACGTGTTCATTCGTCCTCACCAGGATACTAAATCTAACAACAGAAATAAATTCTAAAACAGAAAATAATACAGATATTGAAATACACAGGTAAACATGTATTTTCAGATAAACATTTAAAGTATTCCACAGTGACCGTCTCATACTCGGAGAGACTTCACAAACAACAAATCTTCAATCACCACAGTTTCAATGGGTTCTCTAATACAGACACCCAAATCAACTCGTGAGTCAAAACTCACCCAATCATGTGTCATAAGACACGCCACATCACATTATCACTGCACCAGATTGGCCGATTTGTCACTGCTCTGAGCGGTGACAAAGAGCCTTTGTCACTGCTCTGGACTGTGACATTTACGGGGGTGACAAAAAAATTTGTCACCACTAATAACCGTGACAATTGTGGTTTGGACCGTGACAATTCTTACCCCTAAAAGGGGTTTGGACCGTGATGAAATATGAAATTTGTCACCGCCATGAACCGTGACAATTTATAATTTTGTCACCGCTCCAAACCGTGACAATATTTCAAAATTGTCACTGCTAGCAGCAGTGACAAATTTAATTTTTTTATCACCATTTTTGTCACTGCTGCAAGCGGTGACAATTCTAAAAGAAATTGAAAATAAAAATGTTGTTTGCAAATATAAGCACAAATAACAAAAATTGCAATCCCCTTTATCAGCGTTCAAATTTGCTGAATTGGAATCATGAACTAGAAACAAGTTTATAACATAATATAAACTCATTTCATTCATTACTATAATTTGTAATGTCCATTGCTAATGTCAAGTATACGTGAGAAACATTTCCTCAGGTTTCAACACCAACAAAATCAACACAAAGCTGTTTAATCTATTTTACCATGTAATACGTTACAAGTGATCCAAATCAAAATATACAAGAGTTTACATAGATGAAGTGCCAATTATAGATCGAGGCACCAATACATTAAAACTGTGAAAAAAAAGCCATGAATAGTAGGCCTTAATTGATGTAACAAACCAAAGTCAAGTTGAAAGTCCTGATCAATAGCTTTGCAATAAGAAAACTCCAAGTATATGCATCCTGCAAACAAAAATGATTTGTGGACATTAGTATTATTCTACGAGTACAAAATGCTAACCTACTACATCGGTAACTTATGAATTTTTTAAAAAAACTATGAAGTCCTAGTGACCTTACTAAAATAGATGGCAAACTTCATGTCGTAGGACAACAAGCTCTTAACTTAAAATACATAGTTCAAAAATGCACGTATGCTTTTCTTGTATCATAGAAATTACCTTTCATTTCTTGTATGTTTTTCTTGTTTTCTTGAGCTCAATGCACCACTATGAACCTTAAGAACCATACTGATTACCTAAGGCTGCCAAAAAAAAATCATCTATAAAATATGAACGGATTACCATACTGATTACCTCACTCAATTAGCACATTGTCAAAGTCTCTTTAGCACATTAACCAATGACATTTTTTTGGTCAAATGAGAATATTAATGACAAAAATTGAAATGGACGGATCCAAAAATAATCCACTCTTTCAAATTCCCCTTCCTTAAAGTCCATCATGCATAGCATTCAGAATTTACCTTCTGGGTCGACCCAAACTGTAACACCCCTTGTGGTTCTACAGATATTACTGCAATTGTCTGCAAAAAGAATTTAGATGATCAATAAGTTTAGCTGATATGTTGAATTGAAAGATGACTATATAAAAAAGATAAACACATATGCCTGCGGGGACCAAACAGTTCAAAGGCGGAACATAAAACTTGATGTAAATAGAAAATGCTGATATTCTTTAATTAAATTAAATCTGCACATTAAACTAGAAGAAGGGTGGGTATTCCCGAGGAAAATTGGCAATGAAACTCGGGTTCATCCTGTAAAGGTAATGTCAATTAATTTCAATTAGTAGGCAAAACCAAATTGACATTCTTTTACAAAAATATATCACAAAATGAACAAAGTTATCAATGTCAACAAATTAAAGATTGGTGATGTATTTCTACTTTAAAGGGCGTAAAAAATAACAAGCTCCAATACTACCCAAATGCAAGAAAGGAAATCCATCAAGGAAAAAAGATTATTGAAGAAACTCTGAAATGAAAAGTAAACATATATATATATATGTATATTTATAAAAAAAAATATACTCATAAAACCACAAATACCTTAAATGTATGTTGAATTTCATCCGAGTGCATCCACCGCTGCTTTTTAGTGAAAGCAGTTTGGCCTACAATTCTAAACACAATGATAACAAGATCAGTCTTACCCATATTCTGGACAGTGCTTTCATTTTTGTAGATTCTAGCAGTGCAAATGATTTTGTAGACGAAACTTTCAGAGAAAAATTAACTACGATTTTCATTTATTTTATTTTTTTGCTCAATTAACTACTAGTTTCATAACTTTTACTAATTTAGAACCAAAACTAAACACTGCATGAAGAACACCCGTTGCCAAGCATGTGGACTTGCAAGGGCATGTTGTCAATCACAAACCCCATTTGTTGTTCACAGTAGGCATCTTCCATTGTCAACAATCTATGTAGATATATATTTATCATAAGATCATTAAGAATTGGCACGGATAACTGAAAATTAGAGACAAACACAGTCTGAATTTTAAAAATATAGATATTTTTTTTTTCTTGTAGTTCCAAGAATAAGAAGAAAGACCAATGGACTGAACAACAAAATTAAACCTGAAGGTTTTGTACTTCAGATCAAGGAGGAATTTAGTGATCCATTATAATCAGGAGGGTAATTGCAAAGTATATGTGCATTTAATGAGCAGGATTTACTAGATTTAATCACATTGCCAAGTGAAGTAAATTTCTAAGATCTGATTATATTTAATTACTGTACTAAAAGAGTGATGAAGAAAACAAGATTTTGTGTGGTTGTGCCTTTTCCTAAATCCAACAAGAAAGATAACGAGTAATACTGGAGTAAAAAGTAACAACTAAACAATCTGATCGAAAACAGAAATTAGAGTTGTCATTTGATATTCATGCCATTACGACAACAAAAGAAAACGAAAACCCAGAAATAGAAATTAGTTGAGATATAGTAAGACCCAGATAATGAAAAGATTGGTACTTTACACAAATTTCCATATACTTGAATTCAAAATCACATTAATATATCTAGTGAAACTGCAAGTATTAGCCAGTGGCTGTTTTTAAGATGGGCTGTTTTGGGGTTGTTTTAAGGTCTACTTATAGGCACGAAAATGCAGCAAAACAGGGGCTGTTTTTAGTTCTATTTAGGGGGTTTTTTTAGTTCCTAAAGGCATCTTACTATCTTAGAGAAGTTAACTTGAACCACATTGTCAAGAACTAACAAAAACTCAGCATTTCAACTTGGGTCCACAATCCATAGACAAAACAATTTCAATTCAAAGCTGAAAGCTCAAACCATTGAAGTGTACTTACTGAATGTACACCAACTCAGTTCAATTAAAACAACACACCATTGAAATGTACTTATTGAATCTACAAATCAGTGTGTTGTGCTGTGTTGTGCACGTGCTGTGTTGTGAAGTGTACTTACTGAATTTACCAATCAGCTGACCATGAATTTCAGTGTGTTGTGCTGTGTTGTGCATGTGACCTGCTGTGCTGTGCACATGTGCTGAAAAATACATAGTTATGCCCAATTGTTTTCCTTATTAACCAAACAAGGAAAGAGAGTTTTTCTTTCTTTTTCTTCACTAAATTTAAGAACCAAAAATGCCTTGAGGAATAAACAAATTGCAGTAGCTCTTTTTTTTTTTAATAGATTCATTTTATTAATAATGAAGCCAGACTACCTACCAAGGAAAAATAACCATAGCAATATAGGTTCTCTGGATTAATTTTTTTGGGGTACCTCTGAAGAAACAATTGATTGCAAATATTTCTACATGTACAAAGGACAGAAAAATAAACTAAAAGACTAGTCGTTCAAAACACTGATAAGTGAATCATCTTCTTGTGGACCCCGCATCAAGTAGAGTGTATCAACTGAATTGATATAGAATGAGTAATTTTACTTAGCAAGCTAATTTTCTATGGAGGAAGAACCATCGCAACAACTTCAAGAAATGTTTCTGGTTAATAAGAAACTCTACCTTAACTGGCTATCTGGTGATAAACTTGCCCCGTGGTATTCAAATGACCAAAAGAAAAGGAAGAAACAACTAAACGGAATGACAAACCTCAGGAGGTGATGAAATGAGAGAATCCTTTTCAGAATTCAGATGGCCACTCAATATCCTACATGAACACATGTACTAAATTAAGTTGAGAGAGAGAGAGAGAGAGAGAGAGAGAGAGAGAGAGAGAGAGAGAGTTATACGCATATGTTGCTGATGACAAATACTGTTGATGTGCATCTTCTTTGACACAAATGCAGCAGCATAGAGGCCTTAAACATGCGCAAACTTCTTAGAGATCAAATTTCAAGCAAGTATCAAGAATAACTTACAAAATTTTGACAAAAGAAGATACTTATGTGTAATTGGCTGGCAACAAACAACACATTTGTAATTAAGTAGGATGGAAGCCGACAAAAAGTGCATTGTTTGAAGGAAAACAAAAACATCATAGTTGTAGTCTCAATGAATTCAGAGAGGTCAAAAGTAGATGAAGATTTGACAATTATAAAGGTTAGAGGAGAGCAACAAGCAGGATACTAAGATACTAGAATTTCACCATTATTACGTATACTAGTGACGATGGTACATACCTGCTCCTGAATTATGCTCCTTGCTTCAACAAGTTGAGCTTCAAGCTCCTCTCAGTTGTGCATCTTGTAGTTGACCCATGCGTTCCTTTAAATTTAGATCAGAGAACAAACATATCAAGGACTAGTCGTAAATGACACGCGAAAAATCTTGTGCGCTCTTGTGCAATACCCAAGTGTAGGTAGACGTGCAAGTAGTAACTGGTAAGACCAGGTCGATCCCACAGGGAAGGTGTTGACCTATTGAATTAGACTATCCTCTAAAAGAAAGCAAAATAAAATGAATAAGTTTGAACGATGGTGCAGAACACACAGTTCCACAAACTAAGATTACTAATGAAGGTGACTAAGATTAAATTAACGATCTAGCTAGCTAATTAAAACAGTACTCTAAATTAAGAATGTTTAACTTTAAAAAGAAAGTGTTGGGATTACACGAATCCACAGTAATCTAGCTATCTACCATGCACTTGCCTTGAAGCACAACGGAGTACATTACCCACAGTTTTCCGTATTCCTCTAAAGATGGAGAATCCATGGCCCTTTCATGACCGGGACCATATCATCACTGTTAAGTTAAGATACGTGAAAGCAGTTTAATCCAATAGTTAAGACTCGCATCCTCAATGGTGTTAGCATTGAAGATGGTTTGCAAAATGTATTGAAAGAAAATGCCTTAGGGCCTTAGTTTTAAAAGCTGTTTTGACAAACTGAGCATTTATTTGGGACAGAATGATAACAAATCTTAAAACAAAAGGTCCTGGAATACTGCAGGGAACATCCTCAAGAATCAGGGAGTTTGATCGATCGACGCGCTTTCGATCGATCAAAGACCTTCATCCCTCAATCGATCGAACTGACTTCGATCGCTTGACTGTCTCTGGTTCAATCGATCGAACTAACTTCGATCGATCGAACACAGCGATTATCCTGCTGCATGGCAGAAGCTGGAGATCACTGTTTCATCGTGTTCTCCTAACCTGGGACTACTCTGACATTGTCTGGAGTGTCACAGATTGATATTTAACGTAAAAAAACATTAACACCTTGTTTGGTTGCGAGTTTTTCATGGAAAATCTAAAAACTATGGTTTTACAAATATTTAGCATGTAATACTATAAGATGAGCGATTCAACTACGACTACCAAGTGCAGAATATAAATAAACAATATATAAATAACCTGGAACGAAGAGTATTAGTATTAACTTAGAGAAATCCGGTCCACAATGTAAGAAACTCAATGAAAAACCTACAAAAAACAAGCAAACTCTCTATCTCTCTCTCTAAAACTGTAAAAATGTAATGTGGGCGTCCCTCTGGACGTGTACAATACTCATATATATAAGAAAACCTAAGAAACTAGGGTTAAAACCCGCATCTGCTGCGCACACGAATGTTACTGGAAATACCCCGTTTGATCGATCGAACTGCTCTCGATCGATCGAACCCTTACTCTTCAATCGCTTCAACACTCATCAAGCGATCGAACGCTCGATCGATCAAACCGTCTTAGATCGATCGAACTCCACATTTCAGCTTTGACTTCTTTTGTTTTCATTCCAGCATTCCATTTATCCTGATGTTCATCTGTTTAATCCACACAGCAGTGATCTGCACAAACAACAGCTAAAACAATACAACTTATCATAGATTAATCATAGTGTATGAAAATTAGCCTTGTAATGCAAATTGCAGATAACACGGGAAGTTGTGATAAAAACTAATACAATTCTTCCTTTTAGCGCGGTTGTATTTTACAAATACCCCCGCTTTGCACAACCCCCAACTAGCTTATTGCTAGTCCCTAGCGATAAAGCGAAAATAAAATAAAATAAAAACTCCTAAACTAATACTACCACGACTAAGAAACAAAGAAAAACTAAAAACAACCTAAACTAAGATAAAAAGAAAAATCCTAACTCACTTTCGCAGGAATCGCGGTTGCATTTAGCGAATGCAACAAGCCGTTAAACCCCTAGGTTCCCCCTAGTGGACGAGTGCTGTCTCGTGAGGGTTTGCAGCGAATATACCCACAAAATTCTCTGATTTTAAGCTCAAAAAGATTTAGAATAACTTGTAGAATTCCCCCTTCCATTAAATTGTTAATTCAGCTCTACAATAATATACTATCCTCGATCAACCCATGAAAGAGATCCACATGCTCCCCTATATCACCAAGTAAAATATAACAAATGTGTTACCATCATGCACCCGTGTGTGTGTGAAATTAACAACCATGCGTCCAACCCTTATTAAGAGTTATCTAGACTATTGTACTTTGAAAAACTTGCAGTCTTAGCTCAATTCTCACATTGGTCACACTCAAAAAGAACGTCTCTCAGAAACTTGCTTTACAATGATCGCACATCGTATGAAAGCTTTGATAAGGATGATATTCAAAATACTAATGCTTTCATACTTGACTCTATGAAAAACGGACATTTAAGAGTATACAGTCTCATGAATGGAACACTACTTACTAGAGGAGCGAAATACCGTGGATAACTCAACTCACACTTTCATGTTCAAACCAATTGTTGAGAATCTTCAAGACTTTGAATTGCGGCTTTTATTTAGTAGGTGGGAGTGTTGTAGAGAAGAGTGTGCTTTTTAGTATGTGATGGAATTTCAACTTCTCTTTTTATTCTTTATTCTTTTCTCCACCCAATCTCCCATTCATTTCATATGCTTTTTTTTTTTTTTAAACTGCTACAACGTCCCACAACTACTTCCTTCCATTTCACATACTTTGATGACTCATTCTCAACAAATTTATCAAACGGCTCAATGAGGTCAAGGTATAGATCAAGGATTTGGATTCTTGTGATTTCATTGGAAATATTTAATTGAGGTGGGATCAGGGATGAAACAATTCAATGAATGTAGGTGAAAGCTATATTAGGTAAAAGAATGGGTAAACGATGGCTTGAATCATTTTCCCAACTTTCAATTTTTAGCACTTAAGTGTTCATTGAGTGTAATTGGTAAATCCTGAACGTTCTCCTCTAACAAGCAGTCAAAACTTTTAAAGAAACTGAGACTTAACAACGAATTCACCAAGTATATGCAAGAAAGACCATTCGACAATATATGAGAATCCCCTCAGAAATGACGATTGGCTCAATAGCTCACAAAGGGTTATTAGCTTCCACTACTTGTTCTTTTCGCACAATATTCATATTAACTCAATTTTCAGGTTTTCTACATAGCTGCCAATTAGTGCACAAAAGTATTGGGTACATAATAGCTTCACAAATGTAATTCATTTCAGTGATACCGAAAAACGTGTGGATTTAATCCATAAAAAATGAGAATACTACAAATGTATCCTTGTCTAATTAACAAGCAGGAGAGGTTATTCAGAGTTATTCTATCAATACGACTTAATAATAAAAATTTTCAAAATTTTCAAAATTTTAACAGACTGTGTTCTCATTAAATTTAAAACATATCCAAGTGCAAAACCTGATCATGACAGGTGTATACCTATCTATTATCTCCTACCCCCAACTGAAAACAACAAAGTCCCCAGAAGTTGATTTTCAATAAATAAAATAGATGGGTATCACCTGTATGGAGCAAATTGATGATAGCAAGCATAGCAACCTAGCATAGAAAAACAGAACACAATCTCCAAAACAAACAGGATCAATAAATAAAAATAATACGATAAAACCATGATCCAAACAATCTAAACCACTGTAATATGAACAGAATAAAATAAAAGCAGTGATACATAATGTCCATACAGGACCAACTAACCAAATAATCCAACCAAGACCACCAACATATCCAACCAACCAAAACCATACCCAAAATCAGTACAATAACTAACCAAAAATACATAAACACCACCTCCCCAACTAAAACTAATCGACCCCGGACGGCGCATCATCAGCTACATCAGAAGGGATATCGATGGGAGCAGGCGGCAATATGGTAGTAGCAGGGGCAGCAGCAGATGGCTCGGTAGCAGCGGTGGAAAAAGGATCAGCAGCCGCAGAATCCGGGGCAGCAGCAGATGATGGATCAGTGGTAGGTGGTGCATCAGTAGTAGGTGGTGCAGACGGGGCCATCGATGGATGCGGAGTAGAATGAACAGTCGAATCAACCCCAATCTGAATCAATATGGACTCCAGCAAGGTCTGGAGATGGTCTATCCGGCCCTCGAGTCTAATCCTGGCCTCTCTCTCCTCCAATAGTAGCTCGTGAACTGTCGGGAGAGGCACAGAAGAAGAAGACTCTCCCTGGGCCTGAGTCTGCGACCGCTGTCGCAGCTCAAACTGTCGAACCGCAGCAACCGGATCATCCTCATCATCATCGGAATCAAGCTCCTCCACCTCGGTGGGTGTCCCTGAAGCTCCCGCCTCCGTGTCCGTCCCACCACGCCTCTTCTTCTTCCCCCTCACCTTCGCTTTCCCTTTCCCCTTTTGCTTCCTCTTCTGGGCGTCGGAGCGGCGAGCCGCTGCCTCGCTGAATCGGCGGGGAGAAGGGCGAACATCGTCTCCAGCAAGCACGGGGAAACCGGCATCAGCCATAACCCTCTGAATAGCCCAAGCACCCTTCAGGTGCTTCTTGGACGAGATAAAACGGGTGGGGTGGACCATAAAGTCAATATAGAGGCGTGGTATGCAAACTGGCTGGCCCGTCCCCACTGCATATAAGACTCGCGCATACCAAGCCGCGATCTTCTCTCGATAGGAAGTCACTAGGAGGCAGTTGCTGAGGACCAGGTGGATCATGTGGTAGCCATCAGTGAGAAAGTGGTCCTCAATCAAAGCATCGCCATCCCAAGACGGAACGGCGCCTCCAGTGAGCTCACGGATAATAGTGGATGGTGGGGTCACTGGTGCATCAGGCCGGTGGGGGCAAACATAATCTGGTACCTCTGGTACCCCCAACGCGGCTGAAACGGTGGCGGGACTGATGATGAACGGGCGACTCCGGAAGAAGGCATGGTATGTGAATGGTGCAAACGGGTCGCTGATCATAGTCGCACACGCACCTCGAATCCAGGATAGATTGACACTCTTGGCCAATGAAAGGAGATGGAACCAGTGAGGCATAGAGCGGATCCGTGTAAGGAACCATGGGCTCTCCGTCCAGATGTGCTCAATAGGGCGCTCGACCATCACCATCCGTGTCTGAAAATGCCTCTCGTACCATAGCCTGTCCTCGTCATTCCGGAACCCATGTGCGGGTACCGGATCTGGTATAATACGGCTGAGGGGCTTAGACTTATGGTAGCCCGTCACTGGATTCATGTGGCAGCCCTGAAAATAAGACACAACATGACACAGATAAGAACAGGGAGAAAAAGAAACAAAACTGCCACTGCTGGAGTTCGATCGATTGAACTGGGTTCGATCGATTGAACTGGAGTAGACTTCGATCGCTTGAACATTGTTCGATCGATCGAACATCTCCCCTTCGATCGCTCGAATCCAGTTCGAGCGATCGAACACAGCGGTGTGCAGTGATCGCAGAAACGCAAAGGAAACAAAATTTACACAAACAATGAACTAACAAAAGGAGATCCTAAGACCAAGGGGACACCCCCTTGGGATTTTCTAACACAAATGTTAAGGAAATGAAAGACAAAAACAAGTGGGGCCTACCTCGGTGTAGAACACGCAGTGGAGATGGAGGGGGTGATGATATGACGATGAGGATGATTAGAGGGTTGATCAGGGCGTCTTACTGAGTGCAAGGAATCGAAAATTTCCGAGTCGCCCCCTCCTCTGTGCTCGAGCGCTCGAGAGTGAAAGTGAGGGAACTGAAGAAGTGTTCTGAAGACGCTTCGTTTAAAAGCTTCGTTCGATCGATCGAACTATGGTCGATCGATCGAAAACAAATCCCTCAATCGATTGAACACAAAATACAAGCGCTTGAACCTCCAGGTTTCGATCGATCGAAATGAGTTCGATCGATCGAACACAAAAATTTCAGAATTCAATGGGGAGCATGAACCACATCACTCCCAACTATCAGAAACAAATCTGGATATGCAGAGAGACTAAAAAGCAGTTGAAGTACAGGCATGTAGGACAGAAATTCATCCTCAGAATAGAAAATTGCAATTTATATAGAAATAAAACTTTATACTTGCATCCAAATTGCAACATTATTATCCCCAACTGTGTTTAAGACCTTATTTAACTAAAGAAAACCAAAAATAAAACTAAAACTAAAACCAATAAAAACTCTGTCAAGGATTACACTCCAGTTGATAAACAAAAGATGAAAATGAACGGAAACAACTGAAGTGCAGCACTAAACTTTGAGTATAAAGATTTCCTCTTCCACAATCTCTTCATAACCCGCCGAATCTTCAGAAGTGAAGTCCAAACTCGATGATTCCCTTTCCCAGAACAATCGAAAAGCAGCAAGGACATCATCAAACAAGTCTGGCGTCTCCACAGAATTGAAAGCCCATGCAAGAGGTGATCCGGATGGAGACAAGGATAAAGGAGTGTGATTGCGCAACGGAATGTCCTCTCGCGGTGGAGTGTGTGGGGGCCTTATGTAGGGCCCAAGACCATGAATCAGTTGATGTGGAAGGAATACCGGAATACCATTTAAAAACATAGTGACAATCCTGGACAAAAGACAACAAACTGAAATTAAAATAACAGAACACAAGAAACACGAATTAACACGAAAAGAAAAACAATTAACAGAAACAAAAATACAAAGAAATGTGACAAGTCCCAACCTCACTATTGGCATAGGTTCCCAAAATGCACTGGCTGGTAAAGGGCATTGGAGCCTGAATAGCAAGAAGCTCAGGTGCACATAGCGGTATGGGACCAACTCAGGAACAAGGAAATCATCCACAAAAACAAAGACGGCATTGTGGCGGTCTGGGACGACATCCTGAAGGTCATGATCTTCCCATGGCTCCCACATATCATCATTTTCCCACTGTGCCATGAGTGCATCATCCACCATTCGTCCCATGTATAGGTCTTCTTCCTCATCCACATCTTCGTCATCCTGAAATCCCATATTTTCGTATGGATTGATGTCCAGGAGGGCTGGTGGATATGGAATGTACCCTTGAGCAGCATCAATGAGAGAATGAGCTTCAGGATCTTGATGAAGCAAGGGGCAGGGTGTGAGTTCACCCTCAGTCCAGGTGCCACAACGACATTCTGAATCAGCCCAAGAACCGACAGAATGAACATCATCACCTCGCATCTATGCACCTGCAACAGAGTGGTTTAAGGAATAATGGATTAGAACTAAATCACAAACACGAAAGAATGAACAAAAACTTAAAAACGAAAGAGAGAAACTAAAATGCAGGGAAAGAAAAGAAATACAACAACACTTTGGAACTCCACTTTGGATTTTTAAGTGTGAGAATAGCTGGGCTCATCCAGCTGGATGTGCTCAACTTCAGTGTGGAAGTTCTCCAAGAACGGTTTCAATCTTTGGCCATTGACCTTGAAACAATCATCGTTCTTTGGATTGACAATCTCGAACGCCCCATGTGGAAAAACAGTTTTTACGATGAACGGGCCTGTCCAACGGGAACGGAGCTTTCCTGGGAAAAGGTGGAGGCGAGAGTCATACAGCAAAGCTTTCTGCCCCGGCTCAAATGATTTACGAAAAATCGTACGATCGTGGCGAGCCTTCAACTTTTCCTTATGCAACTTTGCAGAGTCATACGCATCTCGTCGTATTTCCTCTAGCTCTGCAAGTTGGAGCTTGCGTAGCTGACCTCCCTCTTGAATATCAAAGTTCAATTAGCGTGTCGCCCAATAAGCTTTATGTTCAATTTCAACAGGAAGGTGGCAAGCTTTCCCGTAAACCAATCTATACGGGGACATACCAAGATTCGTCTTATAAGCAGTACGGTATGCCCATAACGCGTCAGTCAATTTGTATGCCCAGTCTTTTCGATTGGAACTAACCGTCTTCTCGAGAATATGCTTGATTTCTCGGTTAGCCAATTCTGCTTGCCCATTTGACTATGGATGATAGGCAAGAGCGATTTTATGATGGACTCCGTATTTCTTGAGAAGTGACTCCAAGGGCCTATTGCAGAAATGCTTGCCTTGGTCACTTAGTAAAGCTTTCGGAGTACCAAAACGAGACAAGATATGCTCTCTTAGAAATGACATGACCGTTCTGTGGTCATTGCGTCTCGTTAGTATCGCTTCTACCCATTTGGATACATACTCGACAGCAAGGAGTATGTATTCACAGTTATTCGACTTGGGAAATGGGCCCATGAAATCTATGCCCCAACAATCAAATATCTCAATTGTGATGATAGGGGTTAAAGGCATAGAATTCCTTTTAGAAATGGTTCCAAGCTTTTGACAGCGTTGGCATGTCTTGCAAAAGGAATATGCATCTTTGAAGACTGTGGGCCAGTAAAAACCGCTTTGTAACACTTTTTGTGCGGTCTTCTGTGACGCGAAGTGGCCACCGCATGTCTCAGAATGGCATGACGCTAATATTACGGTTATATCCTCGTTGGGGACGCAGTGCCTGATGACCTGATCAGCATAGTACTTGAAAAGGTATGGGTCATCAAAGAAGAAATGGCGCGTGAACGAGAGGAACCGTTTCCTATCTTGGTTCGACCAATGAGTCGGTGTCTCACCCGTGACAAGGTAGTTTACAATATCAGCATACCAAGGCAGACTACCTACTGCCAGTAGCTGTTCTTCTGGGAACTCATATTTAATGGATTGGGATTCAGTGTTGTCGATAAAAGTCAACCGGGATAAATGATCCGCAACCACATTCTCTACTCCTTTCTTATCTTTGATTGTTAAATCAAACTCTTGGAGTAAGAGTATCCAGCGAATAAGCCGTTGTTTAGCGTCTTTCTTTGACAGCAGATACTTGAGGGCCGAATGATCTATAAAACAGACGATTGGTGACCCTATCAAATAAGACCTAAACTTGTCCAGGGCGAATACTACAGCCAGCAGCTCCTTTTCAGTAGTAGTGTAATTCATCTGAGCTTCATTTAAAGTTCGGCTGGCATAGTATATCACATATGGCTTATTGTCCTTCCTCTGGCCTAGGACTGCGCCAATGGCGTAATCACTAGCATCGCACATTAATTCAAAAGGCAAACTCCAGTCGGGTGCCTGTATTATAGGTGCGGAGGTGAGGAGATCTTTAGATCCTCAAAGGACTTTTGGCAACTCTCTGACCACTCGAAAGGTGCATCTTTGACAAGAAGTTGACAAAGAGGTCGAGAGATTGCGCTGAAGTTCTGGATAAATCGACGATAAAAACCTGCATGCCCCAAGAATGAACGAATGTCTCTTACTGTATGGGGGACAGGTAGATTTGAGATTATGTCGATTTTTGCCTTATCCACTTGGATTCCTTCATCGGATATTATGTGGCCGAGGAATATTCCCTTGGTCACCATAAAGTGACACTTCTCCCAATTCAAGACTAGGTGTTTGTCCTCACACCTCATTAAAACCTGCTCGAGATTGCTGAGGCAATCTTCGAAGCTATGGCCGAATACTGAAAAATCATCCATGAAGACTTCAAGGATGTTTTCGACCATGTCACTAAAGATGCTTAGCATGCACCGCTGAAAGGTAGCCGGTGCATTACATAAGCCAAACGGCATTCGTCGGTAGGCAAAAGTACCGAATGGACACGTGAACGTGGTTTTCTCCTGATCTTCAGGAGCAATCTCAATTTGATTATATCCACTGTATCCATCCAAAAAACAGTAATACTTGTGACCCGCCACACGTTCTAGCATTTGATCCATGAATGGCAAAGGAAAATGGTCCTTTCGGGTCACAATATTTAACTTCCTGTAGTCAATACACATCCTCCATCCAGTGGGGATACGTGTTGGTACTAATTCACCATCTTTGTTCGGGATGACCGTTATGCCTGCTTTCTTTGGAACTACTTGGGTAGGACTAACCCAAGGACTATCAGATATCGGATATATCATCCCAACATCAAGTAGCTTGAGCACTTCCTTTTTAACTACTTCTTGCATGTTGGGATTCAGACGCCTTTGCATTTGCCTTGAGGGTTTAGCGTCTTCCTCCAGATATATCTTATGCGTGCATATGGATGGGCTTATGCCTTTGAGGTCAGCAATTGTCCATCCCATAGCATCCTTATGCTTGGTCAGCATTTCCACTAGCTTACTTTCCTGTTCATGAGTTAAAGCAGATGAAATAATTACAGGATAAGTTTTTCCAGTCCCTAAGAATGCGTATTTCAGCTCTTTTGGAAGCTCCTTCAATTCTAACTCCGGGAACTGGAAACTAGAGGGCATTACCAACTTGGTTTTAGGAGGCAGTTGTTCACATGGCATTACCCACATGCAATCGGCTCTATCCTCCTCTATCGTATCCATCATAAGACACGTCTGGTTCAGGTCAGCATCCAATGGGGTGGACTCTGCAGGCTGATAGATATCGCCAAATTGAGTCATCACAACTTCCAAAGGATCTTTGTAGTCGACCAAGTCAACTTCATCTTCAATGACCGTGTCTATATAATGGATTTCTTCCTCATCATCGTATTCTTCAGGTCGGGGATTAGAAAAGATCTTGACATTCAATGTCATGTTCCCGAATACGATAGTCATGATACCACTTCTAATCTTGATTGTGGCATCAATGGTGTTGAGGAACGGCCGTCCAAAGATAACCGGGATATGTGCACCAGGATTAGACACAGGTTCTGTGTCTAATATCACGAAATCAACCGAAAAGACAAAAGAGTCTATTTGGACAAGGACGTCTTCTAATACCCCTCTAGGGTACTTCACCGATCTGTCTGCCAATTGCAAAGCGACTCGGGTGGGTTTGAGTTCACCCAACCCTAGCTGTTTATAGACTGAATATGGCAGCAGGTTCACGCTTGCTCCTAAATCGAGGAGTGCGTTATCTATCTTTTGATTCCCAATTCTGCATGAGACAGTAGGTGTACCGGGATCTTTGAGTTTCGGAGGCAACTCATTTTGAATGATCGCACTGGCTTGGCATGCGACATAAGCATGTTTCTTCACGCTTTGCCTCCTCTTAACCGTGCATAGATCTTTGAGATACTTAGCATAGGCCGACACTTGCTTGATAGCATCTAGGAGTGGAAGGTTAATTTTAACTTGCTTAAACAATTCCAGAAACTCCTGATTCTTTGTCTCATTCTTGGGTTTCTTTAACCGTTGAGGGTAAGGTGCAGGAAAAGGGCATTTTGGTGGTTCCTCCTTAACAGATTCCTTTCCAGGCCTTCGCTCAACTTCTTCTTCTACTCTAGGAGCTTCAATGTTTGCCTTTATTGGTTCGTCATTAGTAGACGGCTCCTCCTCTCGAGTAGATGGTAGCTCAACTTCTTCATCCACCACTACCTCCTCTTTGTACACTTCGGGAGTGGACAGAGGCATGCTTTTCTCTATGATTTTTCCACTTCTCAGTGTAGTCACAGCTTTAGCATGTTCTTGATTGTTAGGACCATTGTTATGTCCCTTGGGGTTCGGAAGTGGTTGGGCAGGGAATGTTCCTCCTGAGCCTTCTTGCCGTGCATCTATCCTCTCTAACGTGGCAGACATTCTACTCATCATTTGTATGAGTTGCTGCGTTAGATTGGCATTAGCAAGTGGCTCTTCTTCTTGTACCTTCTTGTGCGGTGGCACATAGGTATTAGTTTGTGGTGCATTGGAGGGTTGAGCTTGATTGTAATTATTGGTTCTGTTTTGATTGTATTGCTGGGACTGCCTATTGTTTTGCCCTTGATATTGATTGTTTTTGTAGGGCTGCTGTTGATATTGATTTTGGGTCCCAGCATTATTTCTCCAATCAAAACCGGGGTGATTCCATCTATTGTTACTTTGAAAGTTATTGTTGGAATTCCCCGCCCCTCGAAAACCTTGCATGTATTTTCAGATAAACATTTAAAGTATTCCACAGTGACCGTCTCATACTCGGAGAGACTTCACAAACAACAAATCTTCAATCACCACAGTTTCAATGGGTTCTCTAATACAGACACTCAAATCAACTCGTGAGTCAAAACTCACCCAATCATGTGTCATAAGACACGCCACATCACATTATCATGCATGACAATGAGATGCAAAAGCAATAACACAAATGTGGGTGTTATAATACTCTCCCCCTTAAAAGAAGTTTGTCCCCAAACTTGTACCTCAAGTCTCGAAAAGGTGCGGATACTGAGTACGCATCTCATCTTCTATCTCCCACGTCATCTCTTCAGTAGTTTGGCTACGCCATAACACTTTCACTTTCGATATTACTTTATTTCGTAAGACTTGATCCTTTTGATCCAATATCCCTACCGGATACGCAACATACGTCAAATCACTCTGAATCTCATTCGATGTCGGAGTCATCACTTGATCTCTATCTTCTACTAATTGTTTGCGTAACAACGATACATGAAACACGTTATGAACTTGAGCATACTCGCTCGGCAAGTCCAAACGATAAGCTACGGGTCCAACCTTTCCAATGATTTCAAAAGGTCCTACATACCTCGGGTTGAGTTTCCCGTATCTACCAAATCTGGTTATCCCCTTTGAAGGTGACACCTTCAAATACACCAAGTCTCCAACATCGAATTCCAACGGCCGTCTGCGCTTGTCGGCATAACTCTTATACCTACTCTGAGCTGTCAGTAACCGTTGTCGAATTACCTTTATCTTATCCGTCGTTTCTTGTACAATTTTCGGCCCTTCAATCTTTCTTTCTCCCACCTCTGTCCAACTAATTGGTGAACGACATACACGACCATATAAAGCTTCATAAGGAGCCATCCCAATACTCGACTGAAAACTGTTGTTATACGCGAACTCAATTAACGGTAAATGGTCTTCCCAATCACCCTGAAAATCAAGTACACATAGCCTAAGCATGTCTTCCAAAATCTGGATTACTCTCTCTGATTGACCATCGGTCTGAGGATGAAAGGCTGTACTAAAGTGCAATTTGGTACCCATTGCTTCTTGCAAGGCTCTCCAAAACTTCGATGTAAAACTACTATCCCTGTCCGAAACGATAGAAACTGGGATACCATGTAGTCTCACAATTTCGCTAATATACAACTTAGCTAACGACATCGGTTTAGTTGTTCGAAGTGGTAGGAAGTGCGACGACTTCGTTAAACGGTCAACAATTACCCAAATAATAGTATTTGATCTCTTCGATCTCGGAAACCCACTAAAAAAATCCATTGTTATGTGCTCCCATTTCCACTCGGCTATTGGTAACGGTTGTAGCAATCCCGAGGGTACTTGGCGTTCGGCCTTTACTTGTTGACAACTCGTACATCGTGAAACATAGCGTGCTATTTCTCTCTTCATTCCCGGCCACCAATAAACATGTCTCAAGTCTCTATACATCTTGGTGTTTCCCGGGTGAACGGTATACTTTGTGTTGTGTGCTTCCTCTAGGATGTTTCGCTTCAACTCCTTCTCACTAGGTACACAAATTCTACCTCTCAATCTCAACACATTGTTCTCAAACGTGAATCTCGGTTGTTTGCCCATTGGAATCTCATCACAAATCTTCTTCAAAGCCACATCTTGAAGTTGTTTCTCCGTGATCTCGTGAATCAAGAGTGGTTGTGCCACCATCGTCGACATAAAACCACTTTCAATCCTCGGAATCACTTCAAGTTCTAAGTTCCCCATATCTCTTATCAATTCTTTCTGAGAAGTCAAATTTGCTGCGATATTGGTTGGTACTTTGCGACTAAGAGCATCGGCGATAACATTCGCCTTGCCCGGATGATACTGAATTGACAAATCATAGTCCTTCATCAACTCTAGCCATCTCCTTTGCCTCATGTTCAAATCTCGTTGTGTAAACAGGTACTTCAAACTCTTGTGATCCGTATAGATCTCACATTTCTCTTCGTATAGATAATGACGCTAAATCTTCAATGCAAAAATCACGGCGGCCAATTCTAGATCATGTGTTGGATAATTCTTCTCGTGCGGTCTAAGTTGTCTCGATGCATACGCAATGACCTTATCACCTTGCATAAGAACGCAACCTAAACCTCTATATGAAGCATCACTGTAAATGATGAATCCTTCAGTCCCTGACGGAACGGCTAATATTGGTGCTTTCACTAGTCGACCCTTCAACTCTTGAAAACTTTCTTCACATTCTGGACTCCAAACAAAAGCAATATCTTTCCTCATTAACTGTGTCATCGGCATTGCTATACGCGAAAAGTCTTTTACAAATCTCCGATAATACCCAGCTAATCCTAGGAAGCTTCTGATGTCTGTCACATTCGTTGGCCTCACCCAGTTGGTAACGGCTTCTATCTTCTGAGGGTCTACAGAAATTCCCTTTGCCGACACTATATGTCCAAGGAAAGCTATCTCGGTCAACCAAAACTCACACTTCTTCAATTTGCCGAATAATCTCTTTTCACGCAATCGTTGTAAAGCTAATCGCAAATGATGCTCGTGATCTTCAACGCTTTTGGAGTAGATTAGGATGTCATCTATGAACACGATAACAAACTCATCTAAATAATCCTTGAAGACACGGTTCATCAAGTCCATGAAAGCAGCTGGTGCATTAGTCACTCCAAATGGCATAACCAAAAATTCAAAGTGACCATATCAAGTTCTGAAAGCTGTCTTCTCAATATCTTCCTCTTTGACTTTCAACTGATGGTAACCGGATCTCAAGTCGATCTTTGAAAATACATGCGCTCCTTGCAACTGATCAAACAAATCGTCTATTCGTGGCAATGGATACTTGTTCTTGACGGTCAACTTATTCAATTCCCGGTAGTCGATGCACATACGCATTGTTCCATCTTTCTTCTTCACAAACAAGACTGGAGCTCCCCATGGTGAAACACTAGGTCGGATAAAACCCTTCTCCAACAGTTCTTCTAACTGAACTTTCAATTCTTTCAACTCTATCGGTGCCATTCGGTACGGTACTTTGGATACCGGTTGTGACCCTGGTACTACTTCTATTGTGAACTCAAGCTCTCTTTCAATCAATACGTCGGGTAACTCATCGGGAAAAGCATCTGAAAATTCTCGAACTACTGAAATGTCTTCTATTAGTGGTCCAAGAACTCTCGTGTCGATAATTGAACATAAGAAACCCGAACAACCCTTCTTCAACATCTTACTTGCTTGAATCGCCGATATCAAGTACGGCGGTACAATCACTCCTTTACCCTGAAAGGTAAACTCTTCTCGCCCTGACGGATAGAAACTAACCCGTTTCTGTTCACAATCGATTTTGGCTTGATTAACCGACAACCAATCCATACCCAAGATAACATCAAAGTAATTCACCGTCAACGGAATCAAATCAACGCTCAAGACTTTATCACCTATCTTGATTTCACATGACTTGAATATTGAAGAAGTAACTAGCAGTTCACTACTAGGCAATGATACACACAAGTCATATCCTAACGGTTCTGACTTAACAGTTAAATGCATAACAAAATCACGTGATACAAATGAATGCGTTGAACCAGAATCCATAAGTATACGTGCAGGATACGAACAAATAGGAAGAATACCTGATACGACGGTATCACCCGTATTCCCCGGCCTGAGCTGGAAGTATCGTCCTTGTTGTTGCGCGACTCCTTTCCCTTTATCCACTCGAGGTTCTACCCTTGACCCGCTTGGCACACTCGATGCCCCGGTACTCATTCCCGGTTGTCTCTTACTCGGGCAATTCTTCGTTATGTGTCCCAGTTGTCCATAGTCAAAACATTTTCCCCTCATCTCTGGGTTGTAGCTCTTCGTATTTGAAAAGGTATTTGGTGCGGTCGAGTTTGTATTCAAAGGACAATTTCGGGATATGTGTCCTAACTGCTTGCAGAAGTAACAGGTGCTCAATTGGTAGCAAGTTCCTCTGTGTCGTTGGTTACATGTTGGACACAACGGTCTCGAGTCCCCCATGAACGTACTCCCTCCTTGGCTACTCATATATGATCCTGAACCTTACGTGAACGGTTTCTTCGCATTCCCTTGGCTCTTGCCCCTATTGTCATTGGGTCTCTTTCCTTGTTGCCCTTGTCGATATCGGTCGACACTCTTCTCAGCTGTACGGGCGGCTTCCTCGACTAGAGAAACGGTCGGGTGTTGCAACATGTCCACACGGCCACGGATGTTCTCTCTAAGCCCTTCCTCAAACTTACGTGCTTTATCCCTATCAGTCGGAACGGTAGTTTTCCCAAATCGTAACAAGGCATTGAAACGAGAAACATACTCACCCACGGTCATATCTCCCTGAATCAAACTTGCAAACTCTTGGCGTTTCTGAGTATAAGCAGATTGCGGGAAGAAACGTTTGTTGAATTCTTCTTTAAATGCTTCCCACGTGGTTGGTTTCCCTTGTTCAAGCACGTTATTCCACCAATCCAATGCTTCGCCCATCAACGTATCGGATGCGCATAAAATTTTCTCCTCATCGGTACATATTACCTGACGAAAATGTCTTTCCATGTCCATCATCCAATGATCGGCCAAGTCTATGTCAACTTGTCCATGATACAATGTTGG
The DNA here is from genome assembly GCA_033977485.1 of Hydrangea macrophylla. Lineage (NCBI taxonomy): Eukaryota > Viridiplantae > Streptophyta > Magnoliopsida > Cornales > Hydrangeaceae > Hydrangea > Hydrangea macrophylla. The sequence goes on along the minus strand of CM066988.1, from coordinate 2,908,807 downwards.
TTTTCGCTTATGAAACTGCTCCACGATTGTGTGTTGAGGTCGCGGTGCCGGTGGTGCATTGACGTAACGAATTTCCACTTGTGGAGGCTGAACGTTCATCTGTTCTCTTTCACTTACCGCTTGTATGAAATTTCCCACCATATTCACTATTTGGTCCATCCGCGAATGCGGTGATAATTCTCGTGGTGGATCAGCCATAACGTTTCAAATATTCCCCTGTTGAGTTCAATGCATAATGACCATGCATGCTATGCCACAATATATATATATATATATATGTGCACCGATCATCAACACAATCAACAAATGCTAACACATGAAGCATTTCTATAATGATAACAATTATCTTTACAATTACACACTCCACTCGACGTCACTCAACATATATAACGTCACTCGTTCCCAAGGCTCTAAACTTATGCTCTGATACCACTAAATGTCACAGCCCGGTCCTACAATAGCGGAACCGGAGCCCGTGGCACGCCACCGAGGCTAAACCAATTCATTAACGTTCCCAAAAATTAGGTTTGAAGAACACACGCAGCGGAAAAACAAAACACATTTTTAAAACCAGAGGTTCAGTCGACCACTCAGTCGACTGCTCAGTCGACGGAGGAAGGCAGGGATTTTAATAGCAATTACAGTCGACTGATACTGGGGTCCAGTCGACTGCTTTTACCAAAATAAGAAAAATAGCTGAACAGCACTGTCCCGTCGACTGCTCCGTCGACTGCCCAGTCGACTGCTCCTCTGACAGCAGCCAAAACTGCAGAATTTCAAGTTTAAAAGCTTTCTAACTATCACCCAAAGATCAACCACTCAATCCAAACTCAGTCCAAAGTAATTCTAGTTGTATTACAACATTACCAAACATAATTACAACATGTTATAGTCCATTACAACGTTCTAGATCCATTCTAACATACCAAATTAAACATGGTTCAAAACAACCCAATCCTTATTACAACATTTCTATTATCCCAAAACTACAAGATTTACATTCAAGTTGCCTCACAAGCAAACTCCCAACCCACGTACTCACTTCTGCAATTCCTCGCCAGCATTTATACCTGCAATGGTTATTTGAATAACCACACATATTTCGATTTGTTTAATCTAAAGCTTAGTGAATAAAACAACATATGCACATGAATGATAAACATGTCCGCATTCACATCTCTACATTTCATACTAGTCGCCGGAGACTCACGTGCCCGTTCATATTCCCAATCCGCGACTCCTCGCCAATAAGTCCATGCGAAAGGGTAAGACCCACGATTCTTCTCTTCAATCGTGCGACCTTAATGCCTATATCGGCTCCACAAAATGGCACGGTGACCACGTGCTCCTTCTGACCCACATAAGCAACTTAACATGCTCAAATACATATCACCATACTCGCGGTAATTAAAACATATCACCGTGCTATTGAGCCTACTTATCAATATAATTGCCCAATATGAACTACACAAGATATCTCTAAGAATTAATACATGCTATTCACACAAAACATGAATACATGTCAAGAAACCATTCCAAAAACATAGTTGAATCACTCACCTCCAAATAACGCTCCTATAATTCAATCTGAAGAAAACCCGTGCACAAAGAACGTGCAGAAGTCTGTCTAGTAAAATTCCTATGGATCAAAATTCCATTTATCAACTTTTATGAAAAATTCTAGAAAAAGACTTTTCGGAAAACTTGGCCAAACAAGCCCTAACATATATCAAAACGAAGCTCTTACCTCAAGGAGCTCGAATATGAAATCTGGGAGAAAACAAACTGACGGAAGGTCGTCGTTTGGCGTCGCAAAGCTTGAAGCAACTAAATCTCCCTCTAGCCCCCTTTTGGCCTCCTTTTGAAATTAGGTTAGAAGTTATGAGAAATATCTCATCCATCTCTATCTATATATAGGCAACATTCTCGGGGAATTACGTTTACCTCCCCACGAGTTTTCCAAAACTCCTAATTAGTCTCTGAAACTTTCTATACAGCTTATTCATAGCTTTACGAGTGAAACCTCAAAATTATAAAAGTTTTCGACTAAGTTTCGTTTGGTCGCTAAAACGCGAATTTCTATATGACGTTTCCGAAGTTGCTAATTAGCCTACCAAATTAGTAACGTGTTCATTCGTCCTCACCAGGATACTAAATCTAACAACAGAAATAAATTCTAAAACAGAAAATAATACAGATATTGAAATACACAGGTAAACATGTATTTTCAGATAAACATTTAAAGTATTCCACAGTGACCGTCTCATACTCGGAGAGACTTCACAAACAACAAATCTTCAATCACCACAGTTTCAATGGGTTCTCTAATACAGACACCCAAATCAACTCGTGAGTCAAAACTCACCCAATCATGTGTCATAAGACACGCCACATCACATTATCATGTATGACAATGAGATGCAAAAGCAATAACACAAATGTGGGTGTTATATCCTTGTTGTGCCCAATCACTATCTCATGAACTCAAACAAAGTTAGAACATTTAAGTGCATAATTCAAGAGATTAACACAATGAAAATGACTTGATAATCGTTTAGAATAGAACAATTAAGAACATGCTAATATCAATATATTTGTCAATATCAAAGCAAATATAAATAATGCCTTAAAGAAATTCAAGGCTGACAATTTTTCCATTTTTGATGATGTCAAAATATGTAATAGAGATATAGCAATTAAAGCACAATAATAATCATTTTCATGTTATCATTCAAAGTAAATAGATATACAAAATATGAATCCAATAATGATAACTTTCTAATAATTTCTATTATCAATTTCTCCTTTGAAAAAGATCTCTATCATTTTGTCCTTTTTGACAACAACAAAAAGATAAGGGTTTGAACTAAAAGTTCCCCCTCAAGATAAGCAAACATGTCATGGAGGTAAAAAGATACCAAATCAACTAAAGTAAACATAATAATATTTTTCCTTCAACATATACATATATGAATAAATACCAATTGTAAGATCAAAATTTATGCATTATCTCCTTAGGAGGATGGATATTTGAACATCAAAATAATGTGTCATTCGAAATGCAAGCACGATTTTATAATAAAAACAAATTAATGTGATAAACCAAACATGATTAGCATGCTATCAAAATCCCTATAAAAAAAGAAAAGAAAAAAAAAACATGCTATCAAAATCAAGAGAAATATTAAAACAAATTAATCTATCCTACTCCTACTAGGCTTAAGGTAAGAGATTTAACCATTGTCCAAGCACCTCTTAGATGCTTCATTTGCCGAGGTGGTAGGAGAGAATCCCCTACTTTCTAATTCCGCGAGGCAAAGATTGACGATCTCTTCTGTAACAACCTGCATTTTATTTTAATTTTAATTTTGCATTCCCATATTTGATTTGTATTACTGATTTTATTTGAAATTCTCATGTTATAGAACCTTGTTACTTGTTTTATTTCATATCGAAATTCTTTTTGGGGTCAAACTGTAATTTTTATAATTTTATTAATACTTGTGTTGGATTTCAAACCTATATATCAAAACGGTGAAAATATTTACTTTGAACTCAAACTGCAATTTTTTATAAAACTGGAAAATTATTTCTTACGTTAAAATAAATTTTCTGTATTTTTATGGTGATCATCGTGCCGCGAAAATACCAGTTTATATTCAAAACTGTCCGCGCCGTGTTGGACTCTCACAGTTTGGGAATCTCCACCAATCAAGATTGGACACTTGCCTTATACCCATTAATGCAACTAATCATTAGTAGGCTTGTTTGGGTAAGCATTTTGTGTATGTATTATTCTAGTGCCATAAGTTGTTTTTCCAAACACACTAGGAAATTCTTAGACAACTTGCTTGGGCTATGTTTGGGAGTGGTAGTTAATTGTGTGTTGATTTGTGCTAATCTAGAATTACCCAAACATTTAGATTATGTATCTAATTGGCCCCTACAAAAATCTGATCATGTAACTATACATATGTATATATCGTATATAGTATCTGTAATTTTATGCATATTTACATATTCTCATTTTGTTGAGTATGAGAGAAACAACTTGGGCTCCAAGTTGAGAAATTTAGTTATATACCATACACTCCCTCTCACAATCTGCATATCTTTACAAACTGAAAACATAGAGAGAAGAGAAGGTTGCTGAGTGTATTTACAGAAAGTTTATAGAGGGAGAAAGCTCTTCTTCATAGCTTGAAGTTTGAATTGGGTTTGCTTATTTTTTATTCTTTCTCAACAATTCCTTCAATCACCTATCACAATGAGTATTTCAAACTCACTTGGAATGTAATTTGTGCTTTAATTACTGTTTGTATAGCTTGTATTATAAAACACCATTGTGGTATTCATCCATGGAGCTTGAAGCTTGAAAATGGTGATTTTTTAAACTTAACCAAAATCAATTTTGATAGATAAAAATGAAATATTACAGTCCCTAGAGGTTGTATTTAAAGTATCAGAGCTTAATTCATTCGTATCTGAAAGTATATTAGAAATTAAATTTCGTCACCTCTCGATTTTTCGTAAAATCCGAGAGCTACGATTGAAATTGGTTAAATCCGATCACATATTCATAATCCTTGCAGAAAAACAGAGAGAACCATATATTACAAGTCATGTTTGCATTCGGATTTCAAAATAGGTCAAAAATAGGCTTTAAATAGACTTTAAATTCATAATAGAGGAGAAACTGCTGATGCTAATCGATTGGCATGATTACCAATCGATTGGTACAGATGCCAATCCATTGGTATATACCTAATGGAGCCTTCTTTACATTTTACTTTACTTATTTTTGTTTTGTTATTTTTATACAACAGTTGGTTCCTGGTGGCAGTGGCAGACTCAGAAGGCTTAGACCAAATCTTTTGAAATGAGTAAATGTTACGCTTCCCAAATTTGGTTACATTTTGTATTCAAAATATGGACCATTTCTACATCCTCTAATGAAAATTGAGTAAATGCTATGCTTCTCAAATTTTTATTCCAAAAGTACTTCCCAAATGATGAGACAGGGGAGCCAGGTAATAATTTCTAATCAAAATTCAGCTGGTCCCACTGTATTAGACCTGACCCCACAACCACATAATTTGGGAAGCACTTTTGGGAAAAAAAATTAATTGGGAAACACAGTTATTAGGTTGGCCAATCAAATGTATTGGAACCTCATTTGGGATACAAATTTGGGAAGCTAGGCAATATTGTTTGAAATCTCAAGCAAATTATATGGTCATCCATAGCCAGATTTGGTCATTGGATTCCAAGTCTGATATAAAATAGGGGGAAAAAAAAAAAGAGGGCAAGTCCAAGTTCCAATGGAGAATGCAAAATTTAGCACAACACCACAAACTTAAAATCAGTCCGACAAAAAGAGAAATTAAAATGTTAACTGGTGGTAGCAGCATCTTATTTTAACATAGGTTCATCTGTTTCTGATTCATTAAATAATATGGAACCTCACCATTCACAAAGCCTCCATTTACATCTCAATATTCTTTATACACAAAAGGAAAAAGTTCTGGGAAGAAATTTCATGTATAAGACTAATTCACAGCACCCCCAAGAGTTATAATGCACAAGGAAGTGGTCAGATAGATCTCTGTCATTCACAAGGACCACATTCAATACCTTTAAGCATAGCTTCTCCTTCATTACTGGTGGTCTCATCTTCTGTTTCAACCAAAACAAAAAGTCATTTGTTACATTGTCATTAAAAGTAAACATATTACTCGTTTTTCCAAGTACGTAAAAGTGACTCACAAAATTCAAAGTTTACTTTTCACCCTATTTTTTTTTCCTTCTTATATTGTGTATTTTTCTCACTGATTTTCTTAACGACACGAAGAAAAACGTTTTCTCAAGTGTGCTCCTTTCCTTCCCTCACTAAATTCATGAACCAAATAGAGTCAAAGAGAAAAAGAAATAGGAGTAAAAAATTAGTATAATACAACAAAAATTGAAAAGCTTAACAAAGACGACAGTGGCTACCTTCCTCACACTGATGAACCTTGACGTAGAGGCTCGGATTCATGGACGGCAACTTGATTGCTGTGGTTGTTGTCAAGTGGCATGTACTGTGACATAATAGCCATGATCTCCGAGTCCATATAAGACTGAATGAAAAGGCAAGAACTTAGATAAGTGCATTGTTAATCATCGAAGAGGAAGATATTCGAATGAATATGGAATTTTCATCAGTAAATCTTGATGGGACGTACCCTAAGCCTGTATTTGTAGAATATGTATCCAGCTACACCAGCAACTGCTACGGCTGCTAGGACCACGAAGGTAAGGAACCATCCAAATTTTGATCCATTTCTCTCTGTAAAAAGATGCATAAAATGGATCAAAACATATATACACCGCTGCGTTAAAAATTTGCCGTTTAGCAACTTTATATACATTGCAGCCTTAAAAAAGTACATCATGAAGGACAAGCAATGACCGTCCGGTAAAGACATAATATTCACCATATAGACCAATCACCAATGCAACAATACAGCAAGTGTTAATGTTTATTGTGCATGATACAACTAGATCTAGATACCTTAAAAATTTCCTGAAAATAAAGTCATATGGAATTGAAATTCGTGATATTACCAATACACGTGTCTTGGTCCGCTATATACAATTTGTTACCCTTGCACTTGCAGTCATATCCACCCCATGTGTTCTTACAGGAGCAGCCATCACATCGACAAGCCACACCGTCTACGCATTCATTAATATCTGGATCACAATCCAAAGTTTACCAAGATTTAGGGTTGGGGATTGAACATCTTAAAATATAGTAATACTTGCAGAATGTGAATAGAAAGTCACAATAGGAACACAGAAAGATACCTTCACATGTATGTTGGCCATCCCCACGAAAGCCATGGGGACATTGACAACCCGTTAGATCGGACTCCTAATTTGAATGCAATTGGAATAATCAAAATTTATGGACATAGGTAAAAAAAAAAATAAAAGGGACTTAATAATAATATATGGTAGAAAATGAGCCGAAATGCGAGAAATAGAAGGTTAACTACACTGAACTGAGCAAGCAGAGAATGATACTCCATTTTTAGTTTCTGACCAGCAACCCCCACTGTTCATCGCACATCTTCCGGGTCCAACAGCTGCCAAATTAAGGAGAAAGAGGTACTTAGTAGCTAGAGGTGTGGCAGTGGTAGACTGGTAGTCCAAAGCCTCATCTTGGCAAGTGGAATGGTAAGTGTGATACATTGTATCATCATGAATTCCAAAACAGAAATACAAATAAGTTTCCGTGCGAGATTTGTATTAGGAAGAATAGAAAAAAGTGCTCGTCAAACCACTCATTAAGGCTACATTTGGTTTATGGCACTGAAAAAAAAAATCGTTATTTGGTAAAACATGAAAAACAATGAGAAAAATATGAATAAAAAGATGATAGAGCGAAAACAAAATTCTTTTTTGAATTTTGTGAGTCATTTCCCTTGCACTTTTCTTGATTTCCAATTATTTTTTCAAAAATTTTCAATTTCAAAAAAAAAAAAAAATTTACAAAGGAAAACAGTTTCCCTTCTCATTTTCCTTTTCCTCTCTATAAATCCACTCCCCAAATTGCAATTAGACTAAAAATTACTCGCACGACAATTAGACTAAAAAGGATTTTTGGGCACTCTGGACACAAGTCCTAGCAAAGCTCTCACACAAAAACTTCTATCTTGTTAATTTTTTTTTTTATTTTAATTTTTTTCTGAAAAAAAAAGGAAGAAGAAAGAATGTATTTAGAAAACGATCGATGTGGAGTTATAGTCAAAAGTTTGAGTCAAGCTTATCTTTCGTGAATGGGTGAAAAATGTACCTTCACAAGCCGCATAACCATCTCCTTTATACTGAACACCATTCACCAAAGGGCACTCACAGACTCTTCCCCTAAATGTATCCTGAAGAAATACAACATCTGGGTTTTAGTAATAACAAAGTTTTTAGAACTGCTTGTAAAATCCTATAGATTTAATCTACGAAAAAGTATAAAAACTATCTCTATAATCTCTTTCCATACCTTGCAAGCGGTTATATTAGACTTTGGGTCCTGCCAACATCCACCATTCTTTTCAAGGCACTCATTGGTCTCAAGATCTGTAGGTAGAAATACCAAATTTTGTAATAAAAAGTTTTATTAGAACATCTTCCCTACGTTCTTAGTCATTTGTATAGAGACTAAAAAACAACGGAATTAGATCAAATTACCTGCACTAAGACAAATTCGAGGTTCGGTACTCTCTTTAAATCCAGCACAGACTGCTTTGAGAACCGCAGTTCTCTCCAATTTTCCTTCAGAAAAATTCACACAATATCTTCTCAAGATCATGGTAGGTAGTGATTAGAGATACTTCGAAATAAGATATGATATACTCATCGCCTACGAGTAAAATCTAAGTAAAAAAAATTCAAGTTAAATAGATGATGAGTGGCGTAAAAAGGAAGGGAAGGCTAATCTTTCCAATAAATTACTATGGCAAGCAAAGCTCACAAAACTAAAATTATATATATACATACACCAACACATTTATACGTACACATGTTTAGACACAAGTATCATACTTAGACTTTAGAGTAAGACATGGAGCTATAACATTATTCTCTAAGAGACTAGAAGGAGACGTGGATTAGGTAACAAACCTCGATACTGAACATTGTTTATAACCAATGTTGGCAAGATGGTAACGTCCCCACGAGACCCTCGGCCAACCTACATTCACAAGCAACAAATATACCAATCAGTTCCATGTAACAAAATCCCAGCTTACCCAAAGACATTAAGGCTTGTGTTTGGTTTCATCAGTTTTGCGACGGTAAGGAAAAAGAACCACTGAGGAAGATAGGAAGGGACAAAAACATAGCGATAATAATAAAAAAAAAAAAAATCTTAATTTGGTTTCCTAAAGAGTAATATCTGATGTTATTCGGCAAGAAGTAATTTTTGTTATTTAACATGTTGCTTCTCTACATCAACAAATCAAATGGAGCCTAGGCGGTCAAATTGCTAAAATAACTGAATTGAGGGTCATGGAGCAAAAATGAAGAACAAAGAGAAAGTATGAACCTGGATATCTTGCTCGGATTTTAGGACTTCATTTTCTACATCAGCATCACGATCGCCCATGCACTTCGTTATCTTCTCAATCGGCAAATCTGGTGGATTGTGAACAGAACTAAAGCATTAAAAAAAAAAAAAAAAAAAAATTATTGGACCCTGCATATATACATATGCTATTTCCTTCAGTTAGCACTTACCAAGCGATTTCATGACATCCTCGGCACATTCCTTGCTATACTGCTTTTCCTTCATAGAACACCGAATGTGAAAATCTGTGACATAGTCCCACCAAACCCACGATCGGTTACTCTCATTGGCAACTCTATGAACGCAAAGTTGCCTCAAATTCTCAAAGACCACATCTTTCCCTTCGTATCCTTGTCCGAAATCTTGCTCCGGATCGGGAGCACAATATCTACCATGGTTTATACATTGAGACTTGCATTGATTGCTAAGAATAAAAGCTTGAGGACAATACCAAGTTATGTAGTGTGGTGTAAATTGGGCGAAACCGCTTTTCTCCAGAATTTGAGCATGGCCTTTGAAATTCTTAACGAAATTCATTTGCTCATCACAACGAATTCCACACTCGTCATTACTATTAGTCCACAGCTCGTACTCTACTCTCTCGTCGGGGTGTGGCATTGACTCTGTCCAATCTAGTTTTATTACAACATCTTCGGATTTTTTTAAGGAAGATTTTAAGGTTTCACCGAAGGACCGGTCTATTAGAGCTGATGGGATTCCAATCTTCTCTATGTACCCATCTGCATCCGAGCTTTCTTCGGGAGAGTCCATAGTTATGAGAGGCTCGGTTATGCTGTCAGCTACTAGAACTGCCGCGGCACCTGCTTGCTGCCCGTTCCATACCTTTAATGCAAAATAGCACTCTAAAAGTGCGATGGGGCCGGGTAAACAGAAAAGAGAAGAAAAATTAGAATTCATTCCAAGAATTATACTTGTTTTCATTCAAATAGTCATTGATAGAAAACTTGTGTCACCATTGAAAAAGAGACGGTATTTCCCCAAACATAGAACAATATATACACACACATATATATATATAGATGCATATAAGAAAGCGTGTGTATGTGTGTGAGTGAATGTTCAACCTCATCCCTCTTTCTACAATATCCAATTTTCTTCTTGAACTAGATGAGGAAATGAAACTTAAATAGAAAATCATCTCCCCCTTCCACTCCATACCTATTAATTAGGTAGAGGAAAAGAAATACACAGAGAGAAATTTCAACAAAGTAAAAAAAAATTCTTACAACTGTAATGGATTGTGATCTCCAAACAAAAGTCAAACATTGGGAGCCAAGCACAGAAAGAAAGAGAGAGAAGACAGAGGAACAATAGATATTAAGAACCTTAGTTAAGGCCATATACAGAAAATTTTGTTTCATTCAACAACATGGAGGAATCAAGACAACTAGAAAAGACACAAGCAAACCCCACAAAAAAAAAAAAAAAAACTAATATGGTGTACATTAATGCAACAGTGATTGCAACGAAGAAGCCAAAAAAGTACAAATTAGAAGAAAGAATGAAAAGGTTGAAGCTTTTGCAAACTCCATGTTTCATTTGGGCATATCTAGTACAATTTAAAGATAGCTAGTGGGTACGGAGAAGAAGAAAAAAACAAGGCCAAAACAGGGGAAAAAAACAGAGTAGTAAATTCTAGGCAAAATTCTCAAAATATCCACAAGACAATCCCTCAAGATTTAAAAATACCCTTCAATTTAGACATATCTAGTAAAACCACACCAACCCATTAATTTATGGAAACTGCAAGCTTGAAAGCTATTCAATCACCAAACAGGAGACAAACAACCACCCACCCACCCACCCAACACTTCAAAGACCATGTTACTACATGCATCCCTCTGTCAAATTCTTGACAAATAGCAGCAATTTCAATAATTTAAAGAAGCCGGTGGGTATGGGGAGTAAAAACAGATTAAAACAGAGGAGCTAATTGTAGACGTTAGTTTTAAAAAAAAAACTACCCACAAGATTTTAAAATACCCTTCAATTAATTGATACTCCCATCTTATAATAAAACTTAAAAACAAACCCATATCTCTGGAATGGAATGAGCATGAATGAATGATTCAAATCTATCTATTAAAACACAAAACAAGAAACAAAAACAACTAAACCCATCACTTCCATATATATAAAATAAATAAATATAGTTATGTTTACATATGTGATATGTATGGTAGTAGGGATAATAAAATAGTTATAGAAATGGAAAATACCTCCGCGATCGAGAAGAAGGATAGTGGGACGAGAAGAGTTTGACTTGAAAGGCTTATCTCCATCAAATGGGTTGCAGCCATTAAAGCCCTTGTCGGGATAAAGAACAGAGCCAACCATGAAGCCTCCATACTCAGGAACTCCAAAATTTCCAATCGCACCGTCGTGCTTGGATCGAAGATCGTAGGGAGAGAGAACACTTATACTGTTCTTCTCCACCACGAATCGACCATAAACAGAGCTCAATAATATCAGCGAATATATAAACAAGTGTCTAATGAGAATCATCGCCATAAATAAAATAAAAAAAAACTTTTCTAACGAGAGTTTGTGTGTTTTGGGGGATTTTGAGAGAAGAGAGAGAGATGTGGGGGAAGGAAAGGAAAGAACAAAGAAAAAGAAGAAACGGTTTCCTGGTGGAGGGAAGGGAAAAGTACAAGTTAAACTACTTACATATACATAGAGAGAGAGAGAGAGAGAGAAATGAGTCTATGGAGAGAGAAAGTCAAGAAAGACTTTTAGAGAGAGAGAGAGAGAGAGAGAGAGAGAGAGAGAGAGAAAAAGAAAAAGTTTAATTGCTTCGCGTCTACCTTTCACCTTCGCTTCGTCTTCTCTCTTGATGGGAATGAATGAAGTGGGGGGATGACGTAAAGGAAACGACAGGGAGAGAGAGAGAGAGAGAGAGAGAGAGAGAGAGAGAGAGAGAGAGAGGGAGGGTGGTGGAAGGAGTCAGCGGAACCACCATGGATTGGAACTTCTAACTTGCGACTTAAGACTTTGTAGCTACAGACAGACAGCAACAGAGACAGTCGGACACAGATTTATATGAATATGAATGATATATGTGTTTTGTCCGTTGCAGCAAATTTTGTGAGTAAATATTTAGTTGGTGGTAAAACATTTTAGTGGAGTACAAAATTTCAAAAGCATTAGAAGTGCTTATACACATGTTTTGGAGAACAAATACTCCTAAAAGAGCCTGGTGTGATATAAACGACTTGGTGTTAAAACATTGCATCATTTAATAAATAAAAAAAAAGGGTTTTTGTTAATGTATGCCCTCTAAAATTCTAAAAGTATAAATAAATAAGAATTACAGTGTGATTTTAGTGTTCAGTATAGGGTTCAATGTTTGTCTCACTTATTTATTTTTACTTTTAAAACTTTAACATATACTTTAAGGGCACATATTAACAAAACTCTTCAAATATATATATATATATATATATATATACACTACTAGTAGTAGTAGTTTTGAAAGACATGAATTAAATCGTTAAGGGACAAAATTGTCTAAATTCTGCTTTAATGACAAAAAGTAATACTATGTATTTCAAATCCAAATCTTAAATACGGTTTCCAAATACTTTGTTGATGGCACCATATGCTGTGGTATGTGATACCATCCATCACCATTTCAATGTGTGATACAACTGCTAAAGTATCTGAAAATAAAATTTGAGATTCAAATTTTTGAAGCATATCACTATTCAACGTAAAATTAGTCCGCTCATAATGGTGCACTTTATCTCAAAGAGTTAATAATAATATGAACACATTTTTGTTCACCCTTGTCTCTTATTAGCTAATATAGTGGGATGAGTTACATGAGTAAGTAATTTTAGGGCGAGCAAAACTGTAATCTAATAATATATGTAAACTGTGAACTACCCATTTTTTTGATTATTTTTCCCTTTTTTTTTAACATTAACAACTAGAGATATACCTAATACTCACTTTGTTTAAAATTTAGGTCACATTTATGCTAACATAAGCTTTGATTATTTTGTACAAAATTTTTTTTTTATTGACTAATTGGGCTGCTAGATTTAAATTTTTTTTTTTTTGGTCGGAAGGCGGTTAAGTAAAAGGCCGAGGGTGATGTTTATAATAATATTGTAAAATATGAACAAGTGTAGGTGTTCGAGTTGAAAAGTCAACATTTTTAGTTTTTTGCACGGAGTACAAAAATAGTGTTTCTTAATTCTTAGGTATGACGAATCAATAAATTATAGTCCATTGTCTCATTTTATGAGTCATGTATTCTATTTTGAAATGTTTCAAAATTAGTGTCTATTTTTCTAATTTGATATATAAATTTTATTTGCTTTTCAAAACTACTATTCATTGAAATCTACATCAAAACAAAACTAAAAAAATTATTATAATGATTAAGAACAATTGTAAAAAATATGTGTAGATTTTTCTTGTCCCCTTAATAAGTTAAATTCCCAAAAATAAACTCATAAAATAGGACGGAGAGAGTAAATAAATTCACAAACGAATTAAAATACTCATCGTTTAAAATTCCATCTCAAACAACATGAGTGGCAATAGTGATACAAAATATACCCTTCAACTTTGATCCGTGCCTTATTTTAGTTCTTATGGTTTTAATTGTGTCAATTTGATCCTTTAAGTTTTTAAATAAAAGTGTTATCCTTGAATTTATTTAAAGCATTATTTATGTTTGTTTTGATGATGACAAATCTAGTGATAATTGTATGTTCTTAATGATTTTATTCCAATAAATTATCATATCATTTTCTTTGTGCTAATTTCTATATTCATGAACTTAAATGTTCTAACTATGTTTGAGATTATGAGAAAGCATATGGTGAAGTCCAAGAGTGATGGAGCTCAACAAGAATCAAGCTTGAAGGCTTGAAGATTTTTCTATCCTTAGTTGAAGACTAAGATTTACTTTTAAGCATTTTGATCAATCACTTATAGGGGTTCAAGTAACTTTAATTGGACTTTAGGATCCTTGCTCTCATACTTTAAAATACTTTCAAGGATCTAAACATACTTGGATCACTCAATTAAATTCATTTCATAAAAGCTTTCAAATGGTTAAGTCAAAACAAAGACCTTTGCGCAGATAGGTCAACTTTAAAGCCAAACATGATCTAATGAAATGTTTATGCTAACATAAGCTTTGTAATGGTTTGGTCTACACGCGTGAAGTAGATCGAGTAAAGGAAGATCTCAAGAGGTGTTTTTGAGGGGTGGACGTAGGCCGCAGTGTGCGGATTGCCGAACCGCTTGAAAACTCGGTTTGCAAGTGTCTCTTCCCTTCTTTCTTTACTTTATTGTTTGTGATTATGCTTAATTTTGTATTAAGTTTTTAAAAATGTTTATATTTTCCGCTAAAACCTTATTCACACACCCCCCCTCTAAGGTTTCCATATTTGGGCCAACAATTGGTATCAGAGTTTCGAGTCTTCTATTTTCAAAAAGTTTTAAAAAATTTTTGAGTTAAGATCCAAATGGAAACCAACACTTCTCACATGTCTTATAGTGAGGGTCAATCGGCAAATAGATCACTTTGTTTTAATGGATCAAATCATATTGGAAAAATAAAATGAGAATTTATATGATTTCTCAAGATTTTGATTTATGGCAAATAATGGTCAAAGGCCCTCATCTTCCTACAAAAATTTTAAATAATATTTGTATTTCAAAAACGGAAGATGAATAGTATAATGATGCCGATAAAAAACTCATAAAATTGAATGCTATGGCAGTAAATTTGTTATATTGCGGTTTAGACCCAAATAAATACAACGGAATTTCATCTTGCGAATCCGTAAAAGAAATTTGGGATAAACTTGAAGTGACTCATGAGGGAACAAGCCAAGTCAAAAAGTCAAAAATTAATTTACTTGTTCAATCTTATGAAATGTTAAAAATGTTGCCTTTTGAGTCTTTTGGTGATATGTCTACTTGGTTTACAACTATCATTAATAGTTTAAAAAATTTTGGTAAAGTTTATGCTAATGAAGAAATTATTGAGAAAATTCTTAGGACTTTACCAAAGCAATAGCAACCGAATGTCACTGCTATCTGGGAAGTAAAGGATTTGACAAAGTTGTCAATTGAACAACTCATAGAATCACTCATTACCCATAAAATGGAGTTACCCGTGCTTGTCGTAAAAGACAAGGAAAAAGGAAGTAAAAAAAGTAGATATGGCCTTGAAGTTCTCAAGCTCAAAGAAAAATGGCAAAGATCATGAGAGTGATGAGGATAAGGACATGGTTTTAATCACTCAAAAATTTGTAAAGTTTCTAAAGAAAGAAAAATGCAAGAAGAAGGCAATGAAGGGCACTCAAAGTTGCTCCGAGAGTGAATCATCGGACGACAACTCAAATGAAGATGAGATTGTCAATCTTTGCCTCACAGTAATTGACAATGGGGTAACCTCCACTTCTTGCTCTTTCAATTACTCTAATGATTATATTGAATTTCAAAATGTTGAGTCTAGTTCTATGAAAACAAATGTTCAAGAAGGTTAATGCATTAGTACTCCTCCATTGTTGAAAGATCATAAGTATGGTCATTGGAAGAAGAGAATAAAAATTTATTTTATATCACTTGACATAAATCTTTGGAACATTTTCAAAATTGGTTCTTCTCCCAAACCAAAGATTGAATGGAATGAAAGTGGTCAAAATAACTTTCTATTGAATCTTAGAACCATAAAAATTCTATATAATTCTTTAGATGATAGTTCATATAACAAAATTTTCTCATGCTCTATTGCAAATGAAATTTGGTTATGTTTAGAAAATTTTCATGTTACAACTAACCAAACTTGTGAAGAGTAAAAAGTGTGCATTTTTGCAAATGAAGATGAAAAGAATGAGAAAATAGAAAAATGGGCCACTTGGGATGATGACGACTCATTTGACCAAGAATGTGCACAAGAGAAGTTGGTAAACTCTAATCCTACATCTATTATTGAATCTCCTAACTATATCGAGCTTCAATATACTTTTGAGGAGTTACATAAGGAATTAGAGAATTTGGGATCTAAATATATAACTCTTAAAAAGGAATTTTCCGAACTTTCAAATGAGTTAAATATTTTGAAATCCCAAAATGAATCTTTGAAGATTGAAAATGAAAAACATGTTTCAAGAACACAATTTTCAAATGAGATTGAAAAATAAAATTTGGAGTTAAAAAGGCAATTAGATGATTTAAAATCTCAAAATGAAATTTTGAGAAAAGAAAAGCTTATTTCAGCCAATCAACCTTCAATTGAATTTATTGAAAAAGAAAAGGTTGAATTGAGAAAGAAGATGGATGATTTGACAAAAATTTTGGCAAAATTCACACTAGGTGAACAAAATTTGAATATACTTTTGAAAAAGCAAAAATGTATTTTTGACAAAGCCGGTTTGGGATTTAATCCCACATACAAGGAAAAAAAAAGTACAAAAGTTTCTTTGTAAATTCCATACCTTCTACTTTAAATTCTCAAAATTTTCACAAGAACTTCTTTGTTAAGGAATCAATCTCAAATGAGACCTTTTCCCATGTAACTTGTCATTATTGCATGAAAAATGGGCATGCTAATTATAAATGCTCATTTCGTAAGAAAATTAACATGATTTGGGTTGTGAAAGGATATTCTCCTATCTCCTTGGCAAGTGTTGCATCCAAAATGTACGTGGACATTGGTTAAATCTATCACCTTAAGCCTAGTAGGAGTAGGATAGATTAATTTGTGTTGATATTTCTCTTGATAAAATGCTAATCATGTTTTGGTTTATCATATTATTGTCGCGCCTGCCCCGAAGGTGGGGGGCGGTCCCCTCGTGGGTCGTGACCGTTTACGTCAAGAGGCGTGAGAAGCGTGAAAGTAGGTGAGGTGTGTGAAAAGTGGGAGTAGGGCCAAGTAAGAGTTCAGAGTCGCCACCTAACGTTTATCGGGAGTTAGGATCCCTGTAAAGACGATTGACACGATCATCTTTGACTTTTGGAAAACGTTTTGGAAAAGTAAGGCCCTTTAAAAGTGTGACTCGAATAGTCATGCGAGACCAGAGTTCTTGAAGTGGGTTCGGGGACTCGATTATGCCGAGGGAAGGTGTTAGGCACCCTTGAGCATCCGTGACACACGGTTGCCAATTTTAGTGGTTTTCATAGTAACGGGGCGTAAGTAAGAAATAGTAGAATATATATACAACACGAGCATTGTGACACGCATTTACCAATTTACGTATCTCGATACGAGATAGTTTGAAAGAGAATAGTTATGGCTGCACCCAAGTGAGGGTTGCATACGTATCTCAACACGAGAATCAGGCCGTACGTAGTTCTATGCTGTGTATAAGTGTATGGGCGTTTTGGTCGATCTAGACCGTTAGTGGGTAAAGTAGTGTTTTGAATAAAGTCGGTGTAGCTATGAACTTTAATCTGTACGGTGTAGTCCTAGACTTGAACCTTGAGAAAGTAGTGAGTTATGAGATAGTGTTTTGAGTAAAAGTCGGAGTAGATCGACCGTGCGATAAGTTTTTTTGTATTTTTTGATTTTATGAATTTTTTTTGTCCGTTTGTTTTATGTGCCGAAAGTAAGGGTCGGTGCCCTGTAAATGAAAAAGTGTACCGGAAGTAGGGGTCGGTGCCCAATTTTGTAAAAAAGTGCCGGAAGCAAGGGTCGGTGCCCAGTGATGTAAAAAAGATGATGTGAAAGTTTTGCCGGAAGTACGGGTCGGTGCCAAGTGGTAAAAATGTATACCGGAAGTATGGGTCGGTGCCCAGTAGTTTTGAAAGAGGTTTTACCGGAAGTACGGGTCGGTGCCCAGTGAAAAAAGAGTGTACCGGAAGTATGGGTCGGTGCCCGGTGATGTAAAAAAGGTGATGTGAAAGTTTTACCGGAAGTACGGGTCGGTGCCCTATGGTTTAGAAGAAGTTCTACCGGAAGTACGGGTCGGTGCTCAGTGGTTTAGGTTTGAAAGTAGTCGTGAAATAACTGATAAGTTCATAGGTTTGTTACATATAATAAGTATGTACAACAGTAAGTAAATAAAGCAGTAAAGGCGGAATATCCAACCAGTGGATTTATAGGGAGGCCGCACTACTAAGAGTATGAGTTTTAGTATGTTACCTGTGCAGAGGCGACTATTGAAGTTCAGTCGATGTTTGTTGAGAAAGGATGAAAGAAATCCGAGAAGCGTTGCAGAAATAATCCGAGGAGGCCTAAGTCGTATTTCGACACAAAATTGACTTAAATAGACGTCATGGTTGGGTCCGGAAGGGCCGGAAGAGTCAGTTTTCGTACGTATACTGTATGTATGAATAGTACCCGTATGTATGAATAGTACCATATGTATGAATAGTACCCGTATGTATAAATAGTACCTATACATATGAATAGTATCTGTACGTATATTATATGTATGAATAGTACCCGTATGTATGAATAGTGTATGCATGAATAGTACCCGTATGTATACTGTATGTATGAATAGTATCCGTATGTATATTGTATGTATGAATAGTACCCGTACATATACTGTATGTATGAGATTAGAGGTGCTTATGATGGAGTTTGGATTTTATTTGGCTAATGTAGCCAAACAGGGCTTAGGAGAGAAAAAGGGTTAGGGATTCCCAAACAAAGCCTAAGGGGGAGAGTGAATTAGCAAATTTTTTGGAAGGAGGGGACCTCCTATTTATAGGAAAATTTTTGATTTAAAAAATTAATTAAAAATAAAAAAAAATAATAAAGTAATAAAATATCTAGATATTGTGTGTGTGCGCCGCGTTCTATGGGATTTTTCAGAAAGCTACGTGGTTGAAAACTGGACCGCTGGGTTCTCTCGACTAACATAGAATTTTGAAGTTAGAATTGGATTTTTAAAACGTTGTGTGACCCACATTCGGCACCAGTTATGGCAGAATGCGACAATCGAGGTGAACTGTCCAAAATCCGGTGTCGGAATGAGACGAAATTACATGGATCCCTTTATTTTAATGTGAGGAGTATTTTTCTCCAGTCAGAAAGTGACTTCTATGGCGCGATTGGCTCAAATCTGGATTACTTAGTCGCTAAGCAAAGAAAATATCTAGATATCTGTACAAGTGCCGCGCTTTCGAATTTTCTGGAAGGCAGTGCGACGAAAACTTGGACTTCCGTGGTCCTCTCGACAAACGCGAAATATTAGTGCAAAAATAAAATTCTTGAAACACTATATGACTCGTATTAAGCATCTGTCTTGACAAATCCGTTAATTAAAAATGCACTTTTTCGGAATCCGGTATCGGATTGAGATGAAATTTTAGACAGTACTCGGTAATGTCACGCACTTCCATTCTGTCATGAAAAATGCTTGTTCTGATATCCTAAAAGCTAAAAAAGTAATCCCGATCCCTCTCTGGCAAATAGCAGATTTGTCCGAACTTTAAACAATGAGTACTTCTTCGCCCGTGGTTCGATTTTGACGATTTGAAGTCTAAGGACCTTGTATTTATAAGCTCTTCCTACCCATCGAACTCGATGTACCTTATCTGTCCACCTCTTTGTGGTGGGCAAAAAACGGGTGTCTACGGCTGACCCGACATGCTTTTGAAACCATGCTGGTGGGTATTCAAATTGACAATAACTTGATTTGACATTCGATTTGACCTCTAGATATTCTGATTAGGACTCCAACTTTTCCTTCCTCGATTTGCGTGCCCAATGGGCCCCCCGACAGTTATTTCTTTTTTTGGCAGGTCAAAATGGGGTGTCTACAGCTGCCCTCTTTGTCATGTTTTGCGAAGTAAATCGTGACAAAGAAACAAGACGACCCATTTTGACCCTTTTCGTTTAAGTGATGAGAATAAGTAAAAAGACGTGTCAGAGTAGGCAAGTGGGTATGAGGTGTCAACGTAGGTGAGTGAATGTGAAATGCCATCGCAGGTAAGTGAGTATGAGGTACCAATATAGGCGAGTGAATGTGAAATGCCATCGTAGGCAAGTGAGTATGAGGTGCCAACGTAGGCGAGTGAATGTGAAATGCCATCGTAGGCAAGTGAGTATGAGGTGCCAATGTAGGCCAGTGAATGTGAAATGCCATCGTAGGCAAGTGAGTATGAGGTGCCAATGTAGGCAAGTGAATGTGAAATGCCATTGTAGGCAAGTGAGTATGAGGTGCCAACGTAGGCGAGTGAATGTGAAATGCCATCGTAGGCAAGTGAGTATGAGGTGCCAATGTAGGCAAGTGAATGTGAAATGCCATTGTAGGCAAGTGAGTACGAGGTGCCAATGTGGGCAAGTGAATGTGAGTACCTACCAGAGTAGGCAAATAGCTCCGCTGGGCATTGAGAGCGTTACCAGAAAGGGTGAACGACTCTGTTGGAGATTCACATGAGAATCGAGTAGAGGAGGGATGGTGTAGTCAAGAAGTGCATAACTGCGTAATCTCAAACTTTATCCGAAAATGTAGTCAAGTGAGGGTATGGTCGAGCTCTTAAAGCTGCCTACGTATCTCCCGTCTGGAGAATCAGACCGAGCGTAGTTCATACTACGATAGAATAAGAGTGATGAAAAGTGTGAGACGAGAGAGCAAAATGCCACGTCGGGGCGTGATTGCTGTATGTGAGATAGCAAAATGCCACGTGGGGCGTGATCGTTGTGAAATAAGAGAGCCAAGTGCCGCGTCGGAGCGTGATTGCTGTGAAGTTATAAGAGTGGCAAAATGCGATTCGCGTGATTGCCTTGAATAATAAGAAACGAGAATAGCAAAGTCCGATACGGGTAATTACTGTGGAGATAAGGTCCAACAGACTGCGATACGCGTGACTGCTGGGAGTATGAGAGAGCAAAATGCCACGTGAGGCGTGATTGCTGTAAAGAGTTTGAGATAAAAGAAGCAAAATGCCACATGGGGCGTGATTGCTGTGAAGAGTGATGAAATTAGCGAAATGCGGTATGCGTGATCGCCGTGAAGAGGTGGGGATATCAAAATGCGACGCACGTGATTGCTATAGAGTGCGGGAGAGTAAGAGAAATACCTGATGCTTGATGGCGATGTAAGTTGGATACCGTTTGAGGGACTTATACCTGATGGTAGGTGATATGAACAGGACGCCACTTGACGGACTCACTCCTGATATTGAATGATAGATGATGACGTGAATAGGATGCCCCTTGACGGACTCACTTTTGATTCTGATAGTGTGAATAGGATACCACTTGACGGACTTACTCCTGATTCTGATGATAGATAGTGTGAATATGATGCCACTTGACGGACTCACTCCTGGTTCTGGTGATAGATAGTGTGAATAGGATGCCACTTGATGGACTCACTCCTGATTCTGGTGATAGATAGTGTGAATAGGACACCACTTGACGGACTTACTCCTGATTTTGGTGATAGATAGTGTGAATAGGACACCACTTGACGGACTTTCTCCTGATTCTGATGATAGATAGTGTGAATAGGACGCCACTTGACGGACTCACTCTTGGGCTTGAAGATGTGATTGGGAATCCTCTTGAAGGACTCATTCCCGGTAGTGAGAATGTGAATGGGATGCCTCTTGATGGACTCATTCCCGGTTCTGATGATGAATTCTGATGCCGAGTAGTGAATAGGATGCCGCTAGAGGGTCTTATACCTGATGTCGGAAGTGAATAGTGGACAGGACGCCGCTGGGGGTCTTATACCTTATGCTGATTTTGATTATGGATTCTGATGATGAGTGAACAGGATGCCGCTTGAGGGTCTCATACCTGATTCCTGATTTGAGCGTAAACGGTTAGACCTGAGCGAGGGGTAGATTTCTTGACAATCTATAGAGGAGAAGACCGGTTTGATATGTGGATCCGAGTAGATGGATCAATGTGAAGTTGGCGAGTCTGAGCAAGGGTTGATATCGTGGCTCAGTTAGTGGTGAGCTTTTGGGCTATTTGAGAGGATTGCCGGAACTAGTTGCCCCTGCTATAAAAGTATGCATTGTCTGCTATGCTGAAAGATATGAATGTATTTTGAAAGTTATGCTAAGTATACGTATTTACAAGAGTATGATGCATGAATCTATCATCTGTGAAAGAATGCTCATGAGTTAGTGGATATTGACCGTCTTGTCACCTGTTGAGTACTAGAAGACAAAGTATTTGACTGTGTGGGCTTAGTTCCCCAGTGATCGTCCTTCAGAAGGACCCAGTTTTTCAGTATTTGATTTCTCTCGAGCTCTCATTCTCTCTGAAACCATTTTTACCTTCGGTGCCCTCATGGGTTTTCACCGAATCCGGTTATGTGATCGTTGCACTTCATGTATCTTGTGATTTGAAAGTATGTGGCACTCTCGTCGTTTGGAATGATGCTATGTAATTTAGTGAACCCAACAAGGCCTGTGTCAATCAAAGTGGACTTTACTGGGTTATAACGTAGGCCAGGGTTATGGGTTGAGAAATGAAAGGATCGTATGAAGGCTCAAAGTTTATTTTGAAAAGTCGGTTGAGATTCCTGAGATCACCTTATGCCCTGCTTTTTTCCTTCTTTTGATTTTGCTCTTTTTGTTTTTGTTTTTGTTTTGTTTTCGTCTTCATCCCAATCTAGAGTGGGGTATGTTATCCCTGAGTAAAGTATGTACTGGGGAGAATTGCCCCAGTTTGAAGTATGTATCCAAGTCGGATCGTATTTTTTGTGGATTTGCTCCAGCTTTGCATTGAGTTCTCTTTTTGTTTGCTTTCTCTTTCTCTTTCCTTTTGGCATTGCCCCAGTTTAGGGGGTGATCCTCAGGGGTTTAAGTTTAAAAAGAAATCATTGTATGGCTCAAGTAGGTTAACGAGTGAAAGTAGTGTATAGATAGCTGAAATGATTGCCTTTAATCATTTTGACACAAGTCGAGTCGGGTTCAGAGATCACATATATGCAACATTGAAGTTAGAGATCCTGAAATGAGTATTTACTTTCCTGACCAAGATTGAGGGGCCCCCATGTGGGCCAGCATTGATCGTGATGACCTCTTTTGCTGAGATGTGGGGGGCAAAGATTGCCCTAGTCTATGTATGTCATGATCCTGAGAATGGACCAAGGACTGTTCTTGAATGCCCGTCGGCTGTCTGCTCCGTTCTTATGTCCTCAGATGACATCAAGCTGTCATAGACAAGTATGCTTTTGTCACCTGATTCTTGTTAAGATGTGAGCATCGTCAGAGGATGAAATGGCCGATTTGTGAACTTGAGTCGCTTCTCGACATGACCTTGTGTTGATCGTACTTTCAAGTAGAATCGAACATAGCTTTGTTACGTTCGGAAGTCTAGTACAATGTCTAATTCATATTCAACAAGTAATAAGACAGTCATATCCAACATACTCATGAGATTTAAGGAATGAGAGCAGATGACAGTTATTGAATGATGCAAAGAATGAGTTTTGTTTTTGTTTTTCGTTTGAAAGTATGCGCTTATGCAAAGTAGACAAAGCATAAATTCAATAGTATGGAGAAATTGCCCTTGTATGGCAGATGATGAGGAGTAATGTTTCAAGACAGTGGGCTGAGTATTGGGTCTCTTACGAGAGTCGTCTCGGGCATGGACAAAGCTTGTGGATGTATATGGGTAGAAGTAGTGTAGTGACTGGAAAATTTTAAAGCGTATATTAAAATTTATTAATTATTTTCATAAGAGAAAAATGCTAGATTTGAGATATTAGCAGTGTAACTTTTACCTGTGTGTGTGCGTCCTCGCGTGAGCTCAGCACACACAAGGATTTCCCTTGTGAACTTGGTGCCAAAGTAATCAAAAGTGCACAGTGTGTGCGTGTGTTTTGTTTGTGCAGTGTGTGCTATATGTGTGGTTATGCTTGGGGACCAAGCATTACAAATTATATATATACACTCTCAACTCAACAACTCTCTATCACTCTTGGTCTCCCTTTTTCTCTCATCTCAATTCTCTGCCTCTCTCTCTCGGCTGAATATATATATGCACTCATATATATGTATACAAGGAAATACATGGTTTACTATTAAAATCAAGCTTGGGTTGGTTGCCTATTTGGGTTTTTCTATATATCTCAGTGTAATTCAAATTGGGTAAGGTTCCTACACCATTTTTTTTAGTTGTTGGATTTCAGTCCATATATACACACACACATATATATATATATATACATATATATATATATACATATATATATATTCAGTAAGTACTTGCAAAAATCAAAGCTTGATTTTGGGATTCTCTGTATATCTTTCAGAATTCAATTTTTGGGTAAACTTTTAATCAATTCTAATGTTTTTGATTTCAGTTTACTATAGAGTTGTTGATATATACATATATATGCAGTTCATATATATATATATATATATCGTTAGGGTCCGAAAATAGCGAACAGAAAAACTGTCACAGAAACGTGATTTCTTTATATCAAATGAAAGGTCTCGATCCCACGAGGCTGTGTTTTAAATTTTAAAGGCTAATTCATAGCAGGTGCAACGAACGGTCGAATTAAAGTTTTGTCACCGTTCGGTTTTTCGATAAAATCAAGAGCTGTGTTTTGATTCTTAAAAAACTGATTTCATATTTGAAATCTATGCGGAAAAAGGGAGAGATTCATATATTGGAAGTCTATTTTTGATTAAGTTTTCAAAATGGGTAAAAACCAACCTTTGATTTCAAAATAGGGGAAAAAGAAAGAAGAAGACGACCTGCGCGAGCGGCCCGCACGCGCGACCAGGCTATTTTTGAAAACTGTTGTTATAATAAACACGTGACCCTTCTGAACACTTTCCGCGCGAGCGAGGGTCCGCGCGAGCGAGGCCTAGCGCGAGCGGCCCGCGCGCGCGACCTCAGGCAGTTTAGTGAAAACTCCTATTTTCTTATACTTGAGTCAGATTTGAGCTAAGGGACCTTGTACCCTATGCTTTAAGAGTTGTACTTTACTTTAATAGTAGTTGTACTTGTGCTTAAAGGTGTTGTACCTCATGATATACGCGCATTATTGAATATCGAGATTTGTAACAGATTGAGCAGTTCCAGTTTCTATTCTGATTAATTATTCAGTCAATCCTCGGTGAACGGTAGTTCCGTATAACCCTCAATAAAGTTGTATAACATGTTAACAGTGTACTTATATGTTTACATGAACTGTGATGCTTTAAGTGTTTACTTGAGCTGCTATGCCTTAAGTGTTTACTTGAGTTGCTATGCTTACGTGTTTACCTGGGTGATTTCAGCATGTCTATTGTGTTGCTTTAATCGATAGCATGTTTTGATATGTAATTTATGAAATGTTGAATATGTCTGGATGCTAAGAGCTCGCATATGTCATATCATTTCATAAGCATGAGCATGAACACGAAAATCACGAAAATGATTTTTGGGATGAAAGACCTTAGAGGCTTTCAATTTTTGAAAAGGGAAGACCTTAGAGGCTTCCAGGTTTTAAAAAGGGAAGACCTTAGAGGCTTCCATGCATAAAACCCTCTAGGAGGGATTTTGTTTTGAAAGATAGAAATCCCGGATTTGTGGGTAGGCGTGTGAGATGGGTACCACTAGGAACTCGAATTGCGGGATGTGCTGCAAGAAACCCCCGTAACGGTAAAGGCTAGGCCTCCGTGTAATTCGTAAGGCCCAAAGTCCTGCACGTTTGAGGCTAGGCCTACGTGGACGGGAAGCCCATGGTCCGGGTAATGATATTGACGATTGAGGGTGAGTGTTTGAAAATGCACGAAAAGTGATTTTCATACATGACGTTGGCATCATTGCACTCACGCATGTTATATAACAGATGTTATTGTGTGGTTATATGACTATACGAGCCTTTTGGCTTATGGACTATTAAACCTTTCTTTCAAGTAATATAGATAAGGGTAAGGCCCCCGAGAATTGATGAACTTCCGCTTGTTTGAAGGTCGAGTTTATGGGATTTTAATTTACATGTTGGTTCAAAGAGCATGTTATGATTTAATTGGACAAGTGTTAGTCCACCCGCTTTTTAAATAATATGATAGCTTAACTCTGATTTTTTCGTTGCTTATCTTGAAAATGATTTGTTTCAAGAAAGGATAGTTTTCAAATGAAAACCCGATTTTTGTGTATTAATGTTTTCCAAATGATGAATATAATTTTCAAGCCGGAGTAGAGTTTACTCAGTAGAGTTTACTCGTGAAGATTCCGGTTAGGGAAAAAATTGTGAGATCATGATATTTTGTATTAATAAAAACCTTGGGTTTTTATTTTAAGAGTTTCTGAAGCTTGAGAAAAAGGAAGTCAATCATTGTATTACTTTTCAATATGTGAAACCAAACTGGAGTTTCTATTTAGAAATTGTATTCTAAAGTTTGAGAAGGAGATTGATAAATGTTTATCAAATCTATATATTTTCTGCTGCACTGTTGTTCATTTGATGAACCGATAAAGATTTTCTGTTAATATCTTTTAAATTGACAAGTAAAGTTTTTCAAAAGACTAGTTTAATGCTTCCGCGATTGTTTTAATCATATCTGTGAGTCTTTAAAGATTTTGATTTCCTATCAAGGATTTACAAAAAGGCTATTCTATGCTTCCGCAGTAACCCTCGAAGTCTAGGACTCGAGGCGTTGTAAAATGGTATCAAAGTTTTGAGGTTTAAAAATTTAAATGTTTCAGAGCTTTGGACTTTAAATGATCTTAAAGTTTAAATGTTTGTTTTTCTAAAGAGAAAGTTTTTCAGATAAGCTTCGGGTCTAGGACTCGAAGCATTACAAGTATGTTCAGTCCGCTCCCTCTTGTTTATTATTTTATTTTAGTTAGCACCCCCTCGCCTGCGGGACCCATGTCGGGTCGGGGCGGGGCGGGGCGGGGCGGGGCGCTACAAGTAGGCCTATTGGTTTAGCGGCTTGAAGGTTCGAACAATCGCGAATGCGCTGGTACTGCTCGGATTTGACCTCCGCGGATGTTGTCATCTGCCCTGCTCAAGCTAAATGTTTGGATTTGAAAGTTGGATTTGAAAATCAGAGCTGTTTGGATTGGTTGTCCATTCAGACTTTCTCAATCAGAAGTCGGTGATGCCGGGAGTATGCTGAGCGTGTAGAAGCTTCCCATGTTGACCTATTTCAAAAATGTACCTGCAGCGGAGGTCAGAAGAAGTAGAGGTAGACGTGAAGTTAGTAAGTCGCTTCAAATAAAAGAAACGGGGATTCTTCTCCCAGTGACTCGTTAGAGATGAGAGAGTACTGTCCCAGTATAATGTGTGTTCCCAAGGTATGAGATGCATTTGGATAGCCTTTCGGCGTCACCAAATGTCTTTAAAAAGTGGATTTGTCCTTGGGGAGTTTTATTTTTGTTTTTGAAAGGTGAGAATGAGCTTTGAAAAAAGTCTGGCAACCTTCCGGCGCCGTTTATGAGTTTTTTTTTTTTTTTTTTTTTTTAAATTTATCCAACCCTGGTCTATATACAGGCGCAAGGGGAAGATAAAGAAGAATCGGTTAGCCTTTCAGCGCCGTTTTATGAATTTGAGAGAGTGTATCCATCCTTATTAAAATGTAAGGATATGATGAGTAAGAATGCGCAGCCTTTCGGCGCCGTTTTGAGTTTGAAAGGTTTTTTCCCCCCTTGTTTATAAAAGCACAGGGGGAAGACAGAGAAGAATCTGGTAGCTCGTCGGCTCCGTTTATTATTTTTGAAAAGTTTTTCGTCCCCAGTTTATATAAGGGGAGGATGGAAAAGAATTGGGCAGCCTAACGGCGCCGTATTATGTTTTTTGAAAAGTTTTTTCACCCTTGGTTTATATAAGGGGATGATAGAAAAGAATCGGACAGCCTATCGACACCGTTTCGTATTTTGAAAAGTTTTGAATGCACACGTGCAGAATGTGACTATATGGAAAGGTTTGACATCTAATGTAGACTTATTTAGGTCCGGTTCTCGAACCTTCAAACCTCCGATGCTGTAACACCTTCTCAGGTTGGTGGTTTCGAGCAAAGGAACTTTCGATGCTGGTACCGACGGTACTACCGCAACGGCCATGCCACTTACTGATCCTCCTATCTAATCTTAAAGGGTTTCAGTTTTAGAAACGGGTTATGTCATGCTTGATGCAAGTGTGTAGTGTGTATAGCAGTAAAGCACGGCATTGGCCTTGTAGTTTTAGTATGGCATTGGCCTTGCAGTTTCTTTTATGAGTCGCAGGTACCTGTGCAAACAAGTTTATAACCTACAAAAGAATTATAGAAGTATAGAGTCATTAGTAAAAGAAATGCCCCTTTAGAATGAAAACCACCAAAGTGACGTGAGTCCTCTTAAGATAGTCCCCAGCAGAGTCGCCAGCTGTCGCGCCCGCCCCGAAGGTGGGGGGCAGTCCCCTCGTGGGTCGCGACTGTTCACGTCAAGAGGCGTGAGAAGCGTAAAAGTAGGTGAGGTGTGTGAAAAGTGGGAGTAAGGCCAAGTAAGAGTTCAGAGTCGCCACCTAACGTTTATCGGGAGTTAGGATCCCTGCAAAGACGATTGACACGATCATCTTTGACTTTTGGAAAACGTTTTGGAAAAGTAAGGCCCTTTAAAAGTGTGACTCGAATAGTCATGCGAGACCAGAGTTCTTGAAATGGGTTCGGGGACTCGATTATGCCGAGGGAAGGTGTTAGGCACCCTCGAGCATCCGGGACACACGGTTGCCAAT
The DNA here is from genome assembly GCA_033977485.1 of Hydrangea macrophylla. Taxonomy (NCBI): domain Eukaryota; kingdom Viridiplantae; phylum Streptophyta; class Magnoliopsida; order Cornales; family Hydrangeaceae; genus Hydrangea; species Hydrangea macrophylla. Next base: position 2,880,079 of record CM066988.1, on the reverse strand, counting down.
TTTAGTGGTTTTCATAGTAACGGGGCGTAAGTAAGAAATAGTAGAATATATATACAACGCGAGCATCGTGACACGCAGTTACCAATTTACGTGTCTCGATACGAGATAGTTTGAAAGAGAATAGCTATGGTCGCACCCAAGTAAGGGTTGCATACGTATCTCAACACGAGAATCAGGCCGTACGTAGTTCTGTGCTGTGTATAAGTGTATGGGCGTTTTGGTCGATCTAGACCGTTAGTGGGTAAAATAGTGTTTTGAATAAAGTCGGTGTAGTTAGGAACTTTAATCTGTACGGTGTAGTCCTAGACTTGAACCTTGAGAAAGTAGTGAGTTATGAGATAGTGTTTTGAGTAAAAGTCGGAGTAGATCGACCGTGCGATAAGTTTTTTTGTATTTTTTATTTTTATGAATTTTTTTTGTCCTTTTGTTTTATGTGTCGAAAGTAAGGGTCGGTGCCTTGTAAATGAAAAAGTGTACCGGAAGTAGGGGTCGGTGCCCAGTTTTGTAAAAAAGTGCCGGAAGTAAGGGTCGGTGCCCAGTGATGTAAAAAAGATGACGTGAAAGTTTTTCCGGAAGTACGGGTCGGTGCCAAGTGGTAAAAATGTATACCGAAAGTATGGGTCGGTGCCCATGAAGTTTGGGAAATGTGTACCGGAAGTATGGGTCGGTGCCCAGTAGTTTTGAAATAGGTTTTACCGGAAGTACGGGTCGGTGCCCAGTAAAAAAAGAGTGTACCGGAAGTATGGGTCGTTGCCCGGTGATGTAAAAAAGGTGATGTGAAAGTTTTACCGGAAGTACGGGTCGGTGCCCTATGGTTTAGAAGAAGTTCTACCGGAAGTACGGGTCGGTGCTCAGTGGTTTAGGTTTGAAAGTAGTCGTGAAATAACTGATAAGTTCATAGGTTTGTTACATATAATAAGTATGTACAACAGTAAGTAAATAAAGCAGTAAAGGCGGAATATCCAACCAGTGGATTTATAGAGAGGCCGCACTACTAAGAGTATGAGTTTTAGTATGTTACCTGTGCAGAGGCGACTATTGAAGTTCAGTCGATGTTTGTTGATAAAGGATGAAAGAAATCCGAGAAGCGTTGCAGAAATAATCCGAGGAGGCCTAAGTCGTATTTCGACACAAAATCGACTTAAATAGACGTCATGGTTGGGTCCGGAAGGGTTGGAAGAGTCAGTTTCCGTACGTATACTGTATGTATGAATAGTACCCGTATGTATAAATAGTACCTTATGCATGAATAGTACCGTATGTATAAATAGTACCTATACGTATGAATAGTATCTGTACGTATTGATACACCCAAAATTATGGGCAGTTTCCTACTCAAGCTAGAAGACTAATGGAAAGTGCAACTGTTTCCTAATACAATTAGGAAACCCCCACAATTAATGTCAATCAATCCTAATACAATTAGGAAACTTACTTGATTGGTGTCAATCTATATCAATAGGATTATATTTCCTTATCCATGTATGAGTAGGTCTCTTACATCTATAAAAGAGACCTCTCACCCCTCATGAAGGGGGCGGCCAATAATCTGTAGTCTACACAGCACCTCTACAAAATTCACCATTATACGCATACAACCGGCCGGTATTACTGGTAGTGCCGCCCCTCTTTGTTGGCTCACCAGGCCCGCCGGTGATCTGCTAGTGAACGTGCTCAGACACACCCGTGGACGTAGGTACCTTCATTAACAGGGCCGAACCACATACAAAAAATAGTCTCTCTCTCCCTCTCTCCTAAATTGCTCTACTTTACTCTTACCAATTTTTGGCATCATCAGTTTGGCGCCGTCTGTGGGAAACGACAATTCTTCTCATCAACAAATTCTTGACTGATCAATATGCCACCAAAGAAGGGAAAGAAGGTTGCGCAGCAGTCCGACCGGGATGTTCCTTCGGCCCCGGCGTCGACTGCAGCAATCCTGACATCTGAGCAAATCACCGCAACCCTCACACAACTCTTGGAGGGCCAGCGTCAAATTCAGCAACAGATCGAAGCACTACTAGCCCAGCAAAGCAATCCTCCAATGGCCGGGAAACGACCCGGGAACGTTGCGTACGGCCGAGAACCGATCTTGACCAGACAACGGGCCCGAGCCAACCCGTCCCGTGTTGAGGATGTCAAAGACGTCAGCAGTGGGCCTGCTGCCCGAGGGGAAAGGCAGAAGCATATGGCCCGGGAATCAGTCTTGGGTCACTCGGTCAAGAGCCGAGTCGTCCCTAAGCGAACGGTGACCCGGGGTCATAGCCGAGCCCGATCCCAGAGGACAGCACCCCGCCATGAAGAAGAAGCCTCTTCCACCAACCAGACCAGTTCCTCAGATACCGGTCGGGAAGGAGTGGAAGCCCGAATCAAGGACTTACAAAAGCAGATCGACGGAGTGGCCAGAAAACTTGGTCAAAACTGTGTTCCGAATCAAGTCAATACCGAGACAGAGTCACCGTTCTCCAGCCAGATCATGAGGTTCTCCATCCCGCGCAAATTCAAGCAACCTCGGATAGATTCATACCACGGCTCGGGAAGCCCGGTCGACCACGTCCGGACCTACAAGGTTCAGATGGCCCTAGCCACCAACTCCGATGAACTACACTGCCTAGCCTTTCCCAGCACTTTGAAAGGCCCGGCCATGCAGTGGTTCTACTCCTTGGAGTCCCGATCGGTCTGCAGTTTCAAACAACTCAGCAAGCAATTCATCAACCAGTTCGCCGGTATGCATGAGCGGCCAAAGCCAGACATGCAGCTACTGACAGTCAGACAACAGAGTAATGAGTCCCTCAAGGAGTTCACCGACCGGTTCAACCAACAGAAGCTTCAAATCCGCAATTTGAACGAGACAATTGCCATCCTAGCCTTCTGCTCGGGAGTTCAACACACCAAGTGCGCCGCGTCGTTCCACAAAAACCGACCGGAAACTTTGGTTGAGCTCTCTGAGAGGGTTGGAAAATACATCGACACTGAAGAGTTTCTGAAGACCAAATGCACCGGGCAAGAAAGCAACGAGTCTTCCAGAAGTAAGCGAAAGCGAGATTAGCCCAGGAGTTCTTACAGTTCTTCCAGTTCACAGGGATCTGAGTCCGGCAATCCCGACCCGACCACCGGTTCACAACAGTCCGGGTCAGGCAGCCCCGACCGGATCTCCAGCTCACAACAGGCATGGTTCGACAGTCCCGACCCGACCTCCAGTTCACATCGGTCAGGATCAAGCAGTTCCGGCTTTGCCTCCAGCACAGAGAGATCTGGAGCCTGACGATCCTGATCCGACCTCCTGTCTCCATCGGTCTAGATGAGCCCGACTACAGTGGTACTTGCCTGATCACCGCGTAAGGCTCCACCGATTGTCAGAGTTCATACAAAGTCCTCGGGCCTAACCCCGAGGCATCTACAAAGTCCTCGGGCCTAACCCCGAGGCATACAAAGTCCTCGGGCCTAACCCCGAGGCATACAAAGACCTCGGGCCTAACCCCGAGGCATAAAAAGACCTCGAGCTCCGAACTCAGGCACTAAAAAGACCTCGGGCTCCGAACCCAGGCACTAAAGACCTCGGGGTCACGCCCGAGGCACCGGCTTCGCTTAGGTCCAACCGACAATGGGGGCAAACCCCCTAGGTAGCTGATGATGGCAAGCTTCAAAAGACCCTGCAACCACCATGTTCCAGGTCGGTTACCTACAGATCATAGCCTCTTTAAGACCCTCGTCTTAGCGAAAGCTTGGGGGGCAAGATGGCGTAGTGAACTAAACAGGTAATCACACCGGGTATCTACAGGCCTCGCGGATAACCAAGTCAAAATCTTGGACAACCCGAGCACCTACAGTACTCAGAGGCATTAACTCCACTTAGGTCCAGACCGACGATAGAGGTGACTAAAATCTCTTAGGTTGGCCGACGATAGGGGAGCAAAAGGACCCTAAAGCACCGTGATTTAGGTCGGCTCCACCAACATGGTCAAGCTCTTCTCCCAACAGTCTTGACGAAGGCTGGCCGAGCGGAAGACAACCATCCTGGGGAGTTAACATGAAAAAAGGACCCTAGAGCAATACGCTTTAGGTCGGCTTTTCCAACATGGTAAAATCCTTCTACCCACAGCCTTGACGAAGGTTTACGGGCAGAAGATAACCATCCTGGGAGCTAACTCAAGCAAAAAAAGACTCCGAAGTAGGCCGAGTTTCAACTCTCGGTCACTTCCCGAGCATTCGAAGACTCCGAATTAGGCCGGGTCTCAACTCCCGGTCAGTTCCCGAGCACCTAAAAGTCCCGAGCTAGGCAGGGTCTCAACTTTCAGCCAGTTCCCGAGGGCTCACCAGGCTCAGAAGCCCCGAGGCAGCTTCCTCAAGCACTCAGACAGTGGCAAGTGGCATCAACTAATTTCCAAACTTGCCCCGATATAGCATCTGGCCAATCTTGGAAATGGGGGGCAGCTGATACACCCAAAATTATGGGCAGTTTCCTACTCAAGCTAGAAGACTAATGGAAAGTGCAACTGTTTCCTAATACAATTAGGAAACCCCCACAATTAATGTCAATCAATCCTAATACAATTAGGATTGTACCGTATGTATGAATAGTACCCGTATGTATAAATAGTACCTTATGTATGAATAGTACCGTATGTATAAATAGTACCTATACGTATGAATAGTATCTGTACGTATATTATATGTATGAATAGTACCCGTATGTATGAATAGTGTATGCTTGAATAGTACCCGTATGTATACTGTATGTATGAATAATATCCGTATGTATATTGTATGTATGAGATTAGAGGTGCTTGTGATGGAGTTTGGATTTTATTTGACTAATGTAGCCAAACAGGGCTTAGGAGAGAAAAAGGGTTAGGGATTCCCAAACAAAGCCTAAGGGGGAGAGTGAATTAGCAAATTTTTTTGGAAGGAGGGAACCTCCTATTTATAGGAAATTTTTTGATTTAAAAGATTAATTAAAAATAAAAATAATAATAATAAAGTAATAAAATATCTAGATATTGTGTGTGTGCACCGCGTTCTATGGGATTTTTCAGAAAGCTACGTGGTTGAAAACTGGACCGCTGGGTTCTCTCGACTAACATAGAATTTTGAAGTTGGAATCGGATTTTTAAAACGTTGTGTGACCCACATTCGACACCAGTTGTGGCAGAATGCGACAATCGAGGTGAACTGTCCAAAATCCGGTGTCGGAATGAGATGAAATTACATGGATCCCTTTATTTCAATGTGAGGAGTATTTTTCTCCAGTCAGAAAGTGACTTCTATGGCGCGATTGGCTCAAATCTGGATTACTTAGTCGCTAAGGAAAGAAAATATCTAGATATCTGTACAAGTGCCGCGCTTTCGAATTTTCTGGAAGGCAGTGCGACGAAAACTTGGACTTCCGTGGTCCTCTCGACAAACGCGAAATATTAATGCAAAAATAAAATTCTTGAAACACTATATGACTCGTATTAAGCATCTGTCTTGACAAATCCGTTAATTAAAAATGCACTTTTTCGGAATCTGGTATCGGATTGAGATGAAATTTTAGACAGTCCTCGGTAATGTCACGCACTTCCATTCTGTCATGAAAAATGTTTGTTCTGATATCCTAAACGCTAAAAAAGTAATCCCGATCCCTCTCTGGCATATAGCAGATTTGTCCGAACTTTAAACAATGAGTACTTCTTTGCCCGTGGTTCGATTTTGACGATTCGAAGTCTAGGGACCTTGTATTTATAAGCTCTTCCTACCCATCGGACTCGATGTACCTTATCTGTCCACCTCTTTGTGGTGGGCAAAAAACGGGTGTCTACGGCTGACGCGACATGCTTTTGAAACCATGCTGGTGGGTATTCAAATTGACAATAACTTGATTTGACATTCGATTTGACCTCTAAATATTCTGATTAGGACTCCAGCTTTTCCTTCCTCGATTTACGTGCCCGATGGACCCCCCGACATTTATTTCTTTTTTGGACAGGTCAAAATGGGGTGTCTACAATTATCTTGTTTTGATGTTCATAAGTAAATCCACCCTCCTAAGATGATAATGCATAATTTGATCATAAAATTGGTATTTATTCATATATGCATATATTGAGGGGGAACATATCATTATGTTTACTTTAGTATCTTATTTGGTATATGGTAATTTGGTATCTTTCATGACATGTTTGCTTATTTTGACAGGGAACATATGACTATATTCAATTTAGTTGTTTTGGTATCTCGTTGCCTCCATAACTTATTTGCTTAGTTTAATACCCCAATCTTTTTTTTGTTGTCAAAAAAGGGGAAAACAATAGAGATTTTTGAAAATGAGAATGATAGAGCTAATTAAAATGGGAAAATGATAATAGAGATTATTAGAAAGTTATCATTATTGAATTCATATGTTGCATATCTTGTTACTTTGAATGATAACATGAAAATGACTCTTATTGTGCTTTAATTGCTATATCTATATTGCATGTTTTGACATCACCAAAAAGGGAAAAATTGTTAGCCTTGAATTTATTTAAGGCATTATTTATGTTTGTTTTGATGATGACAAATCTAGTGATAATTGCATGTTCTTAATGATTCTATTCCAATGAATTATCATGTCATTTTCTTTGTGCTAATCTCTCTATTCATGAACTTAGATGTTCTAACTTTGTTTGAGATTATGAGAAAGCATATGATGAAGCCCAAGAGTGATGGAGCTCAACAAGGATCTAGCTTGAAGACTTGAAGATTTTTTTATCCTTAGTTGAAGACTAGGATTTACTTGTAAGCATTTTGATCAATCACTCATAGGGGCTCAAGTAATTTTAATTGGACTTTAGGATCCTTACTCTCATACTTTAAAATATTTTCAAGGACCTAAACATACTTAGACTACTCAATTAAATTCATTTCACAAAAACTTTCAAGTGGCTAAGTCAAAACAAAGACCTTTGCGCAGATAGATTAACTTTAAATGATCTAATTGGTAAGTAACTAGATCTTGAGTTTTATATGGTTGGAAAGGTATTTGAATCTAGTTTCTGAATCTTCAAACGGATTGTGAAAATGAGTTTTGTAGAGGGAGTTATGGCCGTTTAGTAAAGACGTGTCAATCTGCCAAAAATCAGCAGAAAACCAGTTGACTGAATTTTGAAGGGTCCAGTCAACCGAAGGTGATGTTCAGTCGACTGGAGTACTGTTCAGTCGACTAGAATTGTCACAGAATGTCTCTACTCTGCTATAAACTTTCCAATCGACCGAACCTTCGATCCAGTCGACTGAAATGGGCAGATTGCACTAACGGCTTGTTTTTAAACTCTCCAAAAATTGTTTTTACACCCCCATTTACTCCCAACGGCTATAATCCTTCAAAAGCCATATATAGGGATGTTTTTAAGGGTCATAAAGAAGAAGGAACATTAACAAAATCATTCAAATATCTTGTTTAATTATCATTCCCATTTGAGCCCTAATTTGAGTGAAAAATCATTTGCTCTAGATTTCAATTATAATTCTTCAGATAGCAAATTGTAGTGAGCTTTTATTTGTATTATCTACTCACTAAGGAGTTGTTGTGTGAGCTATTATTGTATTATCCACTCTAGAGAGAGGTTATCATTTGAACCAAATTTATTTGTAAAAAGTGAGGGTTAGTAACCCTTGTGTGTAAAGAAGAAGTGTTCTTTTTTGGAAGAGATTGAAGGCTTTTGTAACGATTAAGTCTACACCCGTGAAGTAGATTGAGTAAAGGAATTCTCAAGAAGTGTTCTTGAGGGATGGACGTAGGCCGCGGTGTGCGGATTGCCGAACCACTTAAAAACTCGGTTTGCAAGTGTCTCTTCCTTTATTTCTTTACTTTATTGTTTGTGATTGTGCTTAATTTGTATTAAGTTTTTAAAATGGCTTATTTCCGCTAAAACCTTATTCACCCCCCCTAAGGTTTCCATATTCAAATGTCCAATTATGTAAAGAAAAAAAATTAATAGAATTTACTCATATGCTATACATTTTCACACTTTTTACTTTTTAGAGATAAAAATAGAAAACTACCAATCTCCCCACCTACCTATCAGAGTAATTGTGCATACCAATGGATAAATCTTATCAATTTTCTCACATAACTTCTATTTAATTAGTACTATAATGACTAAAATAAGACATGAATTAAAGTTCCAAGGGTATATTAAGTCGAAGTGAATTCACGTGGTATGATCAACACTATCATGTTGTAATGACTATTTCTTACATTATCTGAGAAAAAAAATTCCTATACCCTACGTAAAGTGAAATTACATCTTTATACTTATGTACAACACGAAAATAAATAGGGGTAATTACATTGACTTTCCTCGAGGTTAAGCCTAATTACATTGGTCTCTTTTGTGGTTTTCAAAATTACACAGATCTCTCTTGAGGTTTTTCAAAAGTACACAAATTTCACCTGACTTTAATATTTTGGTAACAATTTACCCCCTTTACTAGTAAAAGACCATAACAAAACACGCTTAGACCAACAAATATTTATGTTAATTTTTTCAAAATACCCTTATAAGCTTTCCAAAATATCCTTACCCTCATTTTACGTTTTTTTGTTGCTGCCAACCAACCAAAAAAAAAAAAAACTTTTGCCATCAACATGTCATGATCCCATGCATATATGGGGTAAATGTATGGTTGAGCTTATAGGGTCACACCACATCAGCATGCTAACATGGTGTGACGGGCTCACTAAATTTGAAATTTTACAAATTAGTCATGACCCCTTTGAAAATAGGGGATATACATATTGCCTAGATTAGAGGGTCACACCACATTAACACACTAATGTGGTGTGACAAGCCTATCGAATAATTTCTCCAAACAAAAGTTCCATCTTAACATGAATTCTGTTTAAAAATTGATGATGTGACAGAATTAAATTGGAGGTCGTAAATCCTTATGTTTATGGCTCAACTGTTTTAAATTTAAAGCCAAACCAAAATCGAATCACCACTAATGTATGCATATATATAAATTTATATAAAAATCAAATGATTTATTGTACGTGTAATAAGCATGAGCATCGGCGGTAAAACAAAAGTCTGAAAAATAGGAATAATTTTAAAATTTAACTGGGTTAGTGTAATTAAAAAAAAAAAAAAAAAACACAAGAGAGGTGTGCTCTGTTTGACATAACCTCGAGGGAGATAAGGGTAATTTGGAAAGCTTATAAAGGTATTTTGGAAAAATTAACACAAATATTTGCTGGCCTAAGCATGTCTTGTTATGGTCTTTACTAGCAAATGGGGTAAATTGTTACCTAAATACTAAAGTCAGGGGAGGTTTGTGTACTTTTGAAAAACCTCAAGGGACGTCCGTGTAATTATATTTAACGGTTTACTAACGGAGGATAAAGGAGGGGGCAAATTGTTACCGAAATACTAAATTCAGGGGAGATCTGTGTAATTTTAAAAATAACAAAGGAGGTCAGTGTAATTAGACCTAACCTCAAGGGAGGTCAGTGTAATTACCCCAAATAAATATCATAGAATTGGTTTTAGAATTGAAAAAAAGATACTTTTATATTTCCTTTTGTACATTTGATAACCCGATGCTACGTCAACACTATCACGTCCTATTGAATATTTCTTAAATTATCTGAGCAAAAAAATCCTACACCGTAGGGATAGCACAGCCTAAAGTGAAATGACATCTTTAGACTTTTGTACAATATGAAAATAAATATCGTAGAATTGGTTTTAGAATTGAAAAAAAAAAATACTTTTATACAGTATTTCGAGAGTGTTTGGTCCAGCGTTTTGATTGCGTTCAAATAGCTTTTGGGTCTAAAAGTCAAACGTGGACTGTTTAGGGTAATTTTTTTTGGTTCGCAATCGCTAGTTGCTGCGATCTCAGTTCGATATCAACACGATTGGGCGCAGCTGGGGCAGCCCAACTTAAGCCCAAATCGCAGTCAAAACTCCTGGTCAGCAGGATGGCATATTACCAGCATGTCCTCCAACTGGTCAAAACTCCGCCCATTTTTTTTCGTAATTACTAGCAGAACACGACCTTGTCGTGAATCGAACCACTGACCGTTTTGCATCCAATGAATCAATGATGGTATCAGCCACTAGACCAAATGCCCATTTGTTTAACATTCTAACAAAAGCAATCACAAAGCTATCATAACTCAAAGCTTAAGCTACCCCAAACAGGCTCTTCCTTTTGTACACTTGATAAGTCGAATGCTATTTGTAGAAACAGGGTAACTACATCTACAATTCTATTTCGCAAAGGTAAAAGTCAACCTCACTAGATTTGCAATTGACAGAATAAAAAACTGTTGTAACTTAAGATTAGGGGTGAAAACAGTTCTGTTCTGTTCGGTCCAATTTTCAGTCAAATGATTGATTTTAGTTTGGTTCGGTTCAGTTCGATTTAGTATAAAATTTTGAATCAATTCAATTTTTATATTGCATAGAATTTTTGAAAATCGGCTAAATCGATCAATTCGATATCCGATCGACTTACTTACATCCTACTTAAGATGGCAAAGAGGCATAACATATTCATTTATTTATTTCAACGGTAATATCAAAGCATGCTATGATATTTATGTTCCATTTACTTTGGGGGTAATACTTGAGACACAAACAAACACACAACCTTTGGGACACAACCCAAATAATGTGTCTATCTCTCTCCTGTGATGTCACTGTACCCCATAGTGACATCACAGGAGAGAGATAGACACATTATTTGGGTTGTGTCCCAAAAATTGTGAATTTGTTTGTGTCCCAGTCTTTACTCTTACTTTGGAGTTCATAATGTTATCAATTAAAATTGTGCATGGATACAAAATGTAGTATATCCAAATTGTGGGGGACATTTAAGTCTTTTAGATTGTCAAAAACTTTAACCAAAATGAATGTGGGGTCAAGTTAAGTGGCAGTTAACATCTCTCCTCTTCGGCGAGTCAATCACTTACTAGAGGTAAATTACAAGACTTTTAAAACTAAGCTCAACTTGAAAGGCAAGTCCGAGGCAAAGAGTGCTTCAAGGGGCAGACTTCATAAACTTGATCTGTAGAGCTGTCTTTGTATGTGTACGTACTTGCACATTTCCTTATCCTAGTAGCTGAAAGTAGAGGAATTATTGTATTGAATTTTAAATGGAAAAGAAAAAGTCTTTACCACCTCGTTAAATTGAGAGCACAAATTTATTTTATAGTAAGGGTATAAAAGTAATTTAATTTAATTTATTTACAATAAAGTGTCGTGCCCTTATTTTGATGAGGTACATGAACTTTTCATTCTAATTTATTTTGATGAGGTACATGAACACATGATCTACTACGTGGCAATAGTGAATTACAAAATATACCCTTTAACTTTGTTTCATGTTTTATTTTAGTCTTTATATCCAAATGTGTTAATTTAGTCCCTAAAATTTTTAAATAAAAATAATGTGATTCAAATGTCCAATTATGTAAGAAAAATTGACCAAATTTACTCATATACTATACTCTTTCACGCCTTTTTACGATGCAACCATTGAGCTATCTCATGTCCCTACTACATTATTGGAAGAGGATCGATAAAGGCGAGTGGATTAGTGTTACCAAAAAGGATAAAGATAAAAGGAAAATTGAAGATTCTTCTTACAACCCGTATGGTACTGCTCAAACGGAGCCTATGGTAGAGGACAATATGTTCTCTGCCCTTTCCCACATTGATGAAGAGCTTGACCAGATCCCAATTAAGGTTGGAGAAGCTACCCTTCTCTCTCCCAAGAGCCCAGTGACTAATCTGGATGAAACTCATGAGGAGGATTGTGATTTGAGTAATGCTACACACACAATCTATTTTACAACTTATTTCACAATTGTATATCCTGGCCGTTGATTTTGATGGGCCCTATGAGGATTCCACATGGGTCCTGCACGGAATCCACCAAAATCAATGGTCAAGATGTCCTGATTGTGGAATAGGTTGTGAAATAAATTGTATGTGTAGCATTTTTGTTGTGATTTTAATGTTGATACGTATCCCTTGACACTGAAAGTTCTATCTCCAATCCACAGAGAAAATGGGCAACGAAGATGAAGTTCAGTTAGGACGGCACAGATTTTGATAGTTAGCCTTTGTTTAAGGGGGCCACTTTTGTTGGGCCATGTTTTTGTCCGATTTCTTCGAGTTTTTGTTGTTGTTAGATTAGGTCCTCTTTGTTGGTTGGGAAGGGTGACTCTCCGCTCTTGTGTCGGATAGCCTTCCTTCCCATGCATGAGATGTTCACATTGTATTTGAACAGATTGTCTGGTAGGTCCCTTTGATTCTTTTGTAGATGTTGTTTGGCTTTTATCTATTTGATTAACCCCTTTTCCGAAAAAACTTTCACGCTTTTTAGAGGTAAAATGGAAACCATCAATCTCTCCACCTGCCTATCAGCATAATTGTGCATAACAATGGGTAGAGTTTGTCAATTTTTCTCACATAATTGGATATTTAAACCACATTGCTTCTATTAAAAAACTTCAGGACCAAATTAATACAATTAGAACTAGGGTGATATTTTAGTAGCATGAATCCATGTCAACACTATCACGTTGTACTGAATATTTCTTAAATTATCTGAGAAAAAAATCATATACCGTAGGGATAGCACAACGTAAAGTGAAATTACATCTTTAGACTATTGTACAATATGAAAATAAATATCGTACAATTGGTTTTAGAGTTAGAAAAAAAAGATACTTTATATTTCCTTTTGTGCACTTGATAAGCCGAAATGCTATTTGTACAAACAGAGTAACTACATCGACAACTCTGTTTCGCAAAGGTAAAAGTTGACCTCATTAGGTTTGCAATTAATAAAAATCAAAAGCGACTATAACTTAAGATTAGGGGTGAAAGTAGTTCAGTTCAATTTGGTTCGGTCTAATTTTTAGTCAAATAGATCGATTTTGGTTTGGTTCAATTCAGTTCAATTTAGTGTAAAATATTGGTTCAGATCAATTTATACACTGTATAAATTTTTTGAAAATCGATCGAAACTTTCGATTCGATTGATTTACTTATACCCCTACTTAAATATGGCAAAGAGGCATAACATATACGTTTATTTATTTCAACGCTAATATCAAGCATGCTATGATATTTATGTTCCATTTACTTTGGAGTTCATACTGTTGTCAATTAAAATTGTGCACGGATACAAAAGGTAGTATAGCCAAATTGTGGGGGCATTCAAGTCTTTTAGATTGTCAAAAGCTTTAACCAAAATGACATGAATTAAGTGGGGTCAAGTTAAGTGGCAGTTAACATCTATCCTCCTCAACGAGTCAATCACTTAATGGACAATATTGAGTGTACAATTATTTTTTACAACTCAATTATTACCATTTTTATTTCTCTTTTAAGTAGTACTGTAGGATTCGGTTAAATTTTAATAAGACTCAGTGTCACTTAAAAGAAAGATAGAGATGATTGAAAATGAATTATAGAAAATAGTCATACCCTTAACATTACTCATCACTTTAATAGAGGTGTAAAGAACAAGACTTTTAAAACTAAGCTCAACTTGAAAGGCAAGTCCGAGGCAAAGAGTGCTCAAAGGGGCAGACTTCATTAACTTGATCTGTAGTGCTGTTTTTTTTACGTGTACATCCTTGCACATTTATGTATAGAGTTTCAACATTGCTAGGGTGATAAGCACTTTTTACAAACACTTATAAATATTAACTATCTCTTTTTTGAGTGGTACTCTGGGGTCTATTGAAATTATCTAGACCCCATAATGTCACCTAGCTAGAAGAAAGATAAGTGTGTTTGTAAGTGTTTGTAAAAAGTATTTATTACCCCAATATTACTCATAGAGTTTCGTTATCCTACTAGGTGAAAGTAGAGGAATCATTGTATTAATTTTAAATGGGTAAGAAAAGTCTTTACCACCAGGTCAAGTTGAGAGCACAAAATTTATTTTATAAAGAGAGTATTAAAGTAATTTATTTACAATAAAGTTTTGTGTCCTTACTTTGAAGAGGTACATGGACTTTTCAGTCTAATTTTTTTTTTAAAACATATATGCTTCTGCATATATCATAGGTTAACATACATATATATGTGTGCGAGCTTGCACATAGGTCTTATTTAAAAATGCTAAAAAGGTTAGACTCGGTCTCATTTTAATAGGAGTATGATTTTTGTAGGATTTATGGTAGACTGATAAAGCACTAATTTTTGGGCCATTTTTAACCTAACTAGACTCAGACTCCTATTTACCAAAAAAAAAAAAACAGAAAGAAAAAAAGGTGACCCAAACACAAAATTCAAAGAGTAAAGATGGAGGCACCGACGAGGTACACCGATCGATCGGTGCACCATTTCGATGCACCCGTCGGTGCCTATAGAACGATTCAAATTCAAAATTGGTTGTTCTTTGACCATTGAATTAGTTATTGACTTAGAGCAACTGCAATGATATAAGGAGCTATACATGATAACTTAGGATAAATTTAGTGGGGGGCACTTACAATAATATAAGCTGTATGATAAATTTAAAATTGGTACCACAATCAAACTTAAATTTGTAATACAAGTAAGTCCCAATGTGGTACAATCAAATGGAGCACTAGAGTCCATTTAATAAAGAAACGAATTAGAGAAAGCCGTTCCAGAGGGAAGGGATTGCAAAAATGGGAATAATGGCTAGGATTTGGAAACGGATTTCAGTGAGCCATTTGGCTCCAATTTCTTTAATCCGTTTCTTGTCCAAATGAATTTCTTTGTGCTGTTTAATTCTAAAAATAGCTTCTTTTGTCCGTCTCTATATTAGGTAATATTAGACTCACACCCAAATCTCACACCTTACATCACCCTCCTCATATTAGACTATTATTAGGCACAAAACTCGTACCACAATTTAACTCCTAGATTTAACGTAAGTTCCAGGACACACCATTGTGAGCCTCATATTCTTTAGTACATTTTTGTGATAATCTCCCAGGTAGCTAAATCAGCTCAACCTCTGAGCGTCATTTGAGTCATTGATCTATTTGTTGAAAAGTCAATGTCAACTCATTGTGCTTGTGAGTGATATTACTATAAAGGTTAGTCAAGCTTTAACTTCATTGGACGACTATAATAATATGTCTTGTCAGGTTGCTGAGAGTCATTTTCCAATATTTAATTAGGAAAATGAAAATTATAAAATTTACTTTTATTTTAGGGAATATATATATGTATATATATTAATATATTAATGTTAGATACAAGAAAGAAAATAAGTGCCTTTTTAATGGATCTCTTGACTTGGCGAGAGTTGACTCTCTCATGTGCTAATCTTAAGTTATTAATCACAGTGCAGATTTAGTTTGTTTTTTTTTTTTTAATTGAACAAGATTCATTCTAGGGTTAAGAGAAAATTAAAAGAAAAAATGAACTCATCCCTAGATTAATTTATTGCAAGAGTATTAATGCCTCTTTCATGAACTCCAAACACTTGCCCAATCTTGGCTTCAGTTTAAGCGGGAACCTTTTTACTCGCATGGTTAAACCCTTTTTACTTTACCCTTATATGATTCAAAAGTTGACCCTTAATTTTTGTAGGTAGTGACTGAACTGTAGAGTTTTACCCTTCGTATGAGTGACAACCACAGGGAAATAAGTGTCAACTACTGAATCGTAGGACAGTAAAATGAAAATAGATCTAAACATAAGGGGGTAACGTATATTTAATCCGTTAGTTTGGATGAAAACTTATATGTTTCACTTTACTTACAATCACAGGAGACTAAATGTCAACTTTTAAATTATAGAGGGGTAAAGAAACAATGGATCTAACTTCTAGGGTTGAAATTTATTAAACCCGTTGATTTTTTTTTTTTTTTTTTTTTTTTTTTTTTTTTTTTTTTATGGTGGTTAAGGAAATATTTGACAACACATCATAATTGGAATAAAATAAAAAATTACTGTCACATAGTCATAACTAGCATTTCTCTCTTTCCTGTGCATCAGTGCAGGGAAAGAATGCTCTCTCGTTTTTTTTTTTCTTTTTTTTTTTTTTTTGTGATTATGTATGGAACTATACTTAATCATAATTAATATTGTAGGTTTAAAAAATCAAAGTACTACATTCTGAAAAATATATTCAAAATTAATAATGAAACAATTTATTATTATTATTATTTTTGGTTTTTGGCCAAATAAGATCAGATCAAATCAGTAGTTCTTGGCTGTGCTTCTTGCTGTTCTTGAACTAAATAGTTTTAGGACACATGCCACGCTGCTAATCGTTGCTTTGAAACAATGGGGTTAAACATGATTTTAACAACCAGTAGGTACATGTCATTTGTATTCATATGTAGTTATTTAAATATAAGAATTCAAATTAATACTAATAACAACTGCATTTTTTTACCAAACCCATCAGTTTCAACACCATATTGACTGGATCCATTAACTTTTCAACTTATTTCTCAAACCCATCAACTTTCTATAGTCTTCACTAGAAATGGCGACTTCAGCTATTTATTTCTCTCTAAAATCGTCATTTCAAATGACGACTTCTCAAAAGTCGTGTTTTGGCTTGTTTTGGATACTGAACGCGTATAATAAATTTTCTATTTGCAAAAATTGTTGAGAAGCCTACCGTAAGGAAGCGCGTGATTCAAAATACAAACAAAGAATCCAAACGAGAAACCAAGAAAAGAAAATCAATCATAAAAACAAAACACAGATTTACGCGTGGTTCAGCCAATTCAGCCTACGTCGACACCCCTGGAGCAACTCGAATCAATGCGCTATGATGATGGTGAAAATAAATCTAAAGAGCTTTACAATGCATTCTAATGGGTCTCTAGGTCAAAGAAGAAAGATACAATAATCTCTATCAATTCAAATAACCTAATACTAGGTTTATATATGTGACATCTTCCTAATCCACTTAGGAAATCAAAGGGTCTAAAAAACGTTTTTTGTGTCAAAACTTCAATCCAGTGGTCGCTCAGGCGACTACCTTGATGAGTGAGAAGTTAGTGAGCAAACCTTCTAATTCATGCTCGTGCAAGCCACTCGAGCAACAATGCAGTAACTAGATTTTCTCTTCAAATGAGCCACTCTCCAACAATCTCTACATTGTCAAAATTTGCACGCTACAAACTTCCCCAACCAAATCCAACAGCACCACCATCTCCAACTTATCACAAACACTATGCTAATCTAAACAACCATCTCCTTGCTCCGGGCAAACCCAAATTAAGTGTTTACAATATTGGTCAAGTTCAAACAATGTTGAAACTTGACCCCAATCACCACCTTGGTTAACATATCTGCCAGATTGTCAACCATTCTAATATTTTGGAGTAGAAAACTCCTTTCATCAATGATTTTTGGCACACAATAGAAAAGGACATAAATATGTGTCATGCCCTGGAATAGCAAAAATAGAGAAAACTAAAATTTCCTTTTTGAGTTCATACGGAATGACTAGTGAAGTCACTCAATTGTCCATACCATGCACTTCTACGCAACAGGTAGAAGCAAAGAACAATAATAAACTGCTGATAATATAAACAACCTACTTATTACATTAGAGTATAGGAAATAAAAAACTTAAGTCTTAGGGAAACATATGCCCGAGTACAAAACTTATAACAAAAGTCTAACGGGAAAACAGAAACTAATAACTATCTTTGTCTTCAACTGACGTAGATGTAATCGTCATCATGAAAGTCTTCCCCAGTATAACCATCTTCAGTGGGACCACCTCCTGTGTATTCCCTCTCCAGGTAGTAGCCATCGTTGTAAGGCTCATCACCTGCAGTATAAGGAACATGGCAGTCTGGAGGGGGAATGTCTAGGCAAAAACAACCGTCAGCATACTGCGAGCTGAGTGAATATAAACTACCAAGGTACCAATTATATGAAGTAGTACAAGTTATGAAGACACGAGTTACGTTGTACTAAATAATATCTCCTTTTTATTCCAAAACCGTTAAACAACCGTTCTCGTCTTGTTATTATAAGACCGACAACCAATATACCTTCTGATATATGAACATACTCAATCGTTCAACTCTATGGATATACCATATATCACTCCATCCACCGCTGTTAAGGACATCACCACCCACTGCTGTCATGGACACCACGTCAGTCCATCCCCTACTTTTAAGGACATAACCGCCCACTGCTTTCAGGGATATAACGTTTGAGCGAACGCATATTAATCTATTGCCACGACTTAACGACGTCTACCAGTGATTCCCGCCCATTACTTTTAAAGATATTTCATGAATCACCTAACTATCTTAGGAACTACTTGGGTTCAGATCAAAGGCAATCGATTGGGTGATGTCCCAATCGATTGGGACTTCGTCTTCTTCATAGAAACGAGAAGTTCAGAATTGTAAACGTGCAAAGGATGTATTAACTACATCTTTTCTTCTTTAAACTATGTAAAAACTTCATCTAAAGAGACCAAGTGAGTTTTGGACTCACCTAGGGTGTGTTTGAGTGTCTGTTTGGCTATGGAGCTTCAAGCTCTCTCTCTTGCTTCTCTTACTCTCTGTCTCAGCCTCTTCTCTTTCTCTTCTTCTTTCTATTCTCTTTTCTCTTCTTCTTCCTTCTTCAGTCCAGCAGGGTGTGTGTGTGTGTGTATATATATATATATATATTTGTGGGTGTATATAGATATATGTGCATGGATGTGTTATATGGATGTATATATCTCTCCCTCTCTCAAGAATTGTAAAAACAAGGCCAAGGGCAGCAAAGGAGGTCATATATATTGTAGCAACCTGTATTTTCACTTCCCTAATAATAAATAAAATGTCAGTTTTTATTTATTTACTGTGTGTTAATTCTAGTTGTGGTATTATTGGTCTAAATAAATAAATATCTACGTTGTTAAATTTAAATACAATATTGTTTATTTTTAATTAGCTATGAGATTATTTCCAAAAATGATTAACACGTATGTTACAATAAAAAATTACTGTCACATAATCGTAACTAGCATTTCTCTCTTTCCTGTGCATCAGTGCAGGGAAAGAATGCTCTCTTTTTTTTTTTTTTTTTTGTGATTATGTATGGAACTAAGGTTTAAAAAATCAAAGTACTACATTCTGAAAAATATATTCAAAATTAATAATGAAACAATTTGTTATTATTATTATTTTTGGTTTTTGGCCAAATAAGATCAGACCAAATCAGTAGTTCTTGGCTGTGCTTCTTGCTGTTCTTGAACTAAATAGTTTTAGGACACATACCACGCTGCTAATCGTTGCTTTGAAACAATGGGGTTAAACATGATTTTAACAACTAGTAGGTACATGTCATTTGTATTCATATGTAGTTATTTAAATATAAGAATTCAAAATAATACTAATAATAACTGCATTTTTTACCAAACCCATCAGTTTCAACACCATATTGACTGGATCCATTAACTTTTCAACTTAGTTCTCAAATCCATCAACTTTCTATAGTCGTCACTAGAAATGGTGACTTCACCTATTTATTTCTCTCTAAAATCGTCATTTCAAATGACGACTTCTCAAAAGTCGTGTTTTGGCTTGTTTTGGTATATTGAACGTGTCTAATAAATTTTCTATTTGCAAAAATTGTTGAGAAGCCTACTGTGAGAAAGCGCGTGATTCAAAATACAAACAAAGAATCCAAACGAGAAACCAAGAAAAGAAAATCAATCACAAAAACAAAACACAAAGATTTACGTGTGGTTCAGCCGGCCAATTAAGCCTACGTCGACACCCCTGGAGCAACTCGAATCAATGCATTATGATGATGCTGAAAATAAATCTAAAGAGCTTTACAATGCCTTCTAATAGGTCTCTAGGTCAAAGAAGAAAGATACAATAATCTCTATCAATACAAATAACCTAATACTAGGTTTATCTATGTGACATCTTCCTAATCCTCTTAGGAAATCAAAGGGTCTAAAAAACGTTTTTTGCGTCAAAACTTCAATCCAATGGTCGCTCGAGCGACTACCTTGATGAGTGAGAAGTTAGCGAGCAAAACTTCTAATTCATGCATGTGCAGGCCACTCGAGCAACAATGCAGTAACTAGATTTTCTCTTCAAATGAGCCACTCTCCAACAATCTCTACATTGTCGAAATTTGCAGGCTCCAAACTTCCCCAACCAAATCCAACAGCACCACCATCTCCAACTTATCACAAACACTATGCTAATCTAAACAACTATCTCCTTGCTCCGGGCAAACCCAAATTAAGTGTTTACAATATTGGTCAAGTTCAAACAATGTTGAAACTTGACCCCAATCACCACCTTGGTTAACATATCTGCCAGATTGTCAACCGTTCTAATATTTTAGAGTAGAAAACTCCTCTCATCAATGATTTCTGGCACAAAATAGAAAAGGATATAAATATGTGTCATGCCCTAGAATAGCAAAAATAGAGAAAACTAAAATTTCTTTTTGAGTTCATACAGAATGACTAGTGAAGTCACTCAATTGTCCATACCACGCACTTCTAAGTAACAGGTAGAAGCAAAGAACAATAATACAACTGCTGATAATATAAACAACCTACTAATTACATCAGAGTTTAGGAAATAGAAAACTGAAGTCTTAGGGAAACATATGCCCGAGTACAAAACTTATAACAAAAGGCTAACGGAAATACAGAAACTAATAACTATCTTTGTCTTCAACTGGCGTAGATGTAATCGTCATCGTGAAAGTCTTCCCCAGTATAACCATCGTCAGTGGGACCACTTCCTATGTATTCCCCCTCTGGGTAGTAGGCATCGTTGTAGGGCTCATCACCTGCAGTATAAGGAACAGGGTAGTCTGGAGGGGGAATGTCCAAGCAAAAATGGCCGTCAGCATACTGCGAGCTGAGTGAATATAAACTACCAAGGTACCAATTATATGAAGTAGTACAAGTTATGAAGACACGAGTTACGTTGTACTAAATAATATCTCCTCTTTATTCCAAAACCGTTAACCAACCGTTCTCGTCTTGTTATCATAAGACCGACAACCAATATACCTTCTGATATATGAACAGACTCAATCATTCAACTCTATGGATATACCATATATCACTCCGTCCACCGCTTTTAAGGACATCACCACCCACTGCTGTCATGGACACCACGTCAGTCTATTCCCTGCTTTTAAGGACATAACCACCCACTGCTTTCAGGGATATAACGTTTGAACGAAAGCATATTAATCTATTGCCACGACTTAGAGACGTCTATCAGTGATTCCCGACCACTGCTTTTAAGGAAATTTCATGAATCACCTAGCTATCTTAGGAACTACTTAGGTTCAGATCAAAGGCAATTGATTGGGTGATGTCCCAATCGATTGGGACTTCATCTTCTTCATAGAAACGAGCAGTCCAGAATTTTAAACGTGCAAAGGACGTATTAACTACATCTTTCCTTCTTTAAAATATGTAAAAACTTCATATAAAGAGACCAAATGAGTTTTGGACTCACCTAGGGTGTGTTTGAGTGTCTGTTTGGCTATGGAGCTTCAAGCTCTCTCTCTCTCTCTCTCTCTCTCTCTCTCTCTCTCTTTTCTCTTACTCTCTGTCTCAGCCTCTTCTTCTTTCTATTCTTCTTTTCTTTTCTTCTTCCTTCTCCAGTCCAGCAGGGTGTGTGTGTGTATATATATATATATATTTGTGGGTGTATATAGATATATGTATATGGATGTGTGTATATGGATGTATATATCTCTCCCTCTCTCAAGAACTGTAAAAACAAGGCCAAGTGCACCAAAGGAGGTCATATATATTGTAGCAACTTGCATTTTCACGTCCCTAATAATAAATAAAATGTCGGTTTTTATTTATTTACTCTGTGTTAATTCTAGTTGTGGTATTATTGGTATAAATAAATAAATATCTATGTTGTTAAATTTAAATACAATATTGTTTATTTTTAATTAGCTATGAGATTATTTCCAAAAATGATTAATGTGTATGTTACAATACTTTAATTTTTGTAACCGGTAGTAATTTTAATTGAATTAATTATGATTAAGATTGCGCCCCTGAGTTACCCTATAATTTGGGATTAAAACTATTAATAAAATATTAATCATGTTGCCTACATTTTTTTGGCCTCTAATATTTGTTTGGGATATTTTCCTGGACTGCCCGGACCAACCTAACTGAACCAAACTAACTTAACTGCATAATCGAACTTAGCCGAACTCATCAGTTGATTGGACGCCATCAATCACTTCTTACTAGTTATAAGCTTATCTTGTTAATCATTTCTGTTGCAACTTGTAATTCAATTGAATTCACTGATTTCTTCTATAAGAATGTTCACACTCACATTTTCAAACACAAGTTATACACACACAGAGGCAAACACATTTTCACATTATAGTAAGCTTATACTCTCAAAGCTTTATTCACCATTTCCATAAGCGCTCTCCTCTCTCTCTCTCTCTCTCTCTCTCTCTCTCTCGTGGCAATATACACACCTACATACAAGCTCCCATTTTTCATTTCTCTCTTCCACTCTCAAAACCACAATCACATACACTAGTTCATATATATTCTGGGAGTAATGAAAGAAATATAAAATATAACATCACAGTAGCCTCAAGGAAGCCATAGACATTTGAAACTAAACTCGGAGCTTTATTTTGGAATTTGCGTCATTCTTTGGCAAGCCTCACAGCTCAATCTAGAGACCATTGAGTCTCTTGAACTCACTTATAATGCAGTATTTGTCATTGCACACAAGTCGGGGGTATCAAATATAAAGATATATGTGTATATGCATATATATACAGTTTTGAAGCTTCAAAAATGGTGGTCTCTCAAACCTTAATGAAAATGATTTCTAAAAATTGGGAATGGAAGGTTATAACCCCAGTAAGCATTGCTTCAAATCTTAGACCTTCATTTGTAACGGTTGCGACGTACGGTTAAAGCGAAGTTTTGACGACTCTCGGAATTTCATCAATAAGTAGAGCTATGTTAACAATCAAGACTTAAGACTTATATACTCGTAATCTATGCAGAAAAACGAAGAGAATGGTATATTACACTTGCAGTATCATTTAAGTTTGTAAAACTCGTATTATTCTCTACACCTATACAGTCTTGAAGTTGAAGACGACCAGGACCGGTTGTGTTATTTGACCAGGACCGGTCTCGACCATGATGGATCCCGAACATGACCAGGATCGGTCCTGGCAATGACCGGTCCCGCTATATGACCATGACCGGTCATGCCCTTCTGAGGCAGAATGATTAGTCATTTTTTGCTGTAATTGTATTCACTGCTTAAGTATAGTTGTACTCCCTGCTGTAGGCTGCTGTACTTAGTTGTAACCATATATGAACCACTTGGATATCTTTATAATAAATGTGAAATATAAACTGGAAGGACTGCTGTACTTTTTATTTCAAAACTTGTACCTCATTGCTACTGTCTTATTAAAGGAAAAAGGGAAATAGACTGTGAAAGCAAGATTGGAACTTTAAATCATATGTATAAATAACTCTGATACCATATAAAGAGTATGTAAAAGGAAAAGTAAGAATCGCTCTGATGTCACTATTAGAAAGATTTAAGTAACATCGCTCTGCTATCTTTATAAAGAAATTTGTAAAGAAAGAACAAATTGTACGCCGCTCTCATACCTTTATATAAACGAGAAAGTGAATCAGTTGCACATTTGCATAGTCAAGTTGGCATGTTTGAAAGGGGTCATTTGGTCAGCATATATGTTATGAGAAGTGTTTAAAGAAAAATGTCTTGGGACGGGTAACCTTAATTATCCTAGGCCGACTCAGGTACGACAGTTTAATTAGGTAGGATTGAGCCCAGGCCGATTCGGATACGGTATGCCAGTCAAAGTTCTTGTGATAGCCTTAATTATTCCAGGCTGACTCGGATACGGTAGATTAATTAAAAGGGTTGAGCCCAGGCCGACTCAGATACGGTAGGCCAATCTAATCGCATCCAGGCCGACTCGGATACTGTAGACCGATCGTTGGATACTGCAGACTTAATCCAGGCTGACTTGGATATGGTAGACTAATAAGGGTGTTCAACAGGTTATTAACCTGAATGTCTAGGTACTTCCAGGTCAACTTAAACATGGAAGACATAACCACAGACTTTTTAAACTAATAGGATTGTGCTGGATGGTTCTAGGTGAACCAAATGAGGCTAGAGATTGTGATCGAGATAAAAGAGTCAGTGAGATGAGATGGTTTCATTGTTCATGCACTGTCCTAAATATTCTTTACTTTAACTGTTTACCTATTATGCTATGGCTGGAATAATTGATTAATCGTACTCTAAGATATTGAACATTAATAATAACTGTTAATGTACTTTTATATACATTGCTTATGTGTTCATTATGCTCACTCGACTTTCATTAGTTGATGATTTTATTTTGTCCTGGCATCCAAAATGTTCAGGAAATGATTATGCATGACAATATGACTATGCTAGCTAGAGAAGTCTGCGGAGATTCTTTTATTTAAATAAAGTTGTAATAAGGTTATGGAAAATGTTTTAAATTTGAATAAGGTGATTGTGCCTTAAGGATATTTTATTTAAGGATAATGTAATTGAAGTTGTAATAATGTTTAATATTATCTTCCCATTTGCTTTATATACTCTGTTTTATAGTACATGTTAAGTGAAGTACATGACGAGCGATCCATCACCTGTCATGACTTATGATTCCAAAACGGAAATGAAATTTTTTCCATATTTTGCTACACGGGGGCGTGACATATATAGAGACAAGTAGGTGCCATGCATCAAAATACGAAGCAAAGTTGAAAGCAAAGATCTGCAGTTGGCAATCAATTGGTATCACATATTTTAAGGCAATCGATTGGAATATGAGGGCAATCGATTGGGGTATGCCACCTAATGGATTCAGGTCGGCAGGATGACAATCGATTGGGAAAGATAGCAATCAATTGATATACAAAAAGTGGCAATCGATTGTGACTAAATGGCAATCGATCGATTGGGACACAAAATTGTCCAATAGAAGGGTAAGGGTCTTATATGTATACAAGGACCAGTATAAAGTCTTATGTATTATCACATTCCTAAAATACAAGGTATCACAATATGCTTGGTCCTAGCATAATGAACTTGGTTATTCACTAAATGTATGACACTTTGACTATTGCAAAATACCTTCACCTTCTCCCGATGAATCTCCAAGTCTTCAACCATCCCATGTAAACAAATAGCCTCCTTCATGGCCTCAGCGGCTGCTATGTATTTAGCTTTTGTGCTAGACAAAGCTACCGTGGATTGCAAAGTTGACCTCCAACTGAATGGACCACTAGCCATAGTAAACAAATACTTGGTAGAAGACCATCTCTTATCCAAATTTTCCATATAGTCTAAATCCATGTATTCTAAGAAAAATGTTCCAATATCTTTATTCTTTTCAAATCTCAACCTGTATCCTCTGTACCCTTGATATACCTCAATACCAATTTTACAGCTTCCTAATGCTTCTTCTTTAGATCATGCATATAATGACTAACCGTACTAACAGCTTGAGAAACATCAGATCTAGTACATGCCATGGCATACATGAGGCTTCCAACCAAACTTGCATATGGCACTTGAGCCACATACCTCTTCTCTTCTTAAGTACTCGAAGATAACTTCTCAATTAACTTGAAGTGGGAAGCCAATGGTGTAGTAACCAGTTTTGTGTTCTCATCCATACCAAAACGTTGCAACACCTTCTTCAAATACTATTTTTGTGTCAACCACACAATTCTAGTAGCCTTATCTCAAGTTATCTCCATGCCCAAAATCTTATTGGCTTCACCAAGATCCTTCATCTCAAACTCACTATTCAATTGGGCTTTCAACTTAGTAATGTCACGCCCCGAACTCGATTGTGGGAGCTAGATGATGTGGCAACCGCTGCACGTCCACAAAGTATGACCTCATGAACATGCAAGGCCGAAAACTACTATCCACAAAATTCTCTATTAAGTACAATTTCAAATCCCAAAGATATTTGATTAACAACATTCTAGTTTCGGTATTTGAGATAATCAAACATTTTACATAACCCAAAATAAAAAAAGAATTTGAATAGCTTGCATTCAACATTACGGCGTCGTTCTGTTTATTTTTGAAACCCGCTTATCCATACTTCTATTAATCTGCATCTATAAAATGTTCGGTTATGTCAGCTTGACAGCTCAGTAAGCAACTACTACCCTGCTAGAGAATCCAAGCAGTGTCAAATAATTTTGTTCACAATAATCAAAATTTCATAATTTTGTTCATTATAGGATATCATACACAGTATACTCAAAGTCGATTTGACTACGGCCACATATAACCCCTGTGACTGGGTCCAAAATTTGTCGATATGTCATATATAACCCCTGTAACCAGTCTAGAATTTGTCGGTATGTCACATATAACCCCTGATACGGCCAGAGGTAGACTAGTGCAAAGCGGGGGTATTTGTAAAATACAACCGCACTAAAGGAAAGAATTGTATTAATTTTTATCACAACTTCCCATTTTATCCGCAATTTGCATTGCAAGGCTAATTTTTATACAATATGATTAATCTATGATAAGTTGTATTGTTTTAGCTGTTGTTTGTGCAGATTACTGCTATGTGGACTAAACAGTTGAACATCAGAATAAATGGAATGCTGGAATGCAAACAAAAGAAGTCAAAGCTAAAATGTGAAGTTCGATCGCTCTAAGAAGGTTCGATCGATCGAGCGTTCGATCGCTTGAAGAGTGTTGAAGCGCTTGAAGAGTAAGGGTTCGATCGATCGAGAACTGTTCGATCGATCGAACGGGGTATTTCCAGTAACATTTACGTGCGCAGCAGATGCGGGTTTTTAACCCTAGTTTCTTAGGTTTTCTATATATATGCGTTTTGTACACGTCCATAGGGACGCCCTCTTTACATTTTAACAGTTTTATAGAGAGAGATAGAGAGTTTGTTTGGTTTTTGTAGGTTTTTCATTGAATTTTCATATTGTGGATTGGATTTCTCGAAGTTTATACAAGTATCTTCTATTCCAGGTTATCTATATACTGTTCATTCATATTCTGCACGTAGTAGTCGTAGTTTAATCAATCATCTCGTGATATTACATGTTAAATATTTACAAAACCATAGTTTTTAGATTTTTTATGAAAAACTCACAACCAAACAGGGTATTAATGTTTTCTTGCGTTAAAAATCAATCTTTGACACTCCAGACGATGTCTGAGTAGTTCCAGGTTGGGAGAACACGATGAAACAGTGATCTCCAGCCTCTGCCATGCAGCAGGATAATCGCTGTGTTCGATCGATCGAAGTCCGTTCGATCGATCGAACCAGAGACAGTCAATCGATCAAAGTCAGTTCGATCGATTGAGGGATGAAGGTCTTCGATCGATCAAAAGCGCGTCGATCGATCGAACTCTCGGATTCTTGAGGATGTTCCCTGCAGTATTCCAGGACCTTTTGTTTTAGGATTTGTTATCATTCTGTCCCAAATGAATGCTCAGTTTGTCAAAACAGTTTTAAAACTAAGGCCCTAAGGCATTTTCTTTCAATACATTTTGCAAACCATCTTCGATGCTAACACCATCGAGGATGCGAGTCTTAACTATTGGATTAAACCGCTTTCATGTATCTTAATTTAACTGTGATGATATGGTCCCGGTCATGAAAGGGCCATGGATTCTCTATCTTTTGAGGAATACGGAAAACTGTAGGTAATGTACTCCTTTGTGCTTCAAGGCAAATGCATGGTAGATGGCTAGGTTACTGCGGATTCGTGTAATCCCAACACTTTCTTTTAAAGTTAAACATCTTAATTTCAAGTACTGTTTAATTAGTTAGTTTGATTGTTTAGTTTATTTTAATCATTTTCATTAGTAATCCTTGTTTGTGGAACTTCGTGTTCCGCACCATCATTCAATCTTAGTTATTTTATTTTGTTTTCTTTGAGGATAGTCTAAATCAATAGGTCAACACCTTCCCTGTGGGATCGACCTGGTCTTACCAGATATTACTTGCACGTCTACCTACACTTGGGTACTGCACAAGAGCGCACAAGAAAATTCTCGTGTCAAGTTTTTGGCGCCGTTGCCGGGGAAGGCGACAATCAACTCCTTAGATTACCTCAGTCTCTCTTCATCTCTTTCTGATTTTATTTTCTCTTCTTTTCAGTTCTTTTGGGTAAGTTCTCACCCTAGGGACCCTCTCAGTTCATGTCCGAGAATTCCATTGAAGGAATTTTTGGAAATCCTTTCTATCTGTCTGACTCTAATAGCTCCATCAACCCAATAGCCACTCCAACTGCATCAATGGATGATCATCAGAGTGAAAATGGTGACAATGTTGTGGTACCAATCGATGAGGCACTCCGTCCTCTTTGCGATCTCATGCAACCAGAACATGCACCTACGCCCTCTTGCATTCAAATCCCACCACATAATGGCGAATTCCAGTTTCGCAATGGGATGATTCAACTGCTTCCCACTTTTCATGGGATGGAAAGCGAGAAGGCGTATTTACATGTCACCGATTTCGAGGATGTTTGCAAAACATTCTCGCAAACTTGTCCTAGGGAGGTGACACATTTAATGCTATTCCCCTTCACTTTGAAAGATAAAGCGAAGGCGTGGCTCCACTCCCTAAAACCTAATTCAATTTTCACCTGGCATGCGATGCGCACCGCGTTTTTGAAGAAATTCTATCCTACTTGCATGACCACATACCTTCAGCGTCAAATCAATTCCTATAAACAAAAGAGCAATGAAACCTTCACACAAGCGTGGGAGCGTTTCAAAGATTTGCTTCTCTCGTGCCCACACCATGGGTTTGAGAAATGGCGAACTATCAGCTTCTTTTATCAGGGATTGAATGGTGAAACAAAGAAGTTGGTGGAAACAATGAGCTCGGGACCATTTCTGCGAAAAAACACTGAAGAGGCCGAAGCCCATTTCGAATGGTTAGCTGAATACGCTCATGAATGGTCAAATTCTGACAATATCTCACGCTCACAGATATCCTGTGTAGAGGAGAAAAGCCTATACCAGCTAACCAATGAAGATCACCTCATGACTAAGTATGCAGAGCTAGCAAAGAAGGTAGAGGAGTTAAGTATGAAAAGAGAGAGCTCTAGGCAAGTCTTGCCTGAGGAACCATGTGGCACATGCAACATGTTGGGACATACAACTCAATATTGTCCTAATGTGCCATATTTTCAAGAGCAAGCCCCTATAGAGATGAATGCCATGCAAGGTTTTCGAGGGGCGGGGAATTCCAACAATAACTTTCAAAATAACAATAGATGGAATCACCCCGGTTTTGATTGGAGAAATAATGCTGGGGCCCAAAATCAATATCAACAGCAGCCTTACAACAACAATCAATATCAAGGGCAAAACAATAGGCCAGCCCAGCATTACAATCAAAACAGAACCAATAATTATAATCAAGCTCAACCCTCCAATGCACCACAAACCAATACCTATGTGCCACCGCACAAGAAGGTACAAGAAGAAGAGCCACTTGCTAATGCCAATCTAACGCAGCAACTCATACAGATGATGAGTAGAATGTCTGCCACATTAGAAAGGATAGATGCACGGCAAGAAGGTTCAGGAGGAACATTCCCTGCCCAACCACTTCCAAATCCAAAGGGACATAACAATGGTCCTAACAATCATGAACATGCTAAAGTTGTGACTACACTGAGAAGTGGAAAAATCATAGGGAAAAGCATGCCTCTGTCCACTCCCGAAGTGTACGATGAGGAGGAAGTGGTGGATAAAGAAGTTGAGCTACCATCTACTCAAGAGGAGGAGCATTCTACCAATGACGAACCAATCAAGGCAAACATTGAAGCTCCTAGAGTAGAAGAAGAAGTTGAGCGAAGGCCTGGAAAGGAATCTGTTAAGGAGGAACCACCAAAATGCCCCTTTCCTGCACCTTATCCTCAACGGTTGAAGAAACCCAAGAATGAGACGAAGAATCAGGAGTTTCTGGAACTGTTTAAGCAAGTTAAGATTAACCTTCCACTCCTAGATGCTATCAAGCAAGTGCCGGCCTATGCTAAGTATCTCAAAGATCTGTGCACGGTCAAGAGGAGGCAAAGCGTGAAGAAACATGCTTATGTCGCATGTCAAGCCAGTGCGATCATTCAAAATGAGTTGCCTCCAAAACTCAAAGACCCCGGTACACCTACTGTCTCATGCAGAATTGGGAATCAAAAGATAGATAACGCACTCCTTGATTTAGGAGCAAGCGTGAACCTGCTGCCATATTCAGTCTATAAACAGCTAGGGTTGGGTGAACTCAAACCCACCCGAGTTGCTTTGCAATTGGAAGACAGATCTGTAAAGTACCCTAGAGGGGTATTGGAGGACGTCCTTGTCCAAATAGACACTTTTGTATTTCCGGTTGATTTCGTGATATTAGACACAGAACCTGTGTCTAATCCTGGTGCACATATCCCGGTTATTTTTGGACGTCCATTTCTCAACACCATTGATGCCACAATCAAGATTAGAACTGGTATCATGACTATCGTATTCGGGAACATGACGTTGAATATCAAGATCTTCTCTAATCCCCGACCTGAAGAATACGATGATGAGGAAGAAATCCATTATATAGACACGGTCATTGAAGATGAAGTTGACTTGGTCGACTATAAAGATCCTTTGGAAGTTGTGATGACTCAATTTGGCGATATTTATCAGCCTGCAGAGTCCACCCCATTGGATGCTGACCTGAACCAGACGTGTCTTATGATGGATACGAAAGAGGAGGATAGAGCTGATTGCATGTGGGTAATGCCATATGAACAACTGCCTCCTAAAACCAAGTTGGTAATGCCCTCTAGTTTCCAGTTTCCGGAGTTAGAATTGAAGGAGCTTCCCAAAGAGCTAAAATACGCATTCCTAGGGACTGGAAAAACTTATCCTGTGATCATTTCATCTGTTTTAACTCATGAACAGGAAAGTAAGCTAGTGGAAATGCTTACCAAGCATAAGGATGCTATGGGATGGACAATTGCTGACCTCAAAGGCATAAGCCCATCCATATGTACGCATAAGATATATCTGGAGGAAGACGCTAAACCCTCAAGGCAAATGCAAAGGCGTCTGAACCCCAACATGCAAGAAGTAGTTAAAAAGGAAGTGCTTAAACTACTTGATGTTGGGATGATATATCCGATATCTGACAGTCCTTGGGTTAGTCCTACCCAAGTAGTTCCTAAGAAAGCAGGCATAGCGGTCATCCCGAACAAAGATGGTGAATTGGTACCGACATGCGTCCCCACTGGATGGAGGATGTGCATTGACTACAGGAAGTTAAATACTGTGACCCGAAAGGACCATTTTCCTTTGCCATTTATGGATCAAATGCTAGAACGCGTGGCGGGTCACAAGTATTACTGCTTCTTGGATGGATACAGTGGATATAATCAAATTGAGATTGCTCCTGAAGATCAGGAGAAAACCACATTCACGTGTCCATTCGATACTTTTGCCTACCGACGAATGCCGTTTGGCCTATGCAATGCACCGGCTACCTTTCAGCGGTGCATGCTGAGTATATTCAGTGACATGGTCGAAAACATCCTTGAAGTTTTCATGGATGATTTTTCAGTATTCGGCCATAGCTTCGAAGATTGCCTTACCAATCTCGAGCAGGTTTTAATGAGGTGTGAGGACAAACACCTAGTCTTGAATTGGGAGAAGTGTCACTTCATGGTGACCAAGGGAATAGTCCTCGGCCACATAATATCCGATGAAGGCATTCAAGTGGATAAGGCTAAAATCGACATAATCTCAAATTTACCTGTTCCCCGTACAGTAAGAGACATTCGTTCATTCTTGGGGCATGCAGGTTTTTATCGTTGATTTATCCAAAATTTCAGTGCAATTTCTCGACCCCTTTGTCAACTTCTTGTCAAAGATGCACCATTCGAGTGGTCAGAGAGTTGCCAAAAGTCCTTTGAGGATCTAAAAGATCTCCTCACCTCCGCACCTATAATACAGGCACCCGACTGGAGTTTGCCTTTTGAATTAATGTGCGACGCTAGTGATTACGCCATTGGCGCAGTCCTAGGCCAGAGAAAGGACAATAAGCCACATGTGATATACTACGCCAGCCGAACCTTGAATGACGCTCAAATGAATTACACTACCACTGAGAAGGAGCTGCTGGCTGTAGTATTCGCCCTGGACAAGTTTAGGTCTTATCTGATAGGGTCACCAATCGTCTGTTTTACAGATCATTCGGCCCTCAAATATCTGCTGACAAAGAAAGACGCTAAACAACGGCTTATTCGCTGGATACTCTTACTCCAAGAGTTTGATCTAACTATCAAGGACAAGAAAGGAGTAGAGAATGTGGTTGCGGATCATTTGTCCCGGTTGACTTTTGTTGACAATACTGAATCCCAATCCATTAAAGATGAGTTCCCAGACGAACAGCTACTGGCAGTAAGTAGTCTGCCTTGGTATGCTGATATTGTAAACTACCTCGTCACGGGTGCAACACCAACTCATTGGTCGAACCAAGATAGGAAACGGTTCCTCTCGTTCGTGCGTCACTTCTTCTTTGATGACCCATACCTTTTCAAGTACTGTGCTGATCAGGTCATCAGGCGCTGCGTCCCCAATGAGGATATAACCGTAATATTAGCGTCATGCCATTCTGAGGCATGCGGTGGCCACTTCGCGTCACAAAAGACCGCACAAAAAGTCTTACAGAGCGGTTTTTACTGGCCCACAGTCTTCAAAGATGCTTATTCCTTTTGCAAGACATGCCAACGCTGTCAAAAGCTTGGAACCATTTCTAAAAGGAATTCTATGCCTTTAACCCCTATCATCACAATTAAGATATTTGATTGTTGGGGCATAGATTTTATGGGCCCATTTCCCAAGTCGAATAACTGTGAATACATACTCCTTACTGTGGAGTATGTATCGAAATGGGTAGAAGCAATACCAACGAGACGAAATGACCATAGAACGGTCATGTCATTTCTAAGAGAGCATATTTTGTCTCGTTTTGGTACTCCGAAAGCTTTATTAAGTGACCAAGGCAAGCATTTCTGCAATAGGCCCTTGGAGTCACTCCTCAAGAAATACGGAGTCCATCATAAAATCGCTCTTGCCTATCATCCACAGTCCAATGGGCAAGCAGAATTGGCTAACCGAGAAATCAAGCATATTCTTGAGAAGACGGTTAGTTCCAATCGAAAAGACTGGGCATACAAATTGACAGACGCGTTATGGGCATACCGTACAGCCTATAAGACGAATCTTGGTATGTCCCCGTACAGATTAGTTTACGGGAAAGCTTGCCATCTTCCTGTTGAAATGGAACATAAAGCTTACTGGGCAACGCGCTCATTGAACTTTGGTATTCAAGAAGGAGGTCAGCTACGCAAGCTCCAACTTGCAGAGCTAGAGGAAATACGACGAGATGCGTATGACTCTGCAAAGTTACATAAGGAAAAGTTGAAGGCTCGCCATGATCGTACGATTTTTCGGAAATCATTTGAGCCGGGGCAGAAGGTCTTGTTGTATGACTCTCGCCTCCACCTTTTCCCAGGAAAGCTCCGTTCCCGTTGGACAGGCCCGTTCATCGTAAAAACTGTTTTTCCACATGGGGCGGTTGAGATTGTCAACCCAAAGAACGATGATTGTTTCAAGGTCAATGGCCAGAGATTGAAACCGTTCTTGGAAAACTTCCAAACTGAAGTTGAGCACATCCAGCTGGATGAGCCCAGCTATTCTCATGATTAAAAATCCAAAGTAAAGTTCCAATTGTTGTTGTATTTCTTTTCTTTCCTTGCATTTTAGTTTTTCTCTCTTTTGTTTCTTTTTGGTTTTCGTTCTTTATTCCGTGTTTGTGATCTAGTTCTAATCCATTATACCTTAAACCACTCTGTTGCAGGTGCATAGATGCGAGGTGATGATGTTCATTCTGTCGGTTCTTTGGCTGATTCAGAATGTCGCTGTGGTACCTGGACTGAGGGTGAACTCACACCCTGCCCTTTGCTTCATCAGGACCCTGAAGCTCATTCTCTTATTGATGCTGCTCAAGGGTACATTCCATATCCACCAGCCCTCCTGGACATCAATCCATACGAAAATATGGGATTTCAGGATGATGATGATGTGGAGGAGAATGATGACCTGTACATGGGACGCATGGTGGATGATGCACTCATGGCCCAGTGGGAAAATGACGATATGTGGGAGCCATGGGAGGATCATGACCTTCAGGATGTCGTCCCAGATCGCCACAATGCTGTCTTTGTTTTCGTGGACGATTTCCTTGTTCTAGAGTTGGTCCCGTACCGCTACGTGCACCTGAGCTACCTGCTATTTAGGCTCCAATGCCCATTACCAGCCAGTGCATTTTGGGAACCTATGCCAATAGTGAGGTTGGAACTTGTCACAGTTCTTCGTATTTTTGTTTCTATTCATTGTTTTTCTTTTCGTATTAATTCGTGTTTCTTGTGTTCTGTTATTTTGATTTCAGTTTGTTGTCTTTTGTCCAGGATTGTCACTATGTTCCTAAATGGTATTCCGGTTTTCCTCCCACATCAACTGATTCATGGTCTTGGGCCCTACATAAGGCCCCCACACACTCCGCCGCGAGAGGACAGTCCGTTGCGAAATCACACTCCTCTATCCTTGTCTCCGTCCGGATCACCTCTTGCATGGGCTTTCAATTCTGTGGAGATGCCAGACTTGTTTGATGATGTCCTTGCTGCTTTTCGGTTGTTCTGGAAAAGGGAATCATTGAGTTTGGACTTCACTTCTGACGATTCGGCAGGTTATGAAGAGATTGTGGAAGAGGAAATCTTTATACTCGAAGATTAGTGCTACATTTCAGTTGTTTTTGTTCAATTTCATCTTTTGTTTATCAACTGGAATGTAATCCTTGACGGAATTTTTGTTGGTTTTAGTTTTAGTTTTATTTTTGGTTTTCTTTAGTTAAATAAGGTTTTAACCACTGTTGGGGATAATTATGTTGCAATTTGGATGCACTTATAAAGTTTTATTTTTATATATAAATTGCAATTTTCTATTCTGAGGATGAATTTCTGTCATACATGCTTGTACTTCAACTGTTTTTCAGTCTCTCTGTATGTCCAGAATTGTTTCTGATAGTTGGGGGTGATGTGGTTCATGCCCCAATTGAATTCTGGAATTTTCGTGTTCGATCGATCGAACCCAGTTCGATCGATCGAAACCTGGATGTTCAAGCGCTTGTAGTTTATGTTCAATCGATTGAGGTATTTGTGTTCGATCGATCGAACATAGTTCGATTGATCGAACGAAGCATTTAAACGAGGCGTCTTCAGTACACCTTTTCATTTCCCTCACTCTCACTCTCAATCGCTCGAACACAGAGGGAGGGCGAATCGGAAACTCTCAATCCCTTGCATTCAATTAGGCGCCCTGATCACCCCTCTGATCATCCTCACCGGCATATCATCATCCCCTCCATCTCCACTGCGTGTTCTAAACTGAGGTAGGCCCCACTTGTTTGTAGTATCCTTTTCCTTAATGTTCGTGTTAGAAAATCCCAAGGGGGTGTCCCCTTGGTCTTAGGATCTTCTTTTGATTGTATAACTTTTGTTTCCTTTTCATTTCTGCGATAGCTGAACACCGCTGTGTTCGATCGCTCGAACTGGTTTCGAGCGATCGAAGGGAAGCTGTTCGATCGATCGAACAATGTTCAAGCGATCGAAGTCGACTCCAGTTCAATCGATCGAACCAAGTTCAATCGATCGAACTTCAGCAGTGTTAGTTTTGTTTCTTTTTCTCCCTGTTCTTATCTGTATCTTGTGTGGTCTTATTTTTAGGACTGCCAGATGAATCCAGTGACGGGCTACCATAAGTCTAAGCCCCTCAGCCGTATTATACCAGATCCGGTGCCCGCTCATGGGTTCCGGAATAACGAGGACAGGCTATGGTTTGAGCGATATTTTCAGACACGGATGGTGATGGTCGAGCGCCCTATTGAGCACATCTGGACAGAGAGCCCATGGTTCCTTACACGGATTCGCTCTATGCCTCATTGGTTCCATCTCCCGTCGTTAGCCAAGAGCGTCAATCTATCTTGGATTAGAGGTGCGTGTGCGACTATGATCAGCGACTCGTATACACCATTCACCTACCATGCCTTCTTCCGGAGTCGCTCATTCATTACCAGTCCAGCCACCGTTTCAGCCGCGTTGGGGGTACCAGAGGTACCAGATTATGTTTGCCCCCACCGGCCTGATGCACCAGTGACCCCACCATCCACTATTATCCGAGAGCTCACTGGAGGCGCCGTTCCATCTTGGGATGGAGATTCTTTGATCGAGGACCACTTGCTCACTGATGACTACCACATGCTTCATTTGGTCCTCAGCAACTGCCTCCTAGTGACTTCCTATCGAGAGAAGATCGCGGCTTGGTACGCGCGAGTCTTATATGCAGTGGGGACGGGACAGCCAGTTTGTATACCACGCCTATATATTGATTTTATGGTCCACCCCACCCGTTATATCTCGTCCAGGAAGCACCTGAAGGGTGCTTGGGCTATTCAGAGGGTCATGGCTGATGCTGGGTTCCTCGAGCTCGCTGGGGATGATATCTGCCCTTCTCCCCGCCGATTTAGCGAGGCGGCTGCTCGCTGCTCCGACGCTCAGAAGAGGAAGCGAAAGGGGAAAGGGACAGCGAGGGTGCGGGGGAGGAAGAAGAGGCGTGGTGGTACAGACACGGAGGCGGACGCTTCAGGGACACCCACCGAGGTGGAGGAGCTTGATTCGGATGATGAGGATGATCCAGTTGCTGCGGTTCAGCAGTTTGAGCTGCGACAGCGGTCGCGGACTCAGGCCCAGGGAGAGTCTTCTTCTTCTGTGCCTCTCCCGACAGTTCACGAGCTATTATTGGAGGAGAGAGAGGCCAGGATTAGACTCGAGGGCCGGATGGATCAGATACAGACCTTGTTGGAGTCGATATTGATTCAGATAGGGGTTGATCAGGCTGTTCACTCTGCTCACCATCCCACGGCCACCCCGTCTGCTCCGCCTGCTGCTGATCCATCACATGTTGCTACTCCTACAGATCCACCACTTACTGATCCATCATCTGCTGCCCCAGATTCTGAGGCTGCTGATCCTGTTTCCACCGTTGCCGATCCACTATCTACTACTGCTCCTACTACTACAGTATTGCCGCCTGCTCCCATCGACATCCCTTCTGATATAGCTGATGATACGCCGTCTGGGGTCGATTAGTTTTAGTTGGGGAGGTGGTATTTATGTATTTTTGTTTAGTTATTGTACTGATTTTGGGTTTGGTTTTGGTTGGTTGGATATATGTTGGTGGTTTTGGTTGTATTATGTGGTTAGTTGTTTTTTTTTGTATGGACATTATGTATCTCTGTTTGTATTTTATTATGTTCATATTACAGTGGTTTAGTTTGTTGGATCATGGTTTTATCGTGTTATTCTTATTTATTGATCCTGTTTGTTTGGAGATTGTGTTCTATTTTTCTATGCTAGGTTGCGTTGCTTGCGATCATCATTTGCTCTATACAGGTGATACCCATCTATTTTATTTATTGAAAATCAACTTCTGGGGACTTTGTTGTTTTCAGTTGGGGGTAGGAGACAATAGATAGGTATACACCCGTAATAATCAGGTTTTGCACTTAGATATGTTTTAAATTTAATGAGAACACAGTCTGTTAAAATTTTGAAAATTTTTAATCGTATTGTTAGAATAACTTTGAATAATCTCTCCTGCTTGTTGATTAGACAATGACACATTTGTAGTATTCTCATCTTCTTATGGATTAAATTCACGCGTTTTTCTGTATCGCTGAAATGAATTGCATCTGTAAAGCTATTATGTACCCAACACTTTTGTGCACTAATTAGCAGCCATGTAGAAAACCTGAAAGTTGAGTTAATATGATTATTGTGCGAAAAAGAATAAGTAGTGGAAGCTAATAACCCTTTGTGAGCTATTGAGCCAATCGTCATTTCTGAGGGGATTCTCATACATTGTCGAATGGTTTTTCTTGCATATACTTTGTGAATTCGTTGTTAAGTCTCAGTTTTCTTTAAAAAGTTTGACTGCTTGTTAGAGGAGAACGTTCAGGATTTACCAATTAAACTCAATGAACACTTAAGTGCTAAAAATTGAAAGTTGAGAAAATGATTCAAGCCATCGTTTACCCATTCTTTTACCTTATATAACTATCACCTACATTCATTGAATTATTTTCATCCTTGATCCCACCCCAATCAAATATTTCCAATGGAATCACAAGAATCCAAATCCTTGATCTATACCTTGACCTCATTGAGCCGTTTGATAAAATTTGTTGAGAATGAGTCATCAAAGTATGTGAAATGGAAGGAAGTTGTTGTGGGATGTTGCACAGGTTAAAAAAAAAAAAATATGAATGAATGATGAATGAAGGAGAAGAGAAAAAGAGTATAAGAAATGAATGGGAGATTGGGTGGAGAAAAGAATAAAGAATAAAAAGAGAAGTGGAAATTCCATCACATACTAAAAAAGCACACTCTTCTCTACAACCCTCCTACCTACTAAATAAAAGCCGCAAGTCAAAGTCTTGAAGATTCTCAATAATTGATTTGAACATGGAAGTGTGAGTTGAGTTATCCACGGTATTTCGCTCCTCTAGTAAGTAGTGTTCCATTCATGAGACTATACACTTTTAAAAGTCCGTTTTTCATAGAGTCGAGTATGAAAGCATTAGTACTTATAATCTCATCCTTATCAAAGCTTTCATACGATGTGCGATCATTGTAAAGCAAGTTTCTGAGAGACGTTCTTTTTGAGTGCAACCAATGTGAGAATTGAGCTAAAACTGCAAGTTTTCCAAAGTACAATAGTCTATATAACTCTTAATAAGGTTGGACGCATGGTTGTTAATTTCACCCACACACGGGTGCATGATGGTAATACATGTGTTATATTTTACTTGGTGATATGGGGGAGCATGTGGGTCTCTTTCAGGGGTTGATAGAGGATATTATATTATTGTGGAGTTTAGTTAACAATTTAATGGAAGGGTGAATTCTACAAGTTATTCTAAATTTTTTTTGAGCTTAAAATTGGAATTTTGTGGGTATATTCACTGCAAACCCTCACGAGACAACACTCGTCCACTAGGGGAAACCTAGGGGTTTAACGGCTTGTTGCATTTGCTAAATGCAACCGTGATTCCTGCGAAAGTGAGTTAGGATCTTTCTTTCTATCTTAGTTTAGGTTGTTTTTAGTTTTTCTTTGTTTCTCAGTCGTGGTAGTATTAGTTTAGGAGTTTTTAGTTTATTTTATTTTCGCTTTATCGCTAGGGACTAGCAATAAGCTAGTTGGGGGTTGTGCAAAACGGGGGTATTTGTAAAATACAACCGCACTAAAGGAAAAAATTGTATTAATTTTTATCACAACTTTCCATTTTATCCGCAATTTGCATTGCAAGGCTAATTTTTATACAATATGATTAATCTATGATAAGTTGTATTGTTTTAGCTGTTGTTTGTGCAGATTACTGCTGTGTGGACTAAACAGTTGAACATCAGAATAAATGGAATGCTGGAATGCAAACAAAATAAGTCAAAGCTAAAATGTGAAGTTCGATCGCTCTAAGAAGGTTCGATCGATCGAGCGTTCGATCGCTTGAAGAGTGTTGAAGCGCTTGAAGAGTAAGGGTTCGATCGATCGAGAACTGTTCGATCGATCGAACGGGGTATTTCCAGTAACATTTACGTGCGCAGCAGATGCGGGTTTTTAACCCTAGTTTCTTAGGTTTTCTATATATATGCGTTTTGTACACGTCCATAGGGATGCCCTCTTTACATTTTAACAGTTTTATAGAGAGAGATAGAGAGTTTGTTTGGTTTTTGTAGGTTTTTCATTGAATTTTCATATTGTGGATTGGATTTCTCGAAGTTTATACAAGTATCTTCTATTCTAGGCTATCTATATACTGTTCATTCATATTCTGCACGTAGTAGTCGTAGTTTAATCAATCATCTCGTGATATTACATGTTAAATATTTACAAAACCATAGTTTTTAGATTTTTTATGAAAAACTCACAACCAAACAGGGTATTAATGTTTTCTTGCGTTAAAAATCAATCTTTGACACTCCAGACGATGTCTGAGTAGTCCCAGGTTGGGAGAACACGATGAAACAGTGATCTCCAGCCTCTGCCATGCAGTAGGATAATCGCTGTGTTCGATCGATCGAAGTCCGTTCGATCGATCGAACCAGAGACAGTCAATCGATCGAAGTCAGTTTGATCGATTGAGGGATGAAGGTCTTCGATCGATCGAAAGCGCGTCGATCGATCGAACTCTCGGATTCTTGAGGATGTTCCCTGCAGTATTCCAGGACCTTTTGTTTTAGGATTTGTTATCATTCTGTCCCAAATGAATGCTCAGTTTGTCAAAACAGTTTTAAAACTAAGGCCCTAAGGCATTTTCTTTCAATACATTTTGCAAACCATCTTCGATGCTAACACCATCGAGGATGCGAGTCTTAACTATTGGATTAAACCGCTTTCATGTATCTTAATTTAACTGTGATGATATGGTCCCGGTCATGAAAGGGCCATGGATTCTCTATCTTTTGAGGAATACGGAAAACTGTAGGTAATGTACTCCTTTGTGCTTCAAGGCAAATGCATGGTAGATGGCTAGATTACTGCGGATTCGTGTAATCCCAACACTTTCTTTTAAAGTTAAACATCTTAATTTCAAGTACTGTTTAATTAGTTAGTTTGATTGTTTAGTTTATTTTAATCATTTTCATTAGTAATCCTTGTTTGTGGAACTTCGTGTTCCGCACCATCATTCAATCTTAGTTATTTTATTTTGTTTTCTTTGAGGATAGTCTAAATCAATAGGTCAACACCTTCCCTGTGGGATCGACCTGGTCTTACCAGATATTACTTGCACGTCTACCTACACTTGGGTACTGCACAAGAGCGCACAAGAAAATTCTCGTGTCAACTAGTCTCAATGATCATGCAGGCAACCAACATTTAATCCCCATTGGTGGGGTCCAGAGCAAAGTCAAATAGAGAGCATCGATAACAATGGTTCTTAACAGAAAACTAAATTCGTATAAATTTTACTTGCAAATCACGATAATAGTTGAACATTAATAATAGATATGAATATCCCAAAAATTCATTTCAAAAGCGTTTATACACTTGGTCCCAATTTTGTAAAAATGCATTTCAAATAGGTTTTAGAAGACAAATAAGTATTTAGAAAATACTAGCAGGATATAGATCACTTACACTATTGCTTAAGCATTCCAAATTCACCATAGAAGTTTTATCACCCCTAGCCTTATTTTTCATTTCACGGAAAGCTGAATTTTCTCAACCCAATTCTCTCTCTCTCTCTCTCTCTTACTCTCTCTCTCTCTCTACAATTGTGTGAGCACATAATGACATGCATAATTTGTATTTATTCGTTGGTGGCATCAAAACATATGTCATTATAAATACACATTTAGTATATTAAAAACTTTTGTACATTTACTGTAATGCATACTTAATTAACACGTCACACTCACCTATAAATTAGTACATTGAATGTACTTTAAGCAATTAATAACTTAAAATCGTTTAAGGTCTCTTTATTTTTCTTCTTATTTTAACCCCCTATTTAGCTTCCACCCTCATACTACTTCAATAATGTGCATTGATCCAAAAGTCTCACTTTGACCCTTGAACTGAAGCCTTTTTTTATTTTTATAACTAATCATGTTTGTTTCGACTGTACTTAAAAGTATTATGTTTACTTGTAATTACAAAAAAATTGGGTTTTCACAAGTAATCACCCCAACACTCTTAGATGCAATCAATATATCATCCACATGTAAGAGTAAGTAAATGAAGGCTCCATCTTGTAGTTTATGAAAGTACACATAATGATCATACTGACTTCTAGTAAACTTTTGTACCTTCATGAACTTGTCAAACCGCAAATACCATTACCTCGGAGATTGTTTCAATCGTATAGGGACCTTTGCATCTTGTATACTCAATCTTTTTTGCCAGCAACCTTGAACCCATCCGATTGTGTCATACAAATTTTCTCATCCAAATCCCTATGTAGAAAAGTAGTTTTCACATCAAGTTGTGCCAACTCCAAATCAAATTATGCAACCAAAGCTAGTAACACACGAACAGAGGAATGCTTTACAATTGGTGAGAACACCTCATTGTAGTCAATACCTTCCTTTTGAGCAAACCCCTTTGCAACCAACCTAGCCTTGAATCTCACATTGTTCTTCCCATGACCTCCTTCCTTTTTTGCATACACCCATTTACACCAATTGCTTTCTTTCCCTTTGGTAACTCAACGAGCTCCCAAGTTTTATTCTTATGGAGAGAATCTATGATCACTTCACCCATGGCCTTGTTCCACTCCACCTTTTCTGAACTATGCACAACTTCTTTATATGTGGAGGGAATTTTTTCATCAACAATCGGTAGGGTATAAAAAACCATATCCATAAGCTGAATCTGCTTCTTTATCTCTCTTTTTTGGTTTACTAGTTG
The DNA here is from genome assembly GCA_033977485.1 of Hydrangea macrophylla. Lineage (NCBI taxonomy): Eukaryota > Viridiplantae > Streptophyta > Magnoliopsida > Cornales > Hydrangeaceae > Hydrangea > Hydrangea macrophylla. The sequence continues at coordinate 2,837,487 of CM066988.1, read as the reverse complement.
CAATTATTTCTTATTTGGTGGAGGGCTTTGAGGAGAATCCTCCCCCTTTTTCTCCATCCTTTGAAGGAGTTTCTTGTGAACTAGAACCTACTGGACTATACTCCACTTGCTACACATTACTACCATCTTTGTTCTCTTTACTCGACTTTTTCTCCTTCCTGTTGGTAACCAATTTACCTTCATTTAAGGTACCATCCCTGCTAAGAACCATCTTCTTTAAGATAGAAACTAAAGTCTAAACCCCTTTACTCTAATGAGGCCCAGAAAAATCGCTTTCCTTGCCTTTGGGTCGAGTTTGCTACCTTCTATAACATGGAAGAAACCAAGGCAACCAAATGTTCTTAAAGAATCATAATCAATAGCAGGTTTAGCAGTCCATACCTCAATGGGTGTCTTATCCCCAATCACAGCAAAAGGAAGTCTGTTAATTAGATGACTTACATAAGTAACAACTTTTGTCCAATATTTCTTCATCAAACCAGAATTAGACAACACACATCTCACCTTCTCTAGAAAAGTTCTATTCATCCTTTCCACTATGCTATTTTTTACTGTTGAGTCTTCCTTACAGTAAAATGCCTCATTATCCTTTCCTTCTTACACAACTATAAGAATGGATCTGATATGTATTCTCTACCATTATCAGATCTCAATACCTTTACCTTCTTGTTCGTTTGAACTTCAATCATCTTCTTCTAAGTCAAGAAAACTTCAAGGACCTCACCTTTGTACTTCATCGTGTAAACCCAAAGTCTTCTTGAGTAGTCATCAACAAATCTCACAAACTAATGCCTTCTACCCAATGATGTAGTATTTGTGGGACCCCAAACATCCGTATTCATATAATCAACTTTCTGTTTGGTGGATGGTCATGCCAAACTTCATCTTGGTTTACTTGCCCAACACACAATGCTCACAGGAGTCTAACTTGCAAGTCTTAGAACCTTTCAATAACCCTTGTTTCACTAGGCATTGCATGGCCTTCTCTCCCGTATGACCAAGCCTCATGTGACAAAGCTTAGTTATAAATAGCAGCCTCAACAGTGGTAGCTCCACCTACAATGGTCTTCCCTTGCAAGTGATACAAATTATTTCTTTTAAGGCCTTTCATGACAATTAGAGCATTGCGTGTCACCTTCAATACTCTGGCTTCCATTGACACTTTGAAACCATTAGATTCCAAGGCTCCCAAAGAAATCAGATTCTTCTTCAAATCAGGCACATACCACACATTCGTCAAGTCCCTTGTGGTTCCGTCATGCAGCTTTAACTTGACTACTCCAACACCTTTCTTCTCATACACATGATCAATTCCCATAAGGGTTGTTCCACTACTTATACTATCCATTGTAGTAAAATAATCCTTATTAGGGCACGTATGATAAAAACACGCTAAATTAAGAATCCACTCATCACTACAAGTCCTCACCGTAGTAGCCAAAATGAAATCTGACTCGTCATCTTGAACTTGGATCACGTTTGCATTCGTCTACTCCTTATTTTTCAACCTCGAACAATCCTTCTTCCAATGACCCAGTTTTCTATGAAAGGCATACTCATCCTTTTCCAAAATTCTTCTTCCATTGACCAAAACTCCTCTTGATTTGGAACGAGATTTGCTTAAGCTCTTGCCTTGCTTTCTTTTCTCCGATTTACCTTTATCGCCAAAGTCTCAGATGCATCGGTTTGGGCTCATTTATCTTTTTTGCGGAATTCATTATTCATTAAGACATTCGACGCATCCTCAAACTTTATTGAATCTTTCCCATAAATTAAGGTCGTTACCAAGTGTTCGTAAGAATCGGGTAGCGAATTCAACAACACTAAGGCTTTATCCTCTGCCTCAATTTCTTCATCCAAAATTAACAAATCAAAAAGCAATTTGTTAAAGACATTCAAATGATCAAGCATAGACATACGTTTTTTATATTGAAAATGAAATAGCATTTGCTTCAAATACAACCGATTCTCAATACTTTTCATCCTGTAATTATCTTCAAGCTTCTTCCATAACGATTTGGCCACAGTCTCTCTCATCCCAAAATATTTGACATCTTTTGCGACAGAGACGCATATAACCACACTCTAATCTATTCATCCTCATCCACTCTGGTTCAGTCATATCCTCTGGTTTCTCATTTTCCAGAGTTATGTCCAAGCCCTGTTGAATTAAGTCCATCACCTCACACAGCTACATCCCAAAGCTATGTGATCCATCAAATTTTTCCAACTCAAATTTTGCATTCAATATAGTCATCTTTGTTGCCTTCGTGCCTGAACCAGAAGCCTTAGGATCAACTACACCCTTCTTCGAACACTTTCCTTCTTTTTCCATATCTCTAAGATCTTAACCTAGATGCTTTGATACAACTTTGTTGTGCGTAAGCTCGTGATTCAAGACACAAACAAAGAATCTAGACAAGAAAGCAAGAAAAAAAAAACCAATCAAAAACACAAGACACAAAGATTTACGTGTGGTTCGGCCAATGAAGCCTACATCTACACCCCCAAAGCAATTCGAATCGATGCACTATGATGATTGTCAAAACAAATCCAGAGGGTTTTTTACAATGCCTTCCAATAGTTCTCTAGGTCAAAGGAGAAAGATACAATAATCTCTATCAATACAAATAACCTAATACTAGGTTTATATAGGTGACATCTTCCTAATTAACTTAGGGAACCAAAAACTGCCTAAGAATGTCTTTTGCATCAAAAATTCTATCTCATGGTCGCTCGAGCGACCACCCTGATGAGTGAGAAGTCAGCGAGCCAAACTTCCAATTCTCGCCCACGTGGGCAGCTCGCCGCTCAAGCGACAAACAAAGCTGTCATTTCAAATAAAGACTTTGGAGAAAAATGATTCAGTGAAGTCGTCATTCAAATGATGACTTTAAAATGTTGATGAGTTTAGAAACTAAGTTGAAACATTGATATGTATGGGAAATAAGAACCCCCCCTTCCCTCATTTGATGGATGGGGTAAAAAATTAACTAAAAACTCCTACTATTAACTGTGCAATGTCAGAAATAATCTTCAAGTTTGTGAATGAAAAATATTGAACAAAGAACACTAGGGCTAGTATGGTAAAGTGGCATTTTTTAGTTTTTAATTTTGCTTACCCTTATTGAAAACGAAAACTAAAAAAATGTGTTTGGTAATCGTGCAATCATTTTCATTTGTTTTTTCGTAAATGCCAATGAAATGGGACCAGAAAATGATAACTAAAAAGGGGCTTTTTAGTTTTTATGTTTATAAAAATAAAAACTATTTTCCAGTTTTCTCATAGTTTAGGTTGGCACTTTGATACCTCTTTTGTAGGGTTGGTCCTATTGGTTTGGGCTTGTTCCATGAGATGTGGGCCATGTGTACCCTTTGGGCAGATTAACTGATTAGATCTTTTGGGGTTTCTATTTTGTTTGTTTGATTAGTGAAACTATTTTGTTCATTCGTTTATTTATACCATCAACCATCATCGATCTCTTTGCAGATGATTCATGGTCTTTATTTGCGTAAACCATGAGTAAGCCAACAATACCCTTGACTGTATACCAAAGTATGTCTCATGGTCGGGGTAGAAGATTAATCATTCAGAATACAAAATTATGTTTAGCAAAATGTTTGTCCAGATGTTTCCAAGAGTATTAGAAGAGATATAGGCCTAATATTAGTCCCAATTGATGGTATATATCTCAGCTTACCCATGGTGGCTAAGGGATTCACGAGACAAACTTTTATTGAAGTGGTAGATAAAGTCCAAAATACACTATAAGGTTGAAAAAATCCCTTTTCCCCTAAGTGGCTAGAACCACTCTAGACCACACAGCAGCCTTGACAATTTTGATATGCAAACTTTGGATAGGTTGATCAATAACTATTGGTAGGGTCATACTAGCACCAATACTATAGGGCTACACCTAGCAGCTTGGGTTTAATTTTGTCTTCCCAAAAGTTATTGAGGTTGGGGCTTCGAACAATGCATGACTATAACCAAGCTTGAGTGGCAGATTCTGTCTCATGAGTCAAAACGATGAGTCTAGATTATCAAAGGAAAATATCTCAAAGATAACAATATGCTTCATTGCCCCAAAAAAGTCAATACTTCGTGGGTTTGACAAGGAATTCTAAAGCTATTCCCATCCTCAATAAAGTTGTTTATAAGCTCATTGACTAAGGAAGTGAGATAAACATTTGGGGTGAACCTTGGATGCCACATCTTCAAACTTGCAAACTTATAGGCAGTGGTTTTGGGAATATGCCCTCAATCCAGTTAGTTTGGATGTGGAATATCATAATACATTTATGTATGTCATTCATGAGATGAAGTTAGGCTGTTATCCTTAAACATCATTGTATGTGATTCATATGTGTATGAGACTACACATGGGAGATATTAGTCAATATTCCTTGTTGTTTCAAACAAGTCACAGTAGATGATAAGACCAGATAACTTATCAAGTATATACTATAGCATGATTAACTTCTGTATGATAGAGCTATGAATCTCATTTACAAGAGTAGTTGACTCTTGGTTAATGCTAGTGCATGAGTTGCATTGACGAACTGTGAGTGAAACATATTGACAAGAAAATCTATTATAGTTAATAGGAACTCAAACTTGTGTAGGATACATGTCCTCAATCGTAGATAGTAATGGACACAAGTTGTATGCTTGGTTGCTTTGAGTTGCCAATCAGTGAGGTCTTCAAGATCAACACCTGAGGTATCTTTGGTGAACAAGTGTACAGAATTTGGAACATATATTGTCAAGATGAATTCTATCCTCTTGTAATGTAAAGAGAAATTTTCTTGCACAAAGTAAGTACTCGCTGGAGAATGTCACTAGTTGATACTGAGAGCTGCGTAGCCATGTCTACAAGATGTTGTGGACATGCTTGGTAATTTATGAGTTGATACTCGAGGAATTGAAGATGTATTTATCTCTTGGGTAGACAGTATTGTTAGCCATAGATCCCAATGATAAATACGAATACTGGCAGGTAGAGGGACATCAGTGTCATATTATACAAGTCTAGGAATTGCTAATATAAGTGTGATTTTATTCTTATGCACTAGAGTGTAGTTATCATTATATAGTGGTATTAATGATAATTGATTAAGTATTGATTCCTTAGTTAAGAGATTAGCTAGATAGAGTTAATGATTAATCTGAGCTAGTAATTAAGGACCTAGGGGTCCCATTCTTAGCTTAAAGAAATGTTTGGATACAAAAGACGAAAGGTTTGAAGATACAAGTAATCGGTTACTTGTACTACCCAATGACTAGTATCGGTACAACAAATCGATTACTCAAAAACCGATTTGTGGGAACAAACCTATTATTGGGTAACCATTTTGTACCCCAGTTTGTGGGTGCAAACCGGTTACTGGTAGGTTGGTTTAAGAAGCTTATTAATAGAGGACCTACGGGCATAATTAATTGGTTGCGTATTTTCACATTCTAAACGCCCAAAATCTGTTTCTAAGCATTTCTAGACCTCCTAGATTTCTTCTTGAAGGATTTCTTCCAAACCCTAACCTCTGTGAGTGTTCAATAGTCATTAGAGTGAAGATTTCTAGATGTGAAGATTGTTGGAGATTAATTGGGCGAAGATCGTTAGTGTTCTTGAAGAGAAGAGTTCTTACTTAATTCAACGAATCATAAAAGGTATGTCTATGATCTTATATATAAAAAAAGTGTATATATATGTGTATGTATATATATTTATGTATATAAATGAGAAGTAGATCTAAAATTTTGAATTGCATCTATTCTTCCACTGCACATTGGAACCGGTTTGTCCAACAAGTGGGAGTCCAAGACTCAATATTTCTAATGTTTGCGACCTGATGATTGATAATGGCAATGCCTGGATGTTAGCCTCCTCAACAACATGTTCACAATGAAGACTTCCAGTGCAATTTTGCACATCATTGCCCCATTGAATGGAAGAGGACAACCTCATTTGAACCCCATATAAGAAAAGATATTTCTCGATCAAGTCAGCTAATCTCACTGATCAAAAACGAACAATGTCTCGGGCAAATGGTTTTACTTATATTAATTAGAATATGAACCTCACAAGTTGTTTATATGGAAGGTATGGAAGGTGTTTTCGAATGTTATCCCTACTAAAATAGCTCTTGCTTTTCGTATGCTCATTGAACATACCGAGTGCACTCCCTGTGGCTACCAAATGGAACCTCTCCACCATCTTTTCTTGCACTACCCCTTGGCCAAAATCCTCTAGAAATCTTCTAGATGGCCCTTAGACCTTTTGACTTACAGCGACAATGTGTTGAGGATTGGATCTAAGTTATCCTAAAGCCACAATTCTTATTGGGTATCAATTCTAAGGAATCTTGGAAGTTTACCATTTTGTAGTTATCTTGATGGAATAATTATGGCTTCTTAGGAATAAGTTGTATACCAAAACCACCTATTGATATCCCTCAATGGAAAGCCCATCTAGACTCGTTGGTTGTAGAGTATTATAATGCATAAAGAAAGATTTCTCAATCCTCCAAAACCCTAACAAAGGATGGAACCCCCCCCCCCCCCTCCCCCCCACCTTCAGGGTTGGATCAAAGCCATCTTTGATGTGGTTATCAAGGTTAGCTCAATGACATTGGTTGTGGTATAGGATCCTAACTTTACTATGATAAGGTTTTCATTAGGAAAATATCTTTCTATATAGACCATATGAAATAGTGATGTAGCCTTGATAAATAGTCTTCATTCTTGTTTTGCAAGCAATGCCAAGTTAAAGCTCTCGATTTGTCAAAATCCAATTCTATTGCTTTCTTTTTTTGGCACACAAAGAGCTTTCCATGATGATCAATAGATTTCCCTTTTGATTCTCTTATGGATCCCCCTTCCCCCCCCCCCTTTTCCCAAAACAAAAAAAATGGATAAATAACCTGTTCGTTATGCATGTATGTGGGAACCTAAACTAACCAAACTTAGGACCTAGAAAAATAAAGGCCCACTTGATTAATCCCACAAAAATCCAATGTCAATACCACAAATGAAAGTCAATTCCTTCATTATCCCTTAACTAAAACATTCTGAATTCGATTACTCATATTTGGATTCTATGGGGCTTTAAACCATGTAATTGAGGCTACACTGATGCCTATAATCTATATTCGAGGCTACACTGTGAGTGATCCATATTTTATCCCACAATGCAAATTTAGGAAAAGACTTCTATTTAATGGAGTCGCCACTTGGTTTGGCAGGAAACCAAGAAACCTGGCTTTTAGTCCGACTAATAGAGTGCATCGGTCCGTCATCACCAAAGAACTTGACTCGGGAGTTAATGTAACGCCCTAAATCCAAGAAATGGGGGTTAGGGTGATTAGATAATTCAACAGTCAAATTAAAATGTTTTTAAAATAAGAAGATTTGAAAATCTGTAGATCCACTCGACTGATCGGGACATCGGTCGACTAGTTTTGCAAGATGCTAAGAGCACTACTTTGAACAGCCCGATCCAGTCTACTGACAAAAGGGTTCGGTCGACTGGTTTTCAAACAGAGAGTTCATAAACCATCTGTCCCGGTCGACTGGAATAAATTCGGCCGACTAGGGCATGAAATGTTCAGTCAACTGGGGCCACTCAGTTGACTGTTTTCATATATACAAAGAGTCCAAACCTCTTAAGTGCAGAATCCATCCAACTGGATGCCCAATTGGTTGACTGGATTGTAGTAGCAGAAGACTCTGCTGCATAACAACTATATGTTCACACAACTTTGCTCCCAAATAGGTGATTCTAACTCAATAAAAGGGGAAGTAAAAGCTATGGGACACCTTATCAATCCAAGCATAACTAAAAATGAAAACGAGTTATCCCATCCACAACATATATGCATGCAATCTTACAAAAGGAGTGACTTATGTCACGAATACATGCCAATACGAATATAACGAATCCTAACATGATTTAGGAATCCTAATAACAAGTCTAAGTTGAAGGGGGATAATATGCACCCCAATACAACCATGAATTCTAGTCTAAGAAAAATGAGTACGAACTAATATGCGTCTGATAACAATCTACTATGCAAAAGCATAACTTATAAATCTAAAACATATAACTATGTATTACATGATTTCTAGAATCTCCCCATAAATGGGGTCTTTAAAGGGGTGATTACATGCCAATCGCTATAGGGCCTTGCCCTTATCCATTTTACCTGAAAAGCTTTTAAAAATAGTCCATGAGCACAACGGCCCGTAGTCATACAATTCAATACTATCATGAATTATATGCATGGATGCGTGAATGTAATGATTTGTTGCCAAAGGAAAACAATGTCGCCCATAGGCCTTTTCATGAATTTTCAAACACTCACTCTCAAACACAACTCCAGGTCTATGGGCCACCATGTTATGGGGACTTTTAACCACCTCATATGGGTCTTTAGCTTACGATTCTGATGGTTTGCAAGACCAGGAGATCAAGTTCCTAATGGATCCAATCTTCACATTCACATCCACAATCGGATTTATCTATACTTCAGATCAAAATCCTCTCGCGATGGTTTTTCATGATCTTTGAAATTCAGAAGTCCCACACATGGGGATCTTCCCATTTTTAAATTGAAAGCCCCACACATGGAGGTCTTTCACCCAAAATCCTTTTTTGTGCATTTTCATGTTGATGCACATGTTCATAGCCAATTTCATAATCATGCTTATGAAATGCAAATGAATAATATTATGCTAGATGATCAAGCATATTAATAGTCTTTCGTAAAACTTAAGCATATGCATGAAATCATGAATTTCTACATAAGCATGTTATCAAACTTCTATAAAAGCAAGTAGACATGTTTTCAACTTTCATTTAAACACATAAGCACATAAGCATCTAGATCATTTAGGCAAAACTTCAAGAGAGCTAGGTTTGGATTTTATGCACGTCAAACGTGTACCAAATCATGCAGTATTCTAGATTTATGCTACTTAACATATAATACATCATATTAGAGAGTTATATGAACTACCTTTGAAATTTAGGATTTTTCCTAACCGAGATAAGTTATCGGATGGAAGTGATTTTGGTGTCCACGAGTGCTCCTCGTCGTAAGGAACAACTTTAAAGCTTGAAGATTCGTTCAGAGATTAACGGATCTAGATGATACTAATCATAATCACCTTAAAACAATATCTAGATTAAATCCAACTTATGGAAAGTCATTCTCCAATTTAATCTCTTCAAAGATTAATGACGGATTCATACGTCATTCACAGTTCTACTTTAACAGCAAACGGTAAGACAACCTTTTAATTCGAATGAAACCTCTACGGATTTCAACCAAAACCAACATCCAAGTACAAATGTACATTTCAAAAATTTTACTACAAAAGTCTTTAAGACAAAAGTTTATCCAAAATTTCTTAACACTTTCTCATTTTTCGATCATACTTGAGCCACAAATCACTCCCGGTCTTTCAAAGACAACTGTTGAATCCATAAAGAATTATAACCACAAAGGTACCAATGAGCGTCAAATACTCAATCATAACGCCCTTAGTTTCTCTTTCAAATACTCAATTATAACGCCATTTCGGTGCATTTTTTCGGTGATTGTAGCAGGACAGTTAAATACTTGGTATGTATATGGAGACTAATTTAAAACTTTTTTGAAAAATTAGTCACAGGGGCATTTTGGTCATTTATACCTATGATGTTAGACTTGACCTGAAATTTGAAAATGAGATTTTTGGACTGAAAGGAGCGTGTGCTCAAATGATTCACTAGGAGTTAGAACATTCATTTTGACCAAGCGGTCAAATTGTTTGGTTTCATACAGAATATGGATAAACCTTGTATATACAACAAAAGGTGAAGGAAAAGCGGTGGTGTTTCTTATACTTAATGTTGATGACATTCTACTCATTGGGAATGATATAGGGGCAATGTCAACTGACACGGCTAAAAATGTGTGTGCGCTTGTGTGCTATACCCAAGTGTAGGTAATTGTGCAAGTAGTAATCTGGTTAAGACCAGGTCGGTCCCACAGGGAAGGTGTTAAACTAAATACCTGGATTAATCTCTAAAAGGAAAAATAAAAATCAATATTTGAAAGGTTGTAGAACACAAAGTTCCACGAAGTAACTACTAAAACTAAACCAACTAAATTAAACTAAACTACTAATTAACTAAGCAACTCAAGCTATATAGATTTTAAAACGTGTTTTTCTTAATAAAAGGGAATGTTGGGATCACATGAGTCCACAGCATCCTAGCCATCTACCATGCAGTTTACATTTAAGCCCTAGGGAGTGTGTCTATCTACAATATTCCGTATTTTCTAAAGATAAAGAATCAATAGCCCGTTCATGGCCAGGACTATATCATCACATTTATTTCCAAAACACATGAAGGTGGTTTAAAACAATAGTTAAGTCTTGCATTCTGAATGGTGTTAGCATTCAAAATAGTTTGCAAAAGTTATTGAAGAAAAAGGCCTTAAGGCTTAAAGTAATGAAACTGTTTTGACAAACTGAGCATTTGGGGACAGTTTGATAACAAATCTCAAAAGCAGAAAGTCTTAGAATACTGCATAAAGACTACTCAAGAATTAAAGAGTTCGATCGATCTATGCGCTTTCGATCGATCGAAAATCATCATCTCTCGAGCGATCGACCTGTCTTCGATCGCTTGACTATGTGTCTGCTTCGATCGATCGAACTACTTCGATCAATCGAATGCAGGTTTTATACTGCTGCATGGCAGAGGCTGCAGATCACTGTTTCATCGCGATCTCCCAACCTGGGGATTATTCAGACATTGTCTAGAGAGTCACATAATAATTTTTAACGTAAATGTTCATTAACGTCTTGTTTGTTTGCGATTTAAACATAAAAGCTATGAAAAACTATGGATTAACAATAATCTAACATGCAATACTACGATTACTACTACTAATGCTATAGAAAACTATAAACAGATTGTAAATAAACCAAAATAACAGAACCTGCAACTTGTTTTAAGATCAAACTAGCAGAAAGTCCAAGAACATTCGATCTTAACCTTTAAAACCTACAAAAGAAACATTGTAAACTCTCTATCTCTCTATATAAAACTAATGAAAACTAAAGTGGGCGTCCTTCTGGACGTATACAAAACGCATATATATACTACACTTAAGGCTAGGGTTAAAAATTCTATTTCTGCTACATGCGCATAAATTCTGATAAACGCCATGTTCGATCGATCGAACATCTCTCGATCGCTTGAACTTCTGGAATCTTCGAGCGATTGAGCTTATCTCGATCGATCGAAACCTGGATCGCTTGAAACCTCTTCGATCGCTTGAGACTTCCTTTTCATGTTTGAATTGTTTTCATTAAAACCAAACACTTCCTTTTATCATGCTTATTCAATTCTTCACTCAGCAACAGTAATCTGCATAAATAACTACTAAAACAATACAACTTATCATAGATTAATCATATTGTGTAAAAATTGGCATTGTAATTCAAATTGTAGATATATAAGGAAATTGTATGCTAAATTAGCATATTTTCTTCTTTTAGCACGGTTGTATTTTACAAATACCCCCGCTTGTCATCAACAATCAAAGTTTGGCTAGCTAGTACTTTTGATATGAAATATCTAGGAAAGGCGAGCTATATCCTTAGGATAAAGCTCTTTCGAGATCGTAAGCAAAATATAATGGAATTATCTCAAGTAGTAACTAGGTTTTCCATGGACAACTCAAAGAAAGGTTTATTACCTTTCAGGCATGGTCTAGCATTCTCTAAGGATTAGCATTCTAAGACACAAGAGGAGAGGAATCACATGGTAGGAGTTCCCTATGCTTCTGCAATGAGAACTCTCATGTATGCGATGTTATGCACTAGACTAGATATCAATTTTGTTGTTGGCATGGTTAGCATGTATCAGTCAAATCTTGGTCTAGAGCACTGGACATTCGTCAAGCATATTCTTAAGTACTTGAGAAAGACTAAAGATTAAATGCTTTTGTATGGCGGGGATGAGATGATTTCAATAGGATATACTGACTTGGTTTTTATGTCAGATAAATATTCGAGAAAGTCTACATTCAGACATCTCTTTACCCTAGAAGGTGGTGCTATTAGTTGGAAAATCATTAAGCAGAAATGCATTATAGACTCAAGTACAGAAGCTGAGTTTCTGGCTGCTTGCGAAGCTGTAAAGGAAGTTATTTGGCTTGAGAAGTTCCTCATGGAACTCGAGGTGGTACTAGCATCACTGTTACCTATTACACTATACTGTGATGATAGTAGGGTAGTGGCCCAGTCCAAGGAAAGGAAGTATTACCCCATTCGAGATATACTCCAGTGTGGATTTGTGTGAGTATCACCAAGATTGCCATCGCTAACAATCTTGTAAATCCTTTCACAAAGGCTTTGCCTCAGAAGGTATTTGATCGTCATCTAGATAGTTTAGGTCTCATATCTAGTTCTAATGGGTGATGAGTGCAAGTGGGAGTTTGTTAGGATTTTGCCCTCATTGTCATCTAGATACTATTCTTTATTTATGTGACACTTGACATTTTATATATGCATATCAAATTTTCACTTAATTATGTATGTTTTATGTGATGAATATTGTATACAATCCTTAAATATCATAGTAGGTAATTCGTGTGTGTATGGGATAAATACGCAAGAGATACGAATTACTATTCTTCGATATTTAGAATTGTCACAGTGGATGATGAGATTGGATATCTCATTAGGTATATACTATAGCATGATTAACTACCATTAGATGGAGTGATGAATCTCAATCACTAGAGTACATGACTCTTAGTTAAATATGCTAGCTCTTATAGTACATTGACGGACCATAAGATTTTCATACTGACATCTAAATTGTCAACAGTCGATAGGAACTCATAACTTGTATAAGGTACGTTTTCTTAATCTTGAGTTGATTATGGACACAGACTATAGATGCGATTACTTTGAATTACCAATCAGTAAGGTCTTCAAGATCAACACCTGGGTATCTTGGGTAAGTCATGTTCATAGGGTTATGACATAAATTGTTAAGAAAGAATCTACTCTCTGATGAAGAGTAAGCAATCCCTTGAGAATGTCACAAAGCTGATTACTGAGAACTGCAGTATGTTCATAAGTAGTTATCAACATGTTTGGTAATCATGATAGGTGAATGTGACTCAAGGAAAACAAGATGTAATCATTATTCAGGAAAACACTAACAGTTTATCCGACTACCTGAATATGATTACGAATGCTAATAGTAGAGGGACATTAATACAATCATACAAGTCTAGTTACCATTTTAGATATGTTCTTTTGCGTTAGAATGCAGTGATCATTTCAAAGTGAAGTTTTTGTAATTGATCAGTTAGTTAATTTTGCTGGTCAAAGAGTTTGATCATTGAAATTAATAATTGGTCTAAGACAACAATAAAGAACCTAGGAGGTCCCACTCTTAGCTCCACAGGATGTTAGAAGACAAGAGAGAGATAAGCCAATCGATTGGCACTACTGGGCAATCGATTAGTGAGGCAATTGATTGCCACTTTAGGCAATCGATTGGACTTTGGGTCAGTTGGAAATACTTATAAATAGGAGACCTATGGGCAAAACATGTTTACTCGTCATTTTTCAAGCCCTAGCTCTCCAGAATCATTCTATAAGTTTTCCAAGGCCCTTTTTCTCACTCAAGAAGGACTCCTACTACTCCAAGTCTTCACAAGTGCATCCATTAGAGACATAGGAGTGAAGATCACCATTAGGAGGCTGTTGGAATTACAAGCAAGGAGATCCTATCAAAGTTTTATCGCAGAAAATGTATTTTTCCCTTACTACACGCTACTAGATTCATAAGTAGTAGCTTAAAGTTTTTTTAGAAACTTGTTCTTATACTGCTTAAATATGTTTTCATAATCGATTTCCATCAATGGGACCCAATAGAGGTCTAAATTACATAAACTGCATCTATATGCATTTATATGCTTAAATGGATATTTGTTTAGTTGTCTTAATATTCTATTATTGTATTGTGAACTCTAATAGGGCCAGTTTGGGTACCCTTGTGAGAGTAATTAGACATGGTTGATAATTGGTAAGTTAATGAACAACTTCACTGCCACACCCCAACTCGCCCACACAGGCTAGGTCGTGTAACAATGATGATTAACAGCTAATTAACTAGTTATGAAGTCATTAAAACAAAACTAAAGCTTGTTATAGAACACACAACTAAAAGTCAAAAATAAAGAATTTTGGATTTAAAACATTATCAAAGTATCTCGAAAATGGGTGAAACTCAAAAGTACAAATTTTAAGTTTTTAGGGACCCTCAAGGACCTTTTTGTTTCAAAATAGAAGTTTAAAAAATCAAAAAGTAAAAACTGGAATAGGGGTACCTTCGACTGGTCCTAAGGAACCACCGACCGGTTCTAGGTACATGTTCTTGGTTTTTCTGCTGTAAATGAGTTTAAACCACACACAAGCACTCCCAAAACTACTGTAAATCATTCCATCACTTTAAACATCCACATAAAAGACCTCTATACACATGAATTCAAGACTCAACAAAGGTGCAAGTCTCCTTATTTCCATTCCAACTATAAACATGAGCCAAGAAAACTCAAGTGTCACAATGTCATGAGTAGAACATGTTGACTTGATGAGTTCTCAAATCATATACATAGCTTGTGGATGGTAAGATGTTTTCCACGGCTTAAATAACTACACAAACCCAAGTTCAAATAATTAGCTACAAGTACTCTTGACTTCACTAGTCATACTACATGAGTCTAGGTGATTACAACACTCTAGTAAAACCATGAACATATTAACATAAGAGTGTTCTCCAGCCCCGCCTCGTGATTCCATTCACTCTCTCTTTCACGGCGTCTTGATCCATACTTGTGGTGGTTATTCAATAACCACAACAGAAAATAAAATTTGTTTAAGCTTGTGCTTAGTAAGAGAACTAATCATACTATTGGAATGCTTAACGTAAAAATGCAACAACTCAACATGAATCATTCAAATTAGTTATCACGCCCCAGAATAGCCAAAATAGAGAAAAATAAATTTCCTTTTTAGGTCTATAGGGAATGACAGGTGAATGTCACTAATTGTCCATACCACACAGTACAAGTCCAACTAAAATCAACAGTAAACAACTGAATATATAATAACAATTCTATCCATTACAATATCAGAATGGTCCTCAGGATCACAACAAGTCTGGAGACAACATATGCCCAAGTACCCGTTACAAAAGCTCGACAGAAATAACAGAAAAATAAACTAGATATGACTTCTTCATTTCTAGCTAGCGTAAGGGTAATCGTTAGCATAGTAATCTTCCCCAGCATAATCTTCATTAGTGGGGCCACCCTCTGCATAATCCAACTCTAGATAGTAGTCGTCGTCATAAGCTCCAATATCTACATTAATAGGGACAGGGTAGTCTGGATGGGGAATGTCCAGGCATAAACGCCATCAGCTTACTTCAGCTGAGTGAATAAAAACTCCCACAGTATCATAGGTATAAAGTCCTTATCAATTACGCACGATATAACGAAGTGATACTAATAATATCTTGTCCTCTTTTATTCAGACTCATCAATATCCGATTCTTATCGTCTTCCAACTCTAAGACTGACTGTACCAATCCCAACTCACTATACCGGACTGATTATATCATCACGACATACTAATGCTCTTGTTTACCACTTTTAAGAACTCTTACTATTCACTGCTTTTAAGAACTTTTGCGAACACTATACATCGATCTCATATAAACAACTAGTCTATGGACGTACCATTTACTCTTGTTCACTACCTTTAAGAATGCTTACTGTTCACCACTTTTAAGAACGCTTGCGAGTACTGTACATCCATAGCTCCCACGATCTTGGTCAAATCCTTGTTACTCACTTATCGGATTTAACTGGAGCAAATCATCCTCTCAACTAAACACCACTTTGAAGTTAACTATACCCCACTGACTCAGACACCAGGTTATCCAATGTTACCCACTGTTAACCTTCAAATCTTATCTCGTTATCACGTTGTATTATAACTTTCGTTCCGAACCCTACTACATTACTCACCATATTATCTCAATCTCATTATCATATCCTATTACCTTCGTAATCCATAATATCACATAATAAAAACACATAACTGTTTTAAATGATTAAGCATTTGAAATAGCAACCTCAAAGAAACAACCATGTTCTGTTGAAGTTCGATCGATTGAAAACATTTCAATCAATTGAGAAAAGTGAGCTTCAAGCGATCGAAGTCTTTTCAATCGATTGAAGGTTCAATGCTCAAGAATCATCTTCTCCAGAAGTTCTGGACAGGGAACGTCCAGAGGTGCTAGGAGGTGTTTTGGGTCAATCAATACGTCCAAAAACTTGTAAAATAATGCACTAATGCTACCGAGTGAGTTTGGAACTCACTGAATGTCATAAGGGTGTGTTTGGCTTGAGTTCCAACTTTGAGCTTCTCCAATGGCCTCTTCTCTCTCCTCCTTTGTCTCTCTGTATCTTTTCTCTCTCTCTCTCTCTCTCTCTCTCTCTCTCTCTCTCTCTCTCCGACTGTATATATAGATATGTTTATGTATATATTGATGTATATATATATATATATAGAACACAAGCACATACAGACACACTCTCTCTCTCTAATTTTTCTGGGTTCAAAAACCTCTAACACAAATGTAATACATGTATATATATAGAAAGAAGGAAGGGCAGGTGGCAATGTTTGCGTGAACTGTGAAATAAAAATCTAGTCGCGTTCAATCGATCGAAGCTTCGTCGATCAAATGAGAGCAGATCGGCCAATTTTGATCGATTGAAGTCGGGTTTGATCGATTAAAGTAGGGACCATGTCATAAATTCAGGTTGGTAGGGTTTTGATCGATTGAATAGGGTTCAATCGCTTGAACTCAGAAATTTTTGATTGCTTGAAAGGACTTCGATCGATTGAAAACAAAATGAGTTCGATCGCTCGAGAGGACTTCGATCAATTAAAAGCAAAACTTCAAGTATGATCAAGGAAAGTATATAGAATCTCTTTATACTAATAATTACTGGAAATACAGGGTATTACATTAGTCTCAGGAACGTTATGTACTCAGGCCACCACCCCTGGGTCCTCTACCCTAAATCTTCCTCACTCTTTCACATTGTGATCGTTACCACGCCCCATTTGTGAGGGGCTTTCATTCATTTAATATGGGATATATAAATGATGGCCACTACTTGACTTCCTTTGACCAGCATAAGTATTTAGACAATTAAGCACATAACATGGCAACCTTCATATAATTGACATGTAAACTTTATTTTAATCACATGCTTGGCATGTATATTCATGAATTAAGCATAACTAAGCTACAATTATCACATCTACACAATTAAACACCCCATTTTGAGATTTGAACACTTACCTCTTCGATTCTTAGCCAATTATGCTAAGAAAATCCCCAATTCTTGCAAATTCTAGCTTAATTCCTACTCATAAGCAAATCCTACAACAATTCACTAATCCTTGTGTTACCAACTAAAATGAGTCACCAAAATTTGACGATTAAAAATGAAAAGAAATGTATAAAAATGTTAGTCTCACCTTCATGAGTCTGAATATGGCTTCGGTTCGCGAAATGGAGACCGAACAACGAAGATACAATTTCAAAAAGTTAACGGAGATCCTTTCTTCTCTTCTCTCTCTCAGTCGAACACTCTCTCTATTTCCCTATCTATTTTGTGTTATGAAATGAGTCATAATCGACTCAATAAAGAGATATAAATAAGAGTTTTCCTTTACTTCGTTTACACCTACCAAATTTTCTATTTGTTTATTATGAAACCCCAAAATAGCTATATTAACTATCCTTATTTCTAATTGGGTAAAAATCGATGTCTCGTATGGGTCCTAAATGTGGTCCCATCTATTATGTGAAGTTGCAATTAAACTTACCAATTATGAACTATATTCATAAACACCCTCACATGGGTACCCAAACTATTCCCCATTACCTGATATATAGAATTAATATAATATTAAACAACTT
Source organism: Hydrangea macrophylla (assembly GCA_033977485.1). Lineage (NCBI taxonomy): Eukaryota > Viridiplantae > Streptophyta > Magnoliopsida > Cornales > Hydrangeaceae > Hydrangea > Hydrangea macrophylla. The sequence goes on along the minus strand of CM066988.1, from coordinate 2,819,404 downwards.
AACAATTATTCTTTTAAGCATATAAATGCAACTAAATACAATTTATATCAGTTAGACCCTCATTGGGTCCCAGTTTTTTAAATGTTCCACCTGACACGGGACCGTTTCTCGCCATTTGGTGTCCGTTCTCCAAACTGAAGCCATATTCGGTACCGTGGAGGTGAGACTAATGCGTCTATACCTTTTTCTTTTCTTTTTTTTTTTTTTTTTTTTTTTTTTCCAGTTTATTGATGAATTATGATGACCTAATTAGTCAGTAACACGCAGTTTGCTGAATATTTGAAGTAAGAATTGTGCTGGGTCTTGGGGAGAATTCAACTCCTATAACTTTAATTCGCTGAAATTCGATAATGTGAGTGACTCTAATCTTGTTTTGAATGTAAATTTATTTTTAATGTGCCAACTTGGGATATAGTATGTTGAATTCATGTTAGTTATATCATGATTATGTTAGAAAGTGGACAAGCATGTCTAATTATTCAAGAATTTCCATATTGAGATGTTTATAAGCTTGTGCGGATATGTGAGTCAAATGGTTACCACATCGAGAATATATTTCTAAAGAGGAGAATAAACCCTTTGTATGGTGTAAGACTGAACCCTTTGTATAGGGATAAAGAAGACATTATAAGTGATAAAATTATGGTGAACCAATACTTGACTATAGTGATGTGCTCTACATGAATGGTTGTTGCATTATTATTTTTATTACATTCAATCGCATAATTAGTTCAATCACTAATAAAAAAAAAAAACCTTAAACAAATTTGTGGTTATTTTACAACCATTTCAGGTACAAAGCTAGAGAAGTGGCATTGAGAGAACCAGGGTCGAGCTTGATGTATTCATATGTTTATAATGTTAATAGTAGTAGTTTCACAATTGAGGTTATGTAATTGGGATAATTTGGAAGCAAGTGATGTAATATATGGATATGGGGTTGGAGACGGATAAGGGTTGTGCTTGAATCTTTGTATTTAGTTTAGGACTCATCGACTCGACATGTCTAACACTCTTTTAGCTATAACTCTTGTGAATTATATAGTTTACCATTTTGTGGATTTCATTTAAGCAAGTGAGGAAGGAAGTTTGTGTTTGTTGTTGTGGAGGTTTGAACTTCGATTTGGGTTTTACTTGTTTCTATTGTTCTTAATGCTTCTAGATGATGTAGGAATGGGTGTAGTTTGCTCCTAAATAGTTATTAAGGTTTTGGAAGGTTAAAAACATTTTAAACTTGTGCAAAGAAGGGAATGGTGTTGCAGCAGAAGGGGTTTTGCCTAGGTACTGGTCGAAAGCCCCTCTAACTTGGTTCTTAAACTTTAATATTTTAAAGTTCTTATTTGATGGAAGGGTGTCTTAAGGGTCTCTAATACCCACAAAAATAGTACTTGGATTTCCAACTCTCTTAAAGGTTTCAAATGAAAAGTTGTTTCAGTAAATAAAGTAGTTCTCTTGACTTGAAGTCACTTTCCATAACGAGAGTAGCAACCTATATTTTCCATTTCCATAATATTAAATAAAATGCCAATTTTATTTTATTACTGTGTATTATTTCTAGCAATGGTATTAGTTTAATAAATAATTAGTACCTGAGTTGTTAATTGTTAACCCAATACCTATAAATTTATATTCCTTAGTATTTTTATTTGTATTATCACTTAAAAATGCGCCACTAAGAAACCTTACGATTTAGGATAAAAACCATAAATAAAATATAGTGTCACGTCTCCTACGTTTTTGTCCCTAATAATTATGTTTGGGGTATTGTCGCGCCCGGCCCGAAGGTAGGGGGCGGTCCCCTCGTGGGTCGCGACCGTGTCCAGACGCGTGAAAGTAGGTGACGTGTATGAAAAGTGGGAGTAGGGCCAAGTAAGAGTTTAGAGTCGCCACCTAACATTTATTCGGGAGTTAGGATCCCTGCAAAGACAATCGACATGATCATCTTTGACTTTTGAAAAATGTTTTGGAACAGTAAGGCCCTTTAAAAGTGTGACTCGAATAGTCATGCGAAACCAGAGTTCTTGAAGTGGGTTCGGGGACTCGATTATGCCGAGGGAATGTGTTAGGCACCCTCGAGCATCCGTGATACACGGTTGCCAATTTTTGTAATTTTCATAGTAACGGGGCGTAAGTACGAAGTAATAGAGTATAGATACAAGAATTAGATTCGAGTATCCGTGACACGCGGTTGCCGATTTACATATCTCGACACGAGATAGTTTGAAATTATGTATACGTATCGACTGGAGAGAGTTTGAAAGTATGTATACATCTCGACTCGACAGAGTTTGACAGTATGTACGTATCTCGACAGGAGATAGTTTGAAAGAAAATAGTTGTGGCCGCACCCGAGTAAGGGTTGCATACGTATCTCAACTCGAGAATCAGGCCGTACGTAGTTCTGTGCTATGTATGTGTGTGAGTGTTTGGTCGATCTAGACCGTGAGTGTATAAAATAATGTTTGAGTAAAGTCGGTGTAGCTAGGAACTTTAACCTGTACGGTGTAGTCCTAGACTTTAACCTTGAGAAAGTAATGAGTTATGAGAGAGTATTTTGAGTAAAAGACGGAGTAGATCAACCGTGCGATGCGTTTTTTTTTATTTATTTTTTTTTTGTTTATATGATTTTTTTGTCTTTTTGTTTTATGTTTTGGAAGTAAGGGTCGGTGTCCATGTGAGTGAGAAAGTGTTTTGAAAGTACGGGTCGGTGCCCATGTGAGTGAGAAAGTGTTTTGAAACTAAGGGTCAGTGCCCAGTGAAAAAAGAGTGTACCAGAAGTATGGGTCGGTGCCCAATGATGTAAAAAAGGTGATGTGAAAGTTTTACCGGAAGTACGGGTCGGTGCCCTATGCAAATGGAGAGATGTATCATTTTTTGTGTTTCCTGATTTTATCAACGAGAATCTATAACAGGAGATAAAGTACAGCCGGATGGGTCATTAGATCTCCTTCCGGCTGGCGCAGGATATAAAGTCCAATCGGGTGGAGTTCGAAGGTCTCCTTCCGACTGGCGCAGGATATAGCAGTTTTATAAAGTTCAACCGGGTGGGTCATTAGATCTCCTTTCGGCTGACGCAGGATATAAAGTCCAATCGGGTGGAGTTCGAGGCCTCCTTTCGACTGGCGCAAGATATAACAGTTTGATAAAGTTCAGCCGGGTGGGTCATTAGATCTCCTTCCGACTGACGCAGGATATAAAGTCCAATCGGGTGGAGTTCGAGGCCTCCTTCCGGCTGGCGCAAGATATAGCAGTTTGATAAAGTTCAGCCGGGTGGATCATTAGATCTCCTTTCGGCTGACGCAGGATATAAAGTCCAATCGGGTGGAGTTCGAGGCCTACTTCCGACTGGCCAAAAAAAAAAAAAAGGGCGGAATATCCGACCAGTGGATTTATAGGAAGCCCAGACCACTAAGAGTATGAGTTGAGGATGTTACCTGTGCAGAGGCGACTATTGAAGTTCAGTCGTTGTTTGTTGAGAAAGAATGAAAGAAATCCGAGAAACGTTGCGGAAATAATTCGAGAAGGCCCAAGTCGTATTTTGACACAAAATCGACTTAAACGGACGTCATGGTTGGGTCCGGAAGGGCCGGAATAGTCAAGATGTAAATCGTACGTTTGAATAGTACACGTACGTATACTGTATGTATGAATAGTGCCCGTATGTATGAATAGTAGCGTATGTATGAATAGTACTATACGTATGAATAGTGCACGTATGTATATTGTATGTATGACATTAGAGGTGCTTATGATGGAGTTTGGATTTTTATTTGGTCAATGTAGCCAAACAGGGCTTTGGAGAGGAGAAAGGTTAGGGATTCCCAAACAAAGCCTAAGGGGGAGAGTGAATTAGCAAAAAATATTGGAAGGGGGGGGCCTTCTATTTATAGGAAAAAATTAGATTAAAAAAAATTAATTAAAAAAAATTAATAATAAAGTAATAAATATCTAGATATTTGTGTGTGTGCGCCGCGTTCCGAATTTTCTGGAAGGCAGTGCGACGAAAACTTGGACATCCGTGGTCTTCTCGACAAACGCGAAATATTAGTGCAAAAATGAAATTCTTGAAATGCCATCTGACTCGTATTAAGCATCTGTCTTGAAAAATCCGTTAATTAAAATGCACTTTTTTCAGAATCTGGTATCGAATTGAGATGAAGTTTACAGGGATTTCTCCATCTTGATGTAAAAGGTGTTTTAATCCAGACCAGAAATACCACGGCCAATTTGATTTTGAAGACCAAGGCTTTCTGATGATTTATCAGTATAAATTAACGTGCCTGTGAGCGATTTTATCACAGTTTTGCAACTTTCTTTGTTTGATGGCAACGAAATTTCTGAAGGATCTTCATCTTGACAAATATGGATTTTTGGCATCAATTTTAAACCTTCTGAAGTTCTCTGGCGATGACATAGAATTTTCCCGTTTGATTTCTACGCCTGATAAAGTAATTTTTCCAGATTCGGTGTTCAATTGAGATGAAATTTTAGACAGTCTTCGGTAATATCACGCACTTCCATTCTGTCATAAAAAATGCTTGTTCTGACACTCGAAAAGCTAAAAAAATAATTCCGGTTCCTCTTTGGAAAAATAGCAGATTCGTCCGAACTTTAAACAATGATTATTTCTTCGCCCGTGGTCCGATTTTGACGATTCGAAGTCTAGGGACCTTGTATTTATGAGCTCTTCACACCCGTCGGACTTGATGTTCATTATCTGTCCGCCTCTTTGGAGGTGGGCAAAAATCGGGTGTCTACAACTGATCTGACATGCTTTTTGAAACCATGCTGGTGGGTATTCAAATTGACGACAACTTGATTTGACATTTGATTTGACCTCTAGATATTCTGATTAGGACTCCAGCTTCTTTTTTCTTGATTGGCATGCCCGATGGGTCCCCTTTATGATAGTTATTTCTTTTTTTGGCAAGTCAAAATGGGGTGTCTACAGGTATTTTTCTAAAGCTAATTGAACCAACTGGACTAACCTAACTGACCAAAGCAGACCGAGCTAACTGATTGATTGCAAGCAATCAATCCAACTGCATTATTGCATGGACTGATTGAAAACGATCAGCCAACTGCAAGGGTATCTTGAATCATTACGTTCAATAATTCAAAGACAATTAGTATCTCAATACTGATCGCCTGTATTATTTATACGAATACATACAGAGTGCAAATGCAAAAATACACAAAAAACTCACATACATACTATACACACATAGAGACATTCAAAATCTCTCAAGCCTCCAATGATCTCTCCCTCCTTTGCTCTCTCATCTCCCTCTCTATTCACACAAATCACACACAGTTTGGAAATTCAATAGCAAGGAAAGAAACACAGAAGAATAGAATCACAGAAGCTTTCAAGTTATAGCCAAAGAAGCCATAGCTTTATATTTCGATTTCTCAAAAATTCTTCAGCAACCCTATCTCGCCAAACCAGAGATCGACGAGTCTCTTGAACCCACTCCTACTGTAGTATAAGTCATTACGCACAATCCATGGGGTTCGAAAGTAGTTGAATGTGTATAGATATGTATGTAAAGCCATGGAGGTCCAAAATTAGTGGTACTGAAAACGTCAACGGAAATCAATTCTATAAATTGGAAATGGTAGTTTTTAGTACCCATAGGTTCAGTTTCAAATATTAGGTGCTAATTCATAATGGTTGCGATACACGGTTAAAATGAAGCTTTGGCGACTCTCGAATTTTCACCTATAAGTAGAGATATGGTAATAATTGATAATTAAGACTTATATATTCATAATCTACGTGAAAAAAGGAAGAGAATGGTATATTACATTACATGTTTGGTTCAAGTTTGAAAAATGGAAGAAAAACTCAATTTTTCAATGTCTGGCGATTGAAGACGCAGTGGCAATCGATTCCCATCATAGCCAATTGATTGTCACCTTTTCCAATTGATTGCCACCCTTTCCAATTGATTGCCCCTTTTTTCCAATCGATTGCCCTTTTTCAACATTATCGGTTTTTAGTAAAATGACCATAACTCTCTTTAGAAAACTCGAAAACGTGCACCATTTGAAGCGTTGGAAACTAGACTCAGAGACCTTTCTATTGATATGTAATTTAGCCACAAAATTTATAAACCATTTTTGAGGGCATTGCTTCAAAGTGGACCCATTGTGTACTAGTAGCTATAATAGTATTCTTTGATGAATTTATCGGTTGTTTCGTGGATGTTGACTCGGCGATTCCATGTACGTTATACCTTGCTAAATCACATAAACCTATTTTTTACTATTATAATAAAACCGTAAAAGAGATAATTCATACACTTGTATATGTTGAGATGACATGTTTGTAAGGGGTCAAGTTTGTTTCAACACATGTGTTTTGTGAGAAAAGAATAAGAGATGTTACAGTGGCCTTTATGCGCATAGTTATCTGCATTGATCGGTTTTTATGGGCGATGATACTATCTTGGTCAAACAGAGCTTGAACAAAAGCCTTTTATGGGCGACGATGGTATATCAATCAGGATAAATAGGTTGCTGCAACCTTGAATATCTTGATAAGTTTTACCTACACCACATCGATTCGGTAATCCTATCAAGCAGCTTTATGGGCGACGATGTTCTAAATTAATGGTCTTGTGCTGGATGGTTCTGGTGGACTGACTGAGTCGAGATATTGTGGTCAAGATAAAAGAGTCAGTAAGATAAGATGGTTACATTGTTCATGCACGATCATATATTCATTGATTTACTGTTCAATAATTGTTTTACAAGCGATGACTTGAATAATTGATTAATCGTACTTTAATGTACTAAACAATAATGACGGTTAATATAGTTTTATAAACATTGTGTGTGTTGTTCATTATGCTCACTCGACTTTTATTACCTGATGACTTTTATGTCCTAGACACCCAATTTGTCTGGGCTTCACGGGAGACGATTATACTGAGCAGTACGATTATGCCAATTAGAGAGAAGAAGTCCCGTGGAGGCACGCTTTATTTTGAAAGTTGAAGTTGTAATAAGAATAATGTTTTAATTTAAATAAGGCAGCTTGTGCCTTAAAGATAATGATTGTTAATGTAATATTTTTTAGTTAGTTTTATAAAATGAAATGACAATTAGTTTATCTTCCATGTTGTTTTATATACTCTGTTTTATTATGGCATGTTAAGCTAAGTACATGACAAGCGATCCCTCACCTGTCATGACCTACGAGTCCAAAAAAAAAAATGAATTTTTTTTTTTCTATTTTACTACACTGGGGCGTGATAACGAGTGTCTAAATCTTTTTTTTTTGGAATATTAATAATATGTGATTAGGCTTTAGCAGTATTGCTACACAGCTTAATCCATCGCGCTCGAAGGGGGTTGGGGTGTGACAATAGAGGAGGTAGTAGCCTAGTAACAATTAAGGGGTCGTTCACCCACTCTCATTTTCCACTTTCACAACCAATGGCGTATGTAGGATGTTTGATTTGGGGTGAGCTAAAAGTACATATAGTTGTGGGCCAATGGGGGGAAAAAAGTTTGTGGGTTTATTTATGCATTTTTTTATGAATTTTTGGGTCTATTAATGAAAATTTATACTACATATTTACTTAGATTTAATGAAAATTTGTACTACATATGTAGTGATATAAAATATTGGATTAATTGCACTTTGCACCCCTGAAGTTTGGGTGGTTTTGCACTTTATACTCTAAAATTTCCAATTTAGCACTTTGGTCCCTAAAGTTACACAAATGTGGCAAATAAGTCCAAAAAGCCCTTTAGTGAGGAATTATTCATCACTAAAAGTGAAAATTTAATCGCAATAAGTCTTGGAGGGATTAAAGTGCAACTCATCACAAACTTTAGGGACCAAAGTGTCAAATTTGAAATCTTAGGGTGCAAAGTGCAAAATTATCCAAACTTCAGAGATGCAAAGTGCTATTAACCCTAAAATATTTGGGTCCAATTATACATATTTAAAAAAAAATTGAATCATAAATGTTATAGTTTACCACATATGTAGTTAGATAAATATATAGATGCATATTTTTGGGGTTAATGAAATTTTGTACTACCAAAACTCACGACCCACAAATGGTACATCACACTTTATGCCTAACCAACAACACAATTGTCTAAAATAAGGAGTGGGCTTGAATAAGGAATGGGCCTTCAGCAAAACAAATGAGAATAAGGTTTGGGCTAGAATAAATTGTGGGCTAATAGTCCATCACACTTTATGCCTAACCAACATCCTTTTTTAAAATTTATTTACTTTTTCCCGAAAAAAAAAAAGTAAGTTAGAACTTGGAAAACCAAAATTTTCGTTTAAAGGACTGGGCAAATTGTGGGGCTTTGTAAATAGACTGGGCTAAAATGAGTATCTAAATGTTGGCTGGGCAAAATGACAAGTAAATTTTTTTATTTTTTTTTTGAAAGTCTACCTTGGGCTACAGCCCAGGGTTGCATCCTTTGTCACAATTACATCAACCCAAACATTTAGGTGAGTAAACTAAATCTCTCTGACCAAAAAAAACTAAATCTCTCTCTTTTGTACTTGACCTAAAGCCCTCTTTCTTTTCTATTTGATTAAGACTTACAACTAAAATTTACTAATGAATTTAGCTTTCACAGCTTATTTGGTAGGCCATTTGCAGAGAAGTTGTTCTCTCTACATATTGTGGTGTTGAATTGATCTCATCTCTTTCTATTTGTTTGGTTTTGGTATAGTTTTCTGTTCCTATGTTTGTTGGGTTTTGATATTTGGAGGCTTGATCATGGTGGAAAATGAGGGTGATATTTTATGTAAGAGTAATGCTAAGGGCACTAACAAAATCCATTAACACATACTAACACACTCTATCTCTCTCCTAGTGGTACGAAGGGCGCTAACAAAATCCACTAACACTTGCTAACACACTCTATCTCTTTCAAGTATTACCAATTCCCATCGAGAAAGCTAGCAATCTCCACTGGAGCGGGAATAGCAATCAAAGTCACCGTCAACAGGCTCTCCAACTCATTCGTACCGTTCGTAACCTCGTTGGCTTGAATTCGTCTCCGTCCCAACTCTCTTCCCTTCGCGTACTCGTATGTCCTTTTCCCACTCCCCTCGCTCTACTAATTGGTATGATGACCAGTAAGAGGAAGCAAGATAGTCATATTAGCCAGAGCACCCTAAACTGGCAACAGTAAGACCAACTAAAGCAATAGGAATAGAGAACGGGACTGGATTGAACGTATCAATATACATTCCTTTCCGTCAACTAAAATCTGTTCCTTTTCTCCGTAAAAATGAAATGGCAATAACTCATCTCGGGCAAGAACCCTTAAAGGCAATAACTCGTATCGGGAGAGGAGTAGGAGACACAACGTATGAGTGTGGTAGTAAGTGTTAATGAATTTTGTTAGTGCCCCTAGCATTGCCCTTTATTTATTCCATAAAAAGAACTTATGAGTCTTGTAGGTGGGATTGCATTATAAATAAATAAAAATAAAATAAATAAATTTGAAGCCATGAAGGCTTCGGTCAGGTTCAAGAGAAAAAAGTGAGAATTTCATTTTTCAGGATTGTGGCTGATTTGATCCCCATCCTAGTAAGTAAATTTTAAAATTCATTTCAAAATACTAATAGAAGCAAAGTAAGGCTCGGCCATGACTCAATGATGAAGGGAACAAATGGGTCAATCAAAGTCTTCATTTCCCTATCATATTCTTAAAGTTATACTATGTTTAATAATATTGGGGGCTGAGATTTAGTTTTCTTTTTCTAACTACAACAAATGTATGTGTGCTATTAGAATAAGGGTATGTATTGCATTCATTTTCGTTTCCAATGGGTAAGTACAAAATATCATTTGGAAGTGACAATGATTCTGCGGAATGAATGTAACTAAGGGTGAGTTTGATAAAATTAAAAATTAAGTATTGAAAATTAAGTGTTTAATTTAAATATTGAAAAATTTAGGTGATTTGTATTTGCAATATTGAAAACAGTGTATCAAGAACTAAAATATAATGCATTCAGTGATTATTTTCAGTAGAAAATTTTCACCTAACATTTTTAGTGGATTTTTGGCGGCTTTTTCAATTGGGTGGTACATTATCAAACGCACTGAAAAAAATTTAGTGCTGAAAATTTTTATTTTCACCACTTAATTGGGTTATCAAACACACTCTAAGGGTCCGTTTGATAAAACTGAAAATTAAGTACTGAAAAATAAGTGCTGAATTTTAAGTGTTGAAAATTTTAAGCGATTGAGCTTGCAATACTGAAAACGGTGTTTCGAGTACTGGAATAGACTGCACTCAGTGGTTATTTTCAGTAGAAATTTTTCACTTAAAGTTTTCAGTGATTTTTTGGCTGTTTTTTCAACTAAGTGGTACATTATCAAACGCACTGAATATAATAAGTGTTAAAAATTTTCATTTTCAGCAATTAATTGGGTTATCAAACACCCCCTAAATCTAATAAGTGGTTTGGGGGGTATGCATACCTCTATTTGAATGTATTCGTATCCACTAAGTGTGTAGATAAGATTGAAGGGGAAGATAATTGGGCAAGACCCATCAGGTGATCAGGAATGAATACCAATATCCAATACTAGTGAGGTGAGCCAATTTGACCCCGACATACAGGCCCGAACCTAACCCCAAATAATACAAGCAATCGCTTGGGGCCTCTAACTTAGTCCCCCAACTACTATATGCTTCCCTATAAGCCCATGTATAGATATGTTAACAAACAAAATCTCAATCTGTTCAGGTCACTTTAAATAGGCTTTTCAACTTCCATAATAAAATAAAAAGCCCAAATATCACTAAAATTCAAAAGTCCAACTGCCCACTGTGCCCAACCAACATGCACACATATACACACACACACAATATATATATATGTATATATTCATATGTAATATATCATTTAAAAAAAACAAATAGAGTTGAAACATATTCTCTCTTTGACTTTACACAACTCAAGCTAAAGGCCCAACCCTCAACGCTGACTCCCACTCTGCGGCGTCACCGGACGACGACTAAAGAAATAGGGCTTTTATTTAAAGTATAACATATATTTATACTTGCAGATATGTATAAATAGACCTTAAAAATTTTGCTTCGGGGGCTAAACCCCCATTGTTTAAAGGCCCCATCTTCCAATCTTGCTTAGGGCTCCCAACTTCTCAGGACTGGCTCTACCGACATGCCCGGGGTCTTTGGTCTTTAGAAATTCTTCAGTGTCAAAAATTTTTCGACCCTCTCTATGAGTTCAACCAAGGCTGCTGGTCGATTTCTGTGAAACGACGTGGCGCACTTAGTGTGCTGAACTCCCGAGTAGAAAGCTGTAATGGCGACTGTCTCGTTCAAGTTGTAGACTTGAAGCTTCTGTTGGTTGAACCGATTGACGTAATCCTTCAACGACTCTCCCTTCCACTGCCTGACAGTGAGTAGCTGGGTGTTAGGTTGCGGCCGGCCGAGCATGCCTATGAACTGGCTAATGAAATATTTGCTGAGTTCCTTGAAATCTTTAACCGGACGGGGTTTCAGGGAGTAGAACCATTGTGCGGCTAAGCATTTCAAAGTGCCTGGAAAGGCCAGATAGTACAGTTCATCGGCATTGGTGGCCAGGGCCATCTGAGCCTTGTAGGCTTGAACGTGGTCGACCAGGCTTCCGGAACCGTTATCAGAATCTAGCTGAGGTTGTTTAAATTTGCGCGGGATGGTAAACCTCATGATCTAGCTGGAGAACGATGACTCGGTCTTGGTATTGACATGATCCTGAGTAGGGTTCTGGCCCAGCTCTTTGGCCGTTTCGTTGATCGATTTCTCTAAATCCTTGATACGGGCAACCACACCTTCTCGATCGGTATCCGAAACATAGGTCGGGTTAGTGGAAGAGGCTTATTCATCATGGCATGTTGTCCTCTGGGACAAGGTTCGGCTATGACTCCTGTTGATCGTGTGCCTAAGATCATCTTGGCTCCTGGCCGAGTGATCATGGGTCGATTCCCTGGTCATGTGTTCTCGCCTCCCCCCTCTGGCAGCATGACTATCATTGATGATGTCTCTGGCATCCCCAACACAGGTCGGGTTGGTTCGGGCACGTTGTCGGGCCCGGGTTGATTCTAGACTACGCTCATCGTTCCCGGGCTGTGGCCAGGCCTGTGAAGGGTTATTCCTTTGGGCCAGCAGGGCTTCAATCTGCTGCTGGGTTTGACGCTAGCCCTCCAAGAGCTCTACGAGGGTCGCGGTGATCTGCTCCAGTGTCAGGACTGCTGCAGCCAGCACCAACGCCAGTGGAACATTGCAGTTAGCCTACAGCGCAGCCTTCTTACCCTTCTTCGAAGGCATAACTATTAGTTAATAGATTTTTTTTTTTAAGAAATGTGTCATATCCTACAGACGCTGCCAAACTGATGATGCAATTTTTGGGCAAGATAAATTAGAGCAGAACAAGGAGAGAGAAATAGTGAGAGAGATAATGAGAGATCGGGTTTATATGTGGTTCGGCCCTGTTAATGAAGAGACCTAAGTCCATGGGTGTGTATGAGCACGTTCACTATGCTATTAAAAACCCAGTGACCCTTGGTGAACCAACAACAGTTTGGAGCTACCAGAGGTCAGCCGGGCACGATAGTTGTGATTGTTATAGAAGTACTATGTAGACTGAAGAGTGTTTCCCTGTTGGAGGAGGTGGGTGGTGTCTTTTATAAGTGTAAGAGCCCTACCCGTATAAGGCAACTACATGGATAAGGAAATACAATCCGATTGGGCTTGATTGACTCAAATCATACGAGTTTCCTAATCAGATTAAGAAACTTTCTAAACATCCCATTAGTCTTCTAGCTATCGTAGAAAACTACTCAAAACTTTCTAGACCACGGCTTATGAGCTTGGTTGAGCCGTGCTCGTGACGAACTATGCTTGTGTGAAATTCCTGACCTGCCGGTCGGGCCTTGTGAATGTACCACTCGGGAGTCTGCTGACCTCTGTCCTAGAGATGACTCGATCGGTCCTCGATTGATCTGGTGTCCCATAACATAGACACGGAGCTTTGCTCTTATTGGCTGAATATTCAGACGGTTTTTTGATCTGATTAGGAAACTACTGGAGCCGAGTAGTTTGGGACGTGCCACTGAGTTAATTGAGCTGGATGTAAACTGCATTGTAATTGGACTGTGAATTCAAACCCATAGGTTGGTGTCTGGCCTGGAGACCTGGAGGTCAGTAAAGTCGGACCCAGAGCACCGGAGGTTGGTCAGACCGAGACCATTTAATTACTGGACCATTTTGGACGTATCAGGAAAATAACAAGGATCTGGTACTCTTGCTATAGTGTTACTGCTACAAGTCAATTGTAAGTTGATGGTTTTTTATGTCTATTCAATATATGTAATGAAATTATAATATTTTAACGGGATCAAATGACTAGGGATAAACTGACCAAGTGTTTCGTCAACTATATAAATATACATGAATGCACTTGAAATATTGTAAGTTGCTCACCAACTTGTCACTGTTTGTCTTTATGTTTGGACCTTTCAGGCAACGAAGCTCTGTAGATAGCACTCATACGTTTAAGACCAGAAAAGAAGTCAAGATGTTATTGTGTTACTGTTATTCTGTTAAACTTGGTGTATGTTTATATTTGAATTTCTTAAATTGTATGGTGTTGTATAAAAAAAATAAAAGAGGGAGACCTCAGGACAAGTACTAAAAGAGTGCATGTAAATGTTATTATCATGTGAAGTCATAGATCTATAAATTTCCTACTACTAATACTAACACTCTGTCAAGCCTGAACACCTATCGCCATCTACGTTTCAAAAATAAAATAACTAATTTTCTTTACTATTTTGCTATTTGAGGCCTGACAATAAATGAATCATAATTATAGCCAAATAGCATTAATGGTTGAATGATCTCAAATAATAAGCCAAAGAAGGTTTGAATGACATCCCCAAGCATGGATAATGATCTATATCATGCATTTTAGATGAACATGACTCCTAAGTGATAGTGTAGGGTGTAAGTGAAACTCTATCTTTATCTAGATGCAATTCTATATATACGAGTCCTGGTATTATGCACATTTATCCAGGCGGATCATACCTTCATGTCTGATTGGCAACAAACTCTTCCAAAAAACTAAATTGAATATGTTTGGCAAATCAGTGTTTCAATCGCAAAATAAGCAACAAATAAATGACCTAGGCAAATCAGTGTTCTAAAATAAGATCTGGGCTATACATTTGGATATAGATTCCATCACCATCTAACTAAATCTATGTGATATGCAAACATCTAAAAGAGATCCTATATGAATCTCACCATATAATATTTAAACATAGCATGCATGATTATGATCCTATGGTCCCTAGTGAGATTGGGAAGCCATTATTTGACTACCAATCCTACTAGTGGTGTCTACCCAATAATTAGGGTAAGAACCATGGGATGAATAAGCTAGGTGATAATTGAGTCAGAACAACAAAAGTAATAACTAATAACTCAATTAAAGATCAAAACAAAAACTTTAAAGAATTAAAATAAGGTTCAAGAACCTTACCCAAGAACTCTTCAAAAACCTTAGATTCCTCATTTCACTTCAGCAAAACTCTGCTAATACCTTGATCTCGAAGATCAAATACTAACTGCTGAAGAAATATTTAACTATTCCCAAGAACCTTCAAGAATGCTTGAGAAGTCTCTCAATTGGAGTGTTCCCAGAGCTCTCTTTGAGTTTTCAGAAAATTGTGTATTGAAAATGGGAGAGGAGGTGTCTCTTTTATAATGTTTAGGATGGGAGAGTTACAAAAGGCTTGTAACTCGTAAAAGCTTTTAAACTCCCTAGGTTCATTGTATGTAGGCTTATTTTAGGTAGTTGGGGGTGATATAGATACCTCCCAAGGTTTATCTCAAGAGATTTAGATTAAATCTTGAGAGTTTTAGTAATTTTTGGGTCTTTTATTATGTAATCACGCGAATTACCACTGAATCAACCATCAAGAGGGCAAAAGAGGCCACGTAGCACTCAAAGAGTGTTGGGATTGTGCCCTCAAATTATTACTTTATGTATGAGACATTGGCATTTTAATATATGGATATCAACTTCACATTTCATTGTGTATGTTTCTTTCATGAGATGATTGTTAATCTTTAAGTGTCATAGTAAGTAATTCGTGTGTGTATGAGATAAGTACAAGTGAGATACAAATTACTATTCTTTGATTCTTAGAATTTATCATAGTAGATGATGAGACTGGATATCTCATCAGATTTACACTGTAGCATAATTAACTACCATTGAATGGAGTGATGAATCTCAATCACTAGAGTATGGCTCTTAGTTAATATACTAATGCTTATAGTGCATTGATGGATCATAAGTTTTCCTATTGATACTCAAGGCTGTCAACAGTCAATAGGAACTCATAACTTGTATAAGGTACGTGTTCTTAATCTTGAGACAATTATGGACACAAATTGTGGATATGACTGCTTTGACTTACCAAGTAGTGAGGTCTATAAAAGATCAACACCTGGGTATCTTGGGTATGTCATGTTCATAGGGTTACTCTGATAAAGAGTAAGCATTCCCTTGAGAATGCACCAAGTTGATTACTAAGAACTACAGTCTTGTTGATAAGAGTTATCAAC
Organism: Hydrangea macrophylla; assembly: GCA_033977485.1. Lineage (NCBI taxonomy): Eukaryota > Viridiplantae > Streptophyta > Magnoliopsida > Cornales > Hydrangeaceae > Hydrangea > Hydrangea macrophylla. Next base: position 2,803,762 of record CM066988.1, on the reverse strand, counting down.
ATGTGTTGGTAATCATGAGGGTGAATGGGACTCAAGGAATGAAAGATTTAATCACTATTCAGGTTAACAATAACAGTTTATCCGACTGCCTGAATATGATTATGAATGATGACGGTAGAGGGATATTAATACACCATACAAGTCTCGTTATCATTTCAGATATATTCTTTTGTGTTGGAATTCAGTTATCATTTTATAGTCGAGTAAACGTTAACTGATCAGTTGGTTAGTTTGTTGATCAAAGAGTTTGGTCATGGGAATTAACAACTAGTCTGAGCCAACAATAAAGAGCCTAGGAGGTCCCACTCTTAGCTCTACTAGGATGCTTGGAAAGGCACAAGAGGATGTTGTCAAGGCAAGTTTGATCGATCGAAAGAGTTTCGATCGCTTGAAGTTAAGACAAGTTCGATCGATTGAAAAGCTTCAATCGATCGAAGGTTTAATCGATCGAAGGCGCTTCGATCGATTGAAAGTGAAAGTCATTTTGGAAATCTATAAATAGGGCAGCTGCACGCATAATTTTTTTAATCATCGTTTTATCACTCTAGTAGTTGTAAAAACTATTTTAAGGTTTCTTACACCTTCTCTATCCTCTCTATTAGAGTTCCCACCAAATCTAGCCTCTCCGGAAGTGTTCAAAAGAGATATAAGAGTGAAGGCCATCTAGTGAAAGTTGTTACAACATCCAAGAGAGAAGAAAATTAGAATTGGGTTCAAGACCTTAAGGTAACTCTCTTCTCCTCTTGTATCTGCGCATCCATAGATTTAATAAGTAGTAGATCCAGCCATACCAAAAGGTTTTGAACTTTGTTTTTTTGGTGCGCGTTAAATATGTTTTCGAAACCTATTTTTTCATCAAAGAGTGCCTTACTACACTCAGATGGTGGGGCCAGCACTCAATCGAGTGCCACTATGGCACTCAGCCTAACTAGAAAGTCATGTGTTTTCTAACCCTTCTTTGTGGGCTTCGTTCTCCCACTTCAGAAATCCAATTTAGGCATGTGATATGTCATTAGAAAGGTATAAATGCCTAGTTTCTAATTTTTTTTAGTTTCACTCAAACAGGATTCGTATTTTGTGAGATATTGTCAAAAAGGTGTGATTAGCTCCAAAAAGGAGCTAACCAGTGATGCATTTAAAGGTGATTTTGGCACAAAGATTCTTTGGAGGGGTTTGGCCAATTTGAAGGCTTGGAATGTTGTTTTAAACAATTTTAGGACTATTTTATAAAGGGAACTCGATTTTGCTTGGTAAAGGGTGTATTGGTCTTTTCGCATAGAAAGGTCATCCTAACTTGGGTTTTTGTTTCTAAATTGAGTTTCTAAAGTACCTAAATCTTCCTAAAGGTTATATTACCATCTCTATGAGACCCAGGAGCTTTACGGAGTGTGCTTATGCTTCATATAATGGCCCACAACACCCAAATTTAGTTATCGGGCCAATCTTGAGGAGGGGTCCCTACGTCGAACGGAGAACCAAAATGGGGTGTCTACAATGTGTAGCAATGGACATCTTGAAATGAGATATTTTAAAGGTGGGAATGACCTATGAATTTCTTTTCCATTCCTTCGTCCTACTCTAATGGCGGTCCTTTAAGAATGAGAACGTTTTCCATTCACATTTGTCTATAAAAGAGGGCAACCCAACATTTATCTCATGTTGTACCAATGCTTGAACCCATAGGTTATCCTTGATCTATTGTCGGTCTTCCTCTAGAGTATTTGGACTGAATAAAACACTAGACTTTTCTACATTTTCCCCCTATTGCATTTTCGTATAGATGCAAACAATTCATAAGGGCCCTGTATTCAATAGTGGATGCTTTGTTAAAGAGTGTATGTTGTCTGCAAAATAAAATTAAAAATGAGTGAGTGATTAGAGGGTAGTCCCGTCCTATAAACACTCGATGAATTGTGTTTTCCTCTTTGACCCTAGTTAGTAAAGTTGACAGAACTTCTACAGATATGATAAAATAGTAAGACGATAGGGGATCACCCTGGTGAATCCTTCTCAAACGAGAAAATACATGTGGTGGGATACATTCCTTGGTGAATCTATCTTAAAGGAACAAATAGCTATACCATTAACTACCACTGAATAATATATTGTAAGAACACACTAACAGAATTCAACCATTTGGGGAGTAAAAGCTTGTTCTTGAGCATAACTACCTCATAGAAGGTCCTTCCACTATATCGTATACTTTAATTATTGTTTTGACTAGGCTAAAAAGCATAAAATAGTATTGGGCTAAACACCCCACCATTGGGCTAAACACCCCACCCCACCCCACCCCACCCCACCCCAACCCAAATCACACATTAATCATGCGGCACATGTTAGAATTAGGGGTGTCAATCTGTCATGTTGTATTATTATCGAGTCGTGCCATAGTTATGTGTGGGATAATCGTGTCATTTTTATTCATGTCAAAATCTAAACCCAAACTTCACTAACACAATACACGGGTCACTCATTTAACCATTTAATCCACTCGAATAGCAGACCATCTAATCTCTACTTGTTGAAGATGTTTAGTCTAGAGTGATTCAATTGAATCAAATGAGTACCTGCAGTTGTGTATACAAATCTTGATGATTCAAATGTGGTCCAGACGATCTGAATTTTACAGGCTAAAGTAGTGTTTGTAAAGTAAACGTAAAAACTTCCCCAACCATAACTCATCAACATATGATGGAAAAAAAATTGCAATATGCAATGCATGATAAATTGACCTTAAAAACAATAAAATAATAACAATAATGGTAGTAAAGCTTAGTCCAAGGAGTAGGTTTCAACATTCTAAGTTGTATATCTATCTCTAGATGGTGAAATCATGACTTGAGTGGAGAGATTCTCAAGGAGTATGACTGGTTCCTTATATTTTCAGGTGGAAGTGTACATGTTATTAGGTTTTGATAATAGGTAATGTTGTATATTTCCAAAATACCATATGTAAATAGGTACATAATTCAGTCAGACGAGTTAGACGGGTTGACCATAATAAAACATGACCCAACCCATTTATTAATCGTGCTAAATGGATTCACATATTCAAGACCCAAACCTATATAAGCTAAATCCAAACTTATTTATTTTGTGTCAGGTTTATATCGTGTGAAAAATTACCACCCCTACTTATAAAATTGTTAGAAGCCCATGCACGGGGCTATATGCACAATTAATTGTTTGACCCTTAGCCTAAAGTATTGGATGTACAAAACCAAGAGTGTGTGACAAAGCACCCCCCAAAACAGCAGCAGGCAAATTAAATAAGTAATATTGTTGTTTTCACATAAGTTATATATTGTCTTTAAAGTAAGTGATCCAAAACAAAGCATGGTGATGTGTGTTTTTGGCACACTCAAACTCCATCATGGATGTAAAGAAGGCATTATCATGAAATGCTCCTATATATATATCTTCCCGATTACCATCTATGTAACCAACCATACCAACTGGTGTTCTTGACCCTATCAATTCAACCATAAATGTCCCTCGGAACCATAAATTCAGGAGAAAGCAATCCAAACAAACCTTTGCAAAATAAAAAAAATCTGAAAAGACCTCATTTTTCCTCCTCTTTTTTTTCCCTATTTGTTGGAAATTGCTTTAGAAGCTGAAGCATTGTAGACAGCAAAATTCGAAGTAGTAGATTAAAAGTAAAGAGAGATACATAATATGTCCTAAAATCTACACTTATAAACAGAGTTTAGAAAAGAAAAAAAAACATATTTAACCCTAAGTACGAAATAGAGAACTAATCGCTGGAAAAGCTTAAACTCTATAGAAAGACTTAGTAGACCAGAAATCAACAATAGTTATCCTCAACTTCATGCTGTAAGAGAAGCTCTTATTTGTGTGTGTGTGTGTGTGTATACATTCACATAGGTATAGAAAATATCATATTCTCAAATAACAAAATTAGGTCAAAAAAAGGAGCAAATATTGGGTGTCACTATGCTACCATGTAGGATTGTATCCCCTCTCACAGATTTTAAATTTTTTCTAAGTTGGAGGATTTTTTTTGCTGAGCCAAATGAGGATTACCCTGAGGATAGGGGACCAAATGGATTTATACAAGCTTTCTATTGGCTTGTGTTACCATATAAGATTTTACAACTGTTGTAATGAACATTTTTCCCAAAAAAATAATGCCGTAAAAAAAAGACAAGAATATTTCAATTTGAACAATAGCAGATATAGGGTAAACTCATCAGAAATATGATGTCACGCACCGTAGTAGCAAAAATAGATAAAATAAAATTCTTTTTTGAACCCATAGGCCATGATTGTTGAAATTCACCACATTGTCAATAAACTGAGTCTAAATCATCAGGGTAATGAATCAAACGAGACATTTAAAATATCTAAGTTCAGTGTATTACAATCAGAGTTTAATACTAACTATTACAAACCATCAGTATCGGAGGGAACATAAATAAGTTATTATGACAACGCATGCCGAATACAAAACCTTAACTATTACAAGAGTCTCTAAAACATAAACATAAACTAACTACGTAGAAACTCCAAATCTCCAGCTCGCGTAGTAGTCGTCTCTTGCATAGCCTCCCTCATAAGCATCTCCCTCGACAGCATAGCCTTCTCCTATATACTCGTAATCGGGGGGAGTTGGACGTAGGATATCCAGCGACATAAATCACTGTCAACTTATGAAATCCGAGGGAACATAAATACTTATAGAGTATCAATAGATATGCAGTAATATGAAATAGCATCCTTAAAGATCATCTCGTCATTCAAATACACGTATGCACCAACTCAATATATAACAACTGACATCGTCCCAACCAAAACCCAAACATAATATGTACTCTCGAATCCACTTCCCGCACGTAGCTTCACATCCCACATAAATCAACTCCTTTCCCAAACAACCCTTTACTAACCCAGTATGTAGCCCCGGATATCATAGTCTATCAAACCTGACACGTAGTTCCAACTCTACCACACGTTAGCCCGACACATAGTCCCAACTTTTCTGACACATAAGCCTGACACGCAGTCCCAGCTTTCTCGACATTCTCGACATATAAGTTAGACATGTAGTCTTAGCTTTCTTAACATTCTATAGTCTTAGCTTTCTTGACAGTCTCGACATATAAGCTAAACACGTAGTCCTTGCTTTCAAACCACCACGCCTCGCACAACCCTAGACATCATACGTTCTCCTGATTCCCCATTTTTTAAAAGTAACCACACCTGACTATCCCAACTCATTAGGATCCCACACCCGACATCGTACAATCTTTGAGATTGCATCCATGCACCCAATCATAAATAGTATCGATCTATGCGGTCAATAGACCCACTACTATACTTGTCAGCTCTTCAATCCAGTTAATAACGTTATATCATTATTATACTAATGGTTTCACTGTTTAATGCACTAAGCCCATTATTTCTAGAGCGTGAATTATTCTAATATCGCATCTAATAAACCAAGGACAATATAAAATAACTCAATATCTCATCATGTATAAACAATGGATATTCAATACTTTAAGCTATCCAATCAATTGGAATCCCTTCCAATCAATTGTGACAAATTAAATCGATTGAAGTTAAGTTCAATTGATTAGGTCAAGTTCAATCGATTGGATCAAGTTCAATTAATTGGGTTAAGTTCAATCGATTGGTTCAAGTTCAATTGATTGGATCCCTTCCAATCGATTGATAAGTCATCTTCTTCCTAAAAATGAACTGGACATTACACAAATATTCAGGGTTCATTTTCTTGCCGAAACACATATATTCAGCTGACTAAGGGTATTAAGTGAGTTTGAACACTCACCGATGAGGTTCGGTGACACCGATGGTTTGGGGGTGGCCATGGGTTCCTCGGTGAGCTTACTCTCTTTTCTCTTTCTTCTTCTCTTCTTCTTTCCTTTTCTGTTTATCTCTGGCTTCTTTTTCTTCTCCTTCTTCTGCTTCTCTTCTTCTCATAGGGGTGTATAAGTGTATGTGTGTATATATATATGGGGTGTGTATATATAGATATATCTCTCTCAACTCTCTCTCAGCTTCAACAACCTTGTGTGTGTGTGTGTGTGTGTATGTGTGTGTGTGTGACATGTATATAGGGGAAGGGGTGCAAACACAGCCGTACAATGTAAACTTGGTGACCATGTTCAGTCCCCTCCAATCGATTGGATGGGGTTCAATCTATCACAGCCATCCTAGAAAGATCCAATTGTTTTAAATAAAATAATTGATTTAATGAAAATTAATAATGTTGATTAATAATAGTGAATGAGTTTGATCGTGGGTCAACGGAAGGTATCAATTGAGGACACGATAATCCAATAATTATGAGGAAATATTGTGATTAAATGACATTTTTGTGAATTAAATGTTATTTGGTTGTATATAATTTACATGAATAGTAAATATCCTTGTTCTGTATGTTTACTGATAGTTTAGATCATGTTTATGATTACTTTGAAAGATTTGATGATAACGTATATAACATGTTGCATAAAAGGTAAGTTATTTATAAATTTCATGGAAATAGTTTTTGAAATGCAATTACGGACCCAAAAGGTACTTAGACAAAAACTTCTATGATTTAGAGATTTTCACTTATGAAGTGACAACTTAAACTTTTAAGACGTTTTGGGGAATGACTGGAAGATTAGAGAACCCATGGGGAGTTAAACACAATTTTTGGAAGTTTTGCCTATATATAGGAAAGGATGAGATATTTCATTTTCAAAATATCCTAACCAAGTGTGTGTGTGTGTGTGTATGTGTGTGTGTGTGTGTGTGTGTGTGTGTGAGAGAGAGAGAGAGAGAGAGAGAGAGAGAGAGAGAGAAGGGGATTTCTTTGCCTCCGAGCTTCATGATGCCAAACGACAACCATCCGTCCATTGAAAATTCTCTTCATTTATATTATCAGACTCCTCGAGGTAAGACCTACGTTTTGATACTTGTTAGGCCACATTGGCAATAAATTTTTGAAAACCAAACTTTGGATTTTTGGGAAAAATCATGTAAAACTCGTAGGAATCTTTTGCCATTGAATAATTAGCGTGGATTTGGTATTCTAGAGTTCCTCCTGAGGTTATAGGAGCTTTGCTCGAGGTATGAATTCCTAACCTATGTTATATAGGAAATTTTATGTTTTGAATATCAAGATATTGTGATCCGAGCAAAATTCATGTGTTAGTTTAGGCCCATTAATTATGCTCGCGAATTATTGTGAAAGTATGTCTATGTGTTTACGTGAACATGCTATGTGTTATATGGGTCAAAGGGGAGGTTATACAACTGCATGCTAGGGATAAGCTCTCGATGTTTGAGAAATTGTTGTAGCGACGGCTACAGTGCATGGTTTGGGAATCAGCCTTGCCAGGACACTTGGATGCGTGGTTAGGAGATGCCTTCCATGATATTGGTTTCATTACCAGATGAATGCGTATCTCTCTTTCCAGAGACTAGTTGATATGTTTTGATGATATTAAAGCATGAATTGCCATATATACATTTGTCAGAATTGTACACTTAGTATACAGCTAAGCAGTGGAGATTTACTCCATTGCAAGTGAGAAGAAGAAAGGAAAGAAGAAATCCGAGGAGTGAGGTCGTGGGAGCATCCAAGTTAAATCTCTCCCATATATAGTTTTGTAGTTCATCCTTATGTTGTAAATGAATCATAAGGAAACTATGTTCTGTAATCTCAGAACGCTCATAGTATCCGAAATGTTGTAATATAAGTTTTAAGAAGCTAGAACCATGTTCTAACTTGGAGATCTTGGAACAGATACATAGGGTATAGTAAGATGTAGTAAATCTTTTATGGTTATGTTTGAAATGTATCTAAACTCGTGAGTTCATTTTTTGGATGTTTAACTTATCAAATTTGTATTTTGGGAATGTTTTACAATGTCTTACATGAGTTGTAGAAGAGTTGACTCAAATTGGTTGAGTGAGACTTAGGCAAAATCCATTAAGCAAAGAAGGCTTCTGCCCAGGCCCCATTCAACTGGTCGAAGGGGACTGTTCGACCGGTCGAACTTCCCGCTGGTGGCTTACTGACAAACAATGAATATTGCATATTCATGTGCTAATATATTAGATATAGTGCTCATTAATCCCCAAATCCGTAGATTTACATTCATTTTGAAATTAATATGATTTGATGATGATGTTACTCAAATGTGTGTAATTTTGTGCTTTTATATGTTTTATACGCTTAGGTGAAAATAAAGTTGAAATAATGCAATAAAAGGAAGGAAAGAAGCAGTGAACACAAGGGATTATCTCCCATGTTCATTGTTAATTTACATTGTCAAAGGTCCAATAGTAAAGTCTCAGCAAAGGAAACAAAAAGAAGACAAAGCAAACAAAACCAAACATGAAGAAAAGAAGCAAGGCAATTAATGTAATACCCAGTATTTTTGGAGAGTATACTAATAAATAATACTTCATATTTGTACTTGTATAACCTTGTCCTTTCATTTAGTAAAATTTGGTTACTAATCGGTTTCCCTTGTGTCCCAATCGATTGCCACTTTTTGGATACCAATCGATTGTCATGTTTACCAATCGATTGCCATCCTGCCGACCAGAATTCATTACATGGCATATACTAATTGATTGCTCTTAATTCACAATCGATTGCCATAAAATATCTATAACTAATCGATTGCTTCTACTTCCAATCGATTGGCACCTTCAGAGATAAGTTTTCAACTTCACTTCCTGTGTTGACACATGGCACTCTCATTTCCTATTTATATGGCCTCATTCTTGGCCTTGGGGCTATTTTCATCATTTCTTGAGGAAGAGAGACCATAGATTGTATATATACACACATCCATCCATACATATATATATACAGATATACACACCCATATACACACACACACACATTGCTGGAGAAGAGAAGAAGAAGAAGAAGGAAAGAAGATGAGGAGAAAGAGAAGAGACAGAGAGACAGACAGAGCCAGAGTGAGGAGAGAGAAAGCTTGAGCTTCCATAGTCAAACACACCCCACACTTAACTAGGTGAGTTTTAACTCACTTGGTCTTTTTGTCATGATGTTTTACAAGTTCTATGAAGTTTAGACGTAACAAACACATCCTTAATACGTTCATATATGTTGGACTAAGCTTCTACTGGAGAATACAAAGTCCAAATCGATTGGGTTGTTTCCCTATTGATTGATATCAGGTTCCAATTGATTTCCATTGTTCCTAACACAATCGATTGCCAAAGCTAGTAATCGATTGGCATTGTTTTGGATCCAATCGATTGTCATTTACTTCAATCGATTATTATCCCAATCGGTTAGCACCTTGTCCCAATCGATTGGCAGTTGCATAACATGGATTCTCTTGTTATTTATATTATAAACAGATTGATTTTTTGAATAGTGATTCGGACTTCCATTATACAAAACTATGAGCTCAAGGATTAATGGGATGTAATAATGAGATAGTATGGTGAGCAACATATTTGGGTTCAGAACATTAGTAAGGATTGTGTTTAGTCGGGTTGATAGTTCACCCAAGTGGAATCAAACAGATGAGTAAAGGTATTGACCAGTATTATATTATAGAACTGTGTACGTGTCGTACTCTCAAGAGTTCATAAAAGCAGTGAACAAGAGTAGTGGTACGCTCATAGATTGTATCTTCCAAAGCTATGTATGTACCATACTCGCAAGCGTTCTTAAAAGCAGTGAACAGTGAGAGTTCTTAAAAGTGGTGAACAAGAGTATGGGTGCGTACATAGCCAGTTGTTATATTGGAATGGTGTATAGTGTTCGTAAGAGTTCTTAAAAGCGGTGAACAAGAGCACTAGTATGTTGTGATGATATAATGAGTTCAGGATAGTTAGTCAAGGTTGGTACAGACAGTCTTAAGGTTTGAGGACGATAAGAATCAGGTTTGAGTTCAGAATGAAAGAAGGAAGATATTATTAGTAACACTATTATATATCGTTTATAACTGATAATACTTTGCACTTATGATACCATGTTAGTTTCTACCCACTCAGCTGTCAGTAAGCTGATGGCCTTTATTGCCTAGACATTCCCCGTCTAGACTTTTCCGTTGCTTTCAATGCAGGTGGGGAGCCTTTCAATAACCAATACTACCCGGAAGGAGAGTATGCGGAGGATGGGTCTATAGGAGTAGGAGACACCAGAGGAGACTGCTATCTATGCTAGCTGAAGACTAGGATTAGACTATAGTTACTTTATGTTTATGCTACTAACCTATATATATATATGTTTGTAATTGGCAGGATCGCCTGTAGACTTCTGTATTATATTTACTACCAGACTCTGATGTATTAGTTTAGTAATTGTACAATATAGGTAATACCAATGCTAAACTTAGAATCTTTCATTCTGTTTTCTATATCTGTTGTTGAATCTTGTATAGTGTACAATTATGTGACATTCACCAGTCATGGCCCTATGGACCCAAAAAGAAAATTTATTCCTATTTTTTTTGCTTTAGGGCGTGATAGGATTTTTGGTATTTGAGCCCAGGGTTGTCATGTATTTGACGTGCTCACTGATTGTCCTACACAGTTAGACTTTGAACCATAAAATTCCTTGAGATAGGTTCGAACTCTGAGATGTTTTACAGTTATATCTGTGTGAGGATTTCTTTTGCTAGTAATGTGATAACTAATTCTATAATTTGTAGACACTTTCTACTATATTCATATTTCTGTGATCGCTGTTAATCGATAGATATTTATAGGTACACAGCACACGAATCACTATGGTGGGACCAATAAGGAATCAAGCACGACTAAGAGCACCTATCCCAGAAGGCATGGATCCAAGTGGTGTCTTTGAAGCTTTTACGCAAAGGATGGAGCATGTTGGGGACACTTACAAGCATGCTACTCACCAACGGCCTATTCAACACATAGTTGCACCACCACTGCCGAGACATGCATACTGATGATAAATTGTTAGAACATTTTCGTGAACTACACTCGGAGAAGTTTGACGGATTTATAGAGCCATGGAAGACAGATCAATGGCTAGGAGAGATGGAGCTCATCTTTGAAGCTCTCGAATGCAACGAGTAGGATAAGCATCGCCTATCCACATTTAAGCTCACCTATGCCGCTACAGACTAGTGGGAAGTTGAACGATCTACAATCAGAGTTAAAGCTGCAAAAAGGATGCCTTGGGAGACATTCAAAGGTAAATTTCTAGAGAAGTTCTTCCCGGAGGACAAGAAGGATCAACAGGAAAAGAATTTCCTAAACCTCATCCAAGGAGATTGGACCGTGAGGGACTACATGACGCAGTTCGAGCGATTGTCGAGATTCGCTCAACACATGATTGACACACTGCAGAAGAAGGTGGAAATATTTTACCAAGGACTTAACCTCCCCCCCCCCTTCGACATATGATTATCGGTCACCTCAATCAGGGCTTTAAGGGACTGGTGAGACTTGCTGTGAACTTGGAGAAGGTCGTGTATCCAGTTCAATAACAACAATAGATAAACCGACCACCTCCACTAAGGAACTTCTAGCCAAGGAGTTTCCCCGCACCGCCACCTAGAGATGTATAAGGATGGAGACCTCCAATGAACTTTCAGGGGGACAAGCGTACATAGGATGGAGCAAGGAAACCTTAGCAGAATTATCCCCAACCTTAACAGAACTATCCCCAACCTCAGCAGGTTCAGCAACAAGGACCACTCCCCTAGGCACCACCCGCTGCTCCAGGAAGGAATAATGATGGATGCTTCAATTGTGGAGTACCCAGGCATGTCGCCAGCTATTGCACAGCTCCCAGAATCAATCGTCGTATAGACCTCATCTGCCGAAACTACAACGAGCCTAGTGAGCAAATATTGTCGAGCGCCTCGAGGAGGATACTATGGGCAACCAACTCAGGGATTCCAGGGACCGCCGTAGCAAATCCAAATAAATGCTATAATTTTAGAAGGGTCAGGATTTAATGCAGAAGAGCAGTAGAATCTTGAAGGTACCCTTGTGTTATCTGACTGTTAAGTTAGAACCTTATTAATACTGGTACTACCTGGTCATAGTTATTATTAAGATTTTGTTTTAGTACTGATATTGAGTCAGCTGATTTAAACTAAAAAAAGTTACGAATTGCACATAGATTTCTAGCACCTGTAGATCGATTCCTCAGAAGTAGTAGTGAGTCAGCAAGGAACCGCTGCAGACGATGAGATAGAAGCAAGCTTTGCCATGGAAATCATGGACGGGGACCATATTTAGTATCATATTCTCTATTCTAATTCGACTCTTCAAGAGTATATCTATGCTTTCTCTTATGAATTTCTTGTGGAGAAGATAAATCCTATATTTCATAGTGTGTTCCCAAATTTTTAGCTAATGGTTATTGTAATACCATTCCTTGTAAGATATTCAAATCCCTTAAACCTTGAATCGTTAACCAACTCCTTCACCCATCATTTTTTAGTATACACTTGATCATCCTAGTTCTTAAGAAATCTATTTGGAATCAAGTCTAATTTCCAATACCATAAGTCACTCTCTCAGACTTGTGTTATCGCTTCAGATGTCAAGAGTTTTTATTTTGTGATTCTTATACTACTACGCTTTAATTTCATGGATGAAATCTTTGATAAGTGGCGGATAATGTAATACCCTGTATTTTTGGAGTGTTTATTAATAAATAAGACTTCGTATTTGTAATTGTATAACCTTTTCCTTTCATTTAGTAAAATTTGGTTACCAATCGATTGCCCTTGTGTCCCAATCGATTGCCACTTTTTAGTTACCAATCGATTGCCATTCTACCAACCTGAATTCATTACGTGGCATATATCAATTGATTGCCCTTGATTCATAATCGATTGCCATAAAATATATATAACCAATTGATTGCTTCTACTTCCAATCGATTGGCATTTGTAGAGATAAGTTTTTAACTTTGCTTCATGTGTTGACACATGACATCCTCATTTCCAATATATATGGCCTCATTCTTGGCCTTGGGGCTATTTTCATCAGTTCTTGAGAAAGAAAGACCATAGATTATATGTATACACACATCTATACATACATATACATATATAGACACCCACATACACACACATTACTGGAGAAGAGAAGAAGAACACGAAAGAAAGAAAGAAAGAAGAGGAGGACAAAGAGAAGAGACAGAGAGACAAACAAAGCCAGAGAAGAGAAAAAGGAGGAGAGCGAAAGCTTGAACTTCCATGGACAAACACACACCACACTTAACTAGGTGAGTTTTAACTCACTTGGTCTTTTTGTCATGATATTTTACAAGTTCTATGAAGTTTAGACGTAACAAACACATCCTTAAAATGTTCATATATGCTGAACTAAGCTTCTGTTAGAGAAGACGAAGTCCCAATCGATTGGGTTGTTTCCCAATCGATTGACATCAGGTTCCAATCGATTGGATATTTTCCAATCGATTTCCATTATTCCTAACTCAGTCAATTGCCAAAGCTAGTAATCAATTGCCATTGTTTTGGATCCAGCGATTGTCGTTTACCCCAATCGGTTGTTATGATTTTTTATCCCAATCATTTGGCACCTTTTCCCAATCGATTGGCAGTTGCAGAACATGAATTCTCTTGGTTGTTGATATTATAAAGGGATAGATTATTCGAATAGTGTTTCAGACTTCCATTATACAAAACTATGAGCTCAGGGATTAATGGGATGTAATAATGAGATAGTATGGTGAGCAACGTATTCGTGTTCGAAACACTAGTAAGGATTGTGTTTAGTCTGGTTGATAGTTCACCTACGTGGAATCAAATAGATGAGTAGCAGGTATTGACTAGTATTATATTATAGATCTATGTACGTGCTGTACTCACAGGTGTTCTTAAAAGCAATGAACAATGAGAGTTCTTAAAAGCAGTGAACAAGAGTAGTGGTACGCCCATAGATTGTATCTTCCAAAGCTATGTATGTACCATACAAATGGTGCATAGTGTTCGCAAGAGTTCTTAAAAGGGGTGAATAAGAGCACTAGTATGTCGTGATGATATAATGAGTTCAGGATAGTCAAGGTTGGTATAGACGGTCTTAGGGTTTGAGGATGATAAGAATTAGGTTTAAGTTCGGACTAAAAGAAGGAAGATACTATTAGTAACACTATTATATACCATTCATAACTGATAATACCTTACGCTTACGATACCATGTTAGTTTCTACCCACTCAGCTATCAGTAAGCTGATGGCCTTTATTGCCTAGACATTCCCCATCTAGACTTTTCCATTACTTTCAATGCACGTGGGGAATCTTTCATTGACTGATACCGCCTGGAGGGAGAGTATACAGAGGATGGGCCAATAGGAGTAGGAGACGCCGGTGGAGACTGCTATGCGGATGGCTATGTCTATTCTAGCTGAAGACTAGAATTGGACTGCAGTTACTTTATGTTTATGCTATTAACCTTTATATATATATTTGTTGTAATTGGCAAGATCGCCTGAAGACTTCTGTATTATATTTACTGCCAAACTCTGATGTAATGGTTTAGTAACTGTACAATATAGGTAATACCAATGCAAAACTTAGAATATTTCATTCTGTTTACCATATCTGTTGTTGAATCTTATGTAGTGGACAATCATGTGACATTCACCAGTCATGTCCCTATGGACCCAAAAAGGAAATTTTTTCCCTATTTTTGATACTCCTTGGAATGACAATTAATGCCTTGAAAGAGACACTTATACATATAAGTAATAGAAATGGAAGTATTTCTTCTCTCTCTCTCTCTCTCTCTCTCTCTCTACAAATTGATTTGAGCTGGTGTCAGAAGGAAAAAATTGGGTGAAGATTGAAAAAGTGGCCACACTTCACTTTCATCCATGTTCAATGACAAATTCAATGATGCATCTTCATCTTCCTTCAAAGAATCTTCGTCTATAAATAACATCCACTGGAAGCAGACAGAGGGGGAAGACACACAGCCACGAAAATATAGAGACCCAAGGAGAGAAAACTACAAGGAGAATTCTAGCCAAAGTTACCATGTGAACTTTACATAGTGTCCTTAGGAGTAAATATTTAAACTTTTCTTTGATTGATTTTGTTCTAAAAGCTGTAAAGATTTCTTTTCTGTAATTGATGATTTCAAGTTCAAAAATCTGTAACAAAACTTTGTTCACTAGATTTATCGAATTAGTTCTTAAACATTTGTTTTCTTGCAACTTCTTAGTTAAATTATAGTAGTAAAATATTCTATTGAAGTTTTTGATTTCAAGACCCAAAGTTTCTGTAATTATTTTTATCTAATGTATGAAAAAAAAAATTTCAGATTTTTCTAACCATCAAAATTTGAGAGATTCAAAGTTCAAAAACAAAGAAGATGTCTATCAAGATTCAAGCCTAAAAAGTGAGATGTTTTTCAAGCCCAGGATGGAGATTCAAGTCCCTATGTAATGGGACATTCATCCCCTATATATAGGCAAATTTTAGAGGGTTATTTTGGTAATTTTAGGGGTAAAACCCTAATCCCAGATGTCTTTTTGATCGTACAAAACATACTATTTCAAAGCAGACTACTACGAAAATGCGACATTCAGTGGAGTTGGAAGCGGCACTCGGTAAGTGCCAGAACGGCACTCATTGATAGTTGGCGCGTCATTTATTGAATGTCGATGCAGCACTCAATGAATGTCGCAGACAACTTTGCGGACTGCTGTATTTTCTGGATTTTCAATTTTCACAGGATTTGGTGTGTTTTTTGCGGCTGTCGGTGAATGCCAATATGGCATTTACTGACAGTCGGTCCGGCAATTAGGGATTGCCGCAGCGGAGCCGCGTGGTTGCCGCAGACTATGCCATGTGCCATTTTCTTCTATCCTTCCCTTCTCCCTCTCTTTTTCTTCCTTTCTTCTTTTTGTTTGAATTGAAGAGCCTTTTGAAGAGCTTGAATCACCCTGGAAGTCTTAGGTTTGTTCGGACATTGTCGTCATCAGGCTTGGAGGTAATACTCCCCTAAATTCGACGTTTGGTCAAAATCGGGGTGTCTATAGTTTATCCCTCTTCGATAGAGTTTGTGGAGCAACTTGTTTCATAAGTGAATGTCGAGGCCTGTGTGAAGATAAGCCTTTGACCAAACTGTCAAATTTAGGGAAAGACAAAATGCATTGTAAAAGAAAAAAGGCGCGCGGCAAGGTTCTAGTCAGTCGTGCTCAACGGTGAGCTGCCTACGTATCCATTTAGGAATCAAATCGAGACGTAGTTTGGGCAAGGGTCAAATACACAAGCACAAGTAATCATACGGATGAATGCACCTATTTGGTTATGATGCACGTGCTCATGCAATGATGGCTTGCAACGCAGTTTCATGTTCCGTGAATAATATGATTCGAGATCACGCTATTTTGATGCATTTGGATGCAATCCATGCCCTATGCTACTTAATGCTCACAGTTGCCTCAATTTAAAGATGAGTTATCTTTAGAATTTGGATTATCATTGACTAATGAGTTGGTCCTCTCTAAGACCCATAGCCATTTCGGCCAAACAGATAAACACAATTGATTGGGCGGCACTTCGAGACTTAGGCCTCGGTGTTAATGCAGGTTTGTTCTAAAAATCCGCAACCCTTCGGCCCCGTCAAATATGTTTACTCTGAAAATCCTCAGCCCTTCAGCCCCGTCGAATATGTTTATTCTGAAAATTCGCAGCCCTTCGGCCCCGTCGGATATGTTTGCTCTGAAAATTCGCAGCCCTTCGACCCCATCGGATATGTTTGCTCCAAAAAATCCACAGCCCTTTGACCCCACCGGATATGTCTGTTCTAAATTCATTTCAAAATTCAGACTCAATTTCTTTTCGAATTTCAAAATCAGGAGTCAATCAGACTCAAATTCTTTTCGAATTTCAAAATCAGGAGTTTATCAGACTCAAATTCTTTTTGAATTTCAAAATCAGGAGTTAATCACTCAGATAACTTCTTATTTCTCAAAATATTCAGGCTCAATTCAAATTCTCAAAATTGGAGCCAATCCTATTCATTTTAAGTTAACTTTCTAAATTTGGAGCCAAAATCCTCTTGATTTTAAAAGTCAATCAGGCTTGAAAATTCATTTTTTTCAAAATTTGGGACCACGTGGACTTGGAAATCATTTTCGGGGACCAAAGTGCATAAGGTGGGCAAACTTCGAGGGTTCAGATTCAATTTTTGGGACCAAATTTGAATTTTTTAGGGGGAAACTAAAGGCCTTTTAACCGTCTCATTTGCAGCACACGCTCACAAACACGGCAGTCCGTGACTGCCGTATGGCACTCATGGAATGCCGATACGGCACTCAGCAAGTGTCGTACGGTACTTCATAAACTGTCGTGCACACTTCCCGAGTGCCTCTCAGGACAGTCAGACTGCTTATACATGAGTTTCCTTCTCATTTTCCTTCATTCCTTCTCATTCCTTGCATTTCAAATTCCTCTGGCGATTTTTCCCCTTTTACTCGCATTAATCTTGAGGGTCCACAGGTTAGTTTCATTTGATCAAAATCTTATTTTTCTCTTTATTTTTATTGTTTTCTTGATTTCATTCAAAAGTTTAACGTTCAGTTCTTTCCTTCTCGATAGGTTGAGCGTTACGGCTAGTGGCTCAAGGAGCTCCAGTAGGAAGAGGACGAGGTATAGGGCCACTCCTCATCCCAACCCCACCTTCCTTCTCCGAGACCCAGACAAGCACTTGTCTACTAGAGCCTTCCGATGTGAGGTATACATGCCTCTTCTCATTTTCCTTTATTTTTAAATCTCTTCTTATGAATCCTACGAATGTATGGCAAATAGAATTTGAATGTCCTTTTTTATTAAATGATCTCATGAATGCCAACGCCATGCTTGTAGGATTTTTTGAGCGTCCCAATCACTCCTTTTACTTGTAATGTTTATTTTTTTACTATTATTAATCCTTATTTGATCTTATTCTTTCCTTTTATCCATTTATTTGCTGACGTTCAACCCTCGTAACTTTTGCAGCTTTAGCCAGACACGCTGAAGGGTCATAGTAGCCTTACCCACGGCTACGAGTGGTATCAGTCTCTGAACAAGACCGTGCAGGGCTTCACCAATGCTGCTGGCTTCAGGGATTTCGTCAAGCTCCTAACGAAGAGCTCAAATGACCTCCGACAGATACATACCCTCTCAGAGCGATGGTGGGACACCACTAACATATTCCACTTCGAGTTCGGGGAGATCACCATGACCTCGCTCGATTTCACCATGATCACTGGGATCCCCTTTGGGGGGGAGTGCTTGCGGTACCTGGACACAGTGACAGAGTGGGACTAGGTGCTCCCGCTGTTAGGAGTGGTTTTGGAGGAGCCCTTGGTCACGGCCAAGAGGTTCATGGACACGTTTAGGGGGCGGGAGGGCTTTTCAGACGAGCAGATGCCTCAGGGATTTCTTATGTATATGCTGGGGTGTTCTCTGTTGAGCACCAGGGGGATCGAATTTCGGTTGCATTGGTGGCATCCCTGGAGCACATGGATCATATATATGAGTACGATTGGGCTGGCGCCAGCTTGACCAGCCTGTATAAGCATATGGGAGAGATCTCTTGAGACCGTCCAGCTTTCTCAACCGACTTCTGGAGTGCGTGGGAGGTATACATCCCTTCCTTTACCCGTTTCCTTTCCAATTTCAATTTCCTATTTATTGATTCTTGAACCGTATGTTCTTGTTCTTTATTTCAGATTTGGTCCTATGAGTACTTACACATGATGTCGCCTTCAACGCGATGAGCGGATGCCCTTATTATGCTCCAGGGATGGAAGTGGCAGAAGGACCGCGTTGGGCGGAAGACTGGGGCCCATGATTTTATTGCTTTCAGAAACTTCTTGACAAACCTGAGAGCTGCACGTTAGGTGGCAACCTTGGGTTACCGTTTTTGCTACCCTCCCTTCAACTATGCAGAGATCGGTAGGTTATGACCCGATGAGGTTATTATTGGATGGCCCAGACGCTCGGGAGTGGTACCTAGGGGAGAGAGTGACCAGGCAGTCGCTGATGGCTCCTGCATACTTCGTACCATGTCTTCCATCTGATTCCATAAGGGCTATAGAGACGCTCTAGGGTAGTCCACTCACGATCGCCCTGAATGGATTCACTATTCAAGATTTTCTAGAGCCTCCTGCGGGGTACGAGGCTTTCCGCACTGCCAAGCTAATGAAGAACTTCCCTTTAATGGAAGTGACACGAGTAAATTTCTCTTAACTTTCCACTTGTTCCTTAATTTTATCTATTTTTTATTGGATTTACTTTTCTTTTCTTGTAGCCCGTTCATGTCGCGTCCCAGGCCCTGCTCTACCTCCAGCCTCAGGACAGTCTTTCAGGGCGAGCAGGACACGACCATGGTCCTCTATGCCCACAGCATGAAGGAGTGGGTCCATGGATGAGAGTGGAGGGTAACCTTCTAAGACCCAACTTCCATTTTTTTCATTCTCCGCCTGACTTCCTATTCTCTCTCTTTTTTTTTGATTTTCTGATTCAGGCCGATGGAGCGCAGGTGATTGTTGAGGCTCAGCTGAGAGCCAAGGTAACTCTTATTACTCCTGTTATTTGAGCTTTTCTTTATATAATATTTTCATTTCAATTTGTTTAACTAATTCTGGACTTGCCTTCTCATACATTCAGGATGACGAGATTAGGACATTGACCCTGCGGGTAAGAGACCTAGAGCTGTAGCTTAGAGCGGGCCTGAGTGGAGCTCATGGGGATGCTGAGCGAGGTAGAGGCAGGGGTGGAGGCGGGGGTTATGGTGTCGGGAGTGACATGGAGTCGAAGCAAGAGTCTCTCTGAGTCACTCGCCAGACTCAAGGTCGGGGGCGAGGTTGACCCCATTACTCTGTCATCTCTCTTTTTCATTTCCTAAGTGTTTTAGAGAGGATACACACACATTTAGATGACTATATATATACATATATACTTATTTTGATGATGACTCTTGGATAGCCAGGATAGGATAGGCATCTGCATACGTTATGATTATCTTTTATTTCTCTACATGTTTTTATTATGAATGCGACCATAACTTGGTCATGCTTCTGTTGCTTGTGAGTGCTGCATTTTATGAATGTGACCATGACTTGGTCCTTTATAATATATATTTTTTGTGAATAAGACCATGGCTTGGTCATGCATTTTATTTTTTTCGAATGATGAGTGCTCATGAATGCGATCACAACTTTATTATTCATTTTTGTAAATGATGAGTGTGACCATGGCTTGGTCTGTTGTACGTGATACAATCTGATGCACACATTTTATTGTATATTCATTTTTTGTTTGTAGGTTGGGCTGAAGACATTACAAATAGGTTGTGGCAAAAATTAGCTTCCTTGCGGCACTCGGTTAGACCTGCGCAGCACTCAACGAGTGCCGTAGCAGTAGTCAATGAATGTCGTGCGGCATTCACGAACTACCGCGCGACACTTTCTAGAGTACCGTTCGGTATCTCAAGTGCCACTCGGAGGTCTGGGCAAATCTTCTTCTCCTTTTATACTCTCTTTTCCTCAAAACAAAAGAAAACTTCGCAAAACACTTCCCTCCCTTTTCCATTTTCTCTTTGGATGGCTCCCATTGACTCCCAAATCCTCTTCCCATGGATGGATACTCTCTCGAGTATTGATAGGCTTAACTTCGAGTGTTTTAGGCTGAATTATCTCTTCTCTTTTCAGCGGATGGCCCTGAATGAAGGCTTGCTTCGAGCTGCTATTCAGTGTTAGGATCCTCATTCCACGTCTTCCGCTTTGCTTCGAGATGAATGAAGGTCTGTCCTTTATTCGAGGAGTTCAGTGCTTTTCTCCACACTAATCCTTTTGTAGATCTGACAATTCCTTCGGTGCAGGCCGGGTATGTTCAGGACCTGGCTGTTCTTCTTTATACATCTCGAAATGCAGCTGGCTCTTTCATTCTTGGCAGGCAGATCGATTTTGAGCACCTTTCCTCTATTTATGCTCACATGGGGGACCCCTATGCCGGCAGATACCAGATTATATGACGCAGTGCTTTATCGATTGCTATGCTCTCTTATTGCCTCTTCTCGTCATCTTCTGACATTCCCGTACCCATTGCTTGTGGTCTGCGGGAGATGAAGAGTGTCGTCATGCTGGTCCTTGGCGAGACCTTGATGGGATTAGATCATGCCCACACTGCTGGGGCCATGTTATCTACTGGAACACCTTTTATCTTATAGGTTTGGCTCATAGAGGATCTAGATCTCTTTATACACCCTTCGCACCTTCGTGGGTCACTTCTCTATGATCGTATGGAGATTTACAACTTATTCCATTCTGTCGATGCTTGGCTCGATTGGCTTTAGGGCCTCTCTCTCCTGGTGATATCTACTGGATCTACTGCAGACACCCCAATTTTGACCAAATGTCAAATTAAGGGGAGTACAACCTCTAAGATCCGATGATGACAAGCATCCGATTAATCTAGGACTTCCAAAGATGATTCAAACTCTTCAGAAAGCTCTTGCAATTCAAAAATAAAAAGGAAAAAGAAAGAAAAGGAAAGGCAGAAGAAAACGGCATAGTGACCTCTGCGGCAGTCACAAGCTGCCGTACTGCCGTTAATTCCATGGAGTGCCGCGCGGCATTTTGTGAGTGCCGTTAATTCCAAAAAATGCTACAAAAAAATGAAATTTTCAAAACTGGACGGCAGTCCGTAAAACTTCTCTAGCATTCATTGAATGTCGTAACGGTATTCACTGAGTGCCGCTCTGACACACACTGAGTGCCGCAACGGCACTCACTGAATGCCGCCTTTTTGTAATAGCCAGCTGTAAAATAGCACACTTTGTACCTTCAAGAAAGGACATCCGGGGTTAGAATTTTGCCCCTGAAATGGCTGGAATACCCCTCCGATGATGACAAGCATCCGATTAATCTAGGACTTCCAAAGATGATTCAAACTCTTCCGAAAGCTCTTGCAATTCAAAAACAAAAAGGAAAAAGAAAGAAAAGGAAAGGCAGAAGAAAACGGCATAGTGACCTCTGCGACAGTCACATGCTGCCGTACGGCAGTCCATGGAGTGCCGCGCGGCATTTTGTGAGTGCCGTTAATTCCAAAAAATGCTGCAAAAAAATGAAATTTTCAAAACTGGACGGCAGTCCGTAAAACTTCTCTAGCATTCATTGAATGTCGTAACGGTATTCACTGAGTGCCGCTCCGACACACATTGAGTGCCGCAACGGCACTCACTGAATGCCGCCTTTTTGTAACAGCCAGCTGTAAAATAACACACTTTGTACCTTCAAGAAAGCACATCCGGGGTTAGGATTTTGCCCCTGAAATGGCTGGAATACCCCTCCAAAATCTGCCTATATAAGGAAGGTGTATATCCTACTACAAAGGGACTTGGAATATTAGAATGTTAGCATCCCAATATTGATTCTCCTTCACAATTTTTCAAATTAAGAGAGTAATAGAGAGATTTGTTTGGAAGAGTTAGAATAAGAGTTTGATCATTACTTGGAAGACCTTGAAGAAACTAAGAAGTTGAGGATACTTAGAGGTAAAACTCTAAACTAATTAGTTCATTTAGTAGTTCAATCACAATATTTAGATACTTAGGATCTTTTACACATTTTCAAAACTTCTCTTCCCACCTTATTTCATCACACACCATATATATTGTGATTGAACTTTCATCTCATTAGTTTGGATCAAAGTAAGTTTAGTGTTTGAAGCTTAAAATAAATCTTGAAATAGAACCTTGGTCTTTTTTTTGCTTGTGTTTGTTTAGATTCATGAGACTTTCAATGTCTTATTTGAATCTTAGCATTCAAAATCCAATATTCTCATGAACTTATGATTTATGAGAGGATTGAGGTTGATTTTAGTGTATGGAGTCAATGAGTCCAAACTTCATCTATAGTTTAAACTCATTACTTTGAGGTTTTATGAAGTCTCTTATACTTTATTGAAATCCACACGTTCAAATGTCTTTAGTCTCCAATGACCATCAAATGGTAGGAGAAATAATTTGAATCTAAGCCTATCTTCATGGTTTAGGTTCCTTGTCTTGAGGCTTTATGAAGTTTCTTCATACTTAATTAAAATCCATGAGTTTAAGAGTCCTTAGTCTCCAATGACCATCAAAATGGTAGGAGAAATAATTTGAATCTAAGCCTATCTTCATGGTTTAGGTTCCTTGTCTTGAGGCTTTATGAAGTTTCTTCATACTTCATTAAAATCCATGAGTTTAAGAGTCCTTAGTCTCCAATGACCATCAAATGGTAGGAGAAATAATTTAGCTTAAGTCCATCTCTAGGGCTTAGGCTAATCCTTTTTCTTAAAGTTTTTTGCAGATCTTCATACTTCACTAAGACCGACATGTGTGTGTGTCCTTAATATTCAATGACCATCAAGTGGTAGAAGAAATGGTTTAGGTTAAGCCCAACTTCATGGTTTAATAGTTAGGGTTAACAAATGAAAGTTGAACTTGAACAGATGGTGCAGTGAATTCAATGACCACCTTTGATCAAGGATTTTTAGTTCGAAATCAGACCGTTGGAACTAAATGAAACCACTTAGAGAGTGTCAATAACACAAAGTTTTACCACTGTAATTTTTTCTTTTACTAGATTTCATGTTTACAATGGTTTGGTCATGAGTTTTGTGAGATAACAATAATCTGTCCAGAATTCCAGAATTACAACACACTTTTGAAACTAGTAAATCAGAGTCCTAACCAAGTATTTTCAACTTCAAATAAATTTTTCTATGTTAATGTGTTAGGAATATACCCTAAAAAGATCAAAGTGTTTCTGATTTTTTTGCTATTTTTAGAAAATCATACAAGATCTCTCGACAGAGAGTTGTAAGCCTCTGAGTGACGTCTGGTTTTTGCCCATTTTCCAGAGATCTAACCGTTCAAACCTTGATTTTCTTTTTGGGTTAGAAACTAGACTCATAGAGGCATAACATACTAAAAAATCATCAAGATCCAACCATCGAAAGCATGCTTTCTATTTTCTTGAAGTTCAAGTCTGCTCTGTGGAATTTCTAAAATGTAGTGACAGATTTAATCAACTTTGTAAATAAAGGTTCAAATGATCTTTCCTTAACCTAGGGTTCATACTATGCTTTAATAATGATTGAGTAAGCTTAAAACTAGAAGCTAAATGATCCAAACCAATTAATAGTTCATAGCTCTATTTCATTCATAATCATGTGTTCTTGTGCATTCATCCACGTAGACTAATATTTGAAAATAGAATTCACCTTGTGTTGAGACTTATTGCTTAGGATTTAGTGATGTGTTTTATTTAAAGTATAACTAACTCTTTGTTTTGTAGCGCTTTCGAGGTACATTTTCTCAATCCTTTCTCTAGTTTTGTTTATTTTTTGATTTTATTGTTTCCTCGACTCCATGTATGACACCTTAGAACTAGGATTTGCCTTATATGTATATATGTGATTAAAGACTCTTTTTTAGGATTTTCTTTTATTTGCATGCATTGCACGTTTAATATTCGCGGCTAGATCCCGGGTAAGTTCTCTAGTTCTTTGCTTTGCATATCATGATTTGCTTGCTAAATGAATTACTTGATTTTGAATGATATTTTATCGTTAGCAATCTTGCACCCTTTTAGACATGCTTTTGTAATATATGTATATACATATGTATTAGTTGAGGGCATATTTAGATTAATAAATCGATTAAAAGGATGTTGAGTAGAGGCCTATCGCAAGATAGGATGAGAGAGGGTGTTTTAGTCTGACGGGCTCCTTCCTCTCTCATTCCATAATCCCCGGACCTAGTTTATCTATGGTTTCGCAAAAGATCAGTTAGTCTTAAAATGATTTCTTAATTTTTTCTTCTAAAAAAATTAAGTGGCGACTCATGTTTTGTATTTTAAAATTGAAAAAGGCTTTAAAAGAAAAGTTGTAGGTAAAAGAAAAATTGCGATATCCACAATCTGGTGACTTTGCTGGGGATCGAACCCAGGAACTCTGGTTTCACAGACCAGAATTTCTGATTTTGGGTTCACTTGAGGATTAGACTTGAAAGCATCCTTTTAATCGAATTAATTAATCTTTGTGTGCCTGTTGCATTTCACTTGCATGTCCAACCAGTCGATTGCACGGAAGTATGACCTTAGAGACTCTGGGCAACCCGGTCGGTCAAGTTATCATGGGACTGTGGGATCACCCTTGATCTTGTACCATGTGTTGGTATATGAAGCATCCTATCGGGTGTGTGTCATGGGTCCCTTATTTGCATAGTAGCTTCCATAGAACCTTTCAAATCTTAGAAAATCAATTCTTGATTAGGATTATGTTCTAGGAAGTTTTGTATGCCCGGAAAGGGGTTACTTGAGATGATGACGATGCTTGCCTGATAGAAGATGTGTAAACTCTTAATCACTTTTGAGCAATTCCCTTCGTGTCCCACGACATTTGGGGAACATGTTGAACCTTGATTATAAGATTACGTCTCTTATATCATGTTTAGCTAAGCATCATTGACCTTGTATGTATCCGAATTGATGAAAAGTACGGTAATGATCTGATCATGTGATCCATCTACCCCCGGGGTATTTTAAATACATCTTTGAAAATAAATAAATTTTGATCCTAAAGCATTTAACCACTCTTTCAAAAATCTTTGGAATTCGCCTTGACTAAAATTCCAAATCAACCTTTGTTGAGGTATATTTGCACATCCCCATCCTTGAAGAATCCAAAAAAAAATTGGGAATTGTTTTTCAAAAGAATTTCAAAGCAAAGTTTCAACCCAAATCACATTTATTGAGAAATATTTTCACATCCTCATTTTTTAATGAAAGATTAGAAATCCTTGAGAATCGTTTTTTTTGTTAAAAAAAATCTCATCATTTAAAGAAATGCTTTTCAAATGGATTTTCAACCTTTGAGGGGTAATAAAGATCACAATGAAAGGTGAAGTTGGCGCACTTGACATGTGTGAGGATCTTATGTGCTTATGTGTTTATATGTTAGAATTAAGATTTTCTTTTTTTGTGGCATTTAGAGTAGGCACACACACACACACATGCATTGCATCCGTGTGACATATAAAAGAAGGTTTTTACCAAATGTCTTTTAAAAACAAAATATATGGAAGCAGATAAAAGTTTTTAAAAAGAAAAATTTAAACCTTTTTGTAGGGGCAAAAATAGCATCGAGTTCAAATCAAGCCTGGTTTAGGGATCCCACAGCGAGGTTGGAAAGAAGAGAAGACGCTGAAATGACAGAAGAAAGGAACAACGAGGAAGTAGCCGAGTTGAGAACACTGGTAGAACAACAAGCAGAGCAAATGAGGCGGCAAGCCGAAAATATGAACCGTATGATGGGAATGATAGAAGCACTAAATCGCCAACCAACGCCTGTAGTTCTGCCAATTATGGACCCACCTCTAGGGGGGAAGGAGATTGGTTTAATGATCAGGAGGCGCAGTGGACTGATGTGCTACAGGCCAATAGGGAAAGGGAGAAAGCTGAGAAAGAGAGGCTATTGACTGAAAAAATCAAGAAGCTGGAAAGGGTGATGCGTAAGGCTCAAAGGGTCGACACTTATTTGATGGAGTTGGAAGGTCTGTACGATGGGGCCCACTAGACGCTACCGGCCGGCTTTAAAATGCCAGTTTTTGATAAATTCGACTGAACCGAAAACTCTCGCAATCATGTAAGGATGTGCTTCGGAGCTTTCCAACCAAGCGGACTAAGCACCACCATGATGGTCATCTTGTTCTAACAAACTTTAACCGGAGCTGCCTTATCCTGGTACCTCACTCTCGAACCAAGCAAGACCTGGGTTTGGGAAGAAGTGATCAAAGCATTTGTGGCGCAATATGAGTACAATCAAGACTTGGATGTTACCGTCAGGGATCTGGAGACCACCAGGCAAGGAAATAGAGAGTCTTTTTCTGAATACTTAAGCCGTTGGAGAGGGAAGGCAGCTAAAATGGTACAGAGGCAGTCTGAGAAAGACCAAATCCGAATGTTGATGAAGAACCTTCAACCTGTCTATCAAGAGAAAATGAGATTTCAGTCGATCAACACTTTTCCTAAGGTATTTGATGTAGGAACTAGGATCGAAGATGCAATCCAGGAGGGAGTGATAAGGAAGGAGGAATAGCCAAATCATTACAGAAGGCCAAGCTATGGGTCCAATGGAGGACAAACGGGGGGTCACTCTGGCCCCACCGATGTCAATGCACTGAACGGGCCGGAGAGGAAATTTGACATAATGCCGTGGAGAGAAGGGGACAAAGCACCAAGAAAATTCTCAGATCTGGGAGTGTCACTATCCACTACTCTCGATAGGTTGTTAACAAAAGGGCACCTTCGTCAATTGGAACCTCGACCTCTACTAAATCCGCCTCCGCCAAATTTTCAAGGGGATCTCTTTTGCAAATTTAACCAACAGAAAGGCCACTCAATAGATCGGTGCATGAGGTTGAGGCACGAAATCCAAAATCTAATCAATAACAAGGTGATATCAAAACTACCCGCTAGAGCTCCAAATGTCACAAGAAATCCACTGCCAAACCACCATGCTGTACCACTACCTCAAGGCCTCTATTTCTTGGGGATAAAAGAAACCATCTTCGATCTGTCTAGGCTAATCACTAAGGCTGGGTGATGAAGTCAAAATCAAGTTCTTATTTAACCCTATTAAAAACGTAGTATGTTGGAAGTAAGGTGTCGAGTCCACAGGGATTGATACAAGAACAACGTTTGGGAGGTTTAGTGACTAATTATAATGCTCAAAAGAAAGCAATAAGAAAAGATGATGAAAAGGAATAAAAATGATTTTGCGTCTTGCGGCTTTTTGTTTGGTTTTTGGAGGAGAAAATGATAAATAAATACTAATCTAAAAAGTAATAGGTTGGGATCATTTCCCCCATCTTGGGTCACAACAAGATGAAATGGACTAGTGTTTCAAGCACATTCTAAGGTAACACTTCATTGTGGCATATTATCAAACACAGGGGGTGCATCTATGTGAAAGATGAAGTAAGCTTTGAGATTTCAATAGAAACGGATTTGAAGCTAACGTTTCACTATCAAGGATGCATGACATCCAAGATGAAGCCTCTATGACTTCTAATCCGAATGATTTGTCCACCCTACACTAACTAATCTACTTGGTGGACAAATCACCTATGAAGCCTTCAAAAGATAGTATTTAAAACCCAAGAGTTTGAACAATCAAAGATGCTTGACATCAAAGATGAAGACCCCAAGTTATAAATCCCTCACACAACATTCATCAAACACATGGAGTGCAAAACACAAGGTTACATAATATTCCATATGAAATACATAGGGTAGGATTGAAAGTCTAAGTTTTGACAATCATAGATGCAATACAAATAGGATGAAGCCTTTAGTTTTGAATCCTACACAAATGAACCCTAGAAATGCTACAACATTAAATCCAAGAGTTCATGATCCACAACCTATGTAAATCTAACTAATAATGGAAGACATAACAATATCATCAAAGGAAAAGAGATAGAAAATATACCAAGCCATTAAATCTTCAATGGAGTCTTCAAGTTTACACAAAATGAAGAGCAAAATGGAAGAAGAAGAAAGTTGGGAGAAAAATGATAGATACAAAAATAAAAATGCCAGCCCCCCTAAGAAACCCTATCTCTTTCTATTTATACACAAAACACAAGAATGGCAAACTTGTAATTAAAAAGAGGGAAAACTGATGCCGCAGATCGATCCCTTCTTTGGGGCGGATCGATCCGCCTTTCATCTGGGCAGTTACTATCTTCTCGGGAAGCCGCGGATCAATCCCTTCATAAATGCGGATCGATCCATTTCAGGATTTCTCTCGCAGAATGCCACTTAGGAATCGCGGATCGATCCCTTCAAAAGTGCGGATCGATCCACCTCTTTTAAAACTGATAGTAACTTCTTCAAAAACACGCGGATTGATCCACTCATAGGGCCGGATCGATCCACCTTTGCTGAAGTTCATTTCTCCCCTCTTTTAAGAGACAAGAACCAAACGGAGTTGGTTCTCACTTTGAACAAATTACCAAAACCTACAAGAAAGAGATTTTTATTATTAAAAAGTGAATAACAACAAGAATAACAAAAGTACAATTTATCCATTAAATCTCCCAATATAAGTGATAATTCGTGTCCAATAAGGGTAAAATCATGAAGTTAAGGATGCAATATTGGACACGAATCACACCCCCCAACTAGCATGTTGCTAGTCTCTTAGCAACAAAACTAAATACCAAGAGATTTAAGAATAACCTTGCACAACAATTTATTTAAAATGAAAGATAAACCGCTTTCGTGGAGAACACGATTGCATTTAGCGAATGCAACAAGCCGTTAAACCTCTAGGTTACCCGTAGAGGCGGAGTTTTGTCTCCGGAGGGTTCTTGGAATGATACCCACAAACATTTTGTTTCCTCATGATAGTTGTCCACTATCTAACGCCGACACTCAACATAGTCCCGCGAATTTTTAAAGGATTTAACCACATGACACGTAAATCCAAAAAGTTCTCAAACTATCAAGATTATTAGATAAACTTCATTAAGCTCAATCTTAGATGCGTGTGTGATGTGAAGTGCATAACTACAACTATCAAGAAGATGACAATGCTTTCATAATCCGAATTTCATTTAAAACGCGCTTCAACTCAATTCTCACCGATATTACGCTCTAAAAATGAATCACTTGAAATGGGTAATACACTTGGGGCATGCGGGCAAACAGAGTAATGGAAATGGATATCAAAGCCACGCACATGCCAATGATGAAAAACGTAAGCGTGAAAAACGAGTAAAAATTAATCTCATGAAAGATACCATTCACTAAAGGATGTGGAATAACTCTGACTACTTGTCACATCCGTTTCAAACTTCGAATCACACAACTTGAGGATCAACTAGGACCTTGAGGGAGTTGTAAAGTGGGAAAGTAATATGAGGTGAAGGACAAGGGTAAATGAAGTGAGATGTTTGAGTACAAACTTGGGATTTATTGGAATGCATGGATATAAGACCACAAGAGATGAATCATACACAAACATTTCTTTGAAGCTCAAAAAGAGAAGTACAATTGACTATGAAGCTCTTTTTTTTTTTCTTTTTCTTTATATACATATTGAACTACTTTTTTTTTTCTTTTTCTTTGTACTCTCACAACAACATGGTTCAATCTCTTTTACAACCTTACAAACACGATCTCATGCAAAGACATCCCACAAATGTAATTCAAACGTGGATATGGAAGGCGTATGGTTAAGTGAAGGAAGGGTATGTGTGGTTGAGGCTAGAAATGGTAAAAGGAAGGACCAAAAATCATTTTCTCGGACAATGTGATTCTTAGTTCTCTACTACAATGACAAGCAAGCAAGAGTTTTGCATTCCACAAAAGATTCCTCTAATGAACAGTCAAATAAGAAGATGAGATTATTTACGACTTATGTATGTTTTTCAAAAAGAGAGAATTGAAGTATGTAACACTCAACAAAGGAGAAAAGGATCTAAAGCTCACAAGGGTAAAGTCTCCACATATGTTTTAAACGATTTTCGGGTAATAATTGCATTAAACATTATCTTAATACAAGTAGTCATGCAATGTGCTCGATAATCCAAGATTTGAACTTCATGAAATTTACTATAATCAAGATAGTTATAGAACTAATGGGATTCAACAAGTGACGCATACCAATATCGAATGAAAACTCAAGACAAGCGTCATCGCTCGGCATTAGAACGAAGCAACTATACTAAAATCATTGGAAACTATTTTTCAATTTAAATTTAAATTTTTTTTTTAATCATCTTTTCTTTTATTAACTACCAAAACATGCTTGGAGAATTAATGGCAAGAAGAAAATGGAACATCAATATGATGGGTGAATATCCCACACCACCCAACTAAAACATTGCATTGTCCCTAATGCAAATGGTTCGAAACAAGGACAAAAATGAGTAGAGATAGAGTGATATCACCAACAAAAGGAGCGATCCCCGATAAGCACAAAAATGATGTTCCTGCACATGAATCACTACCGAGCACATCAAGCAAATAAAAGAAGAAAATAAAAAGAAAAACCAAAACACAAAAGAAAAGAAACTGGAATGATAAGGAGATGATGCGGATGAATTTGAAGGTTAGAATGTTGATTCTACCACTAGCCCAATATGCAAAAGAAAAATAATATTCCTTTAAAAGGGGTGTTCTAGAAAATTTGGCAAAACAATTAAACTTTGCATTACTATACTATGACTCTACTTTGATTAACATGATTTGCCCACCCTACAACTAAATTACATTAACTAATCATACTAATCTAAAAAGTAATAGGTTGGGATCATTCCCCCCATCGTGGGTCACACAAGATGAAATGGACTAGTGTTTCAAGCACATTCCAAGGTAACATTTCATTGTGGTATATTATCAAACACACGGAGTGCATCTATGTGAAGATGAAGGAAGCTTTGAGATTTCCATAGAAATGGATTTGAAGCTAACATTTGACTATCAAGGATGCATGACATACAAGATGAAGCCTCTAAGGCTTCTAATCCGAATGATTTGTCCACCCTACACTAACTAATCTACTTGGTGGACAAATCACCTATGAAGCCTTCAAAAGATAGTATTTAAAACCCAAGAGTTTGAACAATCAAAGATGCTTGACGTCAAAGATGAAGACCCCAAGTTATAAATCCCTCACACAACATTCATCAAACACATGGAGTGCAAACACAAGGTTACATAATATTCCATATGAAATACATAGGGTAGGATTGAAAGTCTAAGTTTTGACAATCATAGATGCAATACAAATAAGATGAAGCCCTTAGTTTTGAATCCTACACAAATGAACCCTAGAAATGCTACAACATTAAATCCAAGAGTTCATGATCCACAACCTATGTAAATCTAACTAATAATGGAAGACATAACAATATCATCAAAGGAAAAGAGATAGAAAATATACCAAGCCATTAAATCTTCAATGGAGTCTTCAAGTTTACACAAAATGAAGAGCAAAATGATAGATACAAAAATAAAAATGCCAGCCCCCCTAAGAGACCCTATCTCTTTCTATTATACACAAAACACAAGAATGGCAAACTTGTAATTAAAAAGAGGGAAAACTGATGCCGCAGATCGATCCCTTCTTTGGGGCGGATCGATCCGCCTTTCATCTGGGCAGTTACTATCTTCTCGGGAAGCCGCGGATCGATCCCTTCATAAATACAGATCGATCCATTTCAGGATTTCTCTCGCAGAATGCCACTTAGGAATCGCGGATCGATCCCTTCAAAAGTGCGGATCGATCCGCCTCTTTTAAAACTGATAGTAACTTCTTCAAAAACACGCGGATTGATCCGCTCATAGGGCCGGATCAATCCACCTTTGCTGAAGTTCATTTCTCCCCTCTTTTAAGAGACAAGAACCAAACAGAGTTGGTTCTCACTTTGAACAAATTATCAAAACCTACAAGAAAGAGATTTTTATTATTAAAAAGTGAATAATAACAAGAATAACAAAAGTACAATTTATCCATTAAATCTCCCAATATAAGTGATAATTCGTGTCCAATAAGGGTAAAATCATGAAATTAAGGATGCAATATTGGACACGAATCACTGGGACACCAAGAAGGCCTTATCAACTGATAGAAAAACTTGCAATCTGTACCTTGGAAGGTGTTTCAAAGGGATGTGAAGAAGAAAAAGCAGAACAAATGGATTGGTGGGTTCAGGAAGCAGGCAATATAGATCAGATAGAGGATGATTTGTGGTACAAGAGTGATGAAGAGGTGGGAGCCAAAGATGAGAGTTTGGGAAGAGTTTTGGAGGCCAACAAATTATGGGTGAGAGAAGAAGTCAGTCATCTGACCCGATCGGGCAGACACTTCAAGTCGCACGAACTAGAGGAAGATCACCCAAGGAGGGATCTAGACAAGGGAAAAGGAAAGTTGGATGAAGAAGCGGAAGAAGACAGGGTCCTGAAACAATTAAAGAAAACTCAAGCTAACATCACTGTTTGGGGTTTACTGATCGCTTGAAAATGTCACAGGCAGGCAGTCTTGGATGCTTTGAACCAATTCGACGTTTCCATTGATGCAACACCAGAAGACCTCGTGGGAATGATCAATAGGATTCTGACTCTGGCTATTACCTTCTCATCAGATGACCTACCTTCAGGAGGGCCTGCTCACAATAAGCCATTATATATCACTGTTGAATGTTTGGGGAACACTATACCTGCCTGTCTTGTTGACAATGGATCCGCTCTAAATGTGTGTCCATTCCGAACCGCCAAGTGCATGGGTTTGGATGAAACAATGTCCGTACTATCCGAGTAAAAGGTAAGGGCATACGACAACACTCAGAGAATGGTCATTGGAATAATTCTCCTCCATTTAGCAGTCGGGCCTATGGAAAAGGAAGTTAAATTTCAGGTCATCGATATACCTGCTTCTTTCAATTTACTGCTGGGAAGGCCGTGGCTAGACAGTTTGGGCACCATACCATCTACGGTTCATCAGAAAGTCAAGTGTGTCTGGAAGAGCAAGGAATGTGATATTCTCAAGGATAGTTGGGTTCGTCCATCTGAAGCTTCATCAAGCGCGCCGATTTTGGAGGTACAGTTCCAGGAAGAAGAGACAGGACTGGGAGGGTTCGAATTCATTAATATGTTGGAAGGTGAGAAGCCAATAGAGTTCCTGCCACTTTACTTTGATCAGTACGCAAGCCCGTTGGTCGCAGGGATCATGAAGAAGATGGGTTTCTTTCCAGGCATGGGATTCGGTAAGGATCATAAAGGTCTGTTGAAATTTTTGAGTATCGCCACTCAGACTCACACTCATGGTCTGGGATATCAACCGTCAAAGAAAGAGCTAAGAGAGAAGAAGAAAGGGACTGATACACCATTGGACCCTTATCTGAAAATGCTCAACGGATACTTTGTGAAAGAAGGAGAAGATTTCCCCTTTTGCGGCTTCCCAGAACCATGGGTGGATCAGAAAGATAAGTGTTTGAAGCCAAGGTTTGAGATCTTCTTCCCCCATGAGTTCTCTGCGTATGAAGATCCATACTTGTAGATACCTGTGAAGTCGGTTACTGCTAAGGATTGGATTGGTACATTAGATGGCTCGGTCATGAAAGATCTGCTGGGCAAAGGGAGCAAAAAAGTTATGAAAGCGGGTCATGGAAAGACTGAAGACGAATACGTTGAAGATCTGGTGGAGGAGGCAGCCGAGAGTGAGGAAAATTGGGAAGATCAAGAGAAGACCGACAAAGGAGGACCCGGGAAAGAAGAGATGGAGGAAATTACCAAGACAGGGGATCTGGAAGAATGCTTCATCACCGATCTGGGAGGAGAAAGCAAGAAGGAGTGATTTTTTGAGTCTAGTGATAGGTATCCCCCACACGCAGAGTCAGTAATGGCCCAAATGAGACGTCTTTTAATTTCCAAATATGTTCTAATCACTCCAAAGAAAATCAATGAAAACATGAGTAATTCTGCCTACTCGAATGCGCTTAATGAATGTGATGAATGTGATGATCATAAAATACACATTGAATTACAAAAATTAATTGAAAAAGAAAAAGAATCTACATGGAAAATCATTGAGGACACTCTAACAATTAATCTAGGAAATGAAAATAATCCTCAAAATGTCTTTATCGGCTCTACACTTGGCAAAGAAGAAAGCAAAGAATTAATCAAACTATTAAGTGAATTCAAAGATGTTTTTGCATGGTCTTATAATGATATGCCAGGCATTGATCCAGAAATAGTCCAACACCACATCCCCATCTTTCCCAATTCAAAACCTGTAAAACAAAAATTGAGGCGAATGAGGCCTGAATGGGCACTCAAAGTCAAAGAGGAAGTTAAAAAGCAGTCAAGAGCTGGATTCTTAATGGTCACCGAGTACCCAGAATGGATCGCCAATATAGTGCCTATCCCGAAAAAGGATGGTCGTGTTAGGGCTTGCGTTGATTTTCGAGACCTAAACAAAGCAAGCCCTAAAGACGATTTCCCTTTACCACATATCGACGTCCTCGTTGATAACACCGCCGGGCATGAGCTTCTATCCTTCATGGATGGGTTCTCAGGGTATAACCAGATTCTAATGGCACCCGAGGATAGGGAGAAACCTACCTTTGTCACACCATGGAGAACTTATTGCTATAGGGTGATGCCATTCGGGCACAAGAATGCAGGGGCGACATATCAGCGAGCCGCTACTACATTATTTCACGATATGATACATAAGGAGGTAGAGGTGTACGTAGACGATATGATTGTAAAATCTAAGGAGAGAGGAGGACATTTAGGGGCGTTGAAAAATTCTTCGGGAGGTTGAGAGAATTCAGAATGAGGTTGAACCAGCAGAAATGCACCTTCGAGGTCACCACCGGGAAGCTGTTAGGATTCCTCATCACTCAGAGAGGGCTAGAGGTGGACCTGACGAAGATAAAGGCCATAATCGAAATGCAGCCGCCTAAGAACGAAAAAGAGCTAAGGGGATTTCTGGGTAGAATACAGTTCATAAGCCATTTTATCTCAAAGCTCACCCTAACCTGCAACCGGTTGTTCAGGTTACTCAAAAAAGGAGAAAAGTTTGAATGGGATACCCTGTGTCAACAAGCCTTTGATAAAATCAAAACTTGCCTCCAAAACCCACCTGTCCTGTCACCACCCTCACCTGGGAGGCCTTTATTGTTGTACCTTTCTGTGTCTGAGGATTCAATGGGGTGTATGTTGTCCCAAGAAGGGGAAGAGGGGCATGTAGAAAAAGCTATTTATTATTTGAACAAGAGGATGACCGGATACGAACTAAACTACTCACCCTTAGAAAAAGCCTGTTGGGTCCTAGTCTGGTGTACCCGTCGCCTCAGGCATTACATGTTAGCCTTTCCCGCTGTCCTAATCTCCCGAATGGACCCACTCAAATACCTGTTCGAAAAGCCTGTCTTGACCAGTAGAATTTTTCGTTGGACCATGATGCTGTCTGAATTCGATATCAGATATGTCACTTCCAAATCTGTTAAAGGAAGAGCCATTGCTGAATACCTAGCCGACCTTACTATAGAATCCAAGTAAAAAGGGGAGTTCAAGTTTCCCGATGAAGGGGTAATGGAGTTGAAGGAGGATCTGTTGAAGATGTATTTCGATGGGGCTGCCAACCAATTAGGCTACGGGGTTCGAGTCATTTTAATAGCACCCGATGGAACCCCCACCCCACTGGCCGTCAAACTCAGGTATGACTAGACTAATAACACCGCGGAGTACAAAGCATGCATAATTGGGATAGAAGCAGCCTTAGCCCTAAAAGTTAGAAGGATCGATGTCTTCGGGGACTCTAACTTGATCATATCCCAGGTGCGAGGTGATTGGAGGGTAAAGCATGAGAAGTTGAGGCATTTCCATGACTACCTAGAGAACCTAAAAGTACAGTTCAAAGAAATGTCATTCCACTACCTTCCCCGTGAAGAGAACCAGTTGGCCGATTCCCTAGAGACCTTGGCCTCAATGATACAAATCCCTGCAGGAGTCACCATGATACCATTGTCCATAGAAATCAGAAACCAACCTTCATTCGAGATGATCGCAATGATAGAGGAGGAAAATGAGTTACCTTGGTACACGGATGTTTGGAATTTCATTAAGAAAGGATAATACCCCGAGGGAGCTTCAGAGAAGGACAGAAAGGCGATCCGAAGGTTCTCCGCCCAATTTGTAATTTATGCGGATAAGCTATGGAAGAAATCCTACACTGGGTATAATCTGGAGTGTCTGTATGGGAGAGAAGCTAAGCAAATGATGGAAGAAATACACGAAGGAGTGTGTGGGCCCCACATGAATGGGCACATGCTAGCAAAGAAGATCATCCGGCAGGGGTACTACTGGACGACTTTGCACAAAGACTGCTGTGATTATGTCAGAAGGTGCCATAAATGCCAAATCCATGCAAATCTAATGCACACCCTGCCATCGCAGCTCTATAGTATGACCACACCCTGGCCTTTTTCCGTGTGGGGAATTGATATCATTGGTGAGATAGTCCCAAAAGCCTCCAATGGGCACCGATACATAATTGTGGCAATTAATTATTTTACCAAATGGGTAGAGGCGGCCTCGTATGCGACTTTGAAAGCCAAAGATGTGGTGAGTTTCATTGAGAAGAACATAATCTGCAGATATGGAGTCCTGAATGAGTTCATCTCCGACCATGGTAGTCACTTTCAAGGAGAGGTCATCCCGCTCTTGGAGAAGTATAAGATCACTCGCCACCAGTCATCTCCATATAGGCCACAAACAAACGGAGCAGTGGAAGCAGCAAATAAGAAAGTCAAGGCGATCTTGGGGAAAACGATGGATACGTATAAGGATTGGCATGAGAAGCTGCCATTTGCACAGTGGGGGTACCGAACATCCATAAGGACTTCTACGGGAGCCACACCATTTTCGTTGGTTTATGGGATGGAGGTGGTTCTTCCAATTGAGGTGGAGATACCCTCTCTCAGGGTCTTGGCTGAATGCGAAGTAACCGAATTAGAATAGATGAGGGAAAGGTTTGAAGAACTGATATTGCTTGATGAGAAGAGGTTGGCCGCGATAAACCATACTCGTGGATATCAGAAGAGGATAGCTCGTGCCCAAGGAAGCTTGCTTAGGGTGACCTGGTCCTCAAAGAACTGAAAGTGCCTATTTATGACCCCAGAGGAAAATTCAAACCCGACTGGGTCGGGCCATACATTATTAAGACTCTCCTTTTCGGAGGGGCGGCTTACCTTATGGACCTAGACGGGGTTGAATTTAAGCAACCGATTAACCTCGATCACCTCAAGAAATATTTTGCTTGAAACCTTTCCTTTCAAAACCTCCTACCTCGATGCACTACGCTCGACCTGATTCCCACTAGGGGATATGAAGGCAACCAGCTCGATTCGGTTATTGATAAATCGCCCGAGTGGCGCCGTCTATCAAAGCCTTAAAAATTGAACTACTGCGGACCTGATACCCACTTGGGGATAAGTAGGCGGGATCTCAAAAGCCTTCGATCCATCCAAAAAAAAAAGAAGAAAAGCCCACGCCAAACTAGGAGCAAACTCCCGTTTGCCCAGAATCACTTCAGAGCCCCATAACTAGGGGCAAACTTCGTTTTCCAAATCGAAGAACCCAGATAATGTCTAAACCCATCTCTAGATCTCCTGGTCGTCAAAATAAGTAATATAAAAGAACAAATGAGGATTCATGGTATAGGATGATTAAAGCTTCAAGCAAGGATTCAAAGCAAAGTAACAAAAGCTGGAAAGAGATTTTGAAAGGAGGATTTTCATAACTTCAAGATAAACTGAAAGAGTGAATACATTGATTAAACATGCTAGAGCTCGCCTTTTTTTTTAAACATAAAAACATTTTTTGGAAACAAAAGAAGAACATCACATTCAGATGCGCAAGAAAATAGACAGGATCTGTCAGAAATTTTGTAAAAATAAAGCTTCGCCCTGTCTTGCTTTTATCTATGAATGTCTATGAAGTCAGTCTCTCAACTAGGGTCTGAATCTGTGAGAGGCACTCAGCAGTAGGAACGACCGAAGTAGGAATCCTCCAAAAGGGAGCAGCTGCCCTGTCATGCCAAGCCTCAACAAAAGCCCTCACAGTAGAGGAACGTATGATCGAGCTCCTTGTGAAATCCACAGCAATATCTTCAGTAACATCCTGAACTAATCCAAACTGACGGACCACCCGGCCAGGAATGTAGAAAGCAGTAGCATGCAAACCAGGCAACCAGATACCGGGCTTCCCAGGAAGCCGCATTGCAATAGAGTAGTAAGTCAAATCTGGGCAAAACCAGCAAATATCACCAGGAGAAGGATTTCTGAGCCAATTAAGCCATGCGTCATCCGAGCGGAACA
The DNA here is from genome assembly GCA_033977485.1 of Hydrangea macrophylla. Lineage (NCBI taxonomy): Eukaryota > Viridiplantae > Streptophyta > Magnoliopsida > Cornales > Hydrangeaceae > Hydrangea > Hydrangea macrophylla. The sequence continues at coordinate 2,764,834 of CM066988.1, read as the reverse complement.
AATGGTGAACCTCAATTCGATCGTAGGGAAGAGACCCACGAAGGTGTGAAGGATGCACGAAGGTGTGAAGGATGCACGAAGAGATCCAAGCGCTCCATGAGCCAAATCTGTAGGACGAAGGGGCTGCCATAGATAACATGGCCCCGGTGGCATAAGCCCGATCCAAACCTATCAAGGTCTCGCCAAGAACTAGCATGACTGCACTCTTCATCTCCCGCTGACCACAAGCAATGGGTATAAGAATGTCGAAAGGCGATTGGAAGAAGAAGTAAGATAGCATGGCAATCGATGATGCACTACGCCAGATAATCTGATATCCGCCGTCATAAGGATCCCCCATGGAGGCATACACGAAGGAAAGTCGCTCAAAGTCAATCTGCTTGTCGCATATAAGAGAGCTCGCAGCATTACAGGATATGTGGAGTAGGGTGGCCAAGTCGCGAACATAACTCGCCTGCACCGAGGGAACTATCAGATCCGCAAAAGAGTCGGTATGGAGAATAGCGCTGAATTCCTCAAATAAAGGGCAGACCTCATGGGAACCAAAGCGGAAGACATAAAGGGAGGGATCCCAGCACTGAATTGCAACTCGAAGCAAGCCTTCATTCAGAAACATTCAGCGGAAGGAAAAGAGATCGTTTAGTCTGAAACACTCAAAATTTAGCTTATCAATACCAGAGAGGGTATCCATCCATGGGAAAAGAATTTGGGACCTAATGGGGGCCATTTGGAAGAGGAGAGAAAGAAAGAAGAAAGTGTTTTGTGGAGTTTTTAAGAGAGAAGGGTATAAATAGAAGTGGATCTGCCCAGAGTACAGGGCGGCATTCAATAAAGTGGAATGACACTCAAGAAAGTACCACGCGGTAGTGAATGCCGGTGCGGCAGTCGTTGACTACCGCAACGGCAATCACTGAGTGCCGCAGAGGCCTAATCGAGTGCCGTCTGGAGTTTCATTTTTGGCCAGAACCTGTTTGTAACCATTTCAGCCCACCTGCAAACAAAAAAAATGAATATAAACAATAAAGCGTGCGCATCATGCAGCTTATGCAACAAGACCAAGTTATGGTCACATTCATTCATTCACTCATTCATTCATATAAGGAAATAATAAAAGCAATAACATTCGAAGAAGTCATAAAAAGTGATAATAAAAGGACCAAACCATGGTCATCGCAAGAAGTAAAAGAAAAAGAAAAAGAAAAAGAAAAAGCAGTAAATAATGAAATGCAAAACCGAGTCATGATCACGATATAAAAGTATGCAGGAAATAAAGTCTGTGCGAGTGCCTATCCTACCCCAGCTATCCAATAGCCATCATCAAAATAAAGTGTATGAATATATACAGTCATCCAAATGTGTGCATGATCTCTCCAAAACATTTAAAAATAAAAAAAGATAATATGTGTGGTCAACCCCGACCCCAGCCTCTAGTCTGACGGGTCACACGTCTGAGGGGCTCCTCCTCTGACTCTGTCCTGCTCCCACCACCTCGGCCTCCACCTCTGCCTCCACTGTTGCCCCCGCCGCCACCTCCGCCTCGTCCTGCACCTCCAAGTGCACCGCTACCTCCAGGGGTATCGCTAAGGGGAAAGTCGAACTGCTAGAGCCGCTGCTGAAGCTGCTCCACCTGCTGGGACAGGACTCTGATCTCCTCCGTCTGAAAGAAGAGAGGATGAATCCAGAAAATGTTGAAAGAACAAATAAGATACTGAGAATAAAAGAATAAAGATTATACCTGGGCCCTCAACTGAGCCGCGGCAGTCGCCCGAGCTCCCTCAGCCTAAAAACAAGAACCGAGAATAAAGATTAGTAAAGTGAGAGACAATCAAAGTCAAAGTGAAAGGCGAGGATAAGTTTCTTACCATCCACTCTCGCCCGAGGACCCACTGCCGCACGCTGTGGGCATACGTCAAGCCCTCCTCTGCATAAGCATGCGGGACGACGTCATATTGAAGAGGAATAGTAGGGGCGCCCTGAGAGAGCTGGGGAATCGTCGTCGAGAACTACTCGCTGAACGAGATAGTCGACATGGTCCAATCCCACTCGGGTAAGACAGGAGGACGAGCAGCAGCAGGAACAGGATGCAAACAAAGAATTAAACATAAATAAAGAATGAAAGAGAGAGCTCAGAAAAGGATAAGGAAATCACATGCTCACCCGAGTCACTACCATTACAGGAAAGTTCGACATCAGCTTAGCAGCACGAAAAGCTGCGTATCCCGGGGGGGTCCACGAAGTCACGGACGCCCAAGCCAATCAGAGCAGTTTTAAGCGCATTACCCTGAAGCGTGTCCGTGGCTCTCATAGAATCTGGAGGAGGGTGTGGCATGAAGAATTCGGGAGTTACCAGAGACTGCCTAGTCACCCTCTCTCCCAAATACCACGCCCGGGCATCTGCCCATCTAGTACATGTCTCATTGGGTTGTACCCAGCCGACTGCCGGATCCCCACGAGAGCATCAGGAAGCACCCTAAGCCATGGCTGCCAATGAACGTGCTGCTCCCTCAGGTTCGTCAGGAAGTTCCTGAATGAAATAAAATCGTGGGCCCCAGTCTTCCACCCGACTCTATCCTTCGCCCATTTCAACCCCAAGGGCATGATGAGGGCGTCAACATGGCGTGTCTCAGGGGACATCATGCGAAGACACTCGTGGGACCAAATCTGCAATAAAAAAAGAGAAATTGAGGAGCCATGAGTCTCACAGTTTAAATAATTTCTGAGAGTGTAATAAACAGTAAAATAAAGAAGAGGGTGTACCTCCCACGCTCTCCAGAAGCCACTGGTGGAAGCTGGCATGTCCCGGGAAATCTCGCCCATATGCTTGTACAGGATAGCTAATCCTGCACCAGCCCAGTCATACTCGTCAATCCGGTTTAGGTGCTCCAGAGACGCTACTAGGGAAACAGAGACATGGTCACCCTTGGTGCTCAACAGAAAGCACCCCAGCATATACATAAGAAAGCCCCGGGTCATCTGCTCGTCAGTGAAGCCCTGCTGACCCCGAAACCTATCCATGAACCATCTGGCTGTGACCAAGAACTCCTCCGGGACCACTCCTAGTAGTGTCTCCACCTGGTCCCACTCTGTGTCCGCACGATGCCGCAGACGCTCCCCTCCGAAGGGGTTCCCCGTAATCATCGAGAAGTCGAGCGGGGTCAGGGTCATTTCCCCAAAATCAAAGTAGAACGTGTTAGTGGTGTCCCACCAATGCTCCGCTAAAATATGTATCTGTCGAAGATCGTTCGAGCTCTTCATCAAGAGCTTGACGAAATCTCTGAAGCCAGCAACAGTGATAAGACCCTTCACCGTCTGAGTCAGCTCCCCGAACCACTCAAAGCCGTGGGCCAAACTCTCGTGCCCTTTTAGCACGTCGGGCGGAAGCTGCAAAAGTTGAAGAAATTCAATATCAGCAAAAGAAATAAAAATGGAAAGAATGGAACAAAGTAAGTATGAATAAAGGGTAAACAATCCAAAACATGTCATTCATATTTCTGAAAGGGTTTTCATTGTTATACAATCGTAAGATTCGAAAAAAGGAATAAAAGGGAATGAATAAAGGATACGAGTAGTTGAAACAATCTAAACACGGCATGCATATTTCTGAAAGAAGTTCCCATATGTTGGTAAGGTCTGAAAATAGGAATAAATGGAAATGAATAAAATAAAAATCAATTAAAAGAGCAGTTGAAGCAGTCAGGGGATTCCTTTCTTTGTAAAACTTGGTATTTGTATTCATGAGAGAATGTATAATTTTGATTTATTGGCATACATCGCACCCATGTGGATATGAGAGGGAAAAAAAAGAAATAATGAATGAAAAAGGCCGCAGGCAACGCTCAGAAGATTCATAAGCATAAACAATCACGATTATAGGGGATGTGTGAAGTTAAATTCATAGACTTTTTTAGAAAGAAGCAATAAAATAAGTTGAAGTTTAACATGGTATGCATGAAACAATTTGAAAAGTTTTATAGGGACGAGAATCGCATTGCATGGGAAGCATGGGGAGTTTTGTCGTGCACTACTTTCATACAGGATCAAATAAGGTCACTACATTCATTCATGAGGTTTATAAGGAAATAACTGAAATGAGAAGGAACGAGTGAAAGCGCGTATACCTGTCACTGAAACGCTCACGCGGATAAGTGCTTGTTCGGGTCCCAGAGCAGGAAGGAAGGATCAGAGTGGGGAGTGGTCGTGTACTTAGCCTTCTTCTTGCTCCTCGAGCCGCTAGCCATGACCTGTTAAAGAGAGAGAGAACGAGACATCGTTTCTTTTGAAAAATCGAGAAAACAACTAAAATAAAGAAAATAACGAAGCTTGGATCCAAGGAAACTTACCTATGGATCCCTTGGATCAATGCGAGAAAAAGAAGAAAAATCTCCAGAGAGCTTCGGATTGGAGATATTGTGAGAAGTGAATGAAAAATGAATTGAAAACCTTCGATATAAGCCCTCTGCCGCTTAGAACGGCACTCTAGAAACTGTGCACGGCAGTCTATGAACTGCCGTGCGACACTCACTAAGTGCCGTAACGGCACTACGTGGCTGCCGTACGGCAATCATGGACTGTCACATTTTCAGGCGTGTGCCGCAAGTATGGCGGTTTAAGTGCCGTTGTTTTCCTCCCAAAATTCAAAATAAACCCCAAAATTTGAATTCAAACCCCCTGATTTTGCCCACTTTTGGCACTTTCACCCCCGAATAATATTTTCGTGATGTTTTATCCCTAATTTGGAAATTTGAAATAAACTTGGGTCTGATTGACCCCTGATTTGGAAATTTGAAGTAAAATTTGGGTCTGATCGATCCCCGATTTTGAAGATAAATTTTTTTTTTGAAAAGTGAGTCTGTTGACCCCTAAATTTTGAATTAGATTGAATATTAAGTCTGGACTCCAAATTTCAAAAAGATTGAATTGAATTTGAGTCTGTTTGACTCCCGTTTTAATCTGAAGGTGGTTGCCCCGCTGTTAAGAGTGTAACAGATTTATATTCTCGGTCTTCGTAACAGATCTACATCGATCCTCTGGTTGAGGGTGTAAAGGATTTACGTTCTCAGTTTTCACAATAGATTTGCGTCAATCCTCGTTTTGAGAATATAACAGATTTATATTCTCGATCTTTGTAACAGATTTACGTCAATCCTCTGGTTGAGAGTGTAACGGATTTACATTCTCAATTTTTGCAACAGATTTGCGTCAACCCTCGTTTTGAGAATATAACATATTTATATTCTCGGTCTTCTTAACAGATTTACGTCGACCCTCGTTTTGAGAGTGTAACGGATTTACATTCTCGGTTTTTGCAACAGATTTGCATCAACTCTCGTTTTGAGAATATAACAGATTTATATTCTCGGTCTTCGTAATAGATTTATGTCGATCCTCTGGTTAAGAGTGTAATGGATTTACATTCTTGATTTTTGCAACAGATTTGCGTCAGCCCTCGTTTTGAGAATACAACAGATTTAAATTCTCGGTCTTCGTAACAGATTTACGTCGACATTCATTTTGAGAGTGTAACGGATTTATATTCTCGATTTTCGCAACAAATTGGCTTCAACTCTCGTTTTGAGAATATGACAGATTTATATTATCGGTCTTCGTAACAGATTTACGTCAATCCTTTGATTGAGAGTGTAACGGATTTACATTCTCGATTTTCGCAACAGATTTGCGTCAACCCTTAATTTTCAATCGAAAGCATCTTCTTAGCCCCTGCGACAGACTTTACATCGGTCAAAAATTCGGTAATCATCTCTAACCAACGCATCATGTAATGTGTGTCATATGTAGAGAAGACATGATATAGAGTGAGCATGGCGTTTGCATAATCAGGTCTATTCAAAGAATATCATTGCATAGCATGTGCATCACGACAGGATAGGTGCATCCATCCGTGTGACTACTTGCGCTTGTGTGTGTTTGACCCTTGCCCGGACTACGTCTTGGTCTGATTCTTGAATGGATATGTAGGCAACTCATCATCGAGCACGACCAGCGTGAACCATTGTCACGCACATGTTCTCTTTTTGCAACGCATTTTGTTTTTACCTAAATCTGACGGTTTGGTCAAAGGCTTGTCTTCACACAGGCTTCAGCATTAATTTGTGACACGCGTTGCTCCACAAACTCTGTCGAAGAGGGACAAATAGTAGACACCCCAATTTTGACCAAATATCGAATTAAGGGGAGTACAACCTCTACGATTCGATGATGACAAGCGTCCGATTAATCTAGGACTTCCAAAGATGATTCAATCTCTTCCGAAAGCTCTTGCAATTCAAAAACAAAAAGGAAAAAGAAAGAAAAGGAAAGACAGAAGAAAATGGCGCACAGTGACCTCTGCGGCAGTCACGGGCTACCGGACGGCAGTTCATGGAGTGTCGTGCGGCATTCTATGAGTGCCTTTAATTCTAGAAAATGCCGCGAAAAAATGAAATTTTCAAAACTGGACGGCAGTCTGTAAAACTTCTCCGACATTCATTGAATGCCGTTACGGTACTCACTGAGTGCCACTCCAGCACACACTGAGTGCCGCAATGGCACTCACTAAATGCCGCCTTTTTGTAATAGCCAGCTGTAAAACAACACACTTTGTACCTTCAAGAAAGGACATCTGGGGCAAGGGTTTTGCCCCTGAAATGGCTGGAATACCCCTCCAAAATCTACCTATATAAGGAAGATGTATATCCTACTACAAAGGGACTTGGAATATTAGAATGTTAGGATCCCAATATTTATTTTCCTTCACAATTTTCCAAATTAAGAGAGTAATAGAGAGATTTGTTTGGAAGAGTTAGAAGAAGAGTTTGATCATTACTTGGAAGGCCTTGAAGAAACTAAGAAGTTGAGGATACTCAGAGGTAAAACTCTAAACTAATTAGTTCATTTAGTAATTCAATCACAATATTTAGATACTTAGGATCTTTTACACATTTTCAAAACTTCTCTTCCCACCTCATTTCATCACACACCATATATATTGTGATTGAACTTTCATCTCATTAGTTTGGATCAAAGTAAGTTTAGTGTTTGAAGCTTAAAATAAATCTTGAAATAGAACCTTGGTCTTTTTTTTGCTTGTGTTTGTTTAGATTCATGAGACTTTCAATGTCTTATTTGAATCTTAGCATTCAAAACCCAATATTCTCATGAACTTATGATTTATGTGAGGATTGAGGTTGATTTTAGTATATGGAGTCAATGAGTCCAAACTTCATCTATAGTTTGAACTCATTACTTTGAGGATTTATGAAGTCTCTTATACTTCATTGAAATCCACAAGTTCAAATGTCTTTAGTCTCCAATTACCATCAAATGTTAGGAGAAATAATTTGAATCTAAGCCTATCTTCATGGTTTAGGTTCCTTGTCTTGAGGCTTTATGAAGTTTCTTCATACTTCATTAAAATCCATGAGTTTAAGAGTCCTTAGTCTCCAATGACCATCAAATGGTAGGAGAAATAATTTAGCTTAAGTCCATCTCTAGGGCTTAGGCTAATCCTTTTCTTAAAGTTTTGTGAAGTTCTTCATACTTCACTAAGACCTACATGTGTGTGTGTCCTTAGTATTCAATGACCATCAAGTGGTAGAAGAAATGGTTTAGGTTAAGCCCAACTTCATGGTTTAATAGTTGGGGTTAACAAATGAAAGTTGAACTTGAACAAATGGTGTAGTGAATTCAATGACCACCTTTGATCAAGGATTTTTAGTTCAAAATCAGACTGTTGGAACTGAGTGAAACCACTTGGAGAGTGTCTATAACACAAAGTTTTACCACTGTAATTTTTTTTTTACTAGATTTCATGTTTAGAATGGTTTGGTCATGAGTTTTGTGAGATAACAATAATCTGTCCAGAATTCCTGAAAGGCAACACCCTTTTAAAACTAGTAAATCAGAGTCCTAACAAAGTATTTTCAAACTAAAATAAATTTTTCTATGAGTTTAATGTGTTAGGAAGATACTTTCTAATTTTTTTGCTAGTTTTAGAAAATCATACAAGATCTCTGGACAGAGAGTTGTAAGCCTCTGTGTGACGTCTGGTTTTGCCCATTTCCCAGAGATTTAACCGTTCAAACCTTGATTTTCTTTTTGGGTTAGAAACTAGACTCACAGAGGCATAACATACTCAAAAATCATCAAGATCCAACCATCGGAAGCATGCTTTCTATTTTCTTGAAGTTCAGGTCTACTCTCTGGAATTTCCAGAATGTAGTGACAGATTTAATCAACTTTGTAAATAAAGGTTCAAATGATCTTTTCTTAACCTAGGGTCCATACTATGCTTTAATAATTATTGAGTAAGCTTAAAACTAGAAGCTAAATGATCCAAACCAATGAATAGTTTATAGCTCTATTTCATTCATACTCATGTGTTCATGTGCATTCATCCACGTAGACTGATATTTGAAAATAGAATTCACCTTGTTTTAAGACTTGTTGCTTAGGATTTAGTGATGTGTTTTGTTTAAAGTATGTGAACTAACTATTTGTTTTGTAGCGCTTTCGAGGTACATTTTCTCAATCCTTTCTCTAGTTTTGTTTATTTCTTGATTTTATTGATTCCTCGACTCCATGTATGACACCTTAGAACTAGGATTTGCCTTATATGTATATATGTGATTAGAGACTCTTTTTTAGGATTTTCTTTTATTTGCATGCATTGCACGTTTAATATTCGCGGCTGGATCCCGGGTAAGTTCTCTAGTTCTTTGCTTTGCATATCATGATTTGCTTGCTAAATGAATTACTTGATTTTGAATAATATTTTATCGTTAGCAATCTTGCACCCTTTTAGACATGCTTTTGTAATGTATGTATATTCATATGTATTAGTTGAGGGCATATTTAGATTAATAAATCGATTAAAAAGATGTTGAGTAGAGGCCTATCGCAAGATAGAATGAGAGAGGGTGCTTTAGTCCGACCGGCTCCTTCCTCTCTCATTCCATAATCCCTGGACCTAGTTTATCTATGGTTTCGCAAAGGATCAGTTATTCTTAAAACGGTTTCTTAATTTTTCCTTCTAAAAAAATTAAGTGGTGACTCGTGTTTTGTATTTTAAAATTGAAAAAAGTTTTAAATGAAAAGCTGTGGGTAAAAGAAAAATTGCGATATCCACATCTGCCCGCAGTGGACTTATTGCTCTGTTGCAGTACAACTTTCTGGGCAGCCTGGTATCTGGTTACCTGGCTTACATGCTACTACTTTTTTTATGTTCCTGGCCGAGTGGTTCGTCAGTACGGATTTCTCCAAGATGTTATTGAGGACATTACCACAGATTTTACGAGAAGTTCGGTCATGCGTTCTTCAACCGTGAAAGCTTTTGCTGAGGCTTGGCATGACAGGGTGGCGGCTCCCTTTCCAAGATTTCCGATTTCAGTCGTGCCTACTACTGAGTACCTTTTGCTGATCCAGACCCTGGCTGAGAGACAGATTCCATAGACATACATAGATGAAATCACAACAGGACAGAGCTTTATTTTACAAAACTTCTAACAAGTCTTGTCTACTTTCCTGCGCCTTTGAATGTGATTTTCTTCTTTTTCTTTCCAAAGAATGTTTTTATGCTTAGAAAATGTTCTAACATGTTCAATCAAAGGATTCACTCTTTCGATCTATCTTTAGGTTACGAAAATCATCCTTTCAAAGTCTTTTCTTGGTTTTCTGTTACTTTGCTTTGAGTCTTGCTTAGAGCTTTAATCATTCTATACCATGAATTCTCATTTATTCCTTTATAGTACTTATTTTGATAGCCAGGAGATCCAGAGACGGGTTTAAGGTAAATATCTAGGTTCTTTTGATAGAAAACGAAGTTTGCCCCTGGTTATGAGGCTCTGAAGTGGTTCTAAGCAAATACAAGTTTGCCCTTAGTTTAGCACAAGGGTTTTCTTTAGGTCTTTCGTGGACCGAAGGCTCTTAAAGAGCCTGCCTACTTATCCCTGAGTGGGTATCAGGTCCTGAGTAGTTCGGTTTAAGGCTTGACGGAAGGTGCCACTCGGGTAATTATTAATGACCAAACCAAGCAGGTTGCATACGTATCTCCAAGTGGGAATCAGGTCAAGCGTAGTTCATCTACATAAGAAGTTTTGAAAGGAACGGTTTCAAGCAAAATATTTCTTGAGGTGATCGAGGTTAATCGGCTGTTTAAATTCAACCCCGTCTAAGCCCATAAGATAGGCAGCCCCTCCAGAAAGAAGAGTGTATGGCCCGACCCAATTGGGTTTGAATTTTCCTCTGGGGTCATAAACAGGCACTTTTAGTTCTTTGAGGACCAGGTCGCCCTCAGCAAGCTTCCTTGGGCGAACCTTTTTGTTGAAAGCATGAGCTACCCTCTTCTGATATCCCCGAGTATGGTTTATTGTAGCCAACATTTTCTCATCGAGCAACATCAACTCCTTATAGCTTCCCCAGATCCATTCTAATTCGGTTACTTCACACTCCGCCAAACTCGAAGAGAGGGTATTTCTACCTCAATTGGAAGGACCGCCTCCATCCCATAAACCAACGAATACGGTATAGCCCCTGTAGAAGTTCTCACAGAGGTCCAGTATTCCCATAGTGCAAACGGCAGTTTCTCGTGCCAATCCTTATACGTGCCTACTGTTTTCCCCAAGATTGCTTTAAATTTTTTATTTGCTGCTTCGACCGCCCTATTTGTTTGCGATCTATACGGGATGACTGATGACGGGTGATCTAGTATTTCTTTAAGACCGGGATGACTTTACCTTGGAAATGAATGACGTGATCCGAAATAAACTCATTTGGGACCACATATCTACAAATTTTGTTTTTCTCTATGAAGCTCACCACATCTTTAGCCTTCAAAGTCATGTACGACGCAGTCTCCACCCACTTAGTAAAGTAATCAATTGCCACAATTATGTACCGGTGTCCATTGGAGGCTTTTGGAACTATTTTGCCGATGATATCAATACCTTATACAGAAAATGGCCAAGGCGCAATCATGCTATAGAGTTGGGATGGCGGGGTATGCATCAAATTTGCAAGGATCTGGCACTTGTGGCATCTTCCGACATACTCACAGCAATCATTGTCTAAGGTTGTCCAGTAATACCCTTGCCGAATTATCTTCTTTGCCAACATATGCCCGTTCATGTGGGGTCCACAAACTCCTTCGTGTATTTCCTCCATCATTCTCTTAGCCTCCTTTCCATATAAACACTCCAAATTATACCTAGTCTACGATTTCTTCCACAGTTTATCTGCATAGATCACAAATTGGGCAGAGAATCTTTGAATTGCCTTCCTGTCCTTCTTTGAAGTTCATTCGGGGTACTTTCCTTTCTTAATGAAATTCCAAACATCCTTGTACCAAGGCATTTCACCTTTATCTTCTAGGGCTGCGATCATCTCAAATGAAGGTTGGTTCCTTATTTCTATGGATAGTGGGATCATGATGACTCCTGAGGGGATTTGTATCATTGAGGCTAAAGTTGCTAGGGAATCAGCTAACTAGTTCTCTTTCACGGGGAAGGTAATAGAATGATATCTTCTTGAACTGTACTTTCAAGCTCTCAAGATAGTTATGGTAAGGTCTCAACTTCTCATGCTTTACCCTCCAATCACCCTGTACTTGGGATATGATCAAGTTAGAATCTCCGAAAACATCACTCCTCTCAACCTTTAAGGCTAATGCTGCTTTCATCCCAATTATGCATGCTTCGTACTCCGTCGTGTTGTTGGTTGAATTGTACTTGAGCTTGACGGCTAATGGGATAGAAGTTCCATTGGGTGCTACAAGGATGATTCGAACCCCATAGACTAATTGATTGGCTGCCCTATCGAAATACATTTTCCACGGATTTTCCTCTATCCCCATCACTCCTTCATCCGAGAATCGAAACTCACCCTTTTCCTCCGATTCTATCGCAAGATTGGCAGGTTTTCGACGACAACTCTCCCTTTCACGGATTTGGCAGTGACATACTTGATATCAAACTCAGCTAGCATCATGGTCCATCTGGAAATCCTACTGGTCAAAATAGGTTTTTCAAATAGTTATTTGAGTGGGTGCATTCGGGATATTAGGGTTACGGGAAAGGCTAACATGTAGTGCCGAAGGCGATGGGTACACCAGACTAAGGCCCAATAGGCTTTCTCTAAAAGTGAATACTTTAGTTCACCTCCAGTCATCCTTTTGCTTAGATAATAAATGGCCTTTTCCACGTGCCCCTCTTCTCTTTCTTAGGCCAACATACACCCCATCGAATCGTCGGACATAGAAAGGTATAGTAACAAAGGCCTTCTGGGTTAGGGTGGTGATAAGACCAGTGGGCTTTGGAGATGAGTTTTGATTTTATCGAAGGCTTGTTGGCATAGGGTATCCCACTCAAACTTCTTTCCTTTTCTAAGCAACCTAAACAGCGGGTCACATGTCAAGGTGAGCTTTGAGATGAAGAGGCTAATGAACTGTATTCTACCCAGGAATCCCCTCTCCTTCTCATTCTTCGGTGGTTGCATTTCGACTATGGCTTTTATCTTAGTTGGGTCCACCTCTATTCCCCTTGGGTGATAATGAATCCAAACAACTTCCCGGTAGTAACTCTGAAGGTGCACTTCTGAGGGTTTAGATCATTCTAAATTTTTTCAACCTCTCGATGAAATTCATCAGCCTCCAAGTGTCCTTTCCTCTCCTTAGATTTCACAATCATATCATCCATATACACCTCTGCTTCCTTATGGATCATGTCATGCAACAATGTAGTGGTGGCCCTCTGGTATGTCACCCCTGCATTTTTGAGTCCAAACGGCATTACTGTGTTAATACGTTCCCCAAGGCGTGATGAAGGTAGTCTTATCCCTATCCTCTAGTGCCATAAGAATCTGGTTATCCCGAGAACCTATCCATAAAAGACAAGAGTTCATGTCCCACGATGTTATCAACTAACACGTCGATAGGAGGTAAAGGGAAGTCGTCTTTAGGGCTCTCTTTGTTTAAATCTCGAAAACCAACGCACACCCTAACATGACCATCCTTCTTCGGGATCGGCACAATGTTGGCAATCCATTTAAGATACTTGGTGACCATCAAGAATCCAGCTTTTAACTGCTTTTTAACTTCCTCTTTTACTTTAAGTGCCCATTCAGGCCTCATTCGCCTCAATTTTTGTTTTATTGGTTTTGAGTTAGGAAAAAAGAGGATATGATGTTGGACTATATCTGGATCAATACCTGGGATATCACTATAAGACCATGCAAAAATATCTTTGAACTCATTTAATAGATTGATTAATTCTTTGCTTTCTTCATTGCTATGTATAGAGCCAGTAAAAATATTTTGGGGATTATCTTCATTTCCCAGTTTAATTGTTAGAGTGTCCTTAATGATTTTGCATGTAGATTCTTTTTCTTTTTCATTTAATTTTTGCAATTCGCTTGGTATTTTATAATTATCACATTCATCACATTCATTAAGCACATTCGAGTAGGCTGAATCAGTTATACTTTCATTAACTTTGTTTGGGGTGATTACAAAAGACATAGCAATAGTAAGATACCTCATTTGGGCCATTACAGACTCCGAAGAGGGGGGGATACTTATCACTAGACTCGAAAATCCATTCTTTGTTAACTCCTTTCTTTAGCTCCACGGTGTGGCAACCTGGCAAATTTTTTGTTCCCATCTCGATTTCTTCCTCATCCTCCGGTTCTTCTATCCCTACTTCATTTTCTTTGTCCTCATAATTCCCCTCGTCCTTTCCTAGCACACTTTCCATCATATCCTCAGCGTACTCTTCCCCAATCTTGGCTTCTGTGATCCCTTCGGTCTTGGTGCTTTCCTTATCCAACAGAGTCTGCATAGCCAGACTGTCCAGTATACCGATCCAATCTTTGACAGTGGCAGACTTCATGGGTACTTGCAAATGGGTCTTCATATTTAGAGAATTCATGGAGGAAGAAGATCTCAAACCCTAGCTTTACGCGATTGTCTTTCTGGTCCATCCATGGCTCTGGAAAGCCACAAAAGAGGAAATCTTCTCCTTCCTTCACAAAGTACCCATTGAGCGTTTTCTTATTCCAGGCCATTGGTGCATCAGCCGCTTTCTTCTTTTCCCCTAATTCCTTCTTCTATGGCTGATAACCCAGACCATGAGTGTGAGTCTGGGTGGGGATTCTCAGAAACTCTGGAAGACCTTGATGATTCTTTCCTAGTCCCATGCCCGGGAAGAAACCCATCTTCTTCATAATCTCGGCGACTAACGGCCTCGCATACTGATCGAAATATAGTGGCAGGAACTCCCTCGATTTTGCTTCCTCCAACATGTTAATAAACTCAAACCCTCCCAGATTTGTTTCTTCTTCTTGTAACTATACTTCCTGAACTAGTGCGCTTGACGAAGCTTCAGACAGGCAGACCTAACTATCCCCGAGGATATCGCAAACCTTGTTTTTCCAAATACACTTGACTTTCTGATGAATTATAGATTGTATTGCACCTAGACTGTCCAATCATGGCTTTCCCAGCAACAAATTGAAAGAGGCAGGGATATCGATGATCTGGAACTCGGCTTCTTTTTCTAAGGGCCTGACGGTGAGATTGAGGAAGATTATACCCATGACTGTCCTCTGGGTGTACTTGTCATACGCCCTTACCCTTTGCTCAGACGGGATGAAAGTTGACTCATCTAGACCCATTCGTTTGGCTGTTCAGAATGGGCATACGTTTAGAGCAGATTCGTTGTCAACAAGATAAACAGGTACAATATTCCTCAAGTATGAAACCGTGACGTACAGCGGTTTATTGTGAATGGACCCTCCGGGGGGTAGATCATTTGAGGAGAAGGTAATAGCCAGGGTTGAAATTTTTTCGATCATTCTTACGGGATCCTCCGGTGCTATGTTGGTGTAAACATCAGACTGATTCAGGGCATCCAGGACTGCCTGCTTGTGGCGTTTAGAAGTGATCAACAAGCCCCAGATGGTGATATTGGCCTGGGTTTTCTTCATTTGTTTCAGAGCCCTATCCTCCTCCTCTTTCTCATTCATCTTCCCTTTTCCTTTGTCCAACTCCCTCCCCAGGTGATCTTCCTCCAACTCATGTGGTTTAAAGTGTCTCCCCGACCGGGTTAGATGGCTGACTTCTTCTTTTAACCATAACTTGTCAATTTCCGAAGTGGCTTTCAAACTTTCTTCCCCCATTTCTGTCTCTTCATCACTTTCATACCATAGATCGTCTTCTACCTGACCCACATCCCGACCATCTGCTTTGTTAACCTCTTGAGCCGACCAATCCATTTGCTTTGTCATTTCCTCTTCACATTTTCCTAACTGGTTTTCCAGGGTGCATTAGATTCTTTCAGTGGCTGGTATGGTTTCCTCGGTTCCCCAACTTTGGTGATCAACTTGGATGGATTGAAGGTTATCTCCTCTAACCCCAAGAAATAAAGGCCTTATAGCAGTGGTACAGCATGATGATTCGACAGCGGATTTCTAGTAACATTTAGAGCTTTGACAGGCAATTCCAATATTACCTTGTTATCAATGAGATCTTGGATTTCATGCCTCAACCTTGTGCACCGATCTATAGCATGACCCTTTTGTTGGTAAAAATTGTAAGAGAGATCCTCTTGAAAGCTTGGCAGAAGCAGATTTGGTGAAGGTCGAGGCTCCAATGGGCGAAGATGCCCTTTTGCCATCAGTCTATCAAGGGCGGTTGACAGTGATACCCCCAAGTCTGAGAACTTCCTTGGCTGCTTGTCCCCTCCCTTCCTTGTTACATCAAATTTCTTGTCTGGCTCGCTCACTGCATTGACATCGGTGGAGCCAGAGTGACCCCCTGAATGTCCTCCATTTGACCCATAGCTTAGCCTCCTATACCTATTCGATTGCTCTTCTTTCTTGATCACTCCTTCCTAGTTCGCGTCCTCTATCCTTGTTCCCACGTAAAAGACTTCAACGAAAGTGTTAATTCACTAAAACCTCATCTTTTCCTGGTACACCAGTTGGAGATTCTTCATTAACATCCGGATCTGCTCTTTTTTAGACGGCCGTTGCACCATCTTGGCTACTTTTCCCCTCCACCGACTCAGGTATTCGGTGAACGATTCCTTGCTCACCTGCCTAGTGGTTTCCAAATCCCAGACTGTGACATCCAAGTCTTGATTGTACTCATTTTATGCCACAAACGCTTTAACTACCTCTTTCTAGACCCTAGTCTTGCTTGGTTCGAGTGTGAGGTACCAGGCCAAGGCAGCCCCAGTTAAGGTTTTCTAAAATAAGACAGCCATCATGGTTGTGCTCAATCCACTAGGATGGAAAGCTCCGATGCACATCCTCACATGGCTATGAGGATTCCCTGTCCCATCAAACTTGTCAAAAATCGGCATTTTAAAACTGACAGGCAGCGTCTCACTAACCCCATCGTACAACCCTTCTAATTCCAGCAGATAAGTATCAACCCCCTGAATTTTGCACATCACCCTCTCCAGTTTTTCTACCTTCTCAGCCATTACCCTTTCTTTCTCAGTCTTCTCCCTTTCTCTATTAACTCATAGTACATCAGCCCTCTGTGCTTCTTAATCATTAAACCAGTCTTCTTCCCTTACCGTAGGAGGGAATGGGTCGACAACTTGTGGAATTGCGGGTGGCGGCAGCTGATGTGACATTGCCTCTATCATGTTCATCATATGGTTCATGTTCTTAGCATGTCGTCTCATGTGTTCTTCCTGTCGTTCTACTATTGCCCTCAGTTCTTCTACTTCCCCGGTATTCCCCTCATATGCCATTTCAGTGTTACTTTCTCTCCTCACTAACCTTGCTTTGGGACCTCTAAACCAGACAATGCCCGAACCGAATGCTATTTTTGCCCTACAAAAGAATTTTTCATTTTGTCATTTTTCTTTTTCCTTTACTTTTATCCTTTTGTTTTTATTTGATTGTATTGATTGCAAATACTTGATGAAACATTTTATGAATGGTTCATATGCAATGCATGTGTGTGTGTGTGTGTGTATGTGTGTGTGTGTGTTCCTATTCTATATGCAAAAGAAAGGAAAATTCTAATCCATATAAGCACATAAACTTATAAAAATCTTCATCCATGTCAAGTATGCCAATTTTTCTCCTCAGTGTGATCCTTATTATCTTTTAAGATGAAGTTCAATTTGAAAAGGCATTTCTTTAGATGACGAGATCTTTCAAAACATAATTCTCAAGAATTCTGAACCTTTTATGAGGATAAGAAAACATTTCTCAACAAAGATGGTTGGATTGAAATTCTGTTTTGAAGTTCATTTGAAAACAATTCTCCAGATTTTTGGATTCTTCTTTTTGAAGACGATCATGTGAAAATACACTTTAGCAAAGATTAGTTTTGGGGCTTTAATCAAAAGTGAATTTCAAAGATTTTTTAAAGAACGATTGAAACTTAAGATGGAAAAATCCGTTTGCTTTTTAGAAGTGGAGTTAAAATCCTTTGGGTAGAAGGATCACATGATCGGATTATCACCATACTTTCATGAATTTGGATATATACAAGGTCAATGATGCTTAGCTAAATATGAAATAAGAGATATAATCTTATAATCACGATTCAGCATGTTCTCAAATGTCATAGGACATGAAGAGGAATTGCTCAAAAGTGATCAAGAGATTATATATCCTTCATCAAGCAAGTATCGTCATCATCTCAAGTAATTCCCTCTAGGCATACAAGACTTCCTATCATATAATCCTAATCAAGAATTCATTTCCTAGGATTGAAAGGTTCTATAGAAGCTATCATGCAAAGACCAGGTTTTGGTCAAATAAGGGACCCTTGACACACATTCGATAGGATGCTTCATGTACCAACACATGGTACAAGATCAAGGGTGATCACACAGTCCCATGACAACTTGACCGACCGGGTTGCCCCAAGCCTCCAAGGACGTAGTTCCATGCAATCGACTGGCTAGACATGCAAGTGAAATGTAACAAGCACACAAAGATTGATTAATTCGATTAAAAGGATGTTTTTAAGTCTAAGCCTCGAGTGAACCCAAAATCAGGAATTATGGTCTTGCGAAACCAGAGATTCTGGGTTCGATCCCCAGCAGAGTCGCCAAATTGTGGATATCGCATTTTTTCCTTACCCATAGCTTTTTAAAATTTCTTCAAATTTTAAATTCAAATACGAGTCACCAATTAATTTTTAAAAGGGAAATAAGAAACCATTTTAAAAGCTAATTGATCTTTTTGGAAACCAGAGTTTCTAGGTCTGGGGATTATGGAATGAAAGGGAAAGGAGCCCAACGGACTAAAATACCCCCTCTCATCCTATCTCACGATAGGCCTCTACTTAACATCCTTTTAATCGAATTATTAATCTAAATGTGCCCTCTACTAATACATAGATATAGATATACATTGCAAAAGCATGTCAAAAGGATGTAAGATTACTAATGGTAAAAATAGCATTCAAAATCACATAATTCAATTATCAAGCAATATGATATGCAATAGGGAACAAGAGAACTTACCCGGGATCCAACAGCGAATATGAAAACGTGCAATGCATGCAAATAATACCCAAAAGGGGGTCTCTATTTCATAGATACAAATAAAACAAGACATATTTCTAAAGTGTCACACATGGAGTTGAAAATCAGTTAAAATCAAAGAATACAATGAACTAGAGAGGGGTTGAGAAATCATACCTCAATAGCGCTATAAAACAGAGGGTTAGCTCACATGCCTTAATTAAGATGTGGTATGAAATTCTAGATAACATTCTTAAACTTCTATCTTAAATCTATCAAGTATGAAAGAATTGACATAATCATGAATTCCTTCTAATTAGTTGGAAATGCATCATTTCTATAGATATACAAGTCTCAACTAGGAGCCAATGTAATGTCCATAAAGATATGGTGTAGTCCCAACATGGTCACAAGGAGCTCACAATTAGGTTCAATGAAGTGCAATTTAATCCCAACACAAAAATGGATTCTAATTACAAGGATCAACCTACATGGATGAATGCATATGCATACATGAACATGAACAAGGGTACGCTATGAACTATTCATTGATTTGGATCATTTAGCCTCTGGATTTAAGCTTAATTAACTATTATCAAAGCATGGTTTAAACCTTGGGTCATAGGAAAGTCATTTGGGCCATTATTTGCAAAGTTTATCAAATCTACAACGTAATTTAAGAAATTACAAAGAGCAGACCAGATTTTGAAAAATAGGAAAAGCATAGATCCCACGGTTTGATTTCAATGATTTTTTGACATAAGTTGCTTCTGTGAATCTAGTTTCAAACCCAAAAAGAAAAATTAAAGATCAACGGTTCAATCTCTGGGAATTAGACAAAAAACCAGACATCACTCAGAAATTTATAACTCTCTGTCCAGAGATTTTGTTTGATTTTCTAAAAATAGTAAATAAATCCCAATGCCTCTAATATTCTTAGGAGATCTCATTAACACATTAAACTTCATAGAAAAAATTATTTGAAGTCAAGCATGCTTGATTAAGGCTCTGATTTACTCATTTCAAGAAAGTGTTATTGTTCTGAAATTCTGGACAGATTATGGTTGCTTCACAACACTCATGACCAAGCCATCTTAAACATAAAATCTCATCAAAACAAAAATCATAATGCTAAAATTTGTGTTATTGACACTTTCCAATTGGTATCTTTCAATTTCAATGGGTCATTATTTAATTAAAAATCTTTGATCAAAAGTGGTTTATGAATTCACTGCACCATTGTCGAGATCATCTTTTATTTGTTAACTCTACCTACCGAGCCATGGAAATTGGCTTAACGCAAACTACTTCTCCTTCCACTTGATGGTCATTGGAGACTAAGGACACTTATACTTATAGATTTCAATGGAGTATGGAGAAACTTCATGAAATCTCAAAATAATGAACCTAAACTATGGAGATAGGTTTAGACTCATTGACCAAACATGCAAAAATCAACCTTAATCTTCTTGTAAATCATAAGTTTACAAGAAGATTAAAGGATTCCAAGTCAAGGGATTCAAGTAAGACATTGAAGGTCTCATGAATCCAAAAGTGACAAGCAAGAACAAAATGGAGATATAAGGGGTAGACTCAAATGATAGTTCAAATTGAATTCATCTTAGAAGACTTATTTCTACGTTAAATCCATGGTTGTTTATGATCCAAACCAACAAGCATAAAATGAAAGTTCAATCATAATTCAAGTGGTGTATGATGAAATGAGGTGGGAAGAGACTCTTTGAAAATGTGTAAAAGGATGATTGAACCTAGATTAAAGACTAATTAGTCTAGAGTTTACCTCCAAATTATCCTCAACTTTCTGTGATTTTGAAGGCATTCCAAAAGGTTAATCAAGCTCTTCTTTCAACTCTTGCAACTCCTTAATTTTCTCAATCTTCTCTAAGATTTTCTAACCATCAAAATTTGAGAGATTCAAAGTTCAAAAACAAAGAAGATTCAAGATCAAGATTCAAGCCTAAAAATTGAGATGCTTTTCAAGCCCAAGATGGAGATTCAAGACCCTTTGTAATGGGATATTCATCCCCTATATATAGGAAAATTTTAGAGGGTTATTTTGGTAATTTCAAGAGTAAAACCCTAATCCCGGATGTCCTTTTGATGGTACAAAACGTACTATTTCAAAGCAGACTGCTATGAAAATGCGGCATTCAGTGGAGTTGGAAGCGGCACTCGGTAAGTGCCAGAACGGCACTCACTAATAGCCAGCGTGGCATTCACTGAATGTCGATGCGACACTCAATGAATGTCGCGGACAACTCTGCGAACTGTTGTGTTTTCTGGATTTTTGATTTTCACGGCATTAGGTGTGTTTTTGCGGCTATCAGTGAAAGCCGATATGGCACTTACTGACTGTCGGTCCGGTATTTAGGGAGTGCTGCAGCGGCACCGCGTGACTGCCGCAAATTATGCCATGTGCCGTTTTCTTCTATCCTTCCCTTTTCCCTCTCTTTTTCTTCCTTCTTTCTTTTTGTCTGAATTGAAGAGCATTTCAAAGAGCTTGAATGACCCTGGAAGTCTTAGGTTTGTTCGGACATTGTCATCATCGGACTTGGAGGTAATACTCCCCTAAATTCAACATTTGGTCAAAATCGGAGTGTCTACACTATGTGGTATATATACACAGCCAGCAATTTAATCCCTGACCTGAAGTCACAAATATGCAAAGCGAGAGCAGATGCGGAGTCACATGTGGTTCTTTAAATTGTTTTCTTTCCTTTTCACGGTGGGTAGTACTTCCCTTGCACTCCACCTTCACCCAAACTGAGAAAACAATAAAAATGAGTTTAGTTGTTTGCCCCACAAAAAAAAATTAATAGAAAGAAAAAAGCATTGTTCGATAGCAAAGTAAAATCGCATTATCTGATATCAATTGTAAAATCCTATTCTGATAACAAAGTAAAATCACTTCTATTGTTGGTTTCTATCTGGTGATCAATTGTCTGATATAGTCATAAATTTTTGGCCAATTAAAATTGCATCCATATTCCATTAGAATTTAGAGCTCAAAAATAAATTTGAGAATATAGACTCACCTCTTCGTCGGCCTTGTTCCTGTGATTGCTCAAATAGTTAAATTTCTAATGACATGAATAGCCAAACAGAAAAAGCTAGTAAAATGACAAAACCCACACAGGCACTTAATGACCCCCCTTGAAATCAAAAGCATTACGTTCAGGATTATATTTATATGGTTAAATTTAAAGCGAACCAAGAAAAGTAAAAATGAACTGGAAGATTAAAATGAGCTATTTAAAGTGAGTAGCAGAATGATGATAAAAATCCCGAGAACAAATTGTTGCAATAGTATATGAGTTCTGTCAACTTTTCTGAGGATCTGAGATATTTGGACCACATTAATTAGGCCTAAAAATATTTGAACAAATTGTTACAGGGAATAAAATAAGATAGGAGCCAAACATCAATCCTCATAATTAATTAAGCCTGAAAAAAATCAGTTCCTACAATTCATTATTGCGATTGAAAAATGTATTCTTGAACCAAACAGAGGATAATGAAAAGAAAGGCCCAAAAAAAAAATTACTTACATAGATGGTAGAAGTGTATTTCTCAACATCTCTCAAACCCAAAATCTGTCAAAAAAGGTGCAATGTATATGATGTTTACCCTTGCTTAAACCATGAATCAAACATAGGATTATGAAAAGAAAGGCCCAAAAAAATTACTTACATAGATGGTAGAAGTGTCTTTCTCAACATCTCCAAAACCTAAATCTGAAATAGAGTACAATTCCGGTAGTGGTCTGTGGTGGTGGTCGGTGGCAATGGTATGTGGTGGTCATTGCTGGAGGCGGTGGGAAGTGAAAGACAAGAAAGAGAAAAAAAAAAAAAAAAGGAAAAAAAAGAAAAGAAAAAAGAATTAGGATAAGAACAACAAAATAAAGCTTCCACAAACAAAATTAATCCCTAAAATTAAAAAGAACAACGAAATTAGGTTAAGACTTCTTACCAATAAAGCTTCCACAAACGGAATTAGTGCCCAAAATTAGGGACTGAGAGGCACTGTGAGGGTTTAAAGAGACAGAGAGAGATAAGGGTTTAGAGAGAGAGAGAGAGAGGGGGGGGGGGGGGGGGGGTCAGTCATCGTTGGTTGAGGGCAAAGAGAGTGTAGACACCCCATTTAGTAGATCACAGCTTGGTAGTTCACGATGATTGAAAAAAAAAACTCGAAAGGACTCCAATAGTTTAGTTCCATCTCTCAGAATGCTCAAAAAATGACCAAAATGCCCCTAAAAGCCCAAAAGCTCCCAGATTTGGAGCCAAAGTTTCTAGAAACATACTATGGCATAAGAAAAGTAATAAAATGAGTTTTAAAATAAAATCGGATGAAAATGTCAGCTCCCAGAAGTCCTAGAAGTTCCCAGAAAGTCCCCTTGACCGGTTTGACCAAGGTTTGACCAAAATCATCTGAATTTGCCCAAAAGTATCATTTTAGATTATGTGAAAAGTACTAAAACAAGTTTTATAAGAAAATCGGATGAAAATGTCAGCTCCTGGAAGCTCCCAGAGGTTCCCAGAACTTCCTAGAGGTCCCTAGTTTGACCTGTTTAACCTAAAAGTTGACTCGGACATCAGAACACCGTATCATTTTTCAAACCATTTTCATGGCTACTGGAGGTTAATAGCTCTTCAACGGTATTGTCGCGCCCGCCTCGAAAGTGGGGGACGGTCCCTTCGAGGATCGCGACTGTTTCATCGATAGGCATGTGAAAGATGGTGTGAAAATGTGTAAAAGTGGGAGTAGGGCCAAGTAAGAGTTCAGAGTTGCCACCTAACATGTTTCGGGAGTTAGGATCCCTACAAAGACAATCGACAGGATCATCTTTGACTTTTTTTTAAAAAATGTTTTGAAAAAGTAAGGCCCTTTAAAAGTGTGACTCATGATAGTCATGCGAAAACCAGAGTTCTTGAGATGGGTTCGGGGACTCGATTATGTCGAGGGAATGTATTAGGCACCCTCGAACATCCGAGATATACGGTTGCCGATTGTACTAATTTTCATGGAGGCATTTTATTTTTAAAGAAAATGAGTTTTCTTTTTTTTTTTTTTTTTAACAAAAGAAGTGGGAAAATTATAATTGTACCCTAATAAGGGTTGTATAAGTATCTCCACATGAGATATGAGAAAATTAAATGTCTTAAACACGCGTACCTTGACACGAGATAGGTGAAAAAGATAGGTTATGGCCGCACCTTTAAAAGAGTTGTATACGTATCTCGACACGAGAATCAGGCTGTACGTAGTTCTGTCTTGTGTATGTGCGTGTGTTTTTTTTTTGGTCGATCTAGACCTTGAGTAAAAAAAATTAATGTTTTGAGTAAAGTCGGTGTAGCTAGGAGCTTTAACCTGCACGGTGTAGTCCTAGACTTTAACCTTGAGAAAGTAGTGAGTTACGAGAAAGTGTTTTGAGTAAAAGTTGGAGTAGATCAACCGTGCGATGAGTTTTTTTTTATTTTATGATTTTTAGAATTTTTTTGTCTTTTTGTTTTAGGTGCCGGAAGAAAGGATCGGTGCCCAAGTAATAAAAAAGTGCCGGAAGTAAGGGTCAGTGCCCAATGCAAATGGAGAGAAGCATCAATTTTTTTGTTTCCTGATTTTATCGACGAATATCTATAACAAGAGATAAAGGTTAGCCGAGTGGGTCATTAGATCTTCTTCCGGCTGACGCAGAATATAAAGTCCAATCGGGTGGAGTTCGAGGCCTTCTTCCGACTGGCGCAAGATATAACAGTTTGATAAAGTTCAGCCAGGTGGGTCATTAGATCTCCTTTTGGCTGACACGGGATATAAAGTCCAATCGGGTGGAGTTCGAGGCCTCCTTCCGACTGAAGAGGAAAAAAAAAATAATAAAATAAAAATAATAAAATAGTAAAATAATAAAAAAAAAATTCTAAACCCACCAGTGTAGCTAGAACGGCCAAATTAGCAAGGAAACAAGTGTCTATTGTCGAAAAGAAAAACTGGCAAAGCAACAAAATCGGGCTGCTTGGGCTTTGAAACTGGTATTTTTTGGGTTTGTTTAAAGTTGTGCTTGAACTGGGTTAATGGGTTTTTGATTTACAAAGATGAAGGTGATCTTGGTTTAGTGTTTGAGGAAAAAACAAAGGGGTTTTTTTTTTTTTTTTTTTTAAAAGGGGGAGGGGGGGGGGGGGGGGGGGTTTAGGGATTTTCCAAACAAAGCCTTAGGGGGAGAATGAATTGGTAAAAAAAATGGAAGGGGGGGACCTTCTATTTATAGGAAAATTTTTTATTTAAAAAAAATTTAATTAAATAAAAAAAAACAATAAAGTAATAAAATATCTAGATATTTTGTGTGTGTGCCACATTCTCTGGGATTTTTAGGAAAGCTACACGGTTGAAAACCAGACCGCTAGGTTCTCTAAACTAACACTGAATTTTGAAGTCGAAATTGGAATTTTAAAACGTTGTTTGGCCTACATTCGGCGCCATTATGGCAGAACGCACTAATCGAGGTGCACTTTCCAAAATCCGGTGTCAGAATGAGATGAAATTTTATGGATCCCGTTGTTTTAATGTGAAGAGTATTTTTCTCCAATCAGAAAGTGACTCCTATGGCGCGATTGGTCCGAATCTGGATAAATTAGTCGCTAAGCAAAGAAAATATCTAGATATCTGTACAAGCGCTGCACTTCCGAATTTTCTGGAAAGTAGTGCGACGAAAACATGGACTTCCGTGGTCCTCTTGACAAACGCGAAATATTAGTGCAAAAATGGAATTCTTGAAACACTATATGACTCGTATTAAGCATCTGTCTTGACAAATCCGTTAATTAAAATGCACTTTTTTCGGAATCTAGTATTGGATTGAGACGAAATTTTATGGATCCCCTTGTTTCAATGTGAAGAGTATTTTCCTTAAATCAGAAAGTGACTGCAATGGCACAATTGGCCCAAAATCTGGATTACTTAGTCGTTAAGCAAAGAAAATATCTAGATATCTGTACACGCGCCGCGCTTTTGAATTTTCTGGAAAGTAGTGCGACGAAAACTTAGACTTCTGTGGTCCTTTCGACAGATGCAAAATTTTAGTGCAAAAATGAAATTCTTGAAACGCCATCTGACTCGTATTAAGCATCTGTCTTGACAAATCCGTTAATTAAAATGTATTTTTTTCAAAATCTGATATCGGATTGAGGCGAAATTACATGGATCCCTTCGTCTCGATGTAAAAGGCATTTTAATCCAGACCGAAAATACCACAGCCAATTTGATCTCGAAGACCAGGACTTTCTGATGATTTATCAGTATAAATTGATGTACCTATGAGCGATCTTATCGCAGTTTTGCAACTTTCTTCGTTTGATGGCAACGAAATTTCCGAAGGCTCTTCATCTTGACAAATATAGATTTTTGGCATCAATTTTAAACCTTCTGAAGTTCTCTAGCGATGAAATAGAATTTTCTCGTTTGATTCCCACGCCTGATAAAGTACTTTTTCCAGATCCAGTGGTCAATTGAGATGAAATTTTAGGGAGTCCTCGGTAATGTCACGCACTTCCATTTTGTCATTAAAAAAATGCTTGTTCTAACACCCGAAAAGGTAAAAAAGTACTCCCGATCCCTCTTTGGGAAAATAGCAGATTCGTCCAAACTTTAAATAATGATTATTTCTTCGCCCGTGGTCTGATTTTGACGATTCAAAGTCTAGGGATCTTGTTTTCATGAGCTTTTCACACCCATCAGACTCGATGTTTATTATATGTCCACCTCTTTGTAGGTGGGCAAAATCGGGTGTCTACAATTGATCCGACATGCTTTTGAAACCATGCTGGTGGGTATTCAAATTGACGATAACTTGATTTGACCTCTGGATATTCTGATTAGGACTCTAACTTTCCCTTTCTTGATTTGCGTGCCCAATGGGCTCCCCCTGTGAAAGTTATTTCTTTTTTTGGTAGGTCAAAATGGGGTGTCTATAGCTGCCCCTCTTTGTCATGTTTTGCGAAGCAAATCGTGACAAAGAAACAAGATGGCCCATTTTATCCCTTTTTCTTTTAAGTGATGAGAATAAGATGCCTTCGTAGGCAAGTGATTATGAGATGCCTTCGTAGGCAAGTGATTATGAGATGCCATCGTAGGCAAGTGATTGTGAGATGTCATCGTAGGTAAGTGATTGGTGTGCCAAAGTAGGCAGCTGGGGATTGGGAGTATTGCCAGAGTGGGCAAACAGCTCCGCTGGAGATTGAGAATATTACCAGAAGGGGTGGATGACTCCATTGGGGATTCATGTGAGAATCGAGTAAAAGTGGGATGGTGTAGTCAAGAAATGCGTAATCGCGTAATCTCGAACTTTAATAAAAAAAAATGTAATAAGGTAATGGCATAGTCAAGCTCTTAGAGCTACCTATGTATCTCCCATTGGGAGAATCAGACCATACGTAGTTCGTACTATGATAGAATAAGAGTGATGAAAATTATGAGACGAGAGAGCAAAATGCCACGTCGGGGCATGATTGCTATGGATGTGAGATAGCGAAATGCCACGTAGGGCGTGATCACTGTGAAATAAGAGAGCAAAATGTCGCGTCGGGGCGTGATTGCTATGAAGTTATAGAGTGGCAAAATGCGATTCACGTTATTTCCTTGAATATAAGAGACGTGAATAGCAAAGTCCGATACAGGTAATTACCGTGGAGATAAGGTCCAACAGAATGGGATACGCGTGACTGCTGGGAGTATGAGAGAGCAAAATGCCACGTGAGGCGTGATTGCTGTGAGATTTGTGAGCAAAATGCCACGTGGGGGAATGATTGCTGTGAAGAGTGATGAAATTAGGGAAATGTGGTATGTGTGATTGCCGTAGAAAGGTGAGGACAGCAAAATGCGATGCGCGTGATTGCTATAAAGTGCGGGAGGGCAAAATGCCACATGGGGCGTGAATACTTTGGGAGAAGAGAGGCAAAATGCCCAGCTGCTCGTGATTGCTTGTAAAATAAAAGATGAATCAGCAAAATGCGATACGCGTGATTGCTATGAGAGATCTGTGATTTGTGAACAAAATGTCATGTGAAGTGCTCGTACCTGATGGGTGAGGATGAGGATGAGAACTGGACGCCACTTGACAAATTTATTCCTTGTAATGATGAAATGAATTACCTAATGAATCTGGATTCAGATTTATTCTTGGGGCTTGGTCAAAATTCAAGGCGTGAGCTTGAACTTCTGGGAATTTTCCTGTCCATTTCCTTTAAAGATTCAATTTCCTGCAAAGATAAATTATCTTGTACGTTCTACCTGTATGTTAGTGATTGACATGCTCGGTCACTAAGTAGAAAATTTTTTGAGAGTTTTGAGTAAACCTGGACGGGACCAACTACACCAACCAGATATCACAGTCTTTGATTTTGACCTGAAGCTTCATTTGTAATAGAAGAAACCCTTTTCTCGGGTTATAGAGGTTGGATTCTGTATCCTTTGGTGTAAACCCTTGGAACTGATGCCCGGTTTTCTTTTTCTCCTTTCCATTTTTTTTTTGTTTTTTTTTAAATGCACTCTTTTACCCTTAGAGCCCTTTCAGGTTTTTGCCGAGTCCGGCTCTGTCATTGTTGCACGTCGGCGCCCTTTCAGGTTTTTACCGCGTCGACAGTTTTGTTTCTTGCCATAGCCTACGTTCTTACTCACAGCGCCCTTTAAGGTTTTCACTGCGCCCTTCGGTCTATGCTTTTCTTTATTTATTCTCGAATATGCGATGTTACAGAGAGACGAAACTAGTGATGTAGTTCGTCGGAGTGACGAATGTTGAACAGTGTAGAGATTTTGATGATGAACTTGTACGCTTATCCTTTTGATCAATCAGAGAGGGCTTTAGTGGGTTGTAATGAAGGCCAGGGTGAGGGCTGAGAAAGAAAGGATAGTATGAAGGCTTAAAGTTTTGATTTTTCCGGTTTTGGCTCTTACGACCATTTTCTCCAGGGAATTTTTGCAACCTTTATGTCGGTCGGCTTTTTTGTTTCTTCTTTTTTTTTCCTTTTTTTTCTTCGACCTTGACATATGCATACATTTTTTCTCTGTTTGTTTTTTCTTTGATGGTTTAATCGAACACAAAAATATGCCCTAGTGTAGGAGTTGGTCGTTTTAAAGGAAATAAAATAAAATAAGATAAAAGGCTCAAAGCAGCGAATCAAAGGGATTTTTTATTTGATATGTATGGGTAGCAGAAATGAAAGGCCCCTCTTCATCTTAATCAAAATGTAAAGTATATAAGTTTGACATTAAGCATAATATCTCTTGACTGAATTAGAATTGATTGGTTTTGGAAAAAACATCACCGTCCATCTCAATAAGCATCAGAGTTCCTCCAGATAATGCTTACTTGACGATGAATGGGCCCTCCCAGTTGGGGGTGAACTTTCCTTGAGCTTCTTCTTAAAAGGGAAAAATCTTTTTCAAGACCAAGTCACCCTCTTTGAACCAGCGAGGTTTGACTTTCTTGTTGTAGGCTCGAGTGATCCTCATTTGGTAGCATTAACCATCGCATAATGCAGTTAAATGCTTCTCGTCGATCAGGCATAGCTGCTCGTGTCTTTCTCAGACCCATTCTGCTTCCTCAAGTTCGGCTTCCATGAGGATCCTTAGTGATGGGATCTCGACTTCGACAGGGAGAACGGCCTCTATCCCGTAGATGAGGGAACAGGGGGTTGCCCCAGTAGAGGTCCGGATAGAGGTACGGTAAGCCATGAGTGCCAATGGCAGCAGGTTGTGCCAATCCTTGTAATTGGTAGACATCTTCAGTATGATCATCTTATTGTTCTTGTTGGCCACTTCGACTGCCCCGTTCATCTTAGGATGGTAGGGTGCTGAATGCCTATGAGTAATCTGGAACTATTGGCAAAGTTCAGTCATCATGTCATTGTTAAGATTCCTGGCATTGTCTGAGATAAGGGATTCTGGGAGACCGTACTGGCATACGATGTTTCTTTAGACAAACCTGGCAACGACTTCCTTGGTTACCCTAGCATAGGATTCAGCCTCGACCCATTTCGTGAAGTAGTCGATGGCTACCAGGATGAAACGGTGACCATTAGACACCTTTGGTGTGATGGGTCCAATGACTTCCATTCCCCACATAGAGAAAGGCCATGGAGTGTAGATCCTTCGGTGGTACATGTATCCGGTCAGCATGGATCTAACATTGACGACACTTCTTCACGAATTTGGCACAGTTGTTGTCCATGGTTAGCCAGAAATAGCCCGTTCTCATTATCTTCTTGGCGAGCATGAGGCCACACATGTGTGGGCCACAGACTCCGCTGTGTACCTTCTCTATTAAGTAGTTGGCTTCTGGAGCTGCTACACATGTGAGTAGTCCTAAGTGATAACTCTGTTTGAATAGGGTCTTGCCACTGAGAAAGAACTGTGAAGCGAGCTTTCGAAGGGTGCGTCGTTCTCCTAGATTGGCAGCAGGGGGTACTCTTGTTTCTCTAGAAAGTTCATGATCACATAGTACCATGGCTCACCGTCTGCCTCTTCCTTGATTGGATAACAGCAAGCTGGCCTAGACTTTACATTGATCGTTAAGAGGGGATCTCGTCCATTTTGGGGACCTTGATCATGGATGCCAAAGTTGCAAGGGCATCGATGAAATTATTCTGATCTCGGAGAATGTGATTGAACTCTATGTAGTCAAAGTATTTGCATAAACCGACTAGACATTTTCTGTGCGGGATGAGCTTAGCATCTCTCGTAGCGTATTCTTCAGTGGATTTCTTGATGACAAGCTCAGAATCTCCGAAAACTGTCATTCTACGAATGTCCATGTCTAGAGCCAGTCTTAGGCCTAAAATGCACACTTCATACTCGGAGATGTTATTGGTTTCATCGAAGCCTAGCTTGCTGCAGACGGGAAAGTGCATTCCATCTTCTGATACAACAACTGCCCCTGCCCCAGCTCCTTTGTTATTAGATGCTTTGTCGAAGTACATTCACCAACCTTCAAAGCATTCATCATCATTTTCACCGGTGACAAATAAGATAGCCTCGTCTGGGAAAGATGTATTCATTTGCTCGTAGTTGTCGATTGGAGTCTCCGCTAGTTGATCGGCAATTGCCTGACCCTTGATGGCCTTCTGAGTGACATAGATCATGTCGAACTCTGTCAGTAGCATCTGCCATTTTGAGATCTTCCCGGTTAGTACTGGTTTCTAAAAGATGTACTTGAGCGGGTCCATTGGAGCGATCAGACATACGGTATAGCTGAGCAAGTAATGACGGAGTCTGGTGGTGGCCCAAGCGAGGGCATAATAGGTTCGTTCTAGCACAGAGTAACGAGATTCATAGTCTGTGAACCTCTTGCTCAGATAGTAGATGGCACATTCCTTCCATCCGGACGCATCGTGCTGGCCCGTACACATCCCATCGAGTGGTCAAGGATCGATAAGTAGAGCAACAAAGGACGTCCTGGCTCTGGCGGGACCAACACAGGTGGATTTAGGAGGTATTTCTTGATTGTATCAAAGGCGACCTGACAATCTGTGTTCCATGTCTTGTCGGAGTTTTTTCGGAGTAGCTTGAAGATTGGCACACACTTGTTTGTAAGTTGTGAGATGAAACGGCTGATGAAGTTGATCCGTCCTAGGAATCCTCGAATTTCTTTTGCCTTTGTCGGTGTAGGAATTTCAGTTATGGCCTTAATTTTTCCAGGGTCGATCTCGATGCCATTTCGGCTGACCATAAATCCCAATAACTTTCCTGAGAGGACGCCGAAAGCGCACTTGGCTGGTTTTAGCTTGAGCATGTACTTCCTAAGACGATCAAAGAGCTTTTTGAGATTAGTAAGGTGCTCTGTTGTCTTTCAAGACTTTATGATCATGTTGTCGACATAGACCTCCAATTCTTGATGCATCATGTCATGGAAGAGAGTAGTCACAACCCTCTGATAGGTTACCCCAGCGTTCTTCAGACCAAATGGCATAACTCGATAGAAAAATGTGTCCCAAGGTGTTATGAAAGTTGTTTTTTCCCTGTCTCCCTCGTCCAGGAGTATCTGGTTGTTACCAAAAAACCCATCCATAAAAGAATAGATTTCATTTTCGGTCGTATTGTCAACCAGTATGTGAATATTCGGCAGAGGGAAATCGTCCATTTGGCTTGCCTTGTTAAGATCCCTATAATCAACACAGACTCTGACTTTGCCTTCCTTCTTAGGTACTAGTAGCACATTTGCCAACCATGTTGGATAGTTTACGACCATGATGAAGTTGGCCTCGAACAGCTTGATTACCTCATCTTTTACCTTGAGGCTCCATTCGGGCTTCAGTTTTCTTAATTTTTGCTTGATGGGCCTGAATTCTGGCTTGATGGCGAGTTTGTGTGTGATGATGCTGGTGGCCAGTCCGGGCATATCTTGATATGACCAAGCAAAGACGTCCTGATATTCCTTCAAGAATTGAAATAATTCTTGTTTGTGCCCCTGTGATAATTGATAGCCGATTTTCAGTTTTTGATGATCCCGATGTTGATGGTATCGGTTTCTTCTAAGTTAGGTTTCGGCCAGTCCTCAAGGTCTGAGATTAATCTTTCGAGGCCATGAGGTACTTCCGTGTCAGAATCAGAATCTTCTTCTATAGCCATGAGTTTAGAGTTTATTTCTGTACTAAAATTGTGTCGGGCTTTATTAATTTGTGTGATATCTGGTGGATTGGATTTAAGCACAGGTTCCCTGAAATAAGTTTTTGATAGGAAAAGAGAAAAGAGACAAGTTCAGAGAGAGATTTGCATTAAAACAAAAGTAAACTAGCATTTCATTCAAAACATAAAGATATAAAGCCTTTACAAGTGTTGAATTAGTTTTTTCACTCGACTGGCTTAAGTCAAGTGAAACTTTTACATATGTCATTATCATTTTACCAAAATTCTCCATTCTTGGGCAACAGGCGAATATCCCAGTTGTTCAGGGTCTCGCCCGGCTTGGCTTGACGGATAGTAGGTGAAGAAGTGGCTTCTTGATTGGCCATCATGAAGATCCCTTCTTCAAACAAAGCTCGGATGCTGCCCATTAGGACCGCAAAAGTCCAATCTATGGTTTGGATAGGCTGTGAGCTTGGGACGCCCCCCTTCTTGAACTTGATCAGGAGTTATGATCTC
The DNA here is from genome assembly GCA_033977485.1 of Hydrangea macrophylla. Classification (NCBI taxonomy): domain Eukaryota; kingdom Viridiplantae; phylum Streptophyta; class Magnoliopsida; order Cornales; family Hydrangeaceae; genus Hydrangea; species Hydrangea macrophylla. The sequence continues at coordinate 2,732,204 of CM066988.1, read as the reverse complement.
GGCAGGGTAAGGAAAAGTCTTTCGTATATGGGGGATGATCCCCTCAGTGATAAGACCAGACTTCTGGCCCTTCCAGAATTTTTTTTGTACCCGAGGCCACGGGTGTTGTTCTGAGCTGGTGGATCTACTGGCTCGGTCCGCCCCTGGTTTAGTCTTCCTAGGCCCTTTCCTAGTTGATAGCAATTCGCCTTAAGCTGCCTGGCCATATTGATGTGAGCCTTGGAGTATGACGGCTTTCTCTCTATCTTTCTCTCTAGCGCATAGGTGGCACATGATAGCTCAAAGACCTGGAACGCAATAGGTTCAACCTTTCTACTCGTGCTGATATGCGGGATTGAGGGTTCCCCGAACATTGCATACTCCTTTTCACCGTGGACTATTATCAGAAAGCCTTCGATCGCCTACTTAACATTCTGGTGTAGAGTGGAGGGGACTGTCCCAGTCGGATGGATCCATGGTCTGCCAAGGAGCATGTTGTACGAGGCAGGGATGTCCAAGATTTGGAACGTGACTTGGAACTCGTAAGGTCCAACCTCAACGGGAAGATCTATCATTCCACAGGTTTTCCTGCGGGCTCCATCGAAACCTCGGACGATGGTGTTAGATCTTTTAATCCGCGTTTGATCAATACCCATTTTCTCGATCATGACCAACGGGCAAACATTGACCGCAGATCCATTGTCGACAAGCACCTAGTTAAGGATCATGCCCGAGCATTTTATTGCAAGGTGTAGGGCCTTGTTATGGCAAGTCCCTTCGGGTCCAATCTCGTCATCGGAGAATGAGATCATGTTGGCGGCAGAGATGTTGCCCACGATTTCTGCCAATTGATTGCTTGAAATGCAGTTGGAGACATGGGCCTCGTTGAGCACCTTTAAGAGGGCATTACGGTGGGTCTCGGATGTCAGCAGCAGAGATAGTATCGGGATCTGAGCAGGGGATTTGCTCAGTTATTCGATGATCTTGCACTCACTGCGTCTTAGCATCTTCAAGAATTCTTCTGCCTCTGTGTCAGAGACGGTTTTCTTAATTGGGCCATCAGTTTGGACCTAATCATTCTGATCAATAAATCTTCCCATTTTTGAGATTTCATTGACTCCCGCCTGACCTGGGATCTGATATACCCAGGGGATGGCGTGAGTGTCCTCTACCAAAGGCTGGATGATAGGCTGAGGTGTGTAGAGGATGATGGGAGGCGAAGATGCTGAGAAGATCTCCAGTATGGACCTCGAAGGATGTGGCTTAGTTACCTTTTGGATTTTCGCTTGGGGAACAATTGGTGGTGCAGACATGAGCAGGACAGAATGTACAAGTATAGAGATGGGTTGAGTCATCCTTTGGATTGTTATATCAGGACCAGTTAAAGTTGGTACAGATATGGGGGGAATAGAGTTTGTTGGTGCATGGTTCAGATTGAGGTTCGAGAACCCCTTTTTGTAGGCCTGTCGGGATCGAGCCGCCGATCCACCTTGGCGGAGGCTGATGAGTGACTGACATGGCTGCTTCTTCGTATTCAACCGTCACCACATTGATAGTTGGTACAGCAGCCCCGTATTGTGGGAGTGGGTTATTAGCCACATTGGCAAGCGACTCTGATGGTTTGACGGTTATCCTCTCCTCGTTGATCATATCTTGGAACTTATGCTTCAAGGTGAAGCAATCGTCTATTGAGTGCCCGACCATTCCAGAGTGGAATTCACAACGTTGGGTAAGATCATATATCTTCGGGAGAGGGTCTGGAGTTCGCCCCGCAAGGATTATCGCGATGGCTCCTTGGGCCAGCAACTTGCTCAGAATAGAGCTTGGTGATTCTGCCAGTGGCGAGAATTTGCAATTTTTATCCCGTGGCTTCCTTTGGAAGTTCGTGTTCTAGAACTGTTGCGGTGGTACCGGCCTATAACCCTAGTTTTGAGGTACGGGGGGCCGTGGCGGACCCTGGGTTGATTGTTGTACCATCGGCTGCTGGTACAGAGGGAAGGCCTGTTGGTACATCGGAAGTGGCATAGCAAGCTACTGGATATAGTTTACAGGAACGAACTGCGAGGTATCTAGATAGACGACCGTGACCTCGTTTTCCTTTTTGGCCTTCTTGTTATAGGAGGCGCCAGCTTGACTTTGGTCCGTAGTATCCTTTATCTTTCCCGACTGCAAGCTGTCTTCTACCATTTCTCCATGTCTAATGAGCTCCGCAAATGATTGACTGGCCATTAAGATAAGTCGTTCTAATATGGGCGCTGTTGGGCATATATGAATGCCTTTACCATCTCAGAGTCGTCCATGGGAGGGTAGACATGGGATCTGACTTCAGCCCATAATCCGAAAAGACTTGTTCGTCTTTTTATAAATTTTCTGTAGTGAGTATCTATCCTGTGCTATGTCAGCATTGTACTAGTATTGCTGGAAAAGGTTTTCGTGAGGTCCTCCCAAGTGGAGACCTTAGAATTCACAAGGCATATGTACCACCGAAGAGCTGGCCCCACGAGACTCTTTTGGAAGAGGTGGACCCGGAGTCATTCATTTTCTGCGTACTTGCCTAGTTCGCTGATATATACCATGAGGTCGATGAACGGGTCTCCAAACCCGCTATACATGGTAAACATGGGCATCTTGAATTTGGTCGGGAATACGATTCCTAGAGTGGCGGATAGATCTGAGAGAGACATCCCCCCTTGGGAATCGAACCCTTGCATGGCCTTGAGAGTGCTTTCTAAGCGTTTGATTCGCTGTACCATGGTGTTCATTTCTTCAAGTCTCCTTAATCTTTCCTCCTCAGTGAAATGGTCGATTCCTCCACTGACGGTGGTTGTCGGTGCATGAATTGCAGCAAGAGAAGTTGTGATTTGGAGGATTGAGCGGCGGGACCTGGAAAGAGGATGTTGTCGGCGGTACCTCAGCGTATACATGGCCGGCTGGTATAGGTGGTTAGTTCTGGTTGTTAGACTGTCCTGATGTAGTTGGTATGGCAGGATTACGTGGTAACTGACCGGTTCCCGCGGGGAATACTGGGTGTTGAGTGGCTATCTGTCTGACTATAGCGAACAAATCATTGATTTGTTGCTGAACACTCGGGGGATCAGGGGTTTGAGTATTGCCTGTAGCCTCATTTAGGTTTCCTTCAGTGTCGCTCATTGACACGCGAATATTCTTGTGTGCTCTTGTGCAATACCCAAGTGTAGGTAATCGTGCAAGTAATACTGGATAAGTCCAGGTCGATCCCACAGGGAAGGTGTTGACCTATTAACTTAGACTAAACTCAAAAGAAAAAGAAAAAAAATCAATAAGATTTAATAATGGTGCAGAACACAAAGTTCCACAAACTAAGACTACTAACGAAAGCAATTCAGATTAAACTAAAGAACTAATTAGCTAGTTAAAACAATACTCTAAAATAGGATTTAACTTTAAGAAGAAAGTGTTGGGATTACACGAATCCACAATAATTTAACCATCTACCATGCAGTTACTTTGAAGCACTAAGGAGTATATTACCCACAGTTTTCCGTATTTCTCTGAAAATAAAGAATCCATAGCCCTTTCATGACCGGGACTATATCATCACAGTTAACTTAAAACACGTGAAAGCGGTTTAATTCAATAGTTAAGACTCGCACCTACAATGGTGTTAGTATTGAAGGTGGTTTGCAAAATATATTGAAAGAAAATGCCTTAGGGCCTTGATTTTAAAAACTGTTTTGACAAACTGAGCATTTGGGGACAGTATGATAACAAATCTCTAAAACAGAAGGTCCTGGAATACTGCAAGGAACATCCTCAAGAATCAGAGAGTTCGATCGATCGATGCGCGTTCGATCGATCGAAAACCTTCATCCCTCAATCGATCGAAATGTCTTCGATCGCTTGACTATCTCTGGTTCGATCGATCGAACTACCTCCGATCGATCGAACACAGGATTTATTCTACTGCATGGCAGAGGCTGGAGATCACTGTTTCATCGTGTTCTCCCAACCTTAGGACTACTCAGACATCGTCTGGAGTGTCACAGGTTGATGTTTAACGTAACGATTCATTAAAGTACCGTTTGGCTCGAGTTTAATCATGAAAATTATAGAAAAACTATTGAAAAACTATTTCTCCTATGAAAACTGATGATTGTAACAGACTAAACTATGAGATTAAGTAAGAAGAATGTAAATAAACAATAATATGAAACCTGGAATGTTAACAAACTCGTATTGAATGTAGAATCCTTCAAAACTTAAGCATAATCCAATGTTAAACCTACAAAACAAGCAAAAACTCTATTTCTCCCTCTATGAAAAACTGATTAAAAGTAAAGTTGGGCGTCCTTTGGGACGTATATGCTCATATATATAGAAAACCTAAAGGCTAGGGTTACAATTCCGCAACTGCTGCGTACGCGAAAGTTTCTGAAAATACCATGTTCGATCGATCAAACATTTTTCGATCGATTGAACGTTTGTAACTCAAGCGCTTCAACCTTCTTTAAGCGATCGAACTTGCGATCGATCGAACTATCTTCGATCGCTCGAACTTCAAACTTTAGCTTTGAATTCTTTTGTCTGCACTACAGCATTCCAGTTGTCCTGATGTTCATCTCTCTAGTCCACACAGCAGTGATCTGGGCAAACAATAGCTAAAACAATACAACTTATCATAGATTAATCACATTGTATGAAAATTAGCCTTGTAATGCAAATTGCAGATGAAACGGGAAGTTGTGATTAAAACCAATGCAATTCTTCCTTTTAGCGCGGTTGTATTTTACAAATACCCCCGCTTTGCACAACCCCCAACTAGCGATTTGCTAGTCCCTAGCGATAAAGCGAAAATAAAAACTACTAAACTAATACTACCACGACTAAGAAAAACAAAGGAAAACTAAAAACAACCTAAACTAAGAGAGAGAGAAAATTCCTAACTCACTTTCGCAGGAATCGCGGTTACATTTAGCAAATGCAACAAGCCATTAAACCCCTCGGCTTCCCTAGTGGACGAGTGTTGTCTCGTGAGGGTTTGCAGTGAATATACCCACAAAATTCTCCAATTTTAAGCTCAAAAAGATTTAGAATAACTTGTAGAATTCCCCCTCCATTAAACCGTTACTTTAACTCTACAGAGATATACTATCCTCAATCAACCCATGAAAGAAATCCACATGCTCCCCTATATCACCAAGTAAAATATAACATATGTATTACCATCATGCACCCGTGTGTGTGTGAGTTTAACACCCATACGTCCAACCCTATTAAGAGTTATTTAGACTATTGCACCTTGAAAAACTCGCAGTTTCAGCTCAACTCTCACATTGGTCACACTAAAAAAGAACGTCTCTCAGAAACTTGCTTTACAATGACCGCACACCGTATGAAAGCTTTGATAAGGATGATATTCTGGGTGCTAATGCTTCCATACTTTGACTCTATGAAAAATGGACATTTAAGAGTATATAGTCTCATGAATAGAACACTACTTACTAGAGGAGCGAAATACCATGGATAACTCAATTCACACTTCCATGTTCAAATTAATTGTTGAGAATCTTTAAGACTTTGAATTTCGGCTTTTAGTTAGTAGGTGGGAGTGTTGTAAAGAAGAGTGTGCTTCTTAGTATGTGATGGAATTTCAACTTCTCTTTTTATTCTTTTCATCTCTCAACCCAATCTCCCATTCATTTCATATGCTCTTTTTCTTTTCCTTCATTCATCATTCATCATTTTTTTTTAACCTGGCCACAACTACTTCCTTCCTCACATACTTTTATGACTCATTCTTAATAAATGTATAATACGGCTCATTGAGGGCAAGGTAGAGATCAAGGACTTGGATTCTTTGTAATCTCATTGGAAATATTTAGTTGGTGTGGGATCAGGGGTGAAGCAGTTCAATGAATGTAGGTGAAAGCTATATCAGGTTAAAGAATGGGTAAACGATGGCTTAAATCATTTTCTCAACTTTCAATTTTTAGCACTTAAGTGTTCATTGAGTGTAATTGGTAAATCCTGAACGTTCTCCTCTAACAAGCAGTCAAAATTTTTAAAGAAAACTGAGACATTTACAACGAATGTACTAAGTATACGCAAGAAAGACCATCCGATATTGTATGAGAATTCTCTCAGAAATGACGATTGGCTCAATAGCTCACTAAGGGTTATTAGCTTCCACTACTTGTTCTTTTGGCACAATAGTCATATTAACTCAATTTTCAGGTTTTCTACATAGCTGCCAATTAGTGCATAAAAGTATTAGGTACATAATAGCTTCACAAATGCAATCCATCTTAGTGATAATAGAACACGCGTGAACTTAATCCATAAAAAGATGAGAATACTACAAATGTGTCATCGCCTAATTAACAAGCAGGAGAGATTATTCAGAGTTATTCTATCAATAAGGTTCAATATTAAAAATTTTCAAAAATCTTACCAGACCGCATTCTAATTATATTTAAGACATATCCAAGTGCAAAATATGATCATTACGGGTGTATACTATATATTAGTATCCCCTACCCCCAACTGAAAACAACAAAGTCCCCAGAAGTTTATTTTCAATAATTAAAATAGATGGGTATCACCTGTACAGAGCAATGCGATGATAACAAGCATAGCAACCTGGCATAGAAATATAGAACACAATCTCCAAAACAACAAAGATCAATAGATAAAGATAAAACAATAAAAACCATGATCCAAACAATACAAACCACTGGAATGGTAAAGGAATAAAATAACAGCAGTGATAAATAATGTTCATACATAACCAAAATAACCAAAATAAAGAACTGTCCAACATGTCCAACCATAACACACCCACCAAAAAATAGTACAACAAAAATAAACGGATAATCGGAAGTACAATAACACCACCCCCTCCCCAGAAAATGCTACGCGGCTCCCGACGGATCATCATCAGCCACGTCAGAAGGAATGTCAATGGGAGCAGGTGGCAGTGGTGTAGTAGCAGGTGCAACAGCAGCAGAAGTGGATGGAAGATCAGCAGTAAGTGGAGCAGAAAGTGATGGATCGGCGGCAGCAGAAGAAGTGGATAGACCTGTAGGAGTAGGAGCAACAGAAGGTGATGGATCGGCAGCAGGCGGTGCAGACGGGGTAGTCGTAGGATGGTGAGTAGAGTGAACGGCCTGATCAACCCCAATCTGAATCAATATAGACTCAAGCAAGGTCTGCAGCTGATCCATCCGGCCCTCAAGTCTAATCCTGGCCTCTCTCTCCTCCAATAGCAGCTCATAAACTGTCGGAAGAGGCACAGGGGAAGAAGACTCTCCCTGGGCCTGAGTCTGCGACCGCTGTCGCAACTCGAACTGCTGAACAGCAGCAACCGAATCCTTCTCCTCATCATCTGTATCACGCTCCTCGGCCTCTGTGGGCATCCCTGAAGCTCCAGCCTCTGTGTCTGTCCCACCACGCCTCTTCTTCTTCGCCCCTACCTTCGCTTTCCCTTTCCCCTTTCGTTTCCTCTTCTGGGCGTCTGAGCGGCGAGCCGCTGCCTCGCCGAATCGGCTAGGGGAAGTACGAAGGTCGTCTCTAGCAAGCTCAGGAAAGCCGGCCTGAGCCATAACTCTGTGAATCGCCCAAGCACCTTTCAGGTGCTTCTTGGAGGCGATGTAGCAGGTGGGATGGACCATGAACTCGATATAAAGCCGTGGTAAGCAGACCGGCTGTCCTATCCCCACTGCAAATAATACTCGCGCATACCAAGCCGCGATCTTCTCTCGATAAGAGGTCACCAGGAGGCAATTGTTGAGGACCAGGTGGAGCATGTGGTAGTCGTCGGTAAGGAAGTGGTCCTTAATCAAAGCCTCGCCATTCCAAGAAGGAACGGCGCCTCCGGTGAGCTCGCGGATAATGGCAGATGGTGGGGTCTTAGGTGCGTCAGGCCGATGGGGGCAAATATAATCTGGTACCTCTGGTACCCCCAAGGCGGCCGAGACTGTAGCGGGACTGATGACGAACGCCCGACCCCAGAAGAAAGCATGATATGTGAATGGTGCGTCCGGGTCGCGTATCATCGTCGCGCACGCACCTCGTATCCATGACAGATTTACTCTCTTGGCAAGCGAGAGTAAATGGAACCAGTGGGGCATGGAGCGAATCCGTGTCAGGAACCAAGGGTACTCCGACCAAATAGACTCGATAGGATGCTCAATCATCACCTTCCGCGTCTGGAAATAACGCTCGTACCATCCCCGATCCTCATCATTCTGGAACCCATGTGCGGGTACTGGATCAGGTATAGTGAGGCTGAGGGGCTTGGACTTGTGGTAGCCAGTTACTGGATTCATCATGGCAGCCCTGAAAATAGAACACAACACGACACAGATTAGAACAGGGAAGAAAAAAAGAAAGAAACTGCTACTGCTCTAGTTCGATCGATCTAACTTAGTTCGATCGATTGAATTGGAGTAGGATTCGATCGCTTGAGCATAGTTCGATCGCTCGAACATGTCAGCTTCGATCGATCGAAAATAGTTTGATCGATCGAACGCAGCGATGTGCTGCGATCGCAAAAACGAATGGGAAAACGAAAAGCGAAAGAAAAAAGAACTACAAAAGGGAAATCCTAAGACCAAGGGGACACCCCCTTGGGATTTTTCTAACAAAATTAAAGACAAAGGGCTCGTGGAGCCTACCTCGGTGTAAAAGGAGACCCGCGGGGTGAGAGGACGTAGAGGATGATTGTGGGGGTGAACTTGGCCGCCAATTGATGTCTAATGTCACGAAATCGCCGAGTCGCCCCCTCCTCTATGCTTGAGCGATTGAGTGTGTGAGAGTGAGGGAAATGAAGAAGTGTTCTGCAGACGCCTCGTTTAAAACAGTGCTCGATCGATCTAACTCAGTTCGATCGATCGACAGCAAAACTCTCAATCGATTTAAGAACGAGTTCAAGCGCTCGAGCTTGCAGGGGTTTCGATCGATCGAAAGAGGGGTTAGATCGATCGAACTCAAAAACTTATAGAACTTATTGGAAAATTGAACCAAAACACCCCCAACTATCAGACACAGATCTGGACATACAGAGATACTTAAAAGCAGTTCAACCACAGACATGTAGGCCAGAATGGACATCACCGAAAGATAAAATTGCAAAGATTTAGTAATAAAATATTCAAAATGCTGTCAATTTGCAAAATTATAACTCCCCACGTGATCCGTAGACCTTATTACAAAGATCAACTAAAATAAAAACCAAACTAAAAATCATTTGCCCAGAATTACACTTCAATTGAGAAAGGATGAAAATGACAAAACAAAACTGAAGTGAATCACTAAACTTCCAACATGAAAACTTCTTCTTCTTCCATTGCTTCGAACACCACCAGATCTTCGAGATTGGACTCCAAACTTGACAATTCCCGTTCCCAAAATAATCTGAAAGTGGCAAGAATGTCATTCAGCATGTCTGGAGTCACTAGGGAATGAGGTGTGCACATGAGAGGAGACTGCGGTGGAGACATAGATAATGGTGTGAAAGGCCGCAATTGTTCTTCCTCTTGTGGTGGGGTGCCAGGAGACTGCGTGCGAGGCCCATGGAACAGCTGATGTGGAAGGAACACCGGAATACCATTGAGAAACATAGTGACAATCCTGGACAAGGAAACGACAAAAGACAAACAAACTGAGATTAAGATAACGGAACATAAGAAACAAGGATTAAACACGAAAAGAAAAAACAAGGAACAGAAACAAAATAAAAAGAAATGTGACTACGTTCCAACCTCACTATTGGCATAGATTCCCAAAATGCACTAGCTGGTAAGGGCCATTGAAGCCTGAATAGCAGAAAGCTCAGGTACACATAGCGGTATGGGACCAACTCGGGAATAAGGAAATCGTCAACAAAAACAAAAACTGCATTGTGACGTTCTGGGACAACATCTTGGAGGTTATGATCTTCCCATGGCTCCCACATATCATCATTTTCCCATTGTGCTATGAGTGCATCATCCACCATTCTCCCCATGTACAGGTCTTCTTCCTCATCCACATCAGCATCATCATCATGAAATTCCATATTTTCATATGGATTGATGTCAAGGAGGGCCGGTGGGTATGGAAGGTACCCTTGGGCAGCATCAATGAGAGTGTGAGCTTCAGGGTCTTGATGAAGCAAGGGGCAGGGTGTGAGTTCACCCTCAGTCCAAGTGCCACAACGACATTCTGAATCAGCCCATGAACCGATAGAATAAACATCGTCACCTCACATTTATGCACCTGCAATTGAGTGGTTTAAGGTATAGCGGATTAGAATGAGATCACAAACACTAAAAGAACGAACAAAGAATTAAAAAAAACAACAGAGAGAAACTAAAATGCAGGGGAAGATAAGGAATACAACAACAATATGGAACTCCACTTTGGATTTTAAGTGGGAGAATAGTTGGGCTCATCCAGCTGGATGTGCTCAACTTCAGTTTGGAAGTTCTCCAAGAACGGTTTCAACCTCTGGCCATTGACCTTGAAACTATCATCGTTCTTTGGATTGACGAGCTCAACCGCCCCGTGTGGAAAGACAGTTTTTACAATGAACGGGCCTGTCCAACGGGAACGCAGCTTTCCTGGGAAAAGGTGAGCAGAACTTTCTGCCCCGGCTCAAATGATTTACGAAAGATCGTACGATCGTGGCGAGCCTTCAACCTTTCCTTATGCAACCTCGCAGAGTTATATGCATCTCGTCGTATTTCCTCTAGCTCTGCAAGTTGGAGCTTGCGTAACTGACCTCCCTCTTGGATATCAAAGTTTAATGAGCATGTCGCCCAGTAAGCTTTATGCTCAATTTCAACAGGGAGGTGGCAAGCTTTCCCGTAAACCAATCTGTACGGGGACATACCTAGATTCGTCTTGTAGGCAGTACGGTATGCCCATAAAGCGTCGGTCAGCTTGTATGCCCAGTCCTTTCGGTTGGAGCTAACCGTCTTTTCGAGAATATGCTTGATTTCTCGGTTAGCCAATTCTGCTTGCCCATTCGACTGTGGATGATAAGCAAGAGCGATTTTATGGTGGACTCCGTATTTCTTGAGAAGTGACTCCAAAGGCCTATTGCAGAAATGCTTGCCTTGGTCACTTAGTAAAGCTTTCGGAGTTCCAAAACGAGACAAGATATGCTCTCTTAGAAAGGACATGACCGTTCTGTGGTCATTGCATCTCGTTGGTATCGCTTCAACCCATTTTGACACATACTCTACAGCAAGGAGTAGGTATTCACAGTTATTAGACTTGGGAAATGGGCCCATAAAATCTATGCCCCAATAATTGAATATCTCAATTGTGATGATAGGGGTTAAAGGCATAGAATTCCTTTTAGAAATAGTTCCAAGCTTTTGACAGCGTTGGCATGTCTTGCAAAAGGAATACGCATCTTTGAAAATTGTGGGCCAGTAAAAACCGCTTTGTAGAACTTTTTGTGCGGTCTTCTGTGAAGAGAAGTGGCCACCACATACCTCAGAATGGCATGATGCTAAAATCACGGTTATATCCTCATTGGGGACGCAGTGCCTGATAACCTGATCAGCACAGTACTTGAAAAGATATGGGTCATCAAAAAAGAAATGACGCACGAACGAGAGGAACCGTTTTCTGTCTTGGTTTGACCAATGATTCGGGGTTTCTCCCGTGACAAGGTAGTTCACGATATCATCATACCAAGGCAGACCACTTACTGCCAGTAGCTGTTCGTCCGGGAACTCATCCTTAATGGATTGGGGTTCAGTATTGTCGACAAAAGTCAACTGTGACAAATGGTCCACAACCACATTCTCTACTCTTTTCTTATCTTTGATTGTTAGATCAAACTCTTGGAGTAAGAGTATCCAGCGAATGAGCCGTTGTTTAGCGTCTTTCTTAGACAGCAGATACTTGAGGGCCGAGTGATCTGTAAAACAGACAATTGGTGACCCTATCAGATAAGACCTAAACTTATCCAAGGCGAATACTACAACCAGCAGCTACTTTTCGGTAGTTGTATAATTCATTTGAGCTTCATTCAAAGTTCGGCTGGCGTAGTATATCACATATGGCTTATTGTCCTTTCTCTGGCCTAGGATCGTGCCAATAGCGTAATCACTAGCATCGCACATTAATTCAAAAGGCAAACTCCAGTCGGGTGCCTGTATTATAGGTGCGGAGGTAAGGACCTCTTTTAGATCCTCGAAGGACTTTTGGCAACTCTCTGACCACTCGAATGGTGCATCTTTGACAAGAAGTTGACAAAGAGGTCGAGAGATTGCACTGAAGTTCTGGATAAACCGACGATAAAATCCCGCATGCCCCAAGAACGAACGGATGTCTCTCACTGTACGGGGGACAGGTAGATTTGAGATTATGTCGATTTTGGCCTTAACCACTTGGATTCCTTCATCGGAGATTATATGGCCGAGGACTATTCCCTTGGTCACCATAAAGTGACACTTTTCCCAATTCAAAACTAGGTGTTTATCCTCACATCGCATTAATACATGCTCGAGATTGCTGAGGCAATCTTCAAAGCTATGGCCAAACACTGAAAAATCATCCATGAAGACTTCAAGGATGTGTTCGACTATGTCACTGAATATGCTTAGCATGCACCGCTGAAAGGTCGCCGGTGCATTACATAAGCCAAACGGCATTCGACGGTAGGCAAATGTAACAAATGGACAAGTGAATGTGGTTTTCTCCTGATCTTCAGGAGCAATTTCAATTTGGTTATATCCACTATATCCATCCAAAAAGCAGTAATACTTGTGACCTGCCACACGTTCTAGCATTTGATCCATGAATGCCAAGGGAAAATGGTCTTTTCGGGTCACAGTATTCAACTTTCTGTAGTCAATACACATCCTCCATCCAGTGGGGACATGTGTTGGTACCAATTCACCATCTTTGTTTGGGATGACCGTTATGCCTGCTTTCTTTGGAACCACTTGGGTTGGACTGACCCAAGGACTATCAGATATCGGATAAATCATCCCAACATCAAGTAGTTTGAGCACTTCCTTTTTAACTACTTCCTGCATGTTGGGATTCAGATGCCTTTGCATTTGTCTTGAAGGTCTAGCGTCTTCCTCCAGATATATCGTATGAGTGCATATGGATGGGCTTATGCCTTTGAGGTCAGCAATCGTCCATCCCATAGCATCCTTATGCTTGGTCAGCATTTGCACAAGCTTACCTTCATGTTCATGAGTTAAAGCAGATGAAATGATCACAGGATAAGTTTTGCCAGTCCCTAGGAATGCATATTTTAGCTCTTTGGGTAGCTCCTTTAACTCTAACTCCGGAAACTGAAAACTAGAAGGCATTGCCAACTTAGTTTTAGGAGGCAATTGTTCATATGGCATTATCCACATGCATTCTGCTCTATCCTCCTCTATCTTATCCATCATAAGATACATCTGGTTCAGGTCAGCATCCAATGGAGTTGACTCTGTAGGCTGATAGATATCGCCAAATTGAGTCATCACAACTTCCAAAGGATCTTTGTAGTTGACCAAGTCAACTTCATCTTCAATGACTGTGTCACTGTAATGAATTTCTTCCTCATCATCGTATTCTTCAGGTCGGGGATTAGAAAAAATTTTGACATTCAATGTCATGTTCCCGAATACGATAGTCATGATACCACTTCTAATCTTGATCGTGGCATCAATAGTGTTGAGGAATGGACGACCAAAGATAACCGGGATGTGTGCACCAGGATTAGACACAGGTTCTGTGTCCAATATCACGAAATCAACCGAAAAGACAAAAGAGTCTATTTGGACAAGGACGTCCTCTAACACCCCTCTAGGGTACTTCACAGATCTGTCTGCCAATTGCAAAGATACTCGGGTGGGTTTGAGCTCACCCAACCCTAGCTGTTTATAGACTGAATATGGCAGCAGGTTCACGCTTGCTCCTAGATCGAGGAGTGCGTTATCTATCCTTTGATTCCCAATTCTACATGAGACCGTAGGTGTACCGGGGTCTTTGAGTTTTGGAGGCAACTCATTTTGAATGATCGCACTTGCTTGGCACGCGACATAAGCATGTTTCTTCACACTTTGCCTCCTCTTTACCGTGCATAGATCTTTAAGATACTTAGCATAGGCCGGCACTTGCTTGATAGCATCTAGGAGTGGAAGGTTAATTTTGACTTGTTTAAACAATTCCAGAAACTCCTGATTCTTCGTCTCATTCTTGGGTTTCTTCAACCGTTGAGGATAAGGTGCAGGAAAAGGGTATTTTGGTGGTTCATCCTCAACAGACTCCTTTCCAGGCCTTTGCTCAACTTCTTTCTCTACTCTAGGAGCTTCAATGTTTGCCTTTATTGCCTCGTCATTAGTAGACGGCTCCTCCTCTTGAGTAGATGGTTGCTCAAGCTCATTATCCACCACTTCCTCCTCTTTGTACACTTCGGATGTAGACAGAGGCATGCTTTTCTCTATGATTTTTCCGCTTCTTAGTGCAGTCACGGCTTTAGCATGTTCTTGATTGTTAGGACCATTGTTATATCCCTTGGGGTTCGGAAGTGGTTGGGCAGGGAATGTTCCTCCTGAACCCTCTTGCCGTGCATCTATCCTTTCTAACGTGGCAGATATTCTACTCATCATCTGTATGAGTTACTGCGTTAGATTGGCATTAGCAAGTGGCTCTTCTTCTTGTACCTTCTTGTGTGGTGGCACATAGGTATTGGTCTATGGTGCATTGGAGGGTTGAGCTTGGTTGTAGTTATTGGTCCTGTTTTGATTATATTGATGGGACGGCCTATTGTTTTGCCCTTGATATTGATTGTTGTTGTAGGGCTGCTGTTGATATTGATTTTGGGTCCCAGCATTATTCTCCAATCAAAACTGGGGTGATTCCATCTATTGTTACTTTGAAAGTTATTGTTGGAATTCCCCGCGCCTCGGAAACCGTGCATGGCATTCATCTCCATAGGGGCCTGCTCTTGAAAATACGGCACATTGGGACAGTATTGAGTTGTATGTCCCAACATGTTGCATGTGCCGCATGGTTCCTCAGGCATAACCTGCCTAGAGCTCTCTCCTCGCATCCCTAGTTCTTCTACCTTCTTCGCCAGTTCTTCGTATTTGTTCATCAGATGATCTTCACTTTTCAATTGGTACAAACTCTTATCTTCCACACTCGATATTTGAGTTCGAGGTGTATCTTCAGAGTTAGACCATTCATGAGCATGTTCAGCTAACCACTCGAAATGAGCTTCAGCCTCTTCGGTGTTCTTTCGAAGGAATGGTCTAGAGCTCATAGTTTCGACCAACTTTTTCGTTTCACCATTTAGTACTTCATAGAAGTGACTGATGGTACGCCATTTCTCATATCCGTGGTGGGGACATGAGAGAAGCAAATCTTTGAAACGCTCCCAAGTTTGGGTAAAGGTTTCATTGCTCCTCTGCTTGTATGAACTTATTTGGCATTTTAGCTCTGTGGTCATGCGAGGTGGAAAGAATTTCTTCAAAAATGCAGTGTTCATCGCATGCCATGTGAAGATTGAATTTGGTTTTAGGGTGAGTAACCACGCCTTCGCTTTATCCTTCAAGGTGAAGGGAAATAACATTAAGCGTGTCACATCTACAGGACAAGTTTGGGAGAATGTTTTACAAACATCCTCGAAATCCTTAACGTGTAGATATGCCTTCTCGCTTTCCATCCCATGAAATGTTGGGAGGAGTTGAATCATCCCATTGCGAAATTGAAATTCGCCAGCATGTGGGGGAATGAGAATGCAAGAAGGAGTAGGTGCGTGTTCTGGTTGCATGAGATCGCACAACGGATGTAGTGAATCATCAACTGGTACCACAACATTGTCACCATGTTCACTCTGATTATCATCTATTGATTCAATTGGAGTGGTGACAGGGTTACTAGAACTGGAAGAATTAGATGAATATAGAGGATTTCCGAAAATTCCATGGACGGAACTATCGGACATTAATGAGAGAACCTAAGAAGATTGAAAACCTAGAGAACTCAAAGAAAAAGGAAAACAGAAATAGATCAGGAAAGATTGAGGTAATCTAAGGAATTGATCGTCGCCTTCCCCGGCAACGGCGCCAAAAACTTGACACGCGAATATTCTTGTGTGCTCTTGTGCAATACCCAAGTGTAGGTAATCGTGCAAGTAATACTGGATAAGTCCAGGTCGATCCCACAAGGAAGGTGTTGACCTATTAACTTAGACTAAACTCAAAAGAAAAAGAAAAAAAATCAATAAGATTTAATAATGGTGCAGAACACAAAGTTCCACAAACTAAGACTACTAACGAAAGCAATTCAGATTAAACTAAAGAACTAATTAGCTAGTTAAAACAATACTCTAAAATAGGATTTAACTTTAAGAAGAAAGTGTTGGGATTACATGAATCCACAGTAATCTAACCATCTACCATGCAATTGCTTTGAAGCACTAAGGAGTATATTACCCACAGTTTTCCGTATTTCTCTGAAAATAAAGAATCCATAGCCCTTTCATGACCGGGACTATATAATCACAGTTAACTTAAAACACGTGAAAGCGGTTTAATTCAATAGTTAAGACTCGCACCTACAATGGTGTTAGTATTGAAGGTGGTTTGCAAAATATATTGAAAGAAAATGCCTTAGGGCCTTGATTTTAAAAACTGTTTTGACAAACTGAGCATTTGGGGACAGTATGATAACAAATCTCTAAAACAGAAGGTCCTGGAATACTGCAAGGAACATCCTCAAGAATCAGAGAGTTCGATCGATCGATGCGCGTTCGATTGATCGAAAACCTTCATCCCTCAATCGATCGAAATGTCTTCGATCGCTTGACTATCTCTGGTTCGATCGATCGAACTACCTCCGATCGATCGAACACAGGATTTATTCTGCTGCATGGCAGAGGCTGGAGATCACTGTTTCATCGTGTTCTCCCAACCTTAGGACTACTCAGACATCGTCTGGAGTGTCACAGATTGATGTTTAACGTAACGATTCATTAAAGTACCGTTTGGCTCGAGTTTAATCATGAAAATTATAGAAAAACTATTGAATACCTATTTCTCCTATGAAAACTGATGATTGTAACAGACTAAACTATGAGATTAAGTAAGCAGAATGTAAATAAACAATACTATGAAACCTGGAATGTTAACAAACTCGTATTGAATGTAGAATCCTTCAAAACTTAAGCATAATCCAATGTTAAACCTACAAAACAAGCAAAAACTCTATCTCTCCCTCTATGAAAAACTGATTAAAAGTAAAGTTGGGCGTCCTTTGGGACGTATACAATGCTCATATATATAGAAAACCTAAAGGCTAGGGTTACAATTCCGCAACTGCTGCGTACGCGATTTTTATGAAAATACCATGTTCGATCGATTGAACATTTTTCGATCGATTGAACATTTGGAACTCAAGCGCTTCAACCTTCTTTAAGAGATCGAACTTGCGATCGATCGAACTATCTTCGATCGCTCGAACTTCAAACTTTAGCTTTGAATTCTTTTGTCTGCACTACAGCATTCCAGTTGTCCTGATGTTCATCTCTCTAGTCCACACAGCAGTGATCTGCGCAAACAATAGCTAAAACAATACAACTTATCATAGATTAATCACATTGTATGAAAACTAGCCTTGTAATGCCAATTGCAGATAAAACGGGAAGTTGTGATTAAAACCAATGCAATTCTTCCTTTTAGCGCGGTTGTATTTTACAAATACCCCCGCTTTGCACTCATATTTTGTTGCTACCTTTGGAGGTATCCTCAAGTTAAGATGGGGCTACGGACCCAATTTTCCAGTATCCTTAAAATTTTGAACTATTGAGAACTACCTGGGAAACGAAAGATAACTGTTTCGTGTGTGTATTTGAGATTTCGTGATTATAAACTATGTAAGTGTAGTTTATCAGCTCGTTCTTAAGATGTGTTAGAAAATTCCCAAGTTCAATAAGCAGGTAGATTAAAAGATTCGTATTCTCAAGGATTAAAGAGAATTTAAAATTCCATTAACAAAAGTTTGGTGCGGAAAGAACTAGATTTCATTACATAGGCGTACTACTTGATTGCAACAATTTTTTGGCTAAGGACATTAAGCCTATAACATCCTAGACATAATTGCAAGCGGTCTTGAAGCCTGCTTAAGGTAAACTGAAATCACCCTGGGCAATGTTTACTGTTAGGTGCTTGATTGTCTTCAGGACGCCCATAAGATTGTCTTTCTTGGAGATTTCGAGGTCAAGTTCTCCATTTAATGTGTCTATCCTTGACTTGACCTTGATGGTGATGAAGTGTTCCATCTCGCTAATCATTGCATGGGCATTCTGAAGATCAGCTTGTGCCTGGTCCCTTTCTGCTTCGACCTGGTTAAGGAGTGCCCTGAGTTGGTCTCTCTCCGTTTCAGCTTAGGTTTTGATAATTCCCTCATGGTTGAGAGCCTCTCTGAGTTTTTTGATGTGATCCTCGATTCTTGACCTGCCCGTCCTGGGCTCCCCTAAGCTAGTAGGCAGCATTCTAAGTAGTTGTTGCATCCACCCTACATATACGAGATCCACTCCGATATAGTAGTCTTTGAGGGCTTTGTCATCAAAGATGATCTGGTACCAATGGCCCAATACTTCGTTGTAGCGTTCTCCTGACACAGGAGAATCGTAACTGAAGCAGAAAGGCTACACGTCCTCTATTATTGGGATTCATTGATAATGGTCGAGCTGTCTGAGGACCCGTTTAGGCATGTAGGGTGCCACACCCGAAAGACCAATCAATGGAATGAATGAGAGAGTGTCGGTCTGGAGTCGGATTGACACGAGGGAGGACCAACCCAAAAACCACTGAATATTGTGTACCTTTAGTTGAGTTAGATACTTAAACCATTCTTCTTTTCCTTGAATAGGAAATGACCGTCTATCCAGTGGGGTGATGATGTCAACGATCATGAAGCTCTGGATTGGGACTAGATGTGGTAGCTAGATGAGATGAGATTGTATCTAGATTTGCAATAACCCGATGCTAGCCGCGAAGAAACCCTTACCTTCATTCTTGCAAAAAGATAAAGTCCATATGGTTTCAGTTAATATCGTCGGGATGAATGTATGGCCATTCTGAATCTAAGCTAGGACCCCAATTAGAGTCATGTCGATCTTCCTGTCCTTCCGAGGGAACAGTATGTGGCCTAAGAGACATAGAGCAAGGACCTATAACCATTTGTTCAGCCAGTCTGCTCGTGTGCAGTAGAAGTCATATCTGTCGTATCCCCTAGAGGACATGAATCCGTTGGTGAGGAAATCGATAGAGAGTCATGAGAAGTCCCCACCTGCCACTTTCGTCAATACATCCTTCTTTATACCTAGGAACTCTGCTATTTTGTCATTCCCAGTCTGGAAAACTTGGCTGTACGGCGTCCTTAGAGATAAATAGTTTCAACAAACCAGCATACTCTTCGAGGGTCGTTGTGAGCTTCTGTTCCCTGAAATAGAAGACCAAGGTTTCTGGATCCCAGAAAGTAACCAGGGTCTCAAACAAATGGCAATTAGTCTTGACTTTAACCATTGAACCCAAGTACCCAAAGTAGCCCTCGAATGCTTTCGTCTCTTCCACAGAGAGCATGTTGTACCAGTGGGTCAAGTGAGCACTCGCCTTTATAATAAAATCTAGCCTTGGAATTTGGTATGCCATTTTGAAAGTGGGAACTTTGTTGTTTCAAAATTTTAACGAGCTGAGAAGAGAAAACCACACTTATTTAGATATAGTCCACCATTTTTGTTTTGTTTTATGAATAAGGAAAGGAAACAAACAAAAGAAATTTACAGATGCACGTGAGTAGAATGCGACCGTGTAGGGAGGGTTTACATCTAATGCAATCTTAATTTAGGCCCGGTTCCCATTGGTCCAAATCTAGATTACTTAGTCGCTAAGCAAAGAAAATATCTAGATATCTTTACAAGCGCCGCGCTTCCGAATTTTTTAGAAAGCAGTGCGACAAAAACTTGGACTTCCGTGGTCCTCTTGACAAACGCGAAATATTAGTGCAAAAATGGAATTCTTGAAACACTATATGACTCGTATTAAGCATCTGTCTTGACAAATCCGTTAATTAAAATGTACTTTTTCGGAATCTGGTATCGGATTGAGACGAAATTTTATGGATCCCTTTGTTTCAATGTGAAGAGTATTTTCCTCAAATCAGAAACTGACTCCTATGGCGCGATTGGCCCAAATCTGGATTACTTAGTCGTTAAGCAAAGAAAATATCTAGATATCTGTACACGTGCCACGCTTCCGAATTTTCTGGAAGGCAGTGCGACGAAAACTTGGACTTCCATGGTCCTTTTGATAGATGCAAAATTTTAGTGCAAAAATGGAATTCTTGAAACGCCATCTGACTCGTATTAAGCATCTGTCTTGATAAAATTCGTTAATTAAAATGTACTTTTTTTGAAATTTGATATCGGATTGAGACGAAATTACATAGATCCCTTCGTCTCGATGTAAAAGGCATTTTAATCCAGACTGAAAATACCACAGCTGATTTGATCTCGAAGACCAGGACTTTCTGATGATTTATCTGTATAAATTGATGTACCTATGAGCGATCTTATCGCAGTTTTGCAACTTTCTTCGTTTGATGGCAACGAAATTTCCGAAGGCTCTTCATCTTGACAAGTATGGATTTTTGGCATCAATTTTAAACCTTTTGAAGTTCTCTGGCGGTGAAATGGAATTTTCCTATTTGATTCCTATGCCTGGCACGAGATTTTTTCTGTGCGCTCTTGTGCAATACCCAAGTGTAAGTAGACGTGCAAGTAGTAACTGGTAAGACCAGGTCGATCCCACAGGGAAGGTGTTGACCTATTGAATTAGACTATCCTCTAAAAGAAAGCAAAATGAAATGAATAAGTTTGAACGATGGTGCAGAACACACAGTTCCACAAACTAAGATTACTAATGAAGATGATTAAGATTAAATTAACGATCTAGCTAGCTAATTAAAATAGTACTCTAAATTAGGATGTTTAACTTTTAAAAAGAAAGTGTTGGGATTACACGAATCCACAGTAATCTAGCTATCTACCATGCATTTGCCTTGAAGCACAAAGGAGTACATTAGCCACAGTTTTCCGTATTCCTCTAAAGATGGAGATTCTATGGCCCTTTCATGACCGGGACCATATCATCACAGTAAAATTAAAATACGTGAAAGCGGTTTAATCCAATAGTTAAGACTTGCATCCTCAATGGTGTTAGCATTGAAGATGGTTTGCAGAATTTATTGAAAGAAAATGCCTTAGGGCCTTAGTTTTAAAACTGTTTTGACAAACTGAGCATTTATTTGGGACAGAATGATAACAAATCTTAAAACAAAAGGTCCTGGAATACTGCAGGGAACATCCTCAAGAATCAGGGAGTTCGATCGATCGACGCGCTTTCGATCGATCGAAGACCTTCATCCCTCAATCGATCGAACTGACTTCGATCGCTTGACTGTCTCTGGTTCGATCGATCGAACTAATTTCGATCGATCGAACACAGCGATTATCCTGTTGCATGGCAGAAGCTGGAGATCACTATTTCATCGTGTTCTCCCAACCTGGGACTACTCAGACATCGTCTGGAGTGTCACAGATTGATATTTAACGTAACAAAACATTAACACCTTGTTTGGTTGTGAATTTTTCGTGGAAAATCTAAAAAACTATGGTTTTATAAATATTTAGCATGTAATACTATAATATGAGCGATTAAACCACGACTACCAAGTGCAGAATCTGAATAAACAATATATAAATAACCTGGAATGACGAATACTAGTATTAAACTTAAGAAATCCACTGCACAAATGAAACTTCAATGCAAAACCTACAAAACCAAACACAAACTCTCTATCTCTCTCTCTAAAAACTGTCAAAATGTAATGTGGGCGTCCTTATGGACGTGTACAATACACATATATATAAGAAAACCTAAGAAACTAGGGTTAAAACCCGCATCTGCTGCGCACACGAATGTTACTGGAAATACCCCGTTCGATCGATCGAACATTTCTCGATCGATCGAACGCTTACTCTTCAAGCGCTTCAACACTCTTCAAGCGATCGAACGCTCGATCGATCGAACCGTCTTAGATCGATCGAACTTCACATTTCAGCTTTGACTTCTTTTGTTTTCATTCCAGCATTCCATTTATCCTGATGTTCATCTGTTTAATCCACACAGCAGTGATCTGCACAAACAACAGCTAAAACAATACAACTTATCATAGATTAATCATAGTGTATGAAAATTAGCCTTGTAATGCAAATTGCAGATAACGCGGGAAGTTGTGATAAAAACTAATACAATTCTTCCTTTTAGCGCGGTTGTATTTTACAAATACCCCCGCTTTGCACAACCCTCAACTAGCTTATTGCTAGTCCCTAGCGATAAAGCGAAAATAAAATAAAATAAAATAAAACTCCTAAACTAATATTACCACGACTAAGAAAACAAAGGAAAACTAAAAACAACCTAAACTAAGATAGAGAGAAAAAAAATCCTAACTCACTTTCGCAGGAATCGCGGTTGCATTTAGCGAATGCAACAAGCCGTTAAACCCCTAGGTTCCCCCTAGTGGACGAGTTTTGTCTCGTGAGGGTTTGCAGTGAATATACCCACAAAATTCTCCAATTTTAAGCTCACAAAGAATTAGAATAACTTGTAGAATTCCCCCTTCCAATAAATTGTTAATTCAGCTTTACAATAATATACTATCCTCTATCAACCCATGAAAGAGATCCACATGCTCCCCTATATCACCAAATAAAATATAACAAATGTGTTACCATCATGCACCCGTGTGTGTGTGAAATTAACAACCATGCGTCCAACCCTTATTAAGAGTTATCTAGACTATTGTACTTTGAAAAACTTGCAGTCTTAGCTCAATTCTCACATTGGTCACACTCAAAAAGAACATCTCTCAGAAACTTGCTTTACAATGATCGCACATCGTATGAAAGCTTTGATAAGGATGATATTCTAAGTGCTAATGCTTTCATACTTGACTCTATGAAAAACGGACATTTAAGAGTGAATAGTCTCATGAATGGAACACTACTTACTAGAGGAGCGAAATACCGTGGATAACTCAACTCACACTTCCATGTTCAAATCAATTGTTGAGAATCTTCAAGACTTTGAATTGCGGCTTTTATTTAGTAGGTGGGGGTGTTGTAGAGAAGAGTGTGCTTTTCTTAGTATGTGATGGAATTTCAACTTCTCTTTTTATTCTTTATTCTTTTCTCCACCCAATCTCCCATTCATTTCATATGCTTTTTTTTTTTTTTTTTTTAATCTGCTACAACGTCCCACAACTACTTCCTTCCATTTCACATACTTTGATGACTCATTCTCAACAAATTTATCAAACGGCTCAATGAGGTCAAGGTATAGATCACGGGTATGGATTCTTGTGATTACATTGGAAATATTTAATTGAGGTGGGATCAGGGATGAAACAATTCAATGACTGTAGGTGAAAGCTATATCAGATAAAAGAATGGGTAAACGATGGCTTGAATCATTTTCTCAACTTTCAATTTTTAGCACTTAAGTGTTCATTGAGTTTAATTGGTAAATCCTGAACGTTCTCCTCTAACAAGCAGTCAAAGCTTTTAAAGAAAACTGAGACTTAACAACGAATTCACAAGTATATGCAAGAAAAACCATTCGACAATATATGAGAATCCCCTCAGAAATGACGATTGGCTCAATAGCTCACAAAGGGTTATTAGCTTCCACTACTTGTTCTTTTCGCACAATATTCATATTAACTCAATTTTCAGGTTTTCTACATAGCTGCCAATTAGTGCACAAAAGTATTGGGTACATAATAGCTTTACAGATGCAATTCATTTCAGTGATACAGAAAAACGCGTGGATTTAATCCATAAAAAGATGAGAATACTACAAATGTGTCATTGTGTAATTAACAAGCAGGAGAGGTTATTCAGAGTTATTCTATCAATACAATTCAATAATAAAAATTTTCAAAATTTTCAAAATTTTAAATTGTCAAAATTTTAACAGACTGTGTTCTCATTAAATTTAAAACATATCTAAGTGCAAAACCTGATCATTACGGGTGTATACCTATCTATTATCTCCTACCCCCAACTGAAAACAACAAAGTCCCCAGAAGTTGATTTTCAATAAATAAAATAGATGGGTATCACCTGTATGGAGCAAATTGATGATCTCAAGCAAGCAACCTAGCATAGAAAAGTAGAACACAATCTCCAAAACAAACAGGATCAATAAGAGTAAGATGATAAAAATCATGATCCAAGCAATCTAAACCGCTGTAATATGAACATAATAAAATAAAAACAGTGATACATAATGTCCATACAGAACCAACTAACCAAATAATCCAACCAAAACAACCAACCAGTCCAACCAACCAAAACCATACCCAAAAATAGTACAACAACTAACCAAAAACACATAAACACCATCTCCCCAACTAAAACTAATCGACACCGGACGGCGCATCATCAGCTACATCAGAAGGGATGTCGATGGGAGCAGGTGGCAACGAGGTAGTAGCAGGGGAAGCAGTAGATGGATCGGCTGTAGCAGAATCCGGGGCAGCAGCAGATGGTGGATCAGTGGTAGGTGGTGCATCAGTAGTAGGTGGTGCAGACGGGGCCATCGATGGATGCGGAGTAGAATGAACAGTCGAATCAACCCCAATCTGAATCAATATGGACTCCAGCAAAGTCTGGAGATGGTCTATCCGGCCCTCGAGTCTAATCCTGGCCTCTCTCTCCTCCAATAGTAGCTCGTGAACTGTCGGGAGAGGCACAGAGGAAGAAGACTCTCCCTGGGCCTGAGTCTGCGACCGCTGTCGCAGCTCGAACTGCCGAACCGCAGCAACCGGATCATCCTCATCATCATCGAAATCAAGCTCCTACACCTCGGTGGGTGTCCCTGAAGCTCTCGCCTCCGTGTCCGTCCCACCACGCCTCTTCTTCCTCCCCCTCACCTGCGATTTCCCTTTCCCCTTTCGCTTCCTCTTCTGTGCATCGGAGCGGCGAGCAGCCGCCTCGCTAAATCTGCAGGGAGAAGGGCGGATATCATCTCCAGCGAGCTCGAGGAACCCGGCATCAGCCATAACCCTCTGAATAGCCCAAGCACCCTTCAGGTGCTTCTTGGACGAGATATAACGGGTAGGGTGGACCATAAAGTCAATATAGAGGCGTGGTATGCAAACTGGCTGGCCCGTCCCCACTGCATATAAGACTCGCGCATACCAAGCCGCGATCTTCTCACGATAGGAAGTCACTAGGAGGCAGTTGCTGAGGACCAGGTGGATCATGTGGTAGCCATCAGTGAGAAAGTGGTCCTCGATCAAAGCATCGCCATCCCAAGACGGAACGGCGCCTCCAGTGAGCTCACGGATAATAGTGAATGGTGGGGTCACTGGTGCATCAGGCCGGTGGGGGCAAACATAATCTGGTACCTCTGGTACCCCCAACGCGGCTGAAACGGTGGCGGGACTGATGATGAACGGGCGACTCCGGAAGAAGGCATGGTACGTGAATGGTACATACGGGTCGCTGATCATAGTCGCACACGCACCTCGAATCCAGGATAGATTGACACTCTTGGCCAATGAAAGGAGATGGAACCAGTGAGGCATAGAGCGGATCCGTGTAAGGAACCATGGGCTCTCCGTCCAGATGTGCTCAATAGGGCGCTCGACCATCACCATCCGTGTCTGAAAATACCGCTCGTACCAAAGCCTGTCCTCGTCATTCCGGAACCCATGTGCGGGTACCGGATCTGGTATAATACGGCTGAGGGGCTTAGACTTATGGTAGCCCGTCACTGGATTCATCTGGCAGCCCTGAAAAATAGACCACACAAGACACAGATAAGAACAGGGAGAAGAAGAAACAAAACTGCCACTGCTAGAGTTCGATCGATTGAACTGGGTTCGATCGCTTGAACATTGTTCGATCGATCGAACATCTCCCCTTCGATCGCTCGAATCCAGTTCGAGCGATCGAACACAGCGGTGTGCAGTGATCGCAGAAACGCAAAGGAAACAAAAAAATGCATAAACAAAGGACTATCAAAAGGAACTGCTAAGACCAAGGGGACACCCCCTTGGGATTTTCTAACACAATCACTAAGGAAATAAAGGACAAAAACAAGTGGGGCCTACCTCGGTGTAGAACACGCAGGGAAGGTGGAGGGGGTGATGGTATGACGATGAGGATGATTAGATGGTTGATCAGGGCATCTTATTGAGTGCAAGGAATCGAAAATTTCCAAGTCGCCCCTGCCTCTGTGCTCGAGCGCTCGAGAGTGAAAGTGAGGGAACAGAAGAAGTATTCTGAAGATGCTTCGTTTAAAAGCTTCGTTCGATCGATCGAACTATGGTCGATCGATCGAAAACAAATCCCTCAATCGATTGAACACAAAATACAAGCGCTTGAACTTCCAGGTTTCGATCGATCGAAATGAGTTCGATCGATCGAACACAAGAATTTCAGAATTCAATGGGAAACATGAACCACATCACACCCAACTATCAGAAACAAATCTGGACATGCAGAGAGACTAAAAAGCAGTTGAAGTACAGGCATGTAGGACAGAAATTCATCCTCAGAATAGAAAATTGCAATTTATATAGAAATAAAACTTTATTCTTACATCCAAATTGCAACATTAAAACCCCCAACTGTGTTTAAGACCTTATTTAACTAAAGAAAACCAAAAATAAAACTAAAACTAAAACCAATAAAAACTCTGTCAAGGATTACACTCCAGTTGATAAACAAAAGATGAAAAATGAACGGAAACAACTGAAATGCAGCACTAATCTTCGAGTATAAAGATTTCCTCTTCCACAATCTCTTCATAACCCGCCGAATTTTCAGAAGTGAAGTCCAAACTCGATGATTCCCTTTCCCAAAACAATCGAAAAGCAGCAAGGACATCATCAAACAAGTCTGGCGTCTCCACAGAATTGAAAGCCCATGCAAGAGGTGATCCGGATGGAGACAAGGATAAAGGAGTGTGATTGCGCAACGGACTGTCCTCTCGCGGCGGAGTGTGGGGGGGCCTTATATAGGGCCCAAGACCATGAATCAGTTGATGTGGAAGGAATACCGGAATGCCATTTAGAAACATAGTGACAATCCTGGACAAAAGACAACAAACTGAAATTAAAATAACAGAACACAAGAAACACAAATTAATACGAAAAGAAAAAACAATGAACAGAAACAAAAATACAAAGAAATGTGACAAGTTCCAACCTCACTATTGGCATAGGTTCCCCAAAATGCACTAGCTAGTAAGGGGCATTGAAGCCTAAATAGCAGGTAGCTCAGGTGCACATAGCGGTATGGGACCAACTCAGGAACAAGGAAATCATCCACAAAAACAAAGACGGCATTGTGGCGGTCTGGGACGACATCCTGAAGGTCATGATCTTCCCATGGCTCCCACATGTCATCATTTTCCCACTGTGCCATAAGTGCATCATCCACCATTCGTCCCATGTACAGGTCTTCTTCCTCATCCACATCTTCGTCATCCTGAAATCCCATATTTTCGTATGGATTAATGTCTAGGAGGGCTGGTGGATATGGAATGTACCCTTGAGCAGCATCAATGAGAGAATGAGCTTCAGGATCTTGATGAAGCAAGGGGCAGGGTGTGAGTTCACCCTCAGTCCAGGTGCCACAACGACATTCTGAATCAGCCCAAGAACCGACAGAATGAACATCATCATCTCGCATCTATGCACCTGCAACAGAGTGGTTTAAG
Organism: Hydrangea macrophylla; assembly: GCA_033977485.1. NCBI lineage: Eukaryota > Viridiplantae > Streptophyta > Magnoliopsida > Cornales > Hydrangeaceae > Hydrangea > Hydrangea macrophylla. Next base: position 2,704,440 of record CM066988.1, on the reverse strand, counting down.
GAATAATGGATTAGAACTAAATCACAAACACAAAAGAATAATAAAAAGTTAAAAACCAAAGAGAGAAATAAAAACGCAGGGAAAGAAAAGAAATACAACAACAATTCGGAACTCCACGTTGGATTTTTAAGTGTGAGAATAGTTGGGCTCATCCAGCTGGATGTGCTCAACTTCAGTGTGGAAGTTCTCCAAGAACGGTTTCAATCTTTGGCCATTGACCTTGAAACAATCATCGTTCTTTGGATTGACAATCTCGACCGCCCCATGTGGAAAAATAGTTTTTACGATGAACGGGCCTGTCCAACGGGAACGGAGCTTTCCTGGGAAAAGGTAGAGGCGAGAGTCATACAGCAAAACTTTCTGCCCCGGCTCAAATGATTTACGAAAAATCGTACGATCGTGGCGAGCCTTCAACTTTTCCTTATGCAACTTTGCAGAGTCATACGCATCTCGTCGTATTTCCTCTAGCTCTGCAAGTTGGAGCTTGCGTAGCTGACCTCCCTCTTGAATGTCAAAGTTCAATGAGCGTGTCGCCCAATAAGCTTTATGTTCAATTTCAACAGAAAGGTGGCAAGCTTTCCCGTAAACCAGTCTATACGGGGACATACCAAGATTCGTCTTATAGGCAGTACGATATGCCCATAACGCGTCAGTCAATTTGTATGCCCAGTCTTTTCGATTGGAACTAACCGTCTTCTCGAGAATATGCTTGATTTCTCGGTTAGCCAATTCTGCTTGCCCATTTGACTGTGGATGATAGGCAAGAGCGATTTTATGATGGACCCCGTATTTCTTGAGAAGTGACTCCAAGGGCCTATTGCAGAAATGCTTGCCTTGGTCACTTAGTAAAGCTTTCGGAGTACCAAAACGAGACAAAATATGCTCTCTTAGAAATGACATGACCGTTCTGTGGTCATTGCGTCTCGTTGGTATCGCTTCTACCCATTTCGATACATACTCGACAGCAAGGAGTATGTATTCACAGTTATTCGACTTGGGAAATGGGCCCATAAAATCTATGCCCCAACAATCAAATATCTCAATTGTGATGATAGGGGTTAAAGGCATAGAATTCCTTTTAGAAATCGTTCTAAGATTTTGACAGCGTTGGCATGTCTTGCAAAAGGAATATGCATCTTTGAAGACTGTGGGCCAGTAAAAACCGCTTTGTAAGACTTTTTGTGCGGTCTTCTGTGACGCAAAGTGGCCACCGCATGCCTCAGAATGGCATGACGCTAATATTACGGTTATATCCTCGTTGGGGACGCAGCGCCTGATGACCTGATCAGCACAGTACTTGAAAAGGTATGGGTCATCAAAGAAGAAATGGCGCGCGAACGAGAGGAACCGTTTCCTATCTTGGTTCGACCAATGAGTCGGTGTCTCACCCGTGACGAGGTAGTTTACAATATCAGCATACCAAGGCAGACTACTTACTACCAGTAGCTGTTCGTCTGGGAACTCGTCCTTAATGGATTGGGATTCAGTATTGTCAACAAAAGTCAACCGTGATAAATGATCCGCAACCACATTCTCTACTCCTTTCTTGTCCTTGATTGTTAGATCAAACTCTTGGAGTAAGAGTATCCAGCGAATAAGCCATTGTTTAGCGTCTTTCTTTGACAAAAGATACTTGAGGGCCGAATGATCTGTAAAACAGACGATTGGAGACCCTATCAGGTAAGACCTAAACTTGTCCAGGGCGAATACTACAGCCAACAACTCCTTTTCAGTAGTAGTGTAATTCATTTGAGCTTCATTCAAAGTTCGGCTGGCATAGTATATCACATGTGGCTTATTGTCCTTTCTCTGGCCTAAGACTGTGCCAATGGCGTAATCACTAGCATCGCACATTAATTCAAAAGGCAAACTCCAGTTGGGTGCCTGTATTATAGGTGCGGAGGTGAGAAGATCTTTTAGATCCTCAAAGGACTTTTGGCAATTCTCTGACCACTCGAAAGGTGCATCTTTGACAAGAAGTTGACAAAGGGGTCGAGAGATTGCACTGAAGTTCCGGATAAATCGACGATAAAAACCTGCATGCCCCAAGAATGAACGGATGTCTCTTACTGTACGGGGGACAGGTAGATTTGAGATTATGTCGATCTTAGCCTTATCCACTTGGATTCCTTCATCGGATATTATGTGGCCGAGGACTATTCCCTTGGTCATCATAAAGTGACACTTCTCCCAATTCAAGACTAGGTGTTTGTCTTCACACCTCATTAAAACCTGCTCGAGATTGCTGAGGCAATCTTCGAAGCTATGGCCGAACACTGAAAAATCATCCATGAAGACTTCAAGGATGTTTTCGACCAAGTCACTAAAGATGCTTAGCATGCACCGCTGAAAGGTAGCCGGTGCATTACATAAGCCAAACGGCATTCGTCGGTAGACAAAAGTACCGAATGGACACGTGAACGTGGTTTTCTCCTGATCTTCAGGAGCAATCTCAATTTGATTATATCCACTGTATCCATCCAAAAAATAGTAATACTTGTGACCCGCCACACGTTCTAGCATTTGATCCATGAATGGCAAAGGAAAATGGTCCTTTCGGGTCACAGTATTTAACTTCCTGTAGTCAATACACATTCTCCATCCAGTGGGGACACGTGTCGGTACTAATTCACCCTCTTTGTTCGGAATGACCGTTATGCCTGCTTTCTTTGGAGCTACTTGGGTAGGACTAACCCAAGGACTATCAGATATCGGATATATCATCCCATCATCAAGTAGCTTTAGCACTTCATTTTTAACTACTTCTTGCATATTGGGATTCAGACGCCTTTGCATTTGCCTTGAGGGTTTAGCGTCTTCCTCCAGATATATCTTATGCGTGCATATGGATGGGCTTATGCCTTTGAGGTCAGCAATTGTCCATCCCATAGCATCCTTATGCTTGGTCAGCATTTCCACTAGCTTACTTTTCTGTTCATGAGTTAAAGCAGATGAAATAATTACAGGATAAGTTTTTCCAGTCCCTAGGAATGAGTATTTCAGCTCTTTTGGAAGCTCCTTCAATTCTAACTCCGGGAACTGGAAACTAGAGGGCATTACCAACTTGGTTTTAGGAGGCAGTTGTTCGTATGGCATTACCCACATGCAATCAGCTCTATCCTCCTCTATCGTATCCATCATAAGACACGTTTGGTTTAGGTCAGCAACCAATGGGGTGGACTCTGCGGGCTGATAGATATCGCCAAATTGAGTCATCACAACTTCCAAAGGATCTTTATAGTCGACCAAGTCAACTTCATCTTCAATGACAGTGTCTATATAATGGATTTCTTCCTCATCATCGTATTCTTCAGGTCGGGGATTAGAAAAGATCTTGACATTCAATGTCATGTTCCCGAATACGATAGTCATGATACCACTTCTAATCTTGATTGTGGCATCAATGGTGTTGAGGAATGGACATCCAAAGATAACCGGGATATGTGCACCAGGATTAGACACAGGTTCTGTGTCCAATATCACGAAATCAACCGGAAATACAAAAGAGTCTATTTGGACAAGGATGTCCTCTAATACCCCTCTAGGGTACTTCACAGATCTGTCTGCCAATTGCAACGCGACTCGGGTGGGTTTGAGTTCACCCAACCCTAGCTGTTTATAGACTGAATATGGCAGCAGGTTCACGCTTGCTCCTAAATCGAGGAGTGCGTTATCTATCTTTTGATTCCCAATTCTGCATGAGACAGTAGGTGTACCGGGATCTTTGAGTTTCGGAGGCAACTCATTTTGAATGATCGCGCTGGCTTGGCACGCTACATAAGCATGTTTCTTCACGCTTTGCCTCCTCTTGACCGTGCATAGATCTTTGAGATACTTAGCATAGGCCGGCACTTGCTTGATAGCATCTAGGAGTGGAAGGTTAATTTTAACCTGCTTAAACAATTCCAGAAACTCCTGATTCTTGGTCTCATTCTTGGGTTTCTTCAACCGTTGAGGATAAGGTGCAGGAAAAGGGCATTTTGGTAGTTCCTCCTTAACAGACTCCTTTCCAGGCCTTCGCTCAACTTCTTCCTCTACTCTAGGAGCTTCAATGTTTGCCTTGATTGGTTTGTCATTAGTAGACTGCTCCTCCTCTCGAGTAGATGGTTGCTCAACTTCTTCATCCACCACTTCCTCCTCTTTGTACACTTCGGGAGTGGACAGAGGCATGCTTTTCTCTATGATCTTTCCACTTCTCAATGTAGTCACAGCTTTAGCATGTTCTTGATTGTTAGGACCATTGTTATGTCCTTTGGGGTTCGGAAGTGGTTGGGCAGGGAATGTTCCTCCTGAGCCTTCTTGCCGTGCATCTATCCTTTCTAACGTGGCAGACATTCTACTCATCATTTGTATGAGTTGTTGCGTTAGATTGGCATTAGCAAGTGGCTTTTCTTCTTATACCTTCTTGTGCGGTGGCACATAGGTATTAGTTTGTGGTGCATTGGAGGGTTGAGCTTGATTGTAATTATTGGTTCTGTTTTGATTGTATTACTGGGACTGCCTATTATTTTGCCCTTGATATTGATTGTTGTTGTATGGCTGCTGTTGATATTGATTTTGGGTCCCAGCATTATTTCTCCAATCAAAACCGGGGTGATTCCATCTATTGTTACTTTGAAAGTTATTGTTGGAATTCCCCGCCCCTCGAAAACCTTGCATGGCATTCATCTCTATAGGGGCTTGCTCTTGAAAATATGGCACATTAGGACAATATTGAGTTGTATGTCCCAACATGTTGCATGTGCCACATGGTTCCTCAGGCATGACTTGCCTAGAACTCTCTCCTTTCATGCTTAACTCCTCTACCTTCTTTGCTAGCTCTGCATACTTAGTCATGAGGTGATCTTCATTGGTTAGCTGGTATAGGCTTTTCTCTTCTACACAGGATATCTGTGAGCGTGAGATATTGTCAGAATTTGACCATTCATGAGCGTATTCAGCTAACCATTCGAAGTGGGCTTCAGCCTCTTCAGTGTTTTTACGCAGGAATGGTCCAGAGCTCATCGTTTCCACCAACTTCTTTGTTTCACCATTCAATCCCTGATAAAAGAAGCTGATAGTTCGCCATTTCTCAAACCCATGGTGTGGGCACGAGAGAACAAATCCTTGAAACGCTCCCACGCTTGTGTGAAGGTTTCATTGCTCTTTTGTTTATAGGAATTGATTTGACACTGAAGGTCTGTGGTCATGCGAGTAGGATAGAATTTCTTTAGAAACGCGGTGCTCATCGCATGCCAGGTGAAAATTGAATTAGGTTTTAGGGAGTGGAGCCACGCCTTCGCTTTATCTTTCAAAGTGAAGGGGAATAGCATTAAATGCGTCACCTCCCTAGGACAATTTTGCGAGAATGTTTTGCAAACATCCTCGAAATCGGTGACATGTAAATACGCCTTCTCACTTTCCATCCCATGAAAAGTGGGAAGCAGTTGAATCATCCCATTGCGAAACTGAAATTCGCCATTATGCGGTGGGATTTGGATGCAAGAGGGCGTAGGTGCATGTTCTGGTTGCATGAGATCGCAAAGAGGACGGAGTGCCTCATCAATTGGTACCACAACATTGTCACCATTTTCACTCTGATGATCATCCATTGATGCAGTTGGAGTGGCTATTGGGTTGATGGAGCTTTCAGAGTCAGACAGGTAGAAAGGATTTCCAAAAATTCCTTCAATAGAATTATTGGACATGAACTAGGAGAGTCCCTAAGGTGAGTGCTTACCAAAAGAACTGAAAAAAATAAAAACAGAAAGAGATGAAGAGAGACTGAGGTAATCTAAGGAATTGATCGTCGCCTTCCCCGGCAACGGCGCCAAAAACTTGGCACGAGATTTTTTCTGTGCGCTCTTGTGCAATACCCAAGTGTAAGTAGACGTGCAAGTAGTAACTGGTAAGACCAGGTCGATCCCACAGGGAAGGTGTTGACCTATTGAATTAGACTATCCTCTAAAAGAAAGCAAAATGAAATGAATAAGTTTGAACGATGGTGCAGAACACACAGTTCCACAAACTAAGATTACTAATGAAGATGATTAAGATTAAATTAACGATCTAGCTAGCTAATTAAAACAGTACTCTAAATTAGGATGTTTAACTTTTAAAAAGAAAGTGTTGGGATTACACGAATCCACAGTAATCTAGCTATCTACCATGCATTTGCCTTGAAGCACAAAGGAGTACATTAGCCACAGTTTTCCGTATTCCTCTAAAGATGGAGATTCTATGGCCCTTTCATGACCGGGACCATATCATCACAGTAAAATTAAAATACGTGAAAGCGGTTTAATCCAATAGTTAAGACTTGCATCCTCAATGGTGTTAGCATTGAAGATGGTTTGCAGAATTTATTGAAAGAAAATGCCTTAGGGCCTTAGTTTTAAAACTGTTTTGACAAACTGAGCATTTATTTGGGACAGAATGATAACAAATCTTAAAACAAAAGGTCCTGGAATACTGCAGGGAACATCCTCAAGAATCAGGGAGTTCGATCGATCGACGCGCTTTCGATCGATCGAAGACCTTCATCCCTCAATCGATCGAACTGACTTCGATCGCTTGACTGTCTCTGGTTCGATCGATCGAACTAATTTCGATCGATCGAACACAGCGATTATCCTGCTGCATGGCAGAAGCTGGAGATCACTGTTTCATCGTGTTCTCCCAACCTGGGACTACTCAGACATCGTCTGGAGTGTCACAGATTGATATTTAACGTAACAAAACATTAACACCTTGTTTGGTTGTGAATTTTTCATGGAAAATCTAAAAAACTATGGTTTTATAAATATTTAGCATGTAATACTATAATATGAGCGATTAAACCACGACTACCAAGTGCAGAATCTGAATAAACAATATATAAATAACCTGGAATGACGAATACTAGTATTAAACTTAAGAAATCCACTGCACAAATGAAACTTCAATGCAAAACCTACAAAACCAAACACAAACTCTCTATCTCTCTCTCTAAAAACTGTCAAAATGTAATGTGGGCGTCCTTATGGACGTGTACAATACACATATATATAAGAAAACCTAAGAAACTAGGGTTAAAACCCGCATCTGCTGCGCACACGAATGTTACTGGAAATACCCCGTTCGATCGATCGAACATTTCTCGATCGATCGAACGCTTACTCTTCAAGCGCTTCAACACTCTTCAAGCGATCGAACGCTCGATCGATCGAACCGTCTTAGATCGATCGAACTTCACATTTCAGCTTTGACTTCTTTTGTTTTCATTCCAGCATTCCATTTATCCTGATGTTCATCTATTTAATCCACACAGCAGTGATCTGCACAAACAACAGCTAAAACAATACAACTTATCACAGATTAATCATAGTGTATGAAAATTAGCCTTGTAATGCAAATTGCAGATAACGCGGGAAGTTGTGATAAAAACTAATACAATTCTTCCTTTTAGCGCGGTTGTATTTTACAAATACCCCCGCTTTGCAATGCCTGATAAAGTACTTTTTCCAGATCCAATGTTCAATTGAGATGAAATTTTAGGGAGTCCTCGGTAATGTCACGCACTTCCATTTTGTCATAAAAAATGCTTGTTTTGACACCCGAAAAGGTAAAAAAGTACTCCTGGTCCCTCTTTGGGAAAATAGCAGATTCGTTCGAACTTTAAACAATGATTATTTCTTCGTCCGTGGTCTGATTTTGACGATTCAAAGTCTAGGGATCTTGTTTTTATGAGCTTTTCACACCCATCGAACTCGATGTTCATTATATGTCCGCCTCTTTGTAGGTGGGCAAAATCGGGTGTCTACAACTGATTCGACATGCTTTTGAAACCATGTTGGTGGGTATTCAAATTGACGATAACTTGATTTGGCCTCCAGATATTCTGATTAGGACTCCAACTATTCATTCCTCGATTTACGTGCCCAGTGGGCTCTCACTGTGACAGTTAATTCTTTTTTTGGTAGGTCAAAATGGGGTATCTACAACTGCCTCTCTTTATTATGTTTTGCGAAGCAAATTGTGACAAAGAAACAAGACGGCCCATTTTGTCCCTTTTTCTTTTAAGTGATGAGAATAAGATGCCTTCGTAGGCAAGTGATTGTGAGATGCCATCGTAGGTAAGTGATTGTGAGATGTCATCGTAGGTAAGTGATTGGTGTGCCAAAGTAGGCAGTTGGGGATTGGGAGTATTGCCAGAGTGGGCAAACAGCTCCGCTGGAGATTGAGAATATTACCAGAAGGGGTGGATGACTCCGTTGGGGATTCATGTGAGAATCGAGTAAAAGTGGGATGGTGTAGTCAAGAAATGCGTAATCGCGTAATCTCGAACTTTAATAAAAAAAAATGTAATAAGGTGAGGGTATAGTCGAGCTCTTAGAGCTACCTATGTATCTCCCGTCGGGAGAATCAGACCGTGCGTAGTTCGTACTACGATAGAATAAGAGTGATGAAAATTGTGAGACGAGAAAACAAAATGCCACATTGGGGTATGATTGCTGTGGATGTGAGATAGCGAAATGCCATGTGGGGCGTGATCACTGTGAAATAAGAGAGCAAAATGTCGCGTCAAGGCGTGATTGCTGTGAAGTTATAGAGTGGCAAAATGAGATTCGCGTGATTGCCTTGAATATAAGAGACGAGAATAGCAATGTCCGATACCGGTAATTACCGTGGAGATAAGGTCCAACAAAATGGGATACGTGTGACTGCTGGGAATATGAAAGAGCAAAATGCCACGTGAGGCGAGATTGCTGTGAGATTTGTGAACAAAATGCCACGTGGGGCGTGATTGCTGTGAAGAGTGATGAAATTAGCGAAATGTGGTATGCATGATTGTCGTGGAAAGGTGAGGACAGCAAAATGTGATGCGCGTGATTGCTATAACGTGCGGGAGGGCAAAATGCCACATGGGGCGTGAATGCTTTGGGAGAAGAGAGGCAAAATGCCCGGCTAGGCGTGATTGCTTGTAAAATAAAAGATGAATCAGCAAAATGTGATACGCGTGATTGCTGTGAGAGATCTGTGATTTGTGAACAAAATGTCACGTGAAGTGTTCGTACCTGATGGGTGAGGATGAGGATGAGAACTGGACGCCACTTGATAGATTTATTCCTTGTAATGATGAAATGAATTACCCAATGAATCCGGATTCAGATTTGTTCTTGGGGCTTGATCGAAATTCAAGGCGTGAGCTTGAACTTCTGGGAATTTGCCTATCCATTTCCTACTACAAGTCCAATGTCTCAATGATTCTCATGCTTTGATTACTATTACTTGCTTGTTTACATTAATGTTCATTTCTTCTTATCCCATTTCTTTGTGACTTTTCTTATTTTACTTACTTGTTTATCATCATCTAGATGACGACATGGTGTTTGAGGTGAGTGAATTCTTATGGATAGTAGCTCTTGACCTCAAAAACATGTTAGTTAGATGATGATTCTAACTACAATACTTCCTAAGTATTCTTGTAAGTAATATTCAAAATAAAACAATGCTCTCCAACAATCTTGGAAGTTCTTGATATGAGTTAAAGTTGATTTTTCAAGAGGTTATAATCTCCATTGGTGCTGAAAATATACCCTCAAAACCTCCTATTTCAAAATCCCTTTTAAACCCCTCATTTTGATTTCAATAAATAAAACATTTGTTTCCTCAAAATCTTCAAAACAATGAGTTGTTTAACTTAAAAATGTCATTTTAAGTTCAATACTCAATGGATGATTGAAGTACCACTTGGAAAGTCTTCTTAACTCATTAAAGAACACCCACTATTTTTGGTTTAATTTAAAAACACTTGGAAGGGTCCCATTTTGACCCAAACATTCTATTTTCTTTGTCACAGTAGCTTAGTTGAATTGCAACTTGTTTTCCAAAAAGAGTGGTCCCAACTCATTTGTCCCTTGAACTTCAGTGTCGTAGGGACTTTATGTACAATATGGACCTCTAAATGTTTTGTTTTCGTTTTCAAAGATTTTTCTACATCTTAGTCGACAATACAGATTATGTTCGTGAGTAGCCTCTGTTGTTTATATGATTTCTGTCAATCTACAACTTCAATTTTGATTTGGCTTTTTGATATATGCTCTAGACACAATAAGGTTGATATCCATAAACAATCAAGAATTGAAAACATTTCTAACCTCACTTTTCCATTTTTATAAAATTAGTTCACTGTTCTGTTCACTATTCATAGCAAGAGTGTTTTACTTTAATTCTTTGATTAGATGTTCACATGCATTCCAAATTAGCCCATATCTTAGGAAGTAGTTCATACCATATTTGTACATATCCTACAATAACATTCTTTATTCATTCATTCATGCATATTTTAGAATTATAAATCACTTTATAAAATACATGAACACAAACACACTATTACCTTGCACATTATAGGATCATACATTGCATCTAATAGAATTGGAAGAAGATTGTATATGCTATTGTATGTAAACCATTACAATATGAAGCCTTTATATAGGATGGGAGAGGATCTTAATGAAGGAGAGAATAATCCTGATAAGGAAAATGAGATAATTAGGGATACAATTAAATAAGTACATTGAACTAGACAATGTACAATAATGGATGAACTTAGACTCTTCGACTAATATTCTAACATCCCCTCTTACACTCAAGGTGGTAGAACAGAAACCAACTTGAGTTTGGAAACCAAATTCTGATGACAACCTGGTGGACGAGGCGAGCTTGAGTGAATCATATATTGATGTTGATAACCGTTGAGCGATCCGCATGTCGATGTTGATAAGGCATAACCGGCATCAAGTGGTACTGATGAATGGATCTCAACCACCAAGTGAGCACGTGAATCGAATAATACGGCACTGAGGCGAGCTTAAGGGAATCGTCGAGCGAACTACATGTCGATGCTGATAAGGCATAACCAGTATCAAGTGGTACTAATGATTGGATCTCAACCACCAAGTGAGCACGTGAACTGGATAATACGGCAATGAGGGCGCTAGTAGAAGTGATCTGGTGGGTTAAGCGCATGAATCGGGAGTGTCTGCATGAGTCAAGACTGTCTGACAATGAATGTGCTAACCACTCGACACGGTAAGCGAGTGCGTAGAGCCGATAATATATGGTTGATGAGTGCATTGACTAATGAAGAGTGACAGGTGAGCACGATGCACGACTAAAGATATCATATCAATACAAGATGATGGATCATGATCCGCGTTCCAAGAGTTATCCGACAAAGATGCACGGACTAAAAGATCCACCCACGATGGTGTTAGAGTGTGGCATAAGAAGATCTATCCCCGATGAGGACCATGGTGTGGCAAAGAGGCCCCACAAGGGAGTTCTGCCACTCTAGCATGATGGTGATGATGATGTAGTGGTTGAGTAATACCAAACAAAGACAAGGATTATGTCGGTTGACTAGATGATAAAACCCCTTATTTAATATGGGCTGACATGTGCAGAAGTATAACACCAAGTCAATTTGGAATCGAGAAGGGCAGGTTCTGAATTTTGTCACTAAGGGCTGATTATGTGGCACACATGATGGGAATAATGATTGGTTTTGATTAGTTGACTTTAGATAGATTTTGATGTGAATGTGGCGATAAAACCATGAACATGAAGATGGTGTTTTTGGGTAGCAGAGGTAAGAGCGGAAGGAAGGATGTATATCTGGATTAAGGTCCGACAGGCAACGATGGTGTTTTTGGTAGCGGAGGAGAGAGCAGAATGAAAGATGTACATCTGGATCAAGGTCTGGTGGGTGACAAGATCGTCACCCACCAGCATGGCAGTGGAATACGATAGAGTTGTAACCAAAGTCTAGGAGCTTATAGCTCTAATACCATATTAGAATTGGAAGAAGATTGTATATGCTATTGTATATAAACCATTATAATATGAAGCCTTTATATAGGCTGGGAGATGATCTTAATGAAGGAGAGAATAATCCTGATAAGGAAAATGAGATAATTAGGGATACGATTAAATAAGCACATTGAACTAGACAATGTACAACAATGGATGGACTTAGACTCTTAGACTAATATTCTAACAACATTCATGCAAGATTTGGACTTTTTGTGACTCCTAATCTAAGAGGATTATAAGGAATGAACTTGATCACACGTTCATGCTTCCCCTCAATCAAATCTTCCTTCCTCATCTGTCCTAGGGATTAAGGGATCTTCTTTTCTCAATATTTAGCGTGCATACATTCTAGCTTGCTAATCATATTTTATTTTCTTTATTTATATGTTTCAAGAACAATTCATGTCCCCCTTCTAGACTAGGAAAACTTGATTACTTGATATGTGGTTAGACGAGTTTTCCTTGGCTTGTAATGTGTGATCTTTCACTTTGCATTGTGTGATATTTGGCTTAGATCTTATAAATGATATCTTATCTTTTGATCTTCCATTTCACGATTCTTATGTGATGTAATATACTTATCATAGTATTAATTGTTGATCCAAACATAGAATAAGATGATTATTTAGATGCTAATTAAGGCACATCGAGAGACATGGCGAGTTGAGGGTGTTTTAGTCGTGACAAAGGCTCCTTCCTATCTCGTACCAAAACCCCCAGTCAAGTTCTTTGGTGTTGAAGGGCCAGTGCCCTTTATCCGTTTGGGTGAGTCAAATTTGGGTTTCTTGGTTCCCTAAAGACCATGTGGTGACTCTGTATCTATTTTCACAGACTTCTTTTATTTTCAAATATTTTAAAAGAAAATCAATTCCAAAACCCGAAAAGAGGTGGACCCCGGAGCCACGTGTCCACAGAGAGAGAGAGAGAGAAGAAGATTTTTTTGAAATTCAAAATGAGAGAGAGAGAGAGGTATGGGAGAGAGTAAGGCATGCGTGAGTGAGATTGAGAGTTAGATAATGTAGGGGAGTGCTGGGACAAGGGAAAAATATAGGGTGTGATTGAGGGAGAGTGAAAGTTTGTGTGTGTGAGTTGTGGACCACTTGATCAGGATCAAAGGGCTGTAGTTATAAGAGCCCCTCTTTTGTCCTCCAAATTGTTGTAGGTTATTATATAGATATATTTATAAATATTAAATAGATTAAAAATTGATGACATTTAATATGATTTAAAATATATATTATAGCTAGTCTTATATTGATATAATTTTTTGATATATCTACTAAGTGCGAAAAATCATAGAGATATATATGTATATATATATGATGGCTGAAATTTGCAAATGACTAAAAAAAAAAACACTTTGAATACTTTTGGTCAAACAGCAGAATTTTTTTGCAATTTTATGTTAAAAGCAGTAGTGACACCGCACCATTAGAAGATTGAACTCCTCGGGAGGAGTTACAAAAACTTTTCTGTTGTTTTTGTATTGGATCGTCCAGTCGTCACTTCTTCAAACAGTACCTATTTCTCTCTCTCTCTCTCTCTCTCTCTCTCTCTCTCTCTCTCTCTCTCTCTCTCTCTCCAAACATCTCACATGCGACTAGCAAAATGATACATATTGATTGTGTTGTGCGGTTCCTCTCTGAAGCAAAGCAAAAAAGGTGAGAGAGAATCAGATGGAGTTGGAGATTCGAGTAGTGGGAGGGATAGAGAGTTGTTTCGTATCACTCCCACTTCTTATCATCGAAACCCTTCAATCCACTTTCTCTTCTTCTGGGCCCTTCCCTCTTTTACTTGCCCTCGAGCTTCGTTCTACCAAAACCAATGCCCTTTTGGCACGTTGCTTGGTTTGGTTTTGCCTCCAGTTCCTCCTCAAACTCAATTGAGGTGTTGTTATTCAAACTTCATCTTTTACTTTTGCACTAACAAATTCACTTTGAATATTTACTTATATACATTAACTTCTACTGCACATTTATAGCTATTGAAATCCTCTCTATAATCTAATCCTATCACAATGATTTTTCTTTTTGAGTTTTGGGTAACATGTTGTTTTAGAGTATTTCCTTATTTTGCATACTTCCTTTATGCATGAGTGACATATCCTCTCATCTCTTTTAGGTGCCCTCTTTAATGGTGGGTGATTATTAGAATACTTTGGACATGCTAGAATAAATATATTATGCTAGTTTTCAGCATTCAATTGGATATTTATACTTTGGACATGAATAGTTATCACTTTTTTTTTCCTTTGATTGTTTGATTGTCCAATACCTATAAGGTGTGTTAGAAGCCCAATCAATCTTTGCCTCGGTGGCATGCCAAGTGTCCTATTTTTACCCGTGGCAAGATGGGTCGTGACACAGATCGATTGGGCAAAGGCAATCAAAGTGCAATCGATTAAGAATGGTTCAATCGATTGGATGGACAAACTTGTCAATCAATTGAGTGAGGTCTAATTGATTGGGAAGGGCTTTGCAAGAAAGGTTATGCAAACATACTGAAACTTATTTATATAAAGGAATATAAAAATACATCAAAAATGCAGATATTACATATGAGGAGCTAAATTGAACATGGAGACATACCTTTATGAAGTGGCAATTGCAGAGCTTGTAACGCTGTTCTTCTTTGGGATCTATTGGGGCAAGGGAGTTTAAAGCCATAAATATATATACACCTACAGAGGAGGAGAGATACTCACTGAAAGAGGGGGAACATTGATTGTTGTTACTGGGCATGATTGGATGTATCTGGGAGAGGAGGAGGCGTCAAGTAGAGGAGGGGTTGAGGAGGAGAGGAAATCGTTTAGCTTCAGGGGCAGACAAAGAAGTGTAAGTATATATCTATAGATAGGATTGCCACATGTGATTTTATGTGTTATATGATTGCCACATAGGATTATGTCTCTGATTTTAGAGTGCCATCTAGGCGTTACGTGGAGGGGCTGATGAAAGCCCTCTGGTCCCAAGTTTAGTAGATTGGATAGAGATAACGTCGGTGTAGGTTGAGAGAGAACTCAAAAAGTGTTTGAAAACTGTTTCTTAGAGTTCAAAAGTGATTGTGCAACTTTAAAAACATAAATAAAATTGTTCGGCACACTAAATTCAGCATATGCAATGAGAATATGAGTCAACTATAATCAATACCCGTGCGACGCATGAGAAAATAATTCTTAATTTCTTGTAGTATTATTTTGCTAAGCAAGTTTTATGTACGTAAATTTGTTAGTGGTATTGTTATTTTATATGTAATGTAGTATATTATTTTAATTAATTAGTTTAGTTTGTATATGTATGTGTGTATATTTAGATAGGGGTGACAATTCGGGTTAGACGCGTCATAATCAGGTTGCGTGCTTTGTATTTAGTTTTTAGTTTCGAGGGCTATTCATCCATGATACGAATTATTTTTAATTAATCGTATCATGTTGTGTGATAATCATGTTATCTCAGTAAAACGGATTGTTGTATCAAAAATTGCCACCCTTGTATTTAGAGATATATATGTATATATTTATAAATATTAAATAGATTAAATATTGATAACATTTAATATAATTTTAAAAATATATTATAGCTTGCCTTAAATTGATAGTACAATTTTGTGATATATCTGCTAAGTGAGAAAAATCACAGATATATATATATATATATATGATGGCTGAAATTTGCAAATGACAAAAAAAAATAGAATTTTTTACCCAAAGCTTCATAACCCGGGTAATATATCCATGACCTGTCACTGTTTCAACTTATTTCCCAAACCTATCACTTTTCCAGAAGTCGCTACTCCAACTAACGACTTTCAGACCAATCCTGAAATTGCTATTTAAAATAGCAATTTTACTTGAACCAGAAGCCACTACTTGAAGTAGCGTTTTTATTCAAAGTGGAACTCGCTACTTGAACTAGCGATTTCAAATAGAGCCGCTACTTGAACCCGCATCTTCTTCTTCTTCCCTCTCACACCAGATATGTTCTCTCTCTCTCTCTCTCTCTCTCTCTCTCTCTCTCTCTCTCAGAGGTCTCTCACTCTCTCTCTGCGATCTCTCTCTCTCTCTCAGTGATCTCTCAGGTGCCTCTCTCTCTCTCTCTCTCTCTCTCTCTATTATATATTACACACAGATACATATATACACACATACATAGATACATATACACACACACAGATACATATACACACACATACACATATAGGTACATATACACATACACACAGATACATATACACACATACACAGATACATATACACACATACACAAATACATATACACACACAGATACAATAATGCATCCACAGAGACACATACTCACAGAGACAATGTATATATACAGAGACACATTTCCATTCAAATTGTTAGGGTCATAGTATTAATTGAAAGTCATTGATTTATAGTTATGCCGATTGATTTATCCGCTAAAGATTACAAAGTTTTCAAACTACCAGTGGGTAATATGTCCAAATCTAGATTTCGATTATTAGTAAATTCCACCATCTTAAACCATAGAATTTAGCACAACTATATGTACATTTGCTTTATACATTGATGGTTTAGGGACCAAATAGTAATTAAAATTGGCCATTTCTACACATACCTATGAAAACAGGGAATATTTTTGTTTCATTCATGGATTTAGTGATGAAAAAACAAAATAGGCACGGTGGAAAAGATTGAAAGAAAGAATTAAGAGAGAATGGTTAATATAGACCTCAATGTTTTTGGAGAGATTGATTTCAAAAGTCGATTCTTTAGTACAAATTACAGAGGAAGTGTTTTCGATTTGAGAAATGGGAAGGAACATTAGTCCTTGTATTTAATTACCATTGATTACTTATACTCGAATTTGCAAATGTGAAGGTATTAAATGGCTAGTGTTGTGACTATAATGCTGTATTGGGGGGGGGGGGGACATGTGCATTGGAGCGGATGGTCTATACTACGATAGTCACTGTCAAAGTTTCATTCGCCTGAGAACGGACGCTGAATACACTGAACTTGTTAAAAACGTCTGCAAGAAAATGGGGGTTCATCATAATAGTGTTCGTTTAAAGTTCACTTGTAGGTTTCCGTCGGTTCTTGGATATCAGGCTTCCAAGTTTATACCATTTGAAGTAATTGATGACGAAAGTCTGCAAGTAATACTAGAAACAACATCTACCAATGTGGCTATAAACTCTATGGATCTATATGTCGAGTTAGAGAATCTTCCCGAGGCCCATCAAACATTAGATGACTGGATTGGGCCGTACACCTCTCTGTTGACACAAGAAGGCGAAAGCTCAAACCCGTTTGTACAGGGGTTATTGCCGTCCACGTCTACACAACATGTGGATTGCTCAAATGCATTGCAAAACAGTTAGAATGATTACAGGAGTCCAATGCAAGACATTGTTTCAGAACGGCCAATTCATGTGTAGTTCGATTCAGATGATTGCGGATATGGTGATGATTGGGCACACAGAGGGATGGACACCAACTTGACACCGGAAAACTCAAATGAAGAAGATGTGCATGCAGACGAGTATACTGGGGGGGATGAGGAAGATGATGTTATCGAAAATATTGAGCCGACTGCCCAAATAAATCCTGAAAATGCTTTGTATTAGCCTCGTTCATCAACTTTTACATCGTTTGACTTGGGCATCCATACTGGAGAGGCATGTTATGCTTCAAACATTGAGGGTAGGCAATGGAATCCAGATCGAGACGAGTTGGTGAAGGGTATGATGTTCAAAACCAAAGATGATCTTTAGAGATTTGTGGAGTTGTACTCAATAAGAACACATCAACGGTACACGGTGGATCAAACCAGTCCGGATCATTGGTCGTTGAAATGTGAATTGGCGTCACAATGTTGCAAGTGGCAACTACGGGCAAGGTTGAAACGCCACGGGATGTTTGAAGTCATAAAGGTTGAGCAAAGCCACACTTGTATGTCCCCTATGATGAACCTTGGTCATAGAAATCTAAATGCTCGGCTAGTGGCTAGGGACATAATGCTAATGATTAAGGAGGACGCATCTATTAACATCGCTGCGCTATTGCAAAAGGTGAAAGATAAGTATTTGTACACCGTCTCATACAAGAAGGCGTGGAATGCGAAACAGAAAGCCATTGGAATGATATTTGGGGATTGGTGTACATCATACACAGAATTGCCCAAGTTCATGCCTGCAATTCAACAGTATAATCCTGGAACGGTTGTTGAATGGTTCTACGCGAACGGTGGTAGTGCGACTATAAAGAACTTTGAAAGAGTATTTTGGGCGTTTAAGGCGTCCATTGATGGGTTCAAACACTGTCGCCCCGTCATAAGTATCAAAGCCACATTCTTGTATGAGAAATATAAGGGAAAATTACTAATCGCTATGGGAACAGACGCAAACGATCAAATTTTTCCTTTAGCATTTGCCATCGTTGACGAGGAGAGGTGGCGTGTTGAGACACACACGTTTCACCTACCTGTCGGCGAGACCACCATCACGCTGCAGGACGTTAGCATTATATTGGGCCTACCGGTCGATGGCCGTGCAGTTACCGGTATTGATGTGTCACGCTCCAAGGAGCAGTGGCAGGAGCTATGTCAGGAGTTGCTCGGTTTCACGCCACCCCTAGCCACTATCTCAGGATCTTCACTGCGACTGACTACGATACGGGACCATTTCACTCCCCAGATCGCTCAGCATGCCGACGACGCCACTATTCAGCAGATGGCTCGATGTTATTGTATGATGTTGATAGGAGGGTCGTTGTTCCCAGACAAGTCTGGGAACAAGGTCAGCCTCATATATCTACCACATCTACAACACTTTGATGCTGGCTATAGCTGGGGCAGTGTAGCATTGGCATATCTATACCGAGAGTTATGTGCTGCAGCTCATCGTACTGCTGTTGAGATATCCGGCCCGCTTATACTTTTACAGGTTATGTGTTATGTAAATTCTGTAAATTACGCATATTTTATGATTGTTCAGTCTATCATAAATAACTTAACTCAATTATTATCAATCACAGCTTTGGGCATGGGAGAGATTGACCCATATCCGACCAGTCCCCTTACCAGCAGCTGTACCAGAGGATGGTCCATTGGGTTGTAGGTATAATTACATTGTTTTATACATTATTTTTATTCATTACTCGTACATTCATTTAAGTGCTAACAATTTTGTCATTACTTTAGGTGGTTGACCCGATTCTCAGTTCGGGATGTGCCTACTCATGTCCAGCGTCACTTTCGGGACCAGTTGGACCAGATGAGGCCCGAGCAGGTAAATAATGTGCAGAGTTAAACCGTCATTTGCATTATTGTTCAAGTTGCTAATTTTTTATATATTGTTTCATAGATGATTTGGCAGCCGTACAATGCTGAGCTAGTCGCTTCGTTACCTCAGTACTGTCGGGCTGGGTAGGGCACATGGATGGCCAGATGTCCGTTGATCGTGTACGCCGTGGTTGAGTGGCATCATCCCGACAGAGTGATGAGACAGTTCGGGATGAGGCAGGTAGTCCCAGAGCCATGTAATACTATGACGACATTACATCGCATTGATCGATGTGGTCATGTGAATACCGACTGGAGTCACTTTCATAGAGAGTATGTTGAGCTCTGGGACCATCGGCTGCAGCATGTTATGGTAGGTATTCCAAATGCAGCTCAGATGCTTGCCTCAGACCCATATATGAGATGGTATAGCCACATTACGCGTAGATTGATTGGACCAGTTAGAGATCCACCGACTGTTGGCTTCCAGCCAGTCGGTACGATTCGCGGCATTCTGGTGAGATGTTTTCCTTATCGTACAACATATAAATTTTCCATCCTGCACATACCATAAAATGTGGAATACTTAATTAAACTTTCCATTTTTTTTCAGGAGGATGGTGTGACTCGTGTGTATGAGGTTGCACGATCGGTGTTGGCTAGTTTAGCAGCAGGCGGCCCTCATTCCGTCCCTCCAGAGGTGATGGCGGCATTAGAGGAGATTCGTACGATTAGTGAGCATTCATTACAGGCTGTTCCATCTTCCACAGTATTCGTGCCCCGCGTCTCAGAGCCTCAGCCTCAGACGCATCCTCAGCCACAGCCACAGCCTCATCCTCAGACGCATCCTCATTCTCAGCCTCAGTCTCAGTCTCAGGAGCAGACAGACCCATCTACACACTCTGAGTCTGAGCCACATACACCAGATGATCAGGGTCCTGCTGTATATGCATATGATGATACGGCTGGCGTTTATAGGCCTTTCACAACAGGGGGCTCTCAGTTCCATATATCTCCGATCCGTGACTTCTCCATCCCACAGTACACATATACAGATGCACCGTTGTCATCGTCGATCCCGCTACCACATACAGATTCACATTTTGAGGCGATGGTGATGATGGTGGAGAGTTTGACGCAGGTAGAGGCGGAGGAGATGTAGGTGGAGGCGAGAAAGACTGCTGGACATGATACCCCCAGGGCAGAGACACAGGATGAGGGTTTGATACAGGCCGAGTCTCAGCGACGACCTCCGATACATTCAGTTTACGCTAGGGGTAGAGGTCATCATGGCCGCAGAGGTAGAGGGGTATCGCAGGTCATCCAACCACGTGAGGAGGTTCCACTAGTGGAGGATTCACCACAGGAAGAGGGTAGGCCTAAGAGAACGAAGAAAGTTCCGTGGTGTGGGATACATTATAAACAAAGATAGTCCATAGGATCCACAAATAATTACACCTTTGTTTTTTGATATATTATAAACAAACAATTACACATTTGTATATATATAATTTTATTTTCTTCGATCTCTCTATCTCTCTCCCCCTCCCTCTCTCTCTATCTCTCTATCTCTCTCCCCCTCACTCTCTCCATCTCTCTAGCTCTCCCACTATCTCTCTATCTCTCTCTCCCCCTCACTCTCTCTATCTCTCTCTTTCCCACTCTCTCTATCTCTCTCCCCCTCACTCTCTCTGTCTCCCACTACCTCTCTCTATCTCCCTCTCCATCTCTCTCTCTCTCTCCCACTCACTCTCCCTCTATCTCTCTATCTCTATCTCTATCTCTATCTCCCACTCTCTCTATCTCTCTCCCACATTATGTTGATAATGCTGGATTAATAATGCTTGGTGGTTCAATTATGAAAATAAAATTATGTTGGACATATAGCAGGGAGTTATTGCTAAATGTGTCACAGACTGCTGGGAATTTAGCTGCTGATGAAATCGCTAGTTCAAGTAGCGAGTTCTAATGAAAACGCTACTTCAAGTAGCGGCTTCTGGTTGAAGTAAAATCGCTAGTTCAAATAGTGATTTCAGGCTGAACTGAGTTGGTCTGAAGTCGTTAGTTGGAGTAGCTACTTCTGGAAAAATGATAAGTTTGGAAAATAAGTTGAAACAGTGACGGAGTCAGAGATATATTACCCGGGTTATGAAGCTTCGGGTAAAAAATTCAAAAAAAAAATCCCTTGAAAAACCCTTGGTCAAACAGCAGAACTGTTGTTTTTTGCAATTTGATGGCAGAGAAGCAGTGCCACCGCACCATTTAGAAGATTGAACTCCTCGGGAGGAGTTACAAAAACTTTTCTGTTGTTTGATCATCCAGTAGGCGTCACTTACTTCTTTCAGTCAGTCCCCAACTCTCTCTTTCTATTGCTCATCTCCTCTACATACAGGCAGGCGACTAGGAAAGCAAAAAGGTGAGAGAGAGAGAGAGAGAGAGAGAGAGAGAGAGAGAGAGAGAGAGAATCGGATGGAGTTGGAGGTTCGAGTAGTGGGAGGGATAGAGAGCTGTTTTGTATCACTCCCACTTCTTCTCATCGAAACCCTTCAATCCACTTTCTCTTCTTCTGGTTCTGGGACCCTCCCTCCTTTACTTGCCCTCGAGCTTCGTTCTCTCAAAACCAATGCCCTTTGGCACGTTGCTTGGTCTGGTTCTGCCTCCACTTCCTCCTCAAACTCAATTGAGGTGTGTTATTCAAAACTTCATCTTTTACTTTTGCACAAACAAATTCACTTTGAATACTTACTTATATAACTTCTACCACACATTTACATCTATTGAAATTCTCTCTTTAATCCAATCCTATCACAATGATTTTTCTTTTTGAGTTCTGGGTAACAATTTGTTTTTTTTTTTGTACTTCTTTGTTCCGCGTACTTCCTTTGTGCATGAGTGGCATATTCTCTCATCTCTTTTGGGTGTCCTCTTTTAATGGGGGGGGGGGGGGGGGGGGGGGGGGGTGGGGTGTGAGGGTTGGTGTTGGGTGCTTATTAGAATACTTTGGACTTGGTAGAATAAATATATTATGCCAGTTTTCAGCATTCAGTTGGATATATATACTTGGGAGTTGGGACATGAATAGTTATCACTTGTTTTCCTTTGCCTGTTTGATTGTTCAATACCTATAAGGTGTGTTGGAAGCCCAATCAATCATCGCCTGTGTTTCAATTGTTATTTGATTTACACTCCCACTTCTGATATAGGTTGTTTGATATTGTTATGGTGTTGTTTTATTTGGTACAAATATTTCAAAATTTGGTCCCTTTTTCCAAGTGTCTGTTGGAACTGTATAGTGGAAAAGTGAACAAATTGTTTTATGCGAGGAGAAGTCCATGTTAGGTTCCATGATTAAATGGATTTCAATGCTGTAGAATATCAACTGAGTTTCAGTGTGGCAGCTAAGACTGTTGTACTTATTTAGCAAAACAAGAAAGATTGATGTTCTAGATTTCATTGGCTTCAATATATCAGCAATCACAACTTCTAGTTCACCCTTAACTTGCTGGTTTGTATTTTGAGCTTCACTGTGAAAAGAGTCAGATAAGGAATGCAATCATTCCAATCACTGACAGAGACTGAAATGCATAAGTAGAAATTCTCACGTTTTACCATCTTTATCCATTCCCTTGACAGGGCAAAGGGAAGTTAGAACTTGGGCAGTGGACTATTGCCCCTTGAGGTACCTGCTGTAGCCTCTAAAGGAAAAAATCTTCCTACCAAAATTTTCTCTGAAATCTCAAATTCTTTGAGATGGCCTCGAAGTCAGATGGAAGTTATGTGCTCACAAGTATAGTGGGAGACCGATTGAGAATGGGATATGGGGTTGAAGAAGTATACGAACTTTGCTTTGACAGCAAACTGATAGAAAGCACCGTCAGAAACTTAAAACACTGTTGCCTACAGTTATAGGAAACTGATAACGAAAAGTTAGTACACCTACTATATCAAATACTAATAGCAAGGAGAACTTTACTGTAACGCCCCGAAAACCAAGCCACGTGAGCGAGGTCAACGAGTCAAACAATACAACGTAAAACACGGAATAGCCCAACGTGGACCAATCCACAAGGCGGAAGCAAAGGGGAATCCAACGTGGATTCCAAAGAAAAGTCAACAAGTCAAGGGTTGACCCACGAAGACCAAACGGGTCAAATAGGGTCAACTAACATAGTTTGGTTTTGAATAGAGTTTGTAAAGAAGTATAAAGAAACTCCAAAGGTTTAAATGTAACAAGTAATGAAGTTTGCTTTGAAAGTTTATCACTAAAGCGGTTTTTGAAGGAATACGACCAAACGGTCCTTCGGAAATTGAAAGTAGTAATTTTTCCTTAAAAGGGTATCCATGGGCTAAGAATTGCTAATAAGTGTTAAAAACATAATTTAACAAGGATCCAAAAAGATCCAACTAACAAGTTCAAGATCAAGAAGGAATTTACAAATACATCTTGTAATTCAAATCTACAAATGAGATAACGGTAACAACAATTACAATGTTCCTACCATGAACTATATCATTGGAACGTTAACATATCACAAGACTTCCTCGTAAGGAATCTTACAAAACGAGATGCCATGCGTCGGACAACTCTTGGGCCTTGCCCTAATCAACATTTCCTGAAAAATGGGGTTTTATAGATTCATTAAGCACGACGGCTGTGTAGAAAACATTGTAGAAATGTACTACTACTTCTAAAATCATGCTATGACATGCGGTGCAATGCTTTGCCGCCGTGGCGATGCAACTAGCCGGATGGCCAAACCGTGAGACATTCCCAACTCTATATCCCAATCGCACACTCTCACACCGGATAGCGAGCCACTCAAACGTGAGTGTAGCATACAAGATCTCCGGTAGCTAGCCGAATATGATCTTGCGTTTTCGAATGTTTTAAGGATCACAAACAACCTTCCTCACTTCACACCCGCTTCCGGAATTTCATCAAATTACAACCCCAACCGGGGATTCCAAAGACATTCCCCAATCGTGGGAATTTTAACAATTTAATATGCCCCAAGCCAATGCCATGAATGCTTTGCCGACTTGGCGACTATGATATGCTACTAGATGTGGTTATGCTTTAACAATGTCATTTCTAAGAATACAATGACAAGAAGTAAACATGGTAGTTCATATAAAATGTAATCATCACATTAGGCAAAATAAGGGATTTCTAACATCAATTAGTATTTGAAACCATAGAAACTCAAATAGCATTTCGGTTTAGACATGGATTCAAGTAAGCACACGAGGGTAAGTAATCATTCAATTAATCACATAGGAAGATTTCCAAAACAAGATTAATGTCTATTAACACTAACTTACACATGGTAAACCATGAGTTAGAAATAATAGTGCACTTAAACAATGAAATCTACCTCTTGAGTATTTTAGCAAATACTCTCACCAAAAAAAGATCCAAAGAAGAAATTATGTATATTAGCAAATCCCATAAGCTATCAACACCTAGTTAAATAAAATCACATTTAGGAATCATAACCATGGTGAAACAAAACAACACAAAGTACCTCTTAAGTTCTAGAGCAAGAAACTCAATAAATAAGAAGCCAAAATGGAAAAGGAGAGTACCCAAGGAAGCTCTTTGCAAGGGGAACAAATAGATCTCTAATGGTCTTGACCCAAATATGCTTGAAATGTCTTCAAAATGAGCTTGAAGGTCTAAGTTTCTATGGAGTTTTATCTCCCAAAAACTAGAGAGATAGATGAGAGAAAAAGAAAAAGAAAATGAATGAGAGAGAGAGAGAGATATAGGTGGGTTATATAGGGAGAAAGAGAGGGGGAAGCTTCCTAGGGAAGCTTTAGTGGTTGGGGTGGTTGAGAGTGGTTGGGAGTGGTTGAGAGTGGTTGGGAGGTGACTTGTGGGTCTCGTCCTTGTCTCCCCCACACACACACACCCACACACAAATATGCAACATGCATATACACACATGTGCCACAACAAATACCAAAGTGATACCACCGTGTCCCAAAATAAAATACACTGTCCCAAACCAAGACCCACATTGATCCAAAATTACCAAAGTACCCTTTTAAAATTCTGGATTTCTACATTTACCCCCAAAACCTGTCAAGTACAATAGTCATGCGACCACATGAAGTTCTTTCAATTTTCCAACAAACTTGATGGATTGCCTTCGACACAACATCATAAAAGATTAAGATCGATACAGTTCATCTATACAGAATTAAGCCAGATTTAGGATTCATGCATACTAGAAAATGCCTACAGAAAAACGCAGCTAGACTAATGATCCTATCATGGATGTAACTATGGAATTGAATAGTACAGTTTGTTGAAGCTTGATATAGATTTTTGGGCCCATTCTCTAACAGTCTAAGCTTTTAGAGCAATTGGTAACTCAACATGGTATCGGAGGCTTGTTTGTGGGGCGTCTTGAGTTCGGCTGTCCATCCTCGCATTGGTGTGCATATTTGCTCTTTGTTAGTTATCTCTGCTATGAGGGAGTTTAGTTTGTTGGCTCTCCACGTGCGAGACAGGGTCGCACTTGAGGGAGGATGTTGAAGCTTGAGATACATTATTGTGCCCATTCTCTAATAGCTTAATCTTTTGGAGCAACTGGTAACTTACCATAGTTCATGCAATTTATATCCAAATCATTAAACCATGTCTTCATTACCTACAATTGCACCTAAAAACAAGGAGAACCTGGACACAAAACTGTTAGATATTGCTTATGTAATGTTTTATTTATTAGTTATGAGCCCAAGGGATTAGTGTAATCTTGGTCTCTCTCTTCTTAATAAAAGGTAAAGGTAACGATTCACGTTGCTTAAGTTTGACCTAATCAGTTTGTCAACATGGTTTCAGAGCCTTACCAATTCTCCACCATCATATGGCTGCCCTAATCCTAACCCTTACCTGCATTGGTCACCAGACCATCACCACAGCCTACGCCTACCCACCAAACCACCACCCTGTTCAGTCGCAACTCCCAGGCGGGC
This sequence comes from Hydrangea macrophylla, assembly GCA_033977485.1. Lineage (NCBI taxonomy): Eukaryota > Viridiplantae > Streptophyta > Magnoliopsida > Cornales > Hydrangeaceae > Hydrangea > Hydrangea macrophylla. Next base: position 2,678,358 of record CM066988.1, on the reverse strand, counting down.
CAGCCCGCCATCCAGACCTAGCCGTAACTTCTACCTGGCCAGCACCACCAGCTGACACCACCACAACACCTCTCTGGCCTAGCCGACACCCCTCAAGGCTTTCCCTAGTCCAACCAAGGTTATTTAAGGCGCAAGGCGCACTGAGGCGCTAAGGTCTCCTGGAGCCTAGGCGCGAGGCGCAAAAATACATATATATTTTTTATATGATATAGAAGCATGGCTGCCTCTTATATATATATATATATATATTTAAACATATACTAGTATTTTCTACATGATTTTTTTTTAAAATTTTCTAGTAGTTTACGCCTAGTGCTCCACCCAAAGATTAAGACATTAAGACATTTGTTTTTAAATTTTGTAGTAATTTTTTTTAAAAAAAATTTTCTAGTATTTTCTGCCTAGTATTTTCTAGTATTTTGAAAATCAATGTACAAGCTAAATGCTCCTCAAGTTGATTGATAGTTTCTAATTCCTAAGTAATGAAAAAAAAAAAAAGCACAACATCATATAAAATAATAAGAGTATAAGATAGTGGGGAAACCAAAAAAATAAAATAAATAAAGAACAGAAAAAAATACTAATAATAATAAAGAAGATGAATCAACTATAAGGGAAAAAAAAAAAAGAAATAGAAAAAAAAAACTGTTTGTCTGTTTCGTAGATTTGCAAGAAGAAGAAAGGAAAAAAAAAAAGAGGCGCAGACTTGAAGAAGAAGAGGAAGAAGAAAAAGCCCTAAACTGATATGCGATTGGGATTTGGGGGTACACAATAGTGATTGGGTCTCGCTTCCATTAGGCGCGCGGCTCGGAAAAAAGCCCTAAAAGGCACGCCTCGCATGCGTTTGATTGAAGGGGCTGCGCCTAGCCTTAGGCGAGGCCCTAGCCTTGCGCCCGCCTGCGCCTCACGCCTAGGCACGCCTTTCTCAACAGAGAGTCCAGCTGACACCACCATACCCTCATCCCTACCCAACGACCATCACATGCTTGAATAAACTCATCTGCCACCACCGAAAAATTCTAATCCACCCTTCTTGCCTCCCCTTTCCTTCATAACATCGTTACGCGGCCCTCGTTTTGATCGGAGTTTAATTTCGCCTCTTTTTTTTTTTGGTCTGGTCCCTCTATGGACCATTGACCAGCCTTTGACTAATCCTTGATATGCCTTGAGATTGTGCTTGTGAGTCTGCAGTATCGTTCCTATCTTCCCCGTTTCTTGTGATTGTTGTGGGTGTCACCTTTGCGTGTAGGAACTATGGCCGACGATAAGAGTTCGTCATCTCGAAGTTCACGATAGTCTTAGATTGCGAGCCCGTAAGTAGCTCCACTGGACAACCCAAACCTAAAAATCTCCACAACCTTGTTCAATGACCAGAATGACTTGCAATGGTTGCAGTCAGTGCTTCTTTGCTTGCGGGGTAAAGGGAAGATGGGATATGTGGATGGGACGACACAAGCACCTAACACTACCGATGCAGGCTATGCACAGTGGGATTATTGAGAATTCTATCATTACGGCTTGGCTTATTCATTCGATGATTCCTGAAATTGGTGTAGGATTTTTAGGGATGAAGACAACATTTGGGTGACAGTTGCTTCTACTTATTACCGAAAGGGGAATTATGCCCAGGAGTTTGAGTTGACACGATTGATTGATCGCTCCGAGCAGCGAGTCATGACAGTTATTCAGTACTTCACGTTTTCCACTACTCATTAGCAACATGTGGATCATCTACAAGATTATCACCACGTATGTCCAACTGATTCTGCGGGGTATCAAAACCTTCTAGGGAAGCAGCGGGTCTTCAAGTTTCTTCAGGGACTTAACTCGGAGTATGATACTGTCCGTTGTCGTGTTCTTAGGATGGATAATCTTCCCACCCTTCCGGAGGCCTTTGCCTATGTGCAAAATGTGGAGAGTCGTCGTTCCGCTATACTTCTGGTTTCACCTGCCGAGCGATCCACTTTAGTCTCCGCTCCTACGGAATCCACCATTCCGTAGTAGCGATTCCCTAGGTGAGTCTGGTACATCTGATAATGCTCAAGCAGTTTGTGATTATTGTCGTTGGCCAGGCACACGAGGGAGATCTGTTGGAAACTTCATTGCCTTCTAGGAGGATGTGGGAGGTCGTTTTGGACCATCTGGTGGTTGAGGGGGACATTACCGCGCCCACCATACTCAGTGATTGATGCCACCGACTCAGTACCGGTTGATCAGGCTACCATCCCTTCTGCTTCTACTTTTGCACCAGTGTCTACTATTGAGTACGAGGATGCTATTCTTGGCTTAGATGCTCTGCGTAACCTGATGACTCTCCGTGCTCCGTATACATCCACAGTTGCTTCCTCTTCATCTGCGTAGTTAGGTAACTTGGTCAATTCTGCCATAGTATGTTTATCCCACTCATCTTTTCCTTGGAATAAAACTCTAGTGCTTCAGATCATATGGCTAGTTCATCAGCTTTTTTCTCTGTGTACACTCCTTATTCAGGTTAAGACACAATTCGCATTGTAGATGGCACCTTTTCTTCAGTTTCAGGGAAGGGTGTCATTCATGCCACTTCCTCTTTGTCTTTATCATCGTTTTTATATGTTTTGAGTTTCACTTCTAATCTTTTATCTATCAAACTTATAACTTGTGATGGTTTGAACTGCAATGTAACTTTTTTTCTTTCCTTTCCCATTGTGTTTTCAGGAACTTACCACGTGGAGGACGATTGGCAGTGGTAGAGAGGAGCATGGTCTTTATCTCTTGGACGTAGGAGGAAGGAGCTCATCACACTACCATTTATGAGAATAAGTCTGAAGACATTTGGCTTTGGCATAGGAGATTAGGATATTCGTCGTTTCATTTACTTGAGCATTTATTTCCTTCTTTAGTTCTCAATATATCTGTTTCTGAATTTTATGTGTCACTTGTGAACTTGGGAAACATCATCGGACGTCTTTTGCTCGGAGTTATAATAAAAGTTTGGGTTAAATGCATTTTGCACCCTCAAACTATACCATGTTTTGCACTTTGGTCCATAAACTATCATTTTTTGCATTTTGGTCCCTTAACTATCAATTTGTGGTAGTTTGCCCCCTCCGTCACTTTCAGCGTCACTTTTGGTGTCATTAAAAAGTGGCTTTTTTCGTCACTAAAAGTGACGGAGGGGGCAAATTGCCACAAAATAATAGTCGAGGGACCAAAATGCAGAAAATGATAGTTTAGGGACCAAAGTGCAAAACATGGTATAGTTTGAGGGTGCAAAATGCATTTTCCTCAAAGTTTAGTTCTTTTCTTCTCGTCCTTCCCGTGTTGTGTGTTTAGTAGGTCATCGTTGGGTTGTTATATTTATTGATGATTATTCACGCACTACATGGCTTTACCTGATGAAAGAAAGAAAAAAAAAAGTTTTTTCCATTTTCAAACCTTCTATCAAATGGTTTTGACTCAGTTTGGGACATGTATAAGAATTTTGCATTCTGACCAAGGGGGCGAATATGTTGATTCGGGTCTTGGAGATTTCTTTTCTTCACAGGGGATAATTCATTAGACCTTTTACACCTATACTCCGCAATAAAATGGGGTCGCGAAACGCAAGAATCGTCGTTTGCTCAATATTACCCGTTCATTGATGTTCACAACCCATGCTCCTAAATCATATACTTGGGTGACACTGTCTTAACCGACTTCCCACCCAAGTCCTCAATAAAAGGGCTCCCGCTCCCATTGAACTCCTGTCCCATCCTTTTTCCCTTCGTTTTATTCCTCATGTCTTTGGTTGTGTGCTTTGTCCGCAAACACTCTCCTATTCTTGGGAAGCTCGATCCTTGTGCCATTATGTGTGTCTTTGTCGGATACTCTCCCACTCAGAAAGGGTATCAGTGCTATAATCCTCAGTCTAGGAAGTGGTATGTCTCTATGGATGTCACCTTTCATGAGTCAATATCTTTTTTTTTTGAGTCCCCAGATACCTCTTCAGGGGGAGCGGAGAAGTGAAGAGTTTCTTGGGCTTGCTCTACCTGGAGAAGGAGAAGGAGACCCAAAATGTAGGGTGTGAGGAAGAAGTGATGGAGGATGAACGAATAACTCTGAAGTAGAGGGAGTTGTCGGGAGTGGAATTGGAACAAGTAACTCCAAGCAGAGGGAGTTGTCGGGAGTGGAATTGGAACAAGTAAGAGGGAGTTGTTATTTTATTCCAAGGGCACATGGAGTAAGAGAACGACAAAGCGGCAGAGGCCACTAGGCCCATTACTCCTATTCCTTTACTGCCATCTACTCGAACTAGTGAGGTTCCAGGTAACTCCAATAGCTCTTTGCCTGCAGAGTCTAATGATCTCGATTTTCCTATTGCTGTCCGTAAGGGTGTTAGATCTTGGACTCAACATCCAATAGCTAATTTTGTGTCCTCTCACTTGTCTCCTACTTATTGTGCTTTCCTTTTAAATATTGCTTCTGTTTCTATCCCTAATCATGTGCAGGATGCTCTCGATGATTCCAAGTGGAAACATGCCATGGATGAGGAGATGAATGATCTTCATAAGAATGGCACTTGGGTGTTGACTAAGTTACCTATGGGCAAAAGAACTGTGGGGTGCAAGATTGCAAGTTGGTGTATACGGTAAAGCACAGAGCAGATGGTACTATCAAAAGGTTTAAAGTCCGCCTTGTTGCCAAGGGTTTCACTCAGACTTTTGGGGTGGACTATAAGTAGACTTTTGCACCAGTGGCTAAGATGAACTCTGTCAGGATCCTTCTCTCTCTTGCAGCCAACTTTGATTGGCCACTTCACTTATTGGATGTGAAGAATGCATTTTAAAACGGTGATTTGGAAGAAAAAGGTCTACATGGATGTTCCTCCTGGATTTGAGAGTTCCAAGACAGAAGGAAAGGTGTGCAGGCTCAGAAAGTCCTTGTATGGTCTCTAGTAGTCTCTAAGGGCGTGGTTTGAGATATTTACACTTGCTAAATGTAGATATGGATGCAGACAAAGTCAAGCTGATCATACCTTGTTCATCAAACACTCTGGGCAGGGCAAAACTATGTGCTTATTGTGTATGTGGATGACATTGTCTCACAGGGGATGCCTTGGAGGAAATGCAGCGATTCAAGGAGTACATGGCAAGGGAGTTTGAAATAAAAGATCTAGGAGAACTAAAATACTTTATGGGGATTGAAGTTGCTAGGCCCAAACATGGGATCGTCATCTCTCAAAGAAAGTATATTCTCGACCTCTTAAGCGAAACCTAACGCTTGGAAGTAAAGCATGTGATACGCCTATAGAGCCTAGCCAGAACTTAAGTGATGATAGCAGTGGAATAATGGTAGATAGGGGGAGATATCAGAGACTAGTAGGGAAGCTTATCTACCTATCTCATACACCCCCTAATATCGCATTTGCGGTAAGTGTAGTAAGTGTCGTGAGCCAGTTCATGCATGCTTCTCGTGAGAAACATATGGATGTTGTTTACAAGATTCTAACGTTTCTTAAGTTTGCTCCTTGTAAGGGCTTATACTTTGGGAAGCATGATCATCTCAGAGTGGAGGCATACACTGATGCTGATTTGGCAGGCTCCATTGACAGATAGGAGGGTTACTTTAGAATATTGCACATTTGTGGGAAGTAATCTCGTTACTTGGAGTAAGAAACAAATTGTTGTGGCGAGATTCAGTGCAGAGGCTAAATTTGGATAAAGTTGTTAATGAAAGACTTAAGACTCGGCATGTTGATTCCATGAAGCTATATTGTGATAATAAGGCTACAATTAATATTGCACATAATCCAGTACAGCATGACAGGACTAAGCACGGTGAGATTGACAACCATTTCATCAAAGAGAACCTCAATAGTGGAATGATTTGCACTCCGTTTGTGAAGACTAGTGATCAACTCGCAGATGTTCTTACTAAAGGAGTCAGGACTAGACAGTTCATGTATGCTCAGCAAGCTGGGTTTGAGAGATATGTTTGTACCAGCTTGAGGGGGAGTGTTAGATATTGCTTATGTTATGTTTTATTTTATTAGTTATTAGCCTAAGGACATAAGTGTAATCTTGGTCACTCTCTTCTTAATAAAATGCAAAGGTAATGATTCACATTACCTAAGTTTGACCTAATCAGTTTGTTAGCAAAAACATCAAAATGAATAAGCAAACAACCACTTTTTAACAAGATAACCAAATTCCATCCAAAGAGAAAGACCAAGAAGCAGCACAAATGCGAGCAACACAGAGCTATCTACCATCTAGACACCACTTGAGCTAAACACCCAAACACTTGTCAAACAAGTTATGCAAAAAAAAAGAAAAAAGAGAAAAGAAAAACAGAAGCTAAATTATTAGTGCAAGCAAACACTGAAAAGTGTAAGAAATATTAGGGATGTTTTTACGTTGAAGCATACGGAGCGTAGGGCTATTAAAATATTCAAAGAGTCTGACTATGAGCATATTGAAAACCACGTATAATCAATAAAACAATACTATCAGTGTAAATCCTAAAATTCAGGAAAAAAACTTGATTTAAAATAGGATATGCTGATTTAAAATAGGATATGCAACGTGGAAAGCGTGCTCCAATCTTTTTGACTTCATGTTCTTTGCATAATAATTTTATTGAATTGCCCCACCAAGTTTCTTGAAAATTTGAAAGGATGTTTCTCACCTTTTCTATTGGCAATTGCAAGTTAATTTGTAAATTTTTACGTGTTTGGCCACATGCCAGTTTATTTAGCTTGTGTTTAGTGAGCTTTCTCATGCACTGTCCTTTCATGGCTGCCATGTAGATTGCTCAGCACTTTGCAGAATGCGTTGGTCTATTAGATCGTACTACTGTTCAAGTACGAGCTGTCCCTAGTCTGCCGAAAGCTACTCTAGTGACCATAGAACCCCTAACGGAGGATGATTGGGAAGTTTTGGAGCTTAATGCAGACCATGCAGAGGCAGCTATTTTGAAGCAGGTGCTCTTAGATTTCTATAAGTAATTTAATTCTATTTCCTTACTGACTTACTCCTCCCCTATAATTTGCGAAGGGCTGGTTTACTTTAATTCAGCCCGTACTTTATAACATTTTGTCTACTATATCTCATTTTAAAGTTGTTTTCAAGGTCAAAACTAGAATAAAAAAATTTCTGCCATAGTTCATGAAGAAAGAATGATCACTTAGTTGATCGTTCACTGTGTTGTGCTTTAAGTCTTTCAGAGATTTCGTATTGGCAGTCTGGTTAACAGGTTACCACCTTAGTCAGCGATACCAGTTGAAATTTCTGACTTTGACACGAGGTGATTGTGAGTACATATTGCTTCCACCTAAAGTTCAAACAAATTGCAGTTGAGAGCACTTCAAATTTGAATATTCATACTCTGTTAGACTGTTACTACCAATGTTTTCTGTGACTAAAAAACAACCTCTTACAATACAGGTCAGTGTTGTTCATGAAGCAATGAGATTTCCACTATGGTTACATGGGCGCACTATCATCACATTTGTTGTGATTTCAACCTTCCCCAGGAAACCAGTTGGTATGACATTGCTTACTTGTGTTCATTCTCTGTTGATGATGAGGATAAGTTATGCTAATATTTTAGAGCTAAATGTGGTGGGGTGTGAGGTTATTGAGACTGTTCCTTACTTATTAACAGATGCAGTGCATGATTAATATCACTGTTGTTATTTCTCTTAGTGCAGTTTTGCTCATCCCAAAATTGCTCACCCTTCTCTTCCATTGGCTAATGCAGTGGGGCCCAGTACTTTACACCATTAATTAATTCTCATTTAATACTGGGCTCACTGCATTAGCCAATGGGAGATGGGGGTGAGCAATTTTGGGGTGAGCAAAAATGTATTCTATTTCTATATGTCAGTATCTGATGATAGTTTCTAATTTTGGAGATTTTAATTTGTTAGGTAATAGATGAAACCTATTTTTGGGAAATTTTGGTATTGAAAATGGTGACTCTTGAAACATTGTGGTAGGCATTGGAAAAAATTAGGTTTTACTGAGTCACTATCAACGAACTGGGGTTATTGTTATCTTGACTCTTGAGCTGGCGTGATACCTTTGCGGCGAGGCTAAGGTTGCTCCATTTTGAGGTGGGTTACAGTGTGTGTGTGCGCGCGCTACATATAATCTTCCCCAGAACCCCAGTGTCGGGATCCTCGTGCACTGGGTTTGCCTTTTCTTAAAAAAATAAAAATAAAGTAAAAAATTCTTTTCACGGATTAGAAAATCCCAAAGTTCAGAAAAACCTTCTTAAAGTTGGCTTGCTCCAATTTTGTTGATAAGTAAGATCCATTAAGAAGGCACCAAAAGTGATGTATGGCTGTAGCCATATACGGCGTTTTCCGCAATGCAGTCAGTGTACACAACCACCAATGGAACCATACTCTTTTTTTTTTCAAAATTCCAGAGTTAGTACACTAAATTCTCCATGTGATTAAAAAAGGAGGAAGTTTACTGTATGTTCATCAGAAATCCCAAACATGAGATTCTTCATAAAACCTCGTATTTCTCTGTCCAAATTCTAAGGAAACATGAAGAAGTTACCCATCAGACATCTCCATCTGCCTAAATTGAAGTCTCAACAACTGCTAAGAACATCTTGAGTTGCTCTCAATATAACCTAATAGACCCTGGAGGGGAGAGGTGTGACCACATACCTAGAACTAGCGCAAGGGACAGTTGGTATCAGGTATCAGAGCAACTGTCACAGGCTGCACTCTAGAAGGCATGTGTGGTGCTTTCTTGGCACTCAAGTAGGCTCGCCAACTCGAAAGGATGCTGAAAACACTCACAAAACACACACTAAGTGTGAAAATTGCAATGAGGGGCAAAATAGGCTAAAACATATGTAAAGCTTTATACATGTAACAATGACATACACCATTACAATTCAACCATACTACAAATATGTTGGGGTGGTTAAAAAAAAAATTCTGCTCAGTTTATCCGAAGGCTTCACTAACTAAGGTGAAGATACAAGCACAAGGAGTGATGGAGTATATTTACGAACTTGACAAATTACTCTTGATGACTACAAGTTTACCTCCTTTTGATAGATATTGCCTCTTAGTGATATGTCCCGTTCAAAAGAATCAAAGCTGCCCTTGGATTCTCCCTTGACCTTTCTAGTTAGTTTTGAAGTGTGTTTTTAGCAAGGAAGTTCTTGTCATGCGCTACTAAATAGGTCTTTCAAGAATTCTCCATTGGCCAAGAGTAGTCTCTTTGCTTTGATGCCAAAACTTAAGTAGGACAACCAAGCTGTGGTTTAGGGATCTAAAAGAATTATGACTTTCAAACCAATGGTGTCTTAGCATTGGTGTTCAACCTTATGTAGTTGAAGAAGTTAACAATATAGCTGGAAAAGAATTCTGGAAACCAGTGTGACGGTAAGAGAGAGATGAATACGGTAACTCTGTCAGGACGTGATTGAGATCCACTCCCTTATAAATTGAAATATAAGACTTCCTCTCTCCGTCGAAGAAGACTAAACATTTAACAACTCTATATCATTTTGCAACAAGGGATAGATGCTGGAAAACATTGAAGACTCTCAAAAACCTTCTAAACTTGGCCCATAATATAATATAAACAAGTATATCTCAGATAAAGATTACATTATAATTGCAAGTTTCTTAGCTACTGATAACTGGACTATAAGTCTACTTATCAAGATCAAAGCACTAACACTAAAATTTAAAAACTTAACAAAATTAAAAACTTCATGACTACCGAAAATATTTAAAATTCAGATAACATAGAAATTCTTAGTTCATATGTTTAAGTCACGAGTTGCTCTGAAAGTTTAGTTGTTAGAGAATTGCCCCAATAATATATATTAAGCTCTAACACCCTCCCTCACGTAGGAGTTAGGACCCCGTTTCGCTTGTGGAGATGCAAGATAAGAAAATGCAACATGCAAACCAGAACGGGGACGGATAGTTGATTCAACACCTCCCAGAATCAAGGCTTAAGTTGTTAAGCTTGATACCATCTAAAGTCATCCCAAAAGTTAAAGTTGTTAAAGAGTGGGCTCAATAATGTATATCAAGCTCTAACACATATAATGGCTCATTTAATCCTGATCAGAAACAGGAAACAAGAAATCGCCAAACACATGGTAGACTTGGTCACTTTTATGCCAAATTTGTTGGGTCCGCATGCTAGTAATGATGCAAGTAATTGGCTAGGACGTTCTTCCCTTCTTGTTGTTAAGTTATAGTAGAAAAAGCTTATTATCATTAATTAATCTGTATTAATAAACTTTAATTAGCATGGTTGTACAGGTGTGTGAGCTCAACCTAAAACTAACTTTTTATAGTCGAGCTATCACTAAGGGTGCGTTTGATAAAACTGAAAATTAAGTACTGAAAATTAAGTGCTGAATTTTAAGTACTGAAAATTTTAACCGATTGAATTTGTAATACTGAAAACAGTTTTTCAAGTACTTAAATATACTGCATTCAGTGATTATTTTTAGTAGAAATTTTTCACTTAAAAGTTTTCAGTGGTTTTTTGGCTGCTTTTTCAATTAAGTGGTGCGTTATCAAATGCACTGAAAAAAAAAAGTGCTGAACGATTTCATTTTCACTCCTGAATTAGGTTATCAAACTCACCCTAAGACTCTTTATTATCTGATGACTGCAACTGCCACTTTAACTTTGCAATTTTTTTACTGCTTACTGTTACTGTCATTATTTGGAAAGCATTTGTTTTTTTTTATTTGGCACCATCTTCATTTAACAAATAGCTTAAATTTCTGTCAGTTTTGTGCTCATATAGCTGCAATATTTTTATTCTGCCAAAGCAATCTTCTTTGTTTCTTCTCCTTTGCCACCCCCAACCCCCAGGGTTTTCCTTGATGTATTACTCCGTAACTTCAACCTTGGTGCTTCTCACAATGGTGTTATGCACATGTATCTGTATACGCCAACCTTGTAATTATTGGATATGGATGATGTCAGAGACTTGTATATTTTGAGCAGATTTTGTCAAGTTGAAAAGTTTGAATCCTGAGGTTATCCTTGTGTGATGTCTGATTTGTGGGATTGTTTTCAGTGCAACTTGTTCCAGGGACTGAAGTTGCAGTTTCACCAAAGAGACGGAAAAAGAACGTTGGCTCTCATGAACATTCCTCTTTGCAATCTTCAAATAAAGAGAACTCTGGTGTAAAGGCTCTACTACGTGTCCAAGATCCTGATAGTAGATTGATTCACCAATGTGAGGTCAATGGCATTGAGCTGGGTGTGGTGCTCACTTCCGCGGTCTTTATTCATCCAGAAACAGCAAACCTATATTCGTTCAATCCTTGTCAGTTCGTTGTTATACTGCCTAAATTTCCATCAAAGGAAAGTGTAAAGAATCATGAAACTGATGCACAAGGAAAAAAAGGCGGTTCAAATGCAAAGGAAGTTAACGGTGGACCTCCAACTGACGAGACGGATTGTCGTCAGGCGATTGTTCGTCTTTTATTCTCAGAGTCGGTGGCTAAAGGACACATAATGCTTTCTCGGTCTCTTCGTCTCTATTTGAGAGCTGGCTTACACTCGTGTAAGTTAATTCTTCTCAGAACCTAATAATACATCCTACTGAAACACCATTTATTCTTCTAATTTCTTGGTCTTTCTCATGTTTTTGATTAACACTGCTCTATGACGAGAAGGAAACATGCCCTTTTGAGGTGTTTTTATCTAGCATTATTGAGTTTTTCATTTTATCTTGTATGGTTGTTTTCGTCTTTCTTTTGGATAGATTACACTTTTCACCTTGTAGGTCACCACTCGTGTTTTTAGTCCCTTTACTTTGAATTAAAGACATCTAAGGCTTAGTTTGGCCCCCCCGTGGCTTTTAAAAGAAGCTTATGAAATTTATTACTAAGTTGTTCAATAATTTTATACAAGTGACACACTACTCTTCAAAAAGACATCATGAAACCAAAAAGTAACCTTGAGCTTTTAAAAGCTCCATTCTAAAGCTTTTAAAAGCTTCCCCCCAAAAAGCCCTAAGTTCAATTTGTGCAAAGCTCATAAACTAGTTACCAAATGAATTAACATGAAATTGTGCTTTAAAAAAGGAGAAGCACCAAAATGGGGGCCAAACTAAGCCTAAGTTGATCAACTGTTAAGAAAGTTGGAGTCAAGTCTTGCCGTCCACTTCTGTTAGAGAAATGGAATGAATGTTGTCATGTGAGATGCACGTGATGACTAATAAGGGCATGAGAGGGGGGTGTGTGGGGGTGGTGGTTGAAGTTCTATCTTTAGCACCAATAGTGCCAAAAATGGAGTTTGGTGCTAAACAAGAAGCTTTTTTCCCCTCAAAAACTCCATTTTGGTGCTAAAAGTGGAGTTTTCCCCCCTCGTCAGCGAGTGTCAAACTCTCACGTGATGACATTCTAATAGAAGTGAACTGCCGAGGGAGTTGAGAGTGAGTAAAGTGACATATAGGCTGTTACAGGGGTTAAAAAGTGCAATTTTCTCTTTTCGTAGTAAGTCATGTATAATTCAAGCTGCCAACTTGGTTGCAGTACACGTTTGATAGATGTTTTTTTTTTCCCTCTTTCTGTTTTCACTTCAGCCAATTGGATAACGTAGAAAATGTTCTATTTCTATTTCCACGTGTGGTCGTAATGCTGGGTTAATCATCCCCTGGTGATAAGGGATTTTATTGTTTATTGGGAAGAAATGAACTTTGACTGCTGTGAGGGAAAAAAAAAGTGACATTTACTCTGTAGACCGTTAGCTGTTTTTATCTAATTTGGCTTTTATACACTTTGCAAGATAAAATATATCCTCAGAAGCATTAGCTCTTGAAATCTTGCAGAAGTTTCTTTCTGAGGGAAAGGGAGGAGTTGAATAACTCTTTGTCCATTAGAAGAAACTTGGCAAACTCATGGAGTTTGATAGTAACCGTTTTGGCCTTAGAAACATGCAGCAGGGGTGGGTGGGGAAGGGTATTACTTAGTTACTCAAATCTTCATCTCATATTCTCAATTAAGGAGTTTGTGATTAAATTTTGCTACTGTTATTCGGTCAATAAAAGAAAAATGCTAAAGGGTTGCAAAATATTAGTGAGGAAAAAATGAATTAAAAAAAAAAAATGAAAAGGAAACCAATTTTCTTTGTTTGGCTACCATGGAAAGTTGGGAGAAAGATGAAAGTGTTAGGTAAAGAAGTTAAATTTTCTTTTATTTGACCTGTCATTTCCCTTTTCTTTTAAATGATACTCTGCTATTCTTGAGAAAATTTTAAACTATTTCCATTTAAGAGGAGAATACAAAGTGCATTGCCTTTTCTTACATGTTTTATTTTCCTTTTCTTTGTTTTAACTAATTCCATCAACCAAATGGAGACTTGGTGTCTATCTTTTGGCTGCATCCTATGAAACACGGACACTCCAAAAAGGTCGCCGCACCGGCACTCAGTGCGGGTGCGGCTGGGTGCTTCGTAAGTTCTTTTGGAGTTTTGGGTGCGGTTGGGTGCGGCTGGGGTGTTTTTTTATTTTTCCATTTTCTAAGATTTTTTTATTACCTTTATTTATTTATTTATATATTTAAAAATGGATATGCCTTTGTGACGTTACTTACTTGCCTATGCAGCCTTTTATGTTTATGATGATTTTTTTGTTTGTTAACTGTTATTTGTGGCTTAATTGGGGGAAAAAAAAGTGAAAACTAGAGGATGAAATGGTAGAATAATTCATATATAGTAATATATAAAATGTACTTTTAATATTTTGTAACAGTACCCCGCCGTGCTCTTACCCTTACTTTTGGGAAAATTGCCGAACTCTCCGCACCCGCAATGGTGCTTCCTAGGCTGCATCTAAATCCTTGTATTAGTTGCCTTATGGGAGCTGCTTATATCTCAGAGATAAAGTGCTCGTTTTCTGCTGCTTCTAATATGCTGATGTTGTTTTTTTCCTTCTCATTTTATTTTTCCTTCTGGATAATGGAATGCACTAGCAGTGAGGCTAGTGGCTCTGTCTAGTAATCAAGAGTTTGCGGTTCTCATTTCTGCTTATAATGAATTTGCATTTTTGTCAGTTGTCATAGTTTTGTTTTATCTTTGTATAAAAGGATTATTTAATCTTCTTCTTTTATAAGGCATTCAAGCAGTTCTTTTGAAAGGAGAATCCTGTTATTCTTTCAGGGATACATATGAAGAGCTGCAATATTAATTTGAAGAAAGATATTCCTTCACTTTCACTTTCACCTTGCCAATTTAAGATGTTTGGGAAGAATAAGGTTCTTGACAACAATGGTGTAGAAGTTCTTGACAGCCACAAGAACAGTAGGACTAAAATTTCTCTTCCGAAGACCAACTCGGATTTTGATATGGGTGCAATTGATTGGTCTGCTCATGAAAGAGTTGTTGCAGCTCTTTCCAATGAATCTCCTGAGAACGATGATGAAGAGGTTTCCCCTAAGTTCAACAACAGAAAGGGGTTACAGAGTCTTCTTCGTGCATGGTATTTTGCTCAACATGATGCCATTGCTTCAAATGCTGGAGTGGAAGTTAGTTCTTTGATTTTTGGAAATGAGACTTTGCTTCACTTTGAAGTGAAAGGTTACAAGTTTGGGATGCAAGAAAAGGCTCAAGTATCATCTAATGGTTCTTTGGAAATTGGAAAACAAACTGGAAAACCATCAATTAACATCCTATATGTTCTGTCTACTTCTGAGGAACCTTCGCATGGCGTAAAAGGTAATGCATATGAACTTTCTTTTGATGAGGGAAGCAAGACAAAGAATAACCTAGGAGGCTTAGAATTGTTGCTTGGAAAGCTGCATTTGGGCGACGGAGTATACTTCTATTCTGTGGAGGAGAAAACCTTTAACAAAAACAGAGATTTGACAGTTTCTTCCTTGGGCTGGATGGGGACAGCTACTTCTGATGTTATTAATAGTAGGTACTTTTATTTCCTTCCATAGCTTCATACTCCTAGCTTCTGAAGAGCCCAATTGGGAAAGCTTTTTCGGGGCCAACAATTACTTATAAGCTATGTTACCCGGACCCTTTATAATTCATGGAGTACCCGTACCCGTACCCGTACCAGACACGACACGACACGACACCCGGATAAGGGTACTTCTCTTTCCAATCCTTCAAAATAGTGTAAAATCTTTAAAATTGGACGAACCCGTACCCGAGTCTGGGTAACATAGCTTATAAGTGATTATTTAAAAAGATGGGGCTGTTAGGATTAGCTTCTTTTTTTATTTTTTATTTTTTATTTTTTATTTTTTAACAGCTTTTCAAAATTCTGATTCATTTTTAAAGCTAGAAAACTGCTTTTTTGAAAACCTGAATTTGTAGCTTTTTAAAAACCTCTTATTCCAAGAAATTATTTTAAAAGCTAACCCAAACGGGCTCGAAATCCATTTACTATTCATGCAGTTTCTATTAGTCTCATTTTTCGGTAGGCTTGGTGGACATATGAATCATCCAAACTCATACGCGTAATTGGAGTAAGTAGGGGTACTGATTAGTGAGTACATAACATCAGTAATACTAGAGGAGTTCACTGCTGTGGTATCTTAAAATTCTAATCATATGTAAACTTTAATGACCATACATGTTTAAAGATGGTATTTGAGAGAGACATGAGAGACGAAGACAAGATCACAAGACTCCAAGTCAAATGCTCTTTTGTGATACATTTGTACAATCTGTGGGTAGGATAAAACAACAGTCTACGAAGATCAATCCCAATATGAAATGGCTACATTGCAGATCTTGAAGTTTGCCTTCCAAACTAATAATTTTTTCCTATTTTCCTGAACCAACTAGACTCTTAATTTAGTTGCTTGTAACTTCTGTGAAGGGACTAGCATGTACGTACCAAGTATCACATGAGAAGCTTGGCTTTTGCCTGTTTCAGCCTGACCAATCAGTGTGCTTCTAGTTATCATTCAAAGAATAAAAAAAGAAGACTATCTGATATATGACTGTCAAGCAAGGTGCGCTTAAGTTTTATTTAGAAATTATAACCATGGCTGTAATAATATCACAATTCAACCAGGCATTCTATGGAAACATCACAGTTATTGAGAACTATAGTTTTTGTTGTGCCATGTATCATATGTAGTATTACGTGAGGTTTGTAAACAATCCCATACTACTACTAGCACTAGCCTTGAACTGCCCTGACGGGCTGACAAACAAAGTTTCTACTTGCAGGGTTGACTGTGATATTATCCCCTGCTTCTGGGATGTTGTTTGGTGCCTATAATCTTCCTTTTCCTGGACATGTTCTTATATATGGACCTCCTGTGAGTTAATTTCTTCAACTTTGATCTATGATATTGGTGATGTAATATTCATGGAGAAGGGTACTTACATCATCATTGATATGAATGCATGGGCACGGGCTCAAGACTTGACATGCTTGTCCTTGTTCTGTGACATGGAGCACAGTTTTTTTTTTTTTTTTGACGTGGTTTCCTTAATCTTGTTTTTCCTTCTTCTCTGGGCCAGAACATCTATGTTACTCCTAGATTAATTTGAGTTTTTTTTGTTTTTTCTTTCTTAGTCCTGTTAATAAAGATTTATCAAAACATTTTTTTATTCCCACCCTCATTATTTCACAATGACGTGTGAAGGGAAAAGGACGTTGCACCATGCTTGGCTGGTATGGATAAATAGATGAGGGTTTTACTGCATTGTCTTGCACTATCTGTATACCTTTTAAAGTTGAATGATATTTGTCATAGTTGCATTTTGGATGCTTAGGAGGTTGCAACCTACAGAGGAACGTCCTGCTTCAAACCTAAAATCTCTTTTATCAGAATCGTGCGATTCGCGATTCGAATCGAATGATTTGATATGATTCACCCTTGGTACAATACATATCTATCATGCGAATCGAAATGCTTTAGATATCATGAGTTAATCGACAAATCGTGAGAGAATCATAGGTATCGTGTGATTTGAACGATTCAGAACCAGTTTGAATTTGAAACCCATTTATTCACCTTTTTTCGTTTTTTTTTTAAATTTAATTTTTTAGAAAAGGTGGTCCCAATCCTTATATAACGTATGTACTATAAGATATTATATACCAAAACCCTATTCTAGCCTTCCATAATGATTACAAAAAAATACACCTATTCGAGCCTTTGGATGACCACTGCTGCCGACTGATAGAAAACCCATATTTTGATTTTATTTTTATTTTTTTAACAAAAAGATGTGTTTTACATCATTATTTGATTGTTCTTTTCTTCTACTTTTTATTCTAAGTAGTTTTTTCTTAAAAAAAATTATTTTTGTAGTTTTCTTAATTTGTTACCAAATTTTACGATTGTGAATCCCGATTCGATTCACTTGTATCATTTCGATTCACGATACGAATCCCGATTTGGCAATTGTGCTCAAACACAGTTTGGCTTTCTGTTTCATTATGTTTACGCATTTCTTTAATTCTTTAAGTTAGTTATGGCTTGGTCATGTCTGATAAACAAATTTAAAGGCTGTTTCTAAAACATAATAACACATTTGTCGCATAATTTTGTACCTATTTTTGCTGGATGCAAACATCCTCCCAACTTGTTCAAAAGAGAAGTAGAATCAGCATTGAAGCTTGATATTCGAGATTGATACTAAGAAATTTCATGTGATATTACAATTATTAGTTGATTTTGGTAATGATGCATCATATTGCTTAATGATTGCCCATTTGAATTTTGAACTAATACTACTATGCCTTCTTCGTGTGTATTAGGGTTCTGGGAAAACATTATTGGCGACAACTGTTGCAAAATCTGTTGAGGAACATGAAGACATTTTGGCGCACATGTATGGAATCCATCTGTGTTTTATTCCTTTCTTGTTAGTAGTAATCAATATTTCTGAACCGCATTTATTATGAAGTGAATTTAAAATCTATTGGATCGTGTCCCACAAAAGTTATTTTTGAGTGTGACATAAGGTTTTTATAGTTGAATTTGTATATACTACTTTAATGGGGGTTTGTATTTGCAGTGTTTTCGTATGTTGTACCAAACTTGCTTTGGAGAAGAACTCAACTGTTCGTCTAGTGCTTTCTGGCTACATATCAGAAGCTTTAGATCATGCACCTTCTGTTGTCATTTTTGATGATCTTGATAGCATTATATCATCCTCATCTGAGTCAGAAGGATCTCAACCTTCATCCTCTGCAATTGCCCTTACAGAATTTCTTGTAGATATTATTGACGAGTATGAGGTAATATTTACGTTTTAGTTAATCAGGTCATGTTGTTTTTGGTTGAAGGCAATAAGCTGCTTGATGCCTGTAAACATAATGATTAGTTTTGATGACGGGTTCATTGAAATTGCAGTGATGTGATTGTTGTTTTCAACACATACTGGAAAACGAAGATGACAATTATATTCATTAGAGTTATGAAACTTTAGGATGAATAAAACATAGACATTATTAAAGGTGTAAAGCTTGCTTTACCTACATGTTAAAGTGATAATAGTTAACAAACATTTGTTGGTAAGTAGCGAAATAGGTTTTGAGTAGGTTAATACTGAGCTGATAAACTATCATGAGAGAAGTAAGCAGTAAGGGGGTTATGTCACAATAGCAGCAAAGTTCATGGGCATTTTCATGTACTCTACTACTTAGAAAATGAAATTCTTTTTTGGATAATCTTATTGTCTCATAGAAACCCACACTTACTGGTGCAGGAGTCCCTGTTTATTGGATTCCATTTTTTGTGCAAAGAATAAGCGGTGGCTTAAGAGGTTTAAAGAACGGGAAAACAGGATTTGGGTTTGTGAAATAATGAATTTATGATTTGGGTTCAGATCTTTGGTAATTAAAAAGGCTTTTTACAATTCTATGTGAGAAGAAAATAAACCAAGAAGAAAGAGAAATGAATGGTAAAGGGGGGAAAAGAGAGATAAAGGTCCATGCTTCTCGAGTTATTTGTTTGAGGTCCATACTTAAACCATAACAAGTGCTCGACAATGGTTCGTGTATTGATAAAGCTGTTCACTGAACTTTATGTCCGTACTGTAGAGGTTAGATCTAAGAGTTGGAAACAATTCAGACATACTTTCTAAAAAGTTGAACCCCGAATCCAAACAATTAAGGTTTGTAAAGTGATGGCAACAATTATCTCTAATTCCTGCAATGGTAGTCAAGTCTTTGACCAGTGGTGATAATGATAAATTCCTTTATAGGATCATGAGTTGTGAACATTAGAGTTCTCCATAAATCAGACATAGAATGGTTTTGCTTTCCGTCGTGCGTTTTGGGTTTCGTGGGGTAAGGGTAGAAGTGAAGACAGTGAAATATGTTCAGCTCTTATCTGTAAATCCTCTTTTTCCCTTAGCTTGAGTGTGCTTGGCCATGAAGACCAAATGGCAATCGAAATCACTGTACAACAATCTAAGATACTTAGACACACTACTCTATATTGGAGCATGAAAGAAAGTCAAGCTCAAGGCTTCCAAAATGTATATTTGAAAATTGCGCCATTCAAGTCATATGGTTTTGATCTCTAGCTGTGTACACAGGTGCTGAGGTCAACCTATTGGCTGCTGATGTTAGAACCCTTCTAACAACCATCAAATTTGTCGTAGGTGTTCCGAGGCTATTCGTGACTACTAGCTCCCGAGTCCCGATCAGATGCTGTGTTACCAAGTTTGGAATGTGTTTTTCTCCGAGGGGTGAGGAAAATAAGATAGAAAGAGAGAAGAGAAGATATGAAAAGAGAAGAGGAATTCAATTTAATGGTTTTCCGTGAATGAGAGCAGAAAACTTGCTCCACATATTCCTACTCCAATATATGTTCTTAGTATACGTTTGGAAATAACCCTCGTAACAAAGAGGTTTCAACACCCAACAATCTTGTGCACGAGTCCGACATACATGTGAGCATACCTTGTGTGCCTTGTATGATACTTACTGGAAAATCCAAAAACACAATGCTCGAGGTTTTGAGGGGGAAAAAAAACTTAATTCATTAATTGCATTTGTTCAATGATATAGATGATTGGGGAACAAAGAAATGTTGTTTGCAAATATATCCTGATTTCATGGAGTCGTGTTGTTCAGCAACTATATATTCGTACTAAAGTTAAAGCCACACTTATATGGAGCCGTACCAAATAATTTGGGACTAAGCTCCCTCTGAAAATTTAAGTACTGAAATTTATTGCTGAAGATTTTAGGCTACTGAATTTACAGTACTGAAAATAACGTATTACTTCGAGTTTTCAGTAGAATTTTTTTACTTGAAGTTTTCAATAGGTTTCTGTTACGTTTTTGTTAAATGTTGAGCCCTTATACATTGTCAAACACATTGAAAAACAAAAAATAAGTGCTTAAAATTTTCAGCAGTTAAATAGTTAAGTTGAGCCTTTTGATATGCACAATGTATGTCTTTTGTTTTTAAGGAATATTACTTGAAGTTACTTGGACAAGAAGCTTATGGTGTCAGATTGTAGTGTCTCATTTCATTTACCATATATCTTTTCATTTTGTTATGGACTGTGAATTTAACTCACCTACTTATCTGTAATAATTATTTCGCAAGATCTTGTACCACGTACTACTTCGTATAATGCAAAATACATGTTTACAAAGTTTTTCAAAAGTTTTGGTTCCTTTAAAGCTCTTAGGTTGTTACCGAACAGATTCTCGATTTACACTGAACAGGAAAAGAGGAGGAGCGCATGTGGCATTGGTCCCATTGCTCTCATAGCAACTGCTCAGTCTCTCACTACTATACCACAATCCTTAAGCTCTTCTGGTTAGTTAACTAATGCATTTAAATTGTATCCCACTTTATACTTCCTAACAGTAATTCTAAAATACTACCAGCTTCTTATTTCATATCCTAAATCCTCCATTTGTGAATTTGATTCAACTCAGGAAGGTTTGACTTTCACGTGCAACTGCCTACTCCTGCAGCCTCAGAACGTGGTGCTTTATTGAAACATGAAATTCAGAAGCGTTCCTTGATATGTTCTGATAACATCTTGTCAGACGTAGCTTCTAAGTGTGATGGATATGATGCATATGATCTGGTAATTGGCTCATATCGAAGTTACTTTAATATTCGATGGCAAATCAGTCATTGTTGTCTCTGAAACATGCTCTCAAATTTTAATCTTACTGTTTGCTTATGACACCTTTTATTTTCTGTTCTTATTAAAACAGTGTTTTGATCAGTAAATGACATTGAAGCCTGTTTACTGTTCGTGTGCCTATTCTAGAAACTTGAACTCTCTTACATGCCAAATAAGTCACCAGCATTCAACCACATTTTACCACTAGGTTTTACTCGCTACTTTGCAGCTCGTTTGTTATTCTTTTGTCTTTGAAAACACTGCCTGCGAACAATTCGAGGGAAGGTAACTCCTTCATACCTTGTGTTAGAGAATGAACGTTTACATGCTTGATTTTCTCTCAAAAGATTCATATAACGAGACATGTTCTAAAGAATTTGTATGTGAAGGATGGTTGATCCGCAGTCAAGATAGGAGGAAATGTTGGTATGGAAGTACCTTGATGACTTGTGGGCAATGTTGTCAAATCGTGAATCGAATCGTGAATCAGTTTGCCAAAATTATGAATCGTGAATCGAATCAAATCGTGAATCGTAAGATTCACTTTTTTAGAAACAAGATTGGCATTTTTTTTAATATGCATATAGAACACATGTATATATATGGATGTATGTTTAAAACACATGTATATATATATATATAAATGTATGTTTAAAACACGTATAAATACAATGTGTTATTTTTTTTAGGATGTGAAGCCCAACACTTCACATACATACATGAATGTGAATAGGTAACAGGAAAAAACATTGGACAATGCATGAATGGCATTATTGGTGATTTGCTAATAAAAAGCTTGGC
Organism: Hydrangea macrophylla; assembly: GCA_033977485.1. Taxonomy (NCBI): domain Eukaryota; kingdom Viridiplantae; phylum Streptophyta; class Magnoliopsida; order Cornales; family Hydrangeaceae; genus Hydrangea; species Hydrangea macrophylla. The sequence goes on along the minus strand of CM066988.1, from coordinate 2,656,511 downwards.
ATTTTCTAATTAGTAACCTATTTATTTATATAGTTTTAGAATTTTTATATGTAAAAATTGTTTCACAACTTAATAAACTATAAACTAATGCACTGAAGAACATAATTGGCATGTAACAAACAAGACAACACATTTTTCTTAAATTTGTTAGCGAAGCTCATAAATTTGATTAATAGTATGAATCGTGTTAATTGTATGAATCGTATCGTGAATCGTATGAATCGAATCGTGAATCGGACGATTCAATGCGATTCTGATTCATATGCACGATTCGAATCGTTGGGCATGAGAATCGAATCGAGTCGTATGAATCGAATCGTGAATCGTAAGATTCTAACAACCATGCTTGTGGGTATTACCATCCCTGGTGTTAGGACGGTAGACAAAAATAACTTGATACACGAACAGACCTTGTTCACTTTTTCTGTCATGACTGTATTTGTTCCAATCGTCTAATTGATTGTCTTTATAATTGGGGATGCATCCTTGATGTGTACAGCTGCTTCTTCTACATAACCTTGGACTGACCTGGTTTGAAACTTTGCCTTCTCTTGAACCTAGAAACATGACAAACATCAATGTTGTTGAAACCTAAGTTATTGTTATAGGGCTGCTATATGATTGTATTTACTGTTTATCACAGTATTTTTTGTTCTTAAAAATGTTCATGCTTCACATTTAGCTTTAACGTTTCGTACTCCTGTGTCTTGAATATGTTAGTACTAGTGGATGATACTTCTACACTAATCCCTCAGATGAGATATTAGCATCGCTGAACTGATGGTGATATTTGGTCTTTCTTTTTATTTGGGTTGTGGTCATGAAAATACCATTGCTTTCATATGAGTGTGCATCATATGTTTGGTGTATTTATAATTATGTTTCTTTGATTGAATCTATCATGAATCCTTACATTGGGACCATTTGGAGTTATTTCTTAAAAGCCCACCTCAAACGCATATAGTAGCCTATTTGGATTAAGTTTAGGAAGCACTTTGGAGCACTAAAAGTCCGTTTGCAGAGGTGCTTCAGCCCAAATGTAATGAGAGAAGCAGATTAAATTGTCTTACTTCCCAACTACCCTGGTGATTAAGGGTTATGCTTCTGCTTGACGTAGAAGCCACAGCCAACCCAACTGGCCCATCGGCCTCTAACCTTTAAGAAAGGGACTTACTGTGCAAGAATGTCTTGCTTTTTCCAAGAATTGTAATCCATTGGAACATAAGTGTCAACAATCAACTTTATTGATGCAGGAAATTTTGGTTGATCGGGCTATTCATGCGGCAATTGGTCGATTTTTGTCTTGTGATTGCGCTTTTGGAGAACATGATAATCCTACTTTAGTTGGGGATGATTTTTCGCAAGCAATGCATGAGTTCCTCCCGGTTGCCATGCGTGACATTACTAAACCTGCTTCGGAAGATGGACGCTCTGGTTGGGAGGACGTTGGTGGTCTTATTGACATCCGAACTGCTATCAAAGAGGTTGAAATTTTAACTGTACTAAGGACATTGATAAAATATTTGAATTTAGAATTGTACGGGCATATGGATTTCCTCTTGTGAAAGGACTGAAATTCATTTTCTTTACTTTGCATATCTTTATGCTTTTTGTTACATGGACTCGGTTATGGGTGTCGGGTGCCGGTACGTGTCTAAGCGTTGGGACTTTCCAAATTCATGAACCTAAGGACACGCAGACATGACAATATATCTATGTTGTCGTCCCACGTCGCTTAGATGTGTTGTTGCCTGTGCAGTTTATAAGGCCTTAGTTTCCCTCTTCTTAACACCTGGGTTTTAAGGAGTTGAATGTGCTGGGCCTTACAAGTGGTATCAGAGCCTTGTTTGTCCCCTATCTCCATAATCCACGTGTGTGCCTTTGCCACATGTGCGGGGGCGTGTTGTCGTATCACATCGCTTAGATGTGTTGTTGCCTGTGCAGTTTATAAGGCCTTAGTTTCCCTCTCCTTAACACCTGGGTTTTAAGGAGTTGAATGGGCTGGGCCTTACAAGTATCTATAACTTTCTTATAGCTCTAAGAGAAAATAGTGTGTTTATGTAACAGTAAGGCTTAGTTTTCGTCCATTTTGAAAGAACTTTGTAGCGAAAGGAACATAATTAGGCACTTTAGTACACTGTTATGCATACAAGTAGTTAACATGCGTCTTGATGAGTATCCAACCAAAAGTGTCCAAGTGTCCGACACGGGGACTTCCACATTTTAAGAAGAGTCCACACAAGATAGCTTATGCATTCTTTTATCTTTGGAATGACAGAGAAAAGAAGGCACATGTATTTTGGAGTATAAGGGAATCAGGGATGTGTATTATACACTGCAAAACTGTTAAAGTGGCGTTAGTTTCCTGTTCTAGCTTGTCTTTCGTGATCAATGTCTCACGTATTACGCATAGCACCTGAATCTATCACCTTGTGAACTTGCTTTGTTTTTTACTTCGCACCTTGCTACTGTTGCAGCAAATTCCTTTAACAATATGATCACAAAATTTTATGGCATAAACTTGGATGTCTTGCGTTATCTGCTTTGTCTGCACTGAAACACTGATGTTGCATTTATATGTGATTAGTCATCATTTTGAAAGAGAAAGGAATTGCAAAAATGAGACATAACTAAATCATACAGATGTTAACAATTGATAATTCAGGCATCTGCGTCAACATGTCGGTTAAAGATATATGGCACGGCTATAGAAAACAGGACACATACGACATGATATGAACACAATGATACGACACATCTTAAAAGTGTCGAAAACGAACACGGCTAGGACACGATGAATAAAAAATTTAATTTTTTGGTTGATTATAAAATATACTTGCAGTTCACACTCCTGTTTCCTAAAATTTCAAATAAGCTCATCACCTATCTCCCATCTTATGATCTTAGGACTTCTATCCCAAAATTTTAAGAACATTTTCATTTTTAGAAGAGATGCCGTGTCCATTCCCATGTCTGCCAGTGTTGGCCGTGTGTTCAACGCTTGTTGGGAGTAGCAAAAAAAAGACATGAATTTCGTGTCTGAAACGTGCAAGTGTTTGATACGGACACAACACCCAAACTGAAGTGTCCGTGCTACAAATGGTGAAAGTAACACGTGCAAGTACTTGGACATATTTGCGAATATATCAAACTAGGGGGAATTCCTAATAGGCCGCCCTTGGTAATTGCTTGATACTATGTTCTTTAGTATTTGGTGTTGATTTGGAATATTTCTATTTCAAAGATAACATGAACAACTATCTCTAGCACTTCTAAAAATTGAATTGTATTACTTGTAGAAACGATTAATTGGAAGCTTAGGGTTGACAATTGTCACACCCATAATATATATTAATCATAGTAAAGAAATAAGAAAATAAAATATTACACATTGACCCACTCACTAACAACTAATTATAATAATAAAACTACTCTCAACACTCCCCCTCAAGCTGGTACAAATATATCTCTCATGCCCAACTTGCCTAGAGCAGTATGGTAAGGTTGACTTCCTATTCCTTTGGTGAGGACATCCTCAACTTGATCACTACTTTTTACAAAAGGAATGCAGATAACCCCACTACTCAACTTTTCTTTGATAAAATGCCGATCAATCTCCACATGCTTGGTTCTATCATGCTGAACTGGATTCTGAGCTATATTGATGGCTGCTTTATTATCACAGTATAGTCTTATAGAATCTACCTATTCAATCCTCAAATCCTTCAACAATGACTTGACCCAAAGAAGCTCACAAATACCTTGGGCCATTGCCCTGAATTCAGCCTCCGCATTAGATCTTGCTACAACATTTTGTTTCTTACTTCTCCAAATAACCAAGTTACCTCCTACAAATGTGCAGTACCCGGAATTGGACCTTCTATCCGTGACAGAACCAGCCCAATCAGCATCTGTATTAGCCTCTACCCTCAGGTGATCATGCTTAGCAAAAAATAAGCCCTTTCCAGGAGCAGACTTCAAATAACGAAGAATCCTATATATAGCATCTTGGTGTGACACCCGAGGAGAATGCATAAATTGACTAACAACACCAACTGCAAAAGTGATATCAAGACGAGAATGAGACAAGTAAATGAGTTTATCGACGAGTCTCTGATAGCTCCCCTTGTCGACCAATTCTCCGTTCCCGTCTTCACTAAGCTTATTATTCTGCTCCATAGGCGTATCACAAGCTTTACTACCAAGCATCCCAGTTTCCTTCAACAGGTCCAAACATACTTCCTTTGGGAAATGAAAATCCCCTGTTTGGACCTTGCAAGTTCAATCCCCAGAAAGAACTTCAAGGCTCCCAAGTCTTTTATTTCAAACTCTGTGGCTAGCTGTTTTTTCAAATTTTCCATCTCTTCTAAGTCGTCCCCTGTGAGAACAATATCATCAACATAAACGATAAGTGCAGTGGTCTTACCCTGTGCAGAATATTTGATGAATAACGTATGGTCTGCATGACTCTGTCTAAAACCAAACCGAAACATCGCCTGTGTGAATCTCTCAAACCAAGCTCTCGGAGACTATTTAAGACCATATAAAGATTTTCTCAATCTACACACCTTGCCCTCTGTCTTGGAATCTTCAAAACCAGGGGGAACATCCATGTAAACTTTTTTTTCCAAATCACCATGTAAGAAGGCATTCTTCACATCAAACTGGTGAATAGGCCAATCTAGATTCGCTGCAAGAGAAAGAAGAATCCTTACTGTGTTCATTTTTGACACTGGAGCAAAGGTTTCTTCATAATCCACACCATAAGTCTGAGTGTACCCCTTTGCTACCAACCGAGCTTTATACCTCTCGATGGAACCGTCAGCCCGGTGCTTTACAGTAAACACCCACTTGCACCCCATAGTCCTCTTACCTTTAAGCAACGTTGTTAATTCCCAAGTGTTAGTATTGTGAAGAGTCTTCATCTCTTCACTCATAGCTTGTTTCCACTTGGGATCAGTAAGAGCATCCTGGATATGGTTAGGAACACTGACAGAGGAATTTTTTGAAAGGAGTGATTAGTAAGAGGCATACAAACGAGAATAAGACACAAAATTAGAGATAGGGTGTTGAGTACAAGATCTAACACCTTTACGGGCAACAATGGGGACATTAAATCATTTAGCTCTGGAGAGGGTGTATCAGAAGAATTACCTGAATCATCATCACTCGGAGAGAATGGTGGTGGAGGAGGAGCAACAGTCTCTGAAGCCTCTCTAGTCTTCCTTTTTCTCCGTGTTCCCCTCGATTAGACTCTTAACTCTCTTTCTCTCTCAACTCCCTCTCCTTCAGATGCTCCAGATTCCCCCCATTTCCCTCTATTCCAATTTCCTCATTCTCTCTTTCAACCATTTCCTGCTCGACCTCAATCATCATAGGTAACACAGTAGCAACATGCATCATCTCTTCACACCGTCTCTCCCTGAAGAGATGTCTGAGGGTCAACAAAGTATGACTGAGACTCATGAAAAGTGACATCCATCGACACAAACCATTTCCGAGAAGGAGGATGGTAGCATTTATACCCTTCTGTGTAGGAGAATATCCGACCAACACACACTTAATAGACCGAGGATCTAACTTCCCACGGGTAGGTGAATGGTTATGAACAAAACAAACACAACCAAAGACACGAGGTGGAATGGATGCAAAAAGGGAAGGATGGGATAAAACCTGAAGTGGTGTTTGTTTATTTAGAACACGAGTGGGGAGCCTATTAATGAGATAAGCAGATGTAAGGACTGCTTCGCCCCAGTAAGTACGTGGAGTATTAACCTGGAAGAGTAAGGAGCGAGCAACATCTAGAAGGTGACAATTCTTGCATTCTACCACACCGTTTTGTTGTGGAGTGGCAGTGCAAGAAATTTGGTGAACAATGCCGTGAGAAGAAAAAAATGCACTAAAACCAGAATCAATATACTCACCACCTTGATCAGAACGCAAGATTTTCACTACCGCCTCAAATTGAGTGTGCACCATCTGGTGAAAATTTTGGAAAATATCAAATACTTCTGGTTTTTCTTTTATCATATATATCCAAGTAGTACGAGAAAAATCATCAATAAAAGAAACAAACCAACGATGACCTTTTAATGATACTGTACGATAAAGACCCCACTCATCAGTATGAATTAAAGAAAATGGAGCCAAACTTTTATTATCACTAGGAGCATAAGAAGCTCGAAAATGTTTTCCAAACTCACAAGCATCACAAGAAAAATTGGAAATACCAGTATTTGCTACAAGAGTAGGAAACATATGCCTAAGTAAAGAAAAGGAAGGATGTCCTAATCTCCTATGCTAAAGGTGTAGGTCTTCAGCTTTATTCTTTATAACTACGGTATGATGAGCCAACTTCTCTCCTTCATCAAGAATGTAAAGACCATGCTCCTCTCTACCACTGCTAATCGTCCTCCTCGTGATGAGATCCTGAAACACACAACGAGAAGGGCAGAAGGTTACACTACAGTTCAGATCCCGAGTAATACGACTCAAAGATAAAAGGTTGTGAGAAAAACTAGGAACATGCAACACAGAAGTGCAGGGTAGAGAAGGAGTAGCATGAACTAGACCTTTCCCAGTAACAGAGGAGAAGGTACCATCAGCTATTCTAACTTTATCTTGGCCTGAAGAGGACTCATAATCAAAGAAAATGTTAGATGAAGGGGACATGTGATCTAAGGCACCGGAATCAATAATTCAGGGAGAGGAGACATGAGAAAGGAGTGCTCTTGGTGATGTAACAACATTACCTGGCTGTTCAAATGATGATGAGGAGCTTGTAGATGTCGGAGCAACACACCGGGCCATTAGGTGCCTGAGAGTCTCAAGTTCGGTGGCAGACAAGGAGCTAGAGCTGGCATCAACCACTAGAAACCGAAGCAGTAGTCTCAGAAACGGCAGAATGATGCGCACGGGCAGCCTCTCCACGGCCACCGGAACGACCTCCAAGGCCCCTTCCTCGACCTCCCTGACCACCAGGGGGTTTGCCATGGAGGCTCCAACAGTTAGTTCGAGTATGATGGGACTTAAAACAATAGTCACAAATCACTACAGGGCGATCGGAAAACGCCGACTGCTGAGTTCCATCTCTAGGTGGAACAGACACTAACACAGACCTCTCGGTAGATGTAGGTGGAAGCATGACAAAACGGCGGCTCTCCTCATTCTGTACATGAGCAAAGGCCTCCTAAAGTGTGGGAAGAGTGTCCATCCCAAGTATCCGACTACGAACTGCATCATAATCTGGGTGAAGTCACTGGAGAAATTTGAAGACTCGTTGCTTTTCTAGTAACTTCCGATAACCCTCTGCATCAGCAACACACACAGGCTGATAGGCCTGAAGGTGGTCAGTGCGATCCCAACTCGTGGCAAGAAACTGAAAATATTTGGTGACAGTCATGTCACCTTGTTCCGAACGGTCAATGGAACGAAGTAACTCAAATTCCTGTGCATAGTTCCTCTGTCGAGAGAAAGTAGATGTAACCGTGTCCCAAATCGCCTTAGCAGTCTTCATGCGATAGAAATTCTGACCAATTTCAAGGACCATCGAATTATAAGCCATGCCATGATAACAGAGTTCTCAATCTCCCACTTATCATAGCCCGGATTCGTAGAACTAAGGGTGGTCACACGCCCATCAAGGTGGCCCATCTTCCCATGTGCCTTCAGATACAATTCCACTACCTGTGACCACTTCAGATAATTTTGACCATCGAAGGGCGTGGGAGTAATCTTAAGGTTGGGGTCCAAAGGAGCAACCACTGTATGAATTGTAGTTGGTGTAGTGGCTTCCGGTTTGCTTAGGTCTGCCATTATGCCAGATAGGAATGGGAAACCAACAAGATGAAGGAAAACGGAGAAGATGGGAGGGCACCATATCTGTAAAAATTAGATCAAGGGTCCATGGAAGGACCTAATAACACCACAAAAGAATAGAGAAGCAAAGCTGCAAAAAAAAAAGGAATTAAGCCAGTGTGTGGGCTGCGGCGCAGTGATGGGAGGAGATAGATGGTGCTGCAAAGCTGGAGAGGGTGGCTGAGGGGGCTGCGAACTGGTTGTGGGGGGCCTGCGAACTGGTTGTGGGGGGCTGAGCCTTCGGCGAACTGGCTGGGGTGGGCTGAGGCTGCGGCGAAGTGGCTGGGATTGACAGGGGCTGCGGCGAAGGGTCTGGGGTGGGTTAGGGTTTCGGCGAAGTTGCTGGGGTTGATTGGTGGTGATTGGCGTGGGATGTTGGTGGTGGATGGTGGTGGTTGTTAGGGTTGGAGAACCATAGGCTCTGATTCCATGTAGAAACGATTAATTGAAAGCTTAGGGTTGACAATTGTCACATCCATAATATATATTAATCAAAGTAAAGAAATAAGAAAATAAAATATTACACATTGACCCACTCACTAACAACTAATTATAATAATAAAACTATACTCTCAACATTACTTGCACTAACAGGTCGAGTTAAAAGCTAAACGCTTCCGACTTGCACAATGATTGAGTAATTAGAGTCACAAGAAAGAATGAGAATAATCCATGCTGAAGTAATTTAGAAAGTTCTAGTTGTATGTCATACATGTGGAAGTAAGTTTCCATTTTCTTAAAATCATAGTACCTACGTATGTAGCACTTTCAATGAACTATTTATGTTTTTAAACCTGTTATGTGTTTCTTTTGATTCAATGATGAATCTTGGATGTTACAAACTACTGGAGTTGTAGGTATAATTTGGACAGTTGCATGAGTGTCATCAACTTTCAGCTTTTCCTTGTACACATCATTTCTTTCACCTAATGTTTTCATTTTTATTGATTTTATATTTTTGGTTTCTTTGTTAGATGATTGAATTACCTTCAAAATTTCCAAATATCTTCGCACAAGCTCCTTTAAGGTTGCGTTCAAATGTTCTCTTATATGGCCCTCCTGGTTGTGGCAAGACACATATTGTTGGTTCTGCTGCTGTGGCTTGTTCACTACGATTTATCTCAGTGAAGGGACCTGAGCTGCTGAATAAATACATTGGTGCTTCTGAGCAAGCTGTAAGAAACAAATTTATCCTTGTTATTATTTGCAATTTGGTCCCTTCTCGGTTTTGACGCTAAATGAAATATGATCCATGTAAATGTTGTTTTCCAAGCTTAAGTTACCAACAATGTAAATATGTAAATGTTGCTTTGATACCATGTTAAGTTACCAACTACTCCAAAAGCTTAAGCTGTTAGAGAATGGGCCCAACAATGTATATCAAGCTTCAACACCCTCCCTCGTGTGCAACCCCGACTTGCACGTGGAGAGCAAACAAACCAAACTCCATCATAGTGGAGACAAATAACAAAGTGCAAATATGCACAACAAAGCGGGGATGGAGAGTCGAACCCAGGACCTCCCACAAACAAGGCTCTGATACCATGTTGTTTTCCAAGCTTAGGGTTCACAATTGTGACCCTCACTTTTATTAATAAGAGAAATGAATCAGAAAAGATAAAATTACATAGAGACCCTTTAACTTAAGATAAATCATAAAGTAGCAATAGCAATAAAATAAAGACTATCACTCAACAGTAAATTGTAGTTTTCTATTTGGAGAGAGTGAGTTGGTCTCAGCGCGAACCTACAATTTTCTTATAACTGATCTGACTAGAATTTTTTCTCTTGGTTCTTTATTTAATTTGATTTTGTTATTTTCGTTTTCCATGCTCGGTAATTGTTTCCTTTGTTACCCTTAGGCTTTGTTTGGTTCTTGGATTTAGTGAGGAAAAAGAAAAGAAAACATAGAGGAAAACATTTTTTGGTTAATAAGGAAAACGATGAGGAAAATAGGAAAGTAAAGTGAGTAAGTTGGGAAATATATATTTTACATTTTGAATGTTGTGAGTCATTTCCCTTCCTTAATTCATATGTTACAATTATATGTGATGATACCAAAATTTGGTTAAAGCTATTTAAGGAGAGAGAGAGAGACTGGTTTTTTGTATGTGGTTCGGCCCTGTTAATGAAGGTACCTACGTCCACGTGTGTGTCTGAGCACGTTTACTATACTGGAGCTACCGTAGGTCGGCCGAGCGTGTTGGTGACCGCTATAGAGGTGCTGTAGAGACTGAAAAGTCGGTCCCCTTGAAGGAAGGTGAGTGGTCTCTTTTATAGATGTAAGAGACCTACTCATACATGGATAAGGAAATATAATCCAATTGAGCTTGATTGACATTAATTGTGGGGGTTTCCTAATTGGATTAGGAAACAATTTCCACTTTCCATAAGTCTTCTATCTTGAGTAGGAAATTGTCTGGAATATTCTGGGGCATGTGTTGTGGGCCTGGCTTGACTGCGCCTGCATGGACCGTGCCAGTGTGGTCTTCCCGACCTGTTGGTCTGGTCGTGAATGAACCGCTCGGGATGGTGAGTTTCGAGTAGACTAGACCGCTCGGACTGATGCTTGTCCGAGGAATTGTGCATGATTTGACCGGGACATGTACTGGCTGCTGATTTGAACCGCTCGGTAATAGGATAGAGCCAATTTTGGGTGTATCAGTTGCCTCCCATTTCCAAGGTTGGCTGGATGCCATATCGAGGCAAGTTTGGAAATCTGTTTGATGCCACTTGCCACTGTCGGAGTGCTCGGGGAAGTTGCCTTGGAGCTTCTGAGTCTTGTGATGCTCGGGAATTGGTCAAGAGTTGAGACTCGGCCTAATTCGGAGTCTTTTGCTTGAGTTAGCTCCCAAGATGGTTATCTTCTACCCGTAAACCTTCGTCAAGGTTGTGGGCAAAAGAATTTGACCATGTTGGAAAAACCGACCTAACTCCCCAGAATGGTTACCTTTCGCCCGGTCAGCCTTCGTCAAGACTGTTGGGAGAAGAGTTTGACCATGTTGGTGAACCGACCTAAATCACGTTGCTTTAGGGTCTTTTTGCTCTTCTATCGTCGGCCAACCTTAGAGATTTTAGTCACCTCTATCGTCGGTTTGGACCTAAGTGGAGTTATTGCTTCTGAGTATTGTAGGCGCTCGGGTTGTCTAAGAGTTGGATTTAGTTACCGCAAGGCTTGTAAGTACCTGGTGTGATTGCCTGTTTAGTCCATCGTGCCTTTCTGCCCCCGAGCTTTCGCTTAGACGAGTGTCCTGTGGAGGCTAGAACTGTAGGTAACCGACCTGGAACATGGGTGGTTGCAGGGTCTTTTGAAGCTTGCCATCATCAACCACCTAGGGGGATTTGCTCCCATCGTAGGTTGGACCTAAGCAAAGCCGATGCCTTGGGCGTGACCCCGAGGTCTTTTGCCTCGGGTGCGAGGTCTTTAGTGCCTGGGTATGGAGCCTGAGGTCTTTTTAGTGCCTGGGTTTGGAGTCCGAGGTCTTTTTAAGAGCTCTCTGACAGTCTGCGGAGCCTCATCCGATGATCAGGCAAGTACCACTGTAGTTGGATTGGTCTAGACTGTTAGAGACAGGAGGTTGGGTCGGGATCACAAGGCTCCCGATTACTCTGAGCTGGATTCAAGGTCGGGATCACTGAATTCGGACTGCTGCGAACTAGAGGTCGGGTCGGGGCTGCCGGACTCAGATCGCTGTGAACTGGAGGTCGGGTCGGCTGGACCCTGCCTGTTGTGAGCTGGAAGAACTGTCAGAACTCCCGGGCTGATCTCGCTTTCGCTTACTTCTGGAAGACTCGTTGCTTACACGCTCGGGGTCTTTGGTCTTTAAAAATTCTTCAGTGCCAATGTATTCTCCAACTCTCTCAGTGCGTTCAACTAAGGTTTCCGGTCGGTTTCTGTTAAACGACGCCGCGCACTTGGTGTGTTGAACTCCCAAGCAAAAGGCTATAATAGCGACAGTTTCATCAAGATCATAGATTCTAAGCTTCTCTTGATTAAACCGGTCGGTGAATTCCTTGAGGGTCTCATTATCCCTTTGTTTGACTGTCAGTAGTTGCATGTCAAGCTTTGGCCGTTCGTACATACCAATGAACTGGTTGATGAACTGCTTGCTGAGTTGCTTGAAACTGCGGATCGATAGGGGCTCCAAGGAGTAGAACCATTGCACGGCCGGGCCTTTTAAAAGTACTGGGGAAGGCCAAGTAATGTAGTTCATCGGAGTTGGTGGCTAGGGCCATCTGAGCCTTGTAGGTCCGGACGTGGTCGACCGGGCTTCCCGAGCCGCTATAGGGACTAGGCGAGGCTGCTTAAATTTGCGCGGGATGGTAAACCTCGTGATCTGGCTAGAGAATGGTGACTCTGTCTCGGTATTGGCGTGATTCTGAGTTGGGTTCTGGCCCAACCTTTAGGCCACTCCATCAATATGTTTCTGCAAGTCCTTGATACGTGCCACCACACCTTCCCGACCGGTATCCGGGCCACAGGTCGGGTTGATAGAGGACGCTTCCTTCTCATGGCGGTGTACTGTCCCCTAGGATCGGGCTTGGCTATGACTCCGGTTCACCGAGTGCCTAGGGACAACTCGACTCTTGACCGAGTGACCCTGGACTGATTCCCGGGCCATATGCTCCTGCCTTTCCTCTCGGGCAGTACGCCTACTGTTGATGTCTCTGGCATCCTCAACGTGGGACGGGTTGGCTCGGGCACGTTGTCTGGTCAAGATCGGTTCCCGACCGTGCGCAACGTTCCCGAGTCGTTTCCCAGCCACTAGAGGACTGCTTTGCTGGGCCAGCAGGGCTTCGATCTGTTGCTGGATTTGACGCTGGCCCTCCAAGAGTTGTGTGAGGGTTGCGGTGATCTGCTCAGATGTCATGACTGCCGCAGCCGGTGCTGGGGCCGGCGGAACATCCTGGTTGGCCTGCTGTGCAGTCTTCTCACTCTTCTTCGGAGGCATGGCTATCAGCCAAGAGATTTGTTGATGAAGAACTTGTCGTTTCCCACAGACGGCGCCAAGCTGATGATGTCAAAATTTGGTTAAATTAATTTAAGGAGAGAGAGAGAGAGAATGATTTTTTGTATGTGGTTCGGCCCTGTTAATGAAGGTACCTACGTGTACGTGTGTCTGAGCACGTTCACTATACTGTAAAAAGCTGGGGACTTGTAGTGAACCAACAATATTTTGGAGCTACCGTAGGTCGGCCGGGCGTGTTGGTGACCGCTATAGAGGTGCAATAAAGACTGAAAAGTCGGTCCCGTTAAAGGGGGGTGAGTGGTCTCTTTTATAGATACAAGAGACCTACTCATACATGGATAAGGAAATATAATCCAATTGAGCTTGATTGTCATTAATTGTGGGGGTTTCCTAATTGGATTAGGAAACAATGTCCACTTTCCATAAGTTTTCTATCTTGAATAGGAAACTGCCTGGAATATTCTGGGGCATGTGTTGTGGGCCTGGCTTGGCTGCGCCTGAATGGACCGTGCCAGTGTGGTCTTCCCGACCTGTTGGTCTGGTCGTGAATGAACCGCTCGGGATGGTGAGTCTCGAGTAGACTAGACCGCTCGGGCTGATACTTGTCCGAGGAGTTGTGCATGATTTGACCGAGACATGGACTGGCTGCTGGTTTGAACCGCTCGGTAATAGGATAGAGCCAATTTTGGGTGTATCTGTAATATCCCAACATTTTGACATGTGATAATATTATCTTAATGTGCATTATACGATAATGACATGAATATATATAAGATTTGCATACCTAATCTTATTATACATGGCAATTTATTTGGCATTTGCATATTTTGAAAAACATGGAATTATTTAATGCCTTGTATTGGATATATATTTGATGTAAAATGTTGAATTGCTAGACAAGGGCATAAATGATAGGAGTAAAAAGAATACATTTTCCTAACTAGTAGGTGAATTAGCAATTCACGAGAACTAGAGGAGCTATTGTGTAATTAGTAAGAAATATGGTAGGTGAAAGTGTAATTTCGGAAATTTGGTAGAATTTTCCTAATCAAGATTAATTAGTCTAATTGAGATTAATTAGCTTAATGATGATTAGTTAGCCTAATCAAGGTGCTAGCTTACATTACCTAAGCTAGTAGGTGGCCTAGTAGGTGGGCAAGTAGGAGGTGTTGGGCTATATTTGGCTAAGTCCATGTGTATTCAAGTGGGCAAGAGAGAGAAATGGAAGAATAACTAGTTAAATAAGATGTACATCCTTTTTGAGGTGCTTATCTCTATACAAGCAAGTAGGTGCATAGAAGAAAGGGAAAAACAAGAGAGAAAAGAAGGAAAAACAAAGGGAAAAGGGTGCTAAGGAGATTTCTATCTCAAATTGAAGCTATACTTGAGAAGCTAAGGGTAAGAGGATTCTTTCTATGTGATTTAATTTCATTTCCATAGAGTTTTGATGGATTAATTAGAAGAATTCATATTGATTTGCTATGAAATCTTATATAACTTGTAGGAGTTTGAAAGTGAGCATTACATCTTGTCAATTCTATATCTAGAGCAAGGTGAGTAACCTCTATCTTTGAGGAAACTTTTCAAGTAATGAAATTGTGGCATATAAATGATTTACTTTCAATTCATGAATTATGAGAATGTGTGTATATCATGATTGACTATATGTGCAAGAGATAGAAAGGATTATGTGCTGGAACCATGTTTATGTGATTATGTGGTTGAAGAAGCAATTGTTCTATCACTACAAAGAGAAAGCTCCAAAAGGGAGTGTAGAAAAGCCTTCTAAGGCTTGAGTGTTCAATACGCCTTGTGTAGGGTATTGGATAGCTCGGAACAAGGATAAAAGGTGTCATTACGGGCACGGAGTAGTGAGAAGAACAAGAAGCTTTGGAGATAAATACTTACTTGGTTGTGATTCATTATGTTACATTGAATTGCATATCACGTGTTTAAATGATATACACAAATTTATGTCAAAGAGCATGTTATTCATTGAGCTTAAGCTCATGTGGTTATTGAATAACCATTTCAGGTGAAAGGAAAGAGAAGGAGAAAGAGAAATAGAGGACGAAAGAGGAGAGAAAGTGTTTAATGTGCATATTGTATATGGCGTAGTTGTTGTAGTTTGGGACTAAGGACTTGTAAATTATGTTGTTAGGTGACCATGTGTAGAACTTGATGTATAAAACTACTATGTTCGTGTATGAAAGGTTTTGGCAAGTGTTTTTGCTATTCAAGCATGTTTGATTGCTTAGATACTCATGGCTAGAATTGTGGATAAAAGCTGCTTCGATCGATCGAAATACACACTGTTTTAATTGGTTCAAAACGACGACTTTTACGAAAAAAACAGACATAACTTTTTCTGAAATTTTGAAACCGTGCACCGTTTTCAACGTTGGAACCTAGACTCAAACGGCTATCTTTTGGCACAAAATCTAACTCAAATTTTCAAATCCTATTATACCCTTGGGGCTAATCACTTGCAAATGTGGTTTAATTGGGAGCCTAAAAACCCATTTTGTACGTTATTAACATAGAGTCAGGCCTCGGTGGCATGTCACGTACCCTCGTGCCATACTTAGTGGATTTGGGTCGTGACAGAGTTGGTATCAGAGCTAAAGGGTTAAACTTGCATATATTGCATGATTAAGGTGCGTTGAATAAATATGTGCACGTATACGTGATACTTGATATGTTATGTGGCATGATTTATGTGACGCGATTAGTAGAGCATGATTATCATATGATACATGACAAGGCATGAATTACATGATGTTGATTATATGAACTGATCTTATTTATGTTTATAAGATGGCACAAGGGCAAGGTTCTCCAAGTAAGAGGATGGACAGAATCGAGGAACTAATTGAAAGATTTGCACAAACTGTAGAGCAACAATTTCAGGATAATAAAACAGGAGCACAGAGTCAGGAAAATCGCGAAGCAAGAACTACTCAAGCTGCTATGGAAGGTTTCAAAAAGTTAAAACCTTTGGCCTATGATGGGCGTCCTGATCCACATGTTGCAGAGACATGGGTAGCGGAGATGGAAAAGACTTTCACTGTGTTCCAATGTACTGAAGAGGAAAAAGTTACCTATGCTGCTTTTATGTTACGAGGTGAAGCTGATAAATGGTGGCATATGGTGAAAAAGGTGGAACCTAACATGAATTGGCGACGATTTTTGGAAGTGTTCTATGGTACATATTTTCCTAAGTCTGCTCAAGAGCAAAGAGCTAGAGACTTTTCCAATTTGACTCAGGGAAACATGACTGTATTACAATATGCTGCCAAATTTTCAGAGTTGTCCAGCTTTGCTCCATCCGAAGTGGCTACCGATGCTATGAAAGCAAGGAAGTTTGAAAATGGCTTACGTTGGGGTATTCGTAGTCGGGTGGATGTCTTTCGATTCCAAACATATTTGGAGGTATTGGACACAGCACTCATAGTGGAGCGAGATGGGGAAGAATTCCAAAAGAATAGAGATCAACAAACAAAGAGGCAAGGAGAAGGGCCAACAAGAGGACAAGGTTATTTTAAGAAGCCAAGAGTTTCTAGTATGGGATTTGGATCATCACGTTATGGAAGCAATTTCCAAGGGGAGAGTAAACCCGTTTGTCCAACTTGTGGGAAACAACATAATGGGCCTTGCTATTGGAACAAAGGTTTATGTTATAGATGTAAACAACCTGGGCATGCTTCTAAGGATTGTCCTCAATCCTATTCACGGGGTTCCGGTTCGGGAAGTGTTTGCTTTGAATGTGGAGAAAGGGGACATTTTGCTAAAGAATGCCCACAGCGACGTTCAAGGGGTCCAAGCTCATCTATACCAAGCATAGCTACTCATAAATCAGTCCAGAAGTCTGATGGAGAAAAGAAAGAACAGAGGCAACGTCGGATGTTTGAACTTATACCGGGAGATACGTTTACAGCTGATACAGTTGTGTCAGGTACACTCCTTATTTGCGCGTACCCTGCACATGTACTTATTGATTCTGGATCCACACATTCATATGTATCTTGTTGTTTTGCTAAGAATCTGGATAGATCTTCCGAATCTTTGGGATATGTTTTATCTATTGCTATTCCTTCGGGAGTATCTTTGAATAGTGCTTCTGTCTATAAAGCTTGTGGAATAGAAGTGGATGGCAGAATGTTAATGGTAGACTTGATACCTTTGAACATCCAATACTTTGATGTTATTTTGGGGATGGATTGGTTATCTACTTATCATGCTTCGATTGACTGTCAAAATAAGAGAGTTTTATTTCAAATTCCTGAGCAAACTGAATTCTATTTTCAAGGGACAGGGGTAGTGTCGCCACCATATGTTGTTTCGGCAATGAAAGCATGTCGCTTGTTAAAGAAGGGATGTCAGGGTTTCTTATGTAGTGTTGTAGACACTAAAACCTCAAATCTTGCTTTAAAAGATATTTCAATTGTACGGGAATTTCCTGATGTGTTTCCAAATGATCTATCTGACACTCTAATAGATAGAGAGATTGAATTTTCAATTGATGTAATACCAGAGACTCAACCGATATCCAAAACTCCTTATAGAATGGCACCGGTTGAATTGAAAGAACTGAAAACACAGTTACAGGAATTGTTGAATAAAGGATTTATACGTCCTAGTGTGTCGCCTTGGGGTGCACCAGTATTATTTGTAAAGAAGAAAGATGGTACTATGCGGTTATGTATTGATTATCGAGAACTCAATAAGGTGACTATTAAGAATAAATATCCTTTGCCGCGAATCGATGACTTATTCGATCAATTACAAGGTGCTCAAGTGTTTTCAAAAATTGACTTAAGGTCGGGATATCATCAGTTAAAAGTAAAAGCAGAAGATGTAGAAAAGACTGCATTTAGAACTAGATACGGGCATTATGAATTTCTTGTGATGCCATTTGGTGTGACTAATGCTCCTGCTGCTTTTATGGATTTAATGAATCGAGTGTTCAAGGCATATTTGGATGATTTTGTTATTGTTTTTATTGATGATATTTTGGTTTATTCAAAGAGTTCTGAAGAACATGAAAATCACTTGAGAATGGTATTACAAACTTTGAGGAAGAACAAGCTTTATGCTAAATTAAAGAAATGTGAGTTTTGGTTGCCTAGCATTACTTTCTTGGGGCATGTGATATCTGAAAAAGGTGTTTCAGTTGACCCTCAGAAGACAGATGCTGTTGATTCTTGGCCTACACCCACAAATGTTTCAGAAGTTCGTAGTTTTCTTGGTTTGGCTGGGTATTATCGTAGATTTGTTAAAAACTTTTCTCGAATTGCCATTCCGATGACTCAGTTGTTGCATAAGAATATACCGTTTGTATGGACTAACAAATGTGAACAGAGTTTTCAAGAACTGAAGAACAAATTGGTTACAGCTCCTATATTAACGATTCCAACGGGAAATGGAGGATATGTGATTTACAGTGATGCTTCTCACCAAGGGGTAGGATGTGTACTAATGCAAAATGGTAAGGTTATCGCTTATGCTTCTAGGCAATTGAGGCCACATGAAATTAATTACCCCACACATGATTTAGAACTTGCAGCAGTAATCTTTGCTTTAAAGATTTGGCGACATTACCTTTATGGTGAAACTTGTGAAGTTTTTACAGATCATAAAAGTTTGAAGTACTTGTTCACTCAAAAGGAGTTAAACATGAGGCAAAGAAGATGGCTGGAGCTAATAAAGGATTATGATTTGACAATACAGTACCATCCAGGTAAAGCTAATGTGGTGGCGGATGCTTTGAGTAGGAAGTCTTCAGGTAATTATGTTTATTATCTTACTAATCAGAATCAATTATTGATGGACTTGGAAAGAATGGAAGTGGAAGTACTTCTTTTCGATAAAAGTGGAGTTCTTGCAACAATGGTAGTGCAACCTACGTTGCTTGAAGAAATAAAAGGGGCACAGATGAATGATGCATTTCTTAAGAAGATTTGTGATGAAATACATGAAAGTAAGCGAGCTGATTTTTCTATTCAAGATAATGTTTTGAAGTTTAAGAATCGAATATGTGTTCCTAATATTGATGAAATCAGAAAGAAGGTTTTGATAGAAGCTCATAATACCAAGCATTCCATTCATCCTGGGAGTACCAAGATGTATCGAGATTTGAGAGAAATTTATTGGTGGCCAAGAATGAAGAAAGAAATTGCAGAATTTGTATCACATTGTCTGATATGTCAACAAGTAAAGGTGGAGCATCAGAAACCAGCAGGGTTACTCCAACCACTCCGTATACCCGAATGGAAATGGGAGCACATTACGATGGATTTTGTGGTGGGATTTCCGAGATCATCCCGAGGTAACAATGCTATTTGGGTAATTGTTGACAGGTTAACTAAATCTGCGCATTTCTTAGCTATGAAAACCACTTATTCGAAAGAGAAATTGGCGGAGTTATACATCGGAGAAATTATTAGATTACATGGTACACCTGTCTCTATTACTTCTGATCGAGATCCTAATTTTGTAAGTCGATTTTGGGAGAGTTTGCAGCGGGCAATGGGTACAACTTTGAACTTTAGCACGGCCTTCCATCCACAAACCGATGGACAATCAGAAAGAGTAATCCAAATTTTAGAAGATATGTTAAGGGGATGTGTTCTGGATTTTAAAGGCCCGTGGGAAGAACATTTGCCACTTATCGAGTTTGCATACAATAATAGTTTTCAATCCAGCATTGGTATGGCGCCTTATGAAGCACTATATGGAAGGAAATGTCGTTCACCAATTTGTTGGACTGAGGTGGGAGAAAGAAAGTTATTGGGACCGGAGATTGTACAATTGACTACTGATAAAATTAAATTGATCCAACAGAGGCTTCGAACAGCACAAAGTCGACAGAAAAGTTATGCGGATACTAGAAGAAGGGACCTTGAATTCCAAGTAGGTGACTATGTCTTTTTGAAGGTGTCTCCGTCGAAAGGTATAATCCGGTTTGGAAAGAGGGGGAAACTTAATCCTCGATACATCGGACCGTTTCAAATCTTGGAAAGGATTGGACCTGTATCTTATCGTTTAGCTTTACCTTCGGAATTGAGTAATGTACATAATGTTTTTCATATATCCATGTTACGGCGGTATCTCTTTGATCCGGCACATGTTTTAGCGCATGAACCCTTGGAGGTTCGGGAGGATTTAACGTATATAGAGCATCCGGTTGCAATTCTAGCCCAGCGAGATCAAGTGTTACGGACCAAAGTGATTCCTTTAGTAAAAGTTTTATGGCAGAACCATTCCGTGGAAGAAGCTACGTGGGAAAGGGAGGATGAAATGCTTGAGAAGTATCCTTCTTTATTTGGAATCATAAGCTAAGACAAGTTTGGAGGACCAAACTTTTATAAGGTGGGGAGGATGTAATATCCCAACATTTTGACATGTGATAATATTATCTTAATGTGCATTATACGATAATGACATGAATATATATAAGATTTGCATACCTAATCTTATTATACATGGCAATTTATTTGGCATTTGCATATTTTGAAAAACATGGAATTATTTAATGCCTTGTATTGGATATATATTTGATGTAAAATGTTGAATTGCTAGACAAGGGCATAAATGATAGGAGTAAAAAGAATACATTTTCCTAACTAGTAGGTGAATTAGCAATTCACGAGAACTAGAGGAGCTATTGTGTAATTAGTAAGAAATATGGTAGGTGAAAGTGTAATTTCGGAAATTTGGTAGAATTTTCCTAATCAAGATTAATTAGTCTAATTGAGATTAATTAGCTTAATGATGATTAGTTAGCCTAATCAAGGTGCTAGCTTACATTACCTAAGCTAGTAGGTGGCCTAGTAGGTGGGCAAGTAGGAGGTGTTGGGCTATATTTGGCTAAGTCCATGTGTATTCAAGTGGGCAAGAGAGAGAAATGGAAGAATAACTAGTTAAATAAGATGTACATCCTTTTTGAGGTGCTTATCTCTATACAAGCAAGTAGGTGCATAGAAGAAAGGGAAAAACAAGAGAGAAAAGAAGGAAAAACAAAGGGAAAAGGGTGCTAAGGAGATTTCTATCTCAAATTGAAGCTATACTTGAGAAGCTAAGGGTAAGAGGATTCTTTCTATGTGATTTAATTTCATTTCCATAGAGTTTTGATGGATTAATTAGAAGAATTCATATTGATTTGCTATGAAATCTTATATAACTTGTAGGAGTTTGAAAGTGAGCATTACATCTTGTCAATTCTATATCTAGAGCAAGGTGAGTAACCTCTATCTTTGAGGAAACTTTTCAAGTAATGAAATTGTGGCATATAAATGATTTACTTTCAATTCATGAATTATGAGAATGTGTGTATATCATGATTGACTATATGTGCAAGAGATAGAAAGGATTATGTGCTGGAACCATGTTTATGTGATTATGTGGTTGAAGAAGCAATTGTTCTATCACTACAAAGAGAAAGCTCCAAAAGGGAGTGTAGAAAAGCCTTCTAAGGCTTGAGTGTTCAATACGCCTTGTGTAGGGTATTGGATAGCTCGGAACAAGGATAAAAGGTGTCATTACGGGCACGGAGTAGTGAGAAGAACAAGAAGCTTTGGAGATAAATACTTACTTGGTTGTGATTCATTATGTTACATTGAATTGCATATCACGTGTTTAAATGATATACACAAATTTATGTCAAAGAGCATGTTATTCATTGAGCTTCAGCTCATGTGGTTATTGAATAACCATTTCAGGTGAAAGGAAAGAGAAGGAGAAAGAGAAATAGAGGACGAAAGAGGAGAGAAAGTGTTTAATGTGCATATTGTATATGGCGTAGTTGTTGTAGTTTGGGACTAAGGACTTGTAAATTATGTTGTTAGGTGACCATGTGTAGAACTTGATGTATAAAACTACTATGTTCGTGTATGAAAGGTTTTGGCAAGTGTTTTTGCTATTCAAGCATGTTTGATTGCTTAGATACTCATGGCTAGAATTGTGGATAAAAGCTGCTTCGATCGATCGAAATACACACTGTTTTAATTGGTTCAAAACGACGACTTTTACGAAAAAAACAGACATAACTTTTTCTGAAATTTTGAAACCGTGCACCGTTTTCAACGTTGGAACCTAGACTCAAACGGCTATCTT
Source organism: Hydrangea macrophylla (assembly GCA_033977485.1). NCBI lineage: Eukaryota > Viridiplantae > Streptophyta > Magnoliopsida > Cornales > Hydrangeaceae > Hydrangea > Hydrangea macrophylla. Next base: position 2,634,570 of record CM066988.1, on the reverse strand, counting down.
TTGGCACAAAATCTAACTCAAATTTTCAAATCCTATTATACCCTTGGGGCTAATCACTTGCAAATGTGGTTTAATTGGGAGCCTAAAAACCCATTTTGTACGTTATTAACATAGAGTCAGGCCTCGGTGGCATGTCACGTACCCTCGTGCCATACTTAGTGGATTTGGGTCGTGACAGTATCAATATGTTAGAATTTTTTTTTATTTTTAATGTTATTTAAGCACGAATGAAAACATAGGGGAAAACACGAGGGAACTAGTTTTCCTTCTTATTTTTATTTTCCCTTTCTTTTCCCTCACGGAATCCAACAACAAACAAAGCCTTAGAGATCATATTGGATTCCTAGTTGAATTAGGGTTTGTTTAGTTCAAGGAAGCTCTGCAAGTAGTTGGGTAGCAAAGAGGATAGAGATAAGGAAACTCATACACCTAAGCAAAGAGTGGTTGTCAAGGCACATATTTTCAAACATAATTCAAAGAAATTGTGGTTTGTGGTGTTTTCAACGATACTAGAGATAATGCTAACGCTGTTGACTTGCAAAATGTGTCAGATTTAGATAAACACCATGGAGATGCTTCTGAAGTGTACGTGACAGGAATATTTAAGTGGGTGGAATAACTTCCCAAATTCTCAAAGTAGGGAGATAGAGGGGTGCGTATGGAAGTATTTGGTGAAATGGGTGGCTAATTCAGTGAGTGATTGGTCTTCCATCGAAGAAGTTGGGTATGGTGAAGAAAAATATGTTGTAAGACACAATTTGATGGGGTTGAGACTTTTCTCAGCCAGGGATCAATGGATAAGAGTCTGGAAAAAAGAAGCAGCAGCAAAGTAACAAAATGGCCAATGGCTTAGCATGGTTGGAATCCATTGAGGATCTTCATGATGTAGTATCTCTCTCTTTTACTGCCTTTCACTCGTTAGATGGGCCTGCTCATGTAGGGTTGGCGTTTATGAGTCCTTAGAGTTGGAAATACGTGCTGGGATAGCTTGGGCCAAAAATATATCTTTTGTCTTCTAGTTCCTTTTCGTCATTAGATTGGCCAACTCATTAAAGGGTTTGGCGTGTATAAGTCATTCTAAGAGTCCAAAATTCAATGTGTGGTGGCTTAAGGCCTTGACTCTAGAACTGCTGCAGTGGGTTAGTTTTGTAAAACTTTGGTGGTGTTAGGAAAATTCTTAGCATTTGTGAAATGGAAAAATGTTATAACAATTTTCATTCGTTCATTAACCATCTTTTTCGAGAATTTGTATCGGCTGTGAGATTTACACAAGTTCAATATTGTTACACTTGATGTCCTTGGTTAAGTAAGTGTGAGTTTGTCATATATCACCAATGTGTGATGGCACTTCTGCAATTAAGTATAAGTTAGTTGAAAATTTCAGTTATTTTGTTCCTTTTCAAAACTTAGCCAAATTATTTATCGAAAATCTATTTAAGGGATTGCAAAGGCAGTAATGAAACGCTTTTAGAGCAATAGAAAACTTGAATATTCATCATACTTTTTGGTCTGCTCTTCTGAGATTGTCAAATTTTTGTGTAGAGAACTAAAAAGAATAGAAAAGAATAAAGTGGAAGTGGAAGGGAACACAAAAAAAATACATGGTTTGGTGACTTTGGTCCAAAGGACTTACATCCACACTCTAAAGCTCTTGTTGGCTACATTTTGTATTCTTTCATGATTTTGAATACACAACTTACAACCCTTTATATAGGGTGAAGATTAAATCTTGCCGTATGTAATATCAAAGATATTATTCGGATAATATTTGGTAAAATATGCAGTCATATCTCTTAACGATATGATAAGATATATATCACAATCTAGCCTCCAACAGAGATCAACATCACAATTTGCCGTTGTATTTTTTGCAGCAACCCTTAATTTATGAATTACTGGGGCTCTCTCTCTTGGCACGGGCATTTGGTTAAGATTGTGAGTTTTGGGCAAGAACTACTGAATTTCGGGGATTTATGTGTTTCCTCGGATGTTTTAGATGTCAAAATAATTGACATAACATGATCTCACTCTGAATTTTGGCATACTTGTTTGAAATCAAAACAACCAGTATGTTTTCATTGAAATTGAATTAAGTTTTTTGTTGGATCAAAACACAAACAAACAGTAATAAAGAATACAGGAAGATCAAAGACACAAGATTTAATGTGGTTCGGCGTAGTGCCTACGTCCACACCCAACAGTTTTTTTAATGCTTTTCCGTGTTTGTGAATATTTGCTTTCTCAGCCGAATGCAATATTATTTTGTTTCCAATTACAGTGAGTACGCGAACTGGGTTATGAATTTGAACAAGAATATAGGACAGTGAATCAGGACATGAAATTTTAGGAAAAAATGGCTGTAGACCATTTATCTGATAGTGTACAAATATTCTTGTAATGCATAGATATTGCTGATGCTCATTTTTTGGTTTTAGGTTCGGGATATATTTTCAAAGGCAACTGCTGCGGCGCCATGCCTTCTCTTCTTTGATGAATTTGATTCCATTGCACCAAAGAGAGGGCATGACAATACTGGAGTGACTGATCGTGTGGTGAATCAAGTCAGTTTCTTGTCTCCTTTTCCCTCTTTTGATACCTTTGACATTACCACTCTGATAGTGCTTTTCCTTCTTTGTCCAGTTTCTGACTGAATTAGACGGTGTGGAAGTCTTGACCGGAGTATTTGTGTTTGCTGCTACCAGGTCAGCATTGCTTTTCTTATTAGTAGCACCTTTTTAGAAAATATACTTCTTCTCTAGATACAGGATTCAAATCCCTATAATCTGTCCGTTGGAGGAAATTGGCTATTGTGCAATATATTCTGTTTACTAATTAAGCTATTCTGTTATGCAAAGCCAGTTCTGGTGTAGATGATTGTTGAAATCATGAGCAGCACCAACACAGAAAACTGGATCCAACGGGTGACGTGGGACAACATACCCATAATCTTTTGGTTGGGCAAATTATTTCGAGGTTTAACGAGGTTTTCACGCTGAGATATTTTATTTGTTGTTAAGTCACCAGTTGCTCTAGAAGCTTAAGTTGTTAGAGAATGAGCCAACAATATATTCCAAGCTCCAACACTATTATGTTGCTAAGAGATCGGACCTAAAAGGTCTTATTTAGAATACTTGCTTAGTTGAGAAAATCAATGGAAAGGATAGAAGAAAGCGTAGCATTCTCTCCTCTCTCTTTTCTTCCTTTTCTCTCTCCTTTGATAAGTATTTCATTACAAACCACCATATTTGAGCGTACCCATGTAACCTTTGAGCAATCGACCAAGAAGAAGAAGAAGAAGTGGAGGGGGAGGAGGAGAAATTATTGTTAGTGCAACAATCAATCTCTAAAATCAAGTGGAGATAAGTCTAGTCTGCCCGCAGTCAAGGACACCTCTGAGACAACTAGAGTGCGGCGTCGCGGCCTGGTATCCGGTGATACGTGTGTGAGTTCTTTATGTGATGTGGATGAGGTATATGGATGGGTATAACACGTAAGCAGGTTAGTACAGGTGGAACAACAAATAAATATGATAAAATAATACAGAAAGTGCAATAGAATAATAATGTATAAAAATGCAATAGAATAAATGGGATTTGGAGATATGGCTCGGGTGAGAACCATGGTAGCACCAAATGAGAGAGAGAGAAAGCAGTAAGTATTTGGGTTTAGGTGGATGGATGTCGTGTGTGATAAGGTACTGATAATGTCTCGGGTAGTTTAGATTGCATTAAGGGAGTGGAGATGGAAGGTGGATGGTGATTAAGGAACAATGAGAGTGATGGTAAGTGACTCAGGATGTTCAGAGTAAGGGGAGACTTAGGAGATTCAAAGTAAGGGCAAGAGTAAATGACTTTGAGCTAAGTTGCTCTGAGGCTCAATTTGGGTCTTTTTGGATGTATTGAATGAAGCTGGTATTTATGCAAGAGGTAGTGAGGGGTTGTGAGGGTTCATGATACAGCTAAAGGGGGAGATGAGTTGGCCTCCTTAGAGTGGTTCGTCTGTTTTTTTTAGGTAGGTGAGAAACTTAAATGCTTATGTTTAAGGTAGTTGTGGTCATTAAGTGAGATGGGGACAAGCTAATGGCAAGTCATACGAGAGGGAGGTGTTATCATTTTGGCAATAAGCCAATGCTATAGGTCGGTCAAAGGGGGATGGTATTTCTATTGGTGCAGAGTGTTAGGCAAGGAGTAGTGTCTGTTGAAGGTGACAGCTCAATATTATATTGTGTATTGGTTAAAGGGGAGAATGGTTTCTATTGGTGCAGAAGGTTTAAGCAATGGGGTTCTCGAGATCATACTGCTGTGGCTTCCAGAGGGTTAAGCAAGGGTGAGTACCGAAGCTAAAGCCATTGGTGCAGACCCTTAAGCAGAGAGGATATCGAGGCCCTGCTATTGGTTCGCAGAATATTCAGTGAGGTTGAGGTGACTAGGCGATACGAGAGTCAATGGTTTCGACTGTTCTTGCAGTCATATGCCTCTTTGATTGGTTGTGAGGCTGGGGGCAAGGCACGTGAAAGTAGTCACGTGTCTCTCTCTCTCTTTGGTACTAACCCTAACTATGCTTGTGAGGCACTAGTTAGGGAGATGCCCTTGGTCCTAGTCGCCTAACCATAAGCTCCCGAGATCCCAACGGACGTGGCCACCCTTAGGTACTGCTTCCAGAGAGCATAGTGAGTAGAGACTTGGCGGGGAGCGGATTTGGCTCTTCCGGATCCAGCCAAGTGGAGGCATTGGTGTAAAATGAAGCATTGGTGTAAATGAAGTTGGAGACACCTATATCTGTAGGTGACACACCTACGTTTGTTTAGGGCGGGCTACCCAATGCCGAATGTGGTGTGTGTCCTTGTGGAGATTCGATGTTGGAGACAGAGAGCACTTTGGGGTGGACTCTTTTGAAATGGGCTACCTTTGTGGGCTATTCTGAGGCGGACTTCAGGTGGGCTACTCTAAGAAGAGCTCCAAAGTGGGTTACTCTATACGGGCTTCAGAGTGGGCTCCTCTGAAGTGAGTTGTTAGAATGGGTTCATCGATAGGGCTGGCATGCGCAATGTTGGGCTGGTCCATAGTGGGTGGGGCCCATTAAGTGGTGGCGATATTGAATATACGTGGAGTCGTTGGTAACCTGTGTTGGTCAAACTATGTGAGATGTCAACGATTACCTACAATACGCAATGATACGCTAAGTTTAAGATTCAAAATTTGTTTAAAAAAATAATGGAAAATTCTACAATAATAAGAATAACAAAATAGGTCCCAATGGATAATCACAATACAATGCTACCATTTATAACATTACATAAGTATCTATTACACAAGCTGTCGATTGAGTATCTAGGAATACTACACACAATTGGGTAACAATTGTTCCAACACAAAAGTCTCAAATTTTAAAAATAACATACTAAATTTCAAGATAATGAAATATTGTTAAAGTATTTCTTATTTCAATTTTTCATCATAATGTACATAAAAGGTAATAGTATTGTTTGATATATATCGACAACTATCGCATGATTTTTAAAAGAAATATAATGTTAAAATATTTCAGCCCGTATCGGCCTGTATCTATACGGGATTGTTAGCCAACTATTCTAGTGCCCTCCTAGATAATCCTAGTTTCCACTTCATGGTGAAGTTACAGGATTAGCCTTGAGACCAAGTTGACTTGGATCGGTAGATACTATGAAATGTCCTCTGTCCATTGTTTGAATGAAGTTCGTTTCGTTGTCTGTTTGTGCTTCTCTGCAGAAAATCCTAGTTTTGAAGTTACGGGAATAATGTATACCCTTTTTTCTCTTATATTTTATTTTTAAAAAATTTAAGTTGTTAGAACTTATTTCTGCAGAGGTTACTCATTTCAGTTTCCGATAAACATTGACACTAGGCATTTTTCTACTTAACAGTAGACCAGATTTACTCGATGCTGCACTACTACGACCTGGTAGGCTTGATCGCCTTCTTTTTTGTGATTTCCCATCAGGGCATGAGAGGTTGGATATTCTTACTGTACTCTCTAGAAAGGTCAGTATTAATCTTGAATAAAGCATACTTCTATATTCCACTTCATCATCGTAGATGCTGCAAGTTATTTACATTGTGTACTTTCATATAGTGGAAGCCTTGTCATCATATTCTCCAGAGTAAGACATAATACAAGAGATGGTTGGAACAAGAATAACGCCACAATGTATTCTCATTTTTGTAAATTAATTACCATAAAGATTATTCCCTCTGAATGTGCGGAAGAGGAACCAAGATTAGAACGACAATATGAATCTGGCATGTAGTCTCTCATGAAAACTTCCATCTTGACTCTTTTCCCCTGGTGTCTTGATTAGCCAAGGGGAAATTAATTACTTTCTTTGATGTATGAAGTGTCTCTCGTTTCCTCTCTAAAATGGGAAAGAAACCAAGATTAAGACGATAGGGATATAAATCTGGCAAGTAGTTTCTCATGAAAAATTCCCTCTTGATTGCTCCGTTTTTCACCGATGGCTTGATTTGTCAGAGAACTTAAATTGCTTTCTATGTTGTCTGAAGTCTCTCACAACATATTATTTTCTTTTTCTAGATAAAGTACACTTTTTAAAGTATACATGGTCTTCCCCTTGACCAAGTTTATTTCGATCAATTAAGCCTTTCTCTGGGAGATCCTTGGAAGCTTCTCCAGCCTCATCTAACAAGCCAATTTTCCTATTGTAAAACACAAATGATGGGTTTGAGCGATTTTTCTGAAATGTAAAATCATTTGAAAGAAAACGACAGTTGGAAGGATTGTAAGTAAAATTCATCTGGAAGGAAAGGTTACTGCAAGGGGTTTGGGAGAGATGCTAATTAGGTATTAGCATTGAAGGTTCACTATGGTATTTGAAAAAGTTGGTGTTGAAGGGCATTAAAAAAAAGTGCTCAGATTTTTCATTTCCTCGATTCCTAATGTCAATACTTTTGCATACTTGCAGTTACCACTGGCCAATGACATTGATTTCGATGCCATAGCTCGTATGACTGAAGGATTTAGTGGGGCTGACCTCCAAGCCCTTCTTTCAGATGCACAGCTTGCTGCAGTTCATGACCTACTGGCCAGTGCAGATAGCGAAAAGCCTGTGAAGATGCCTATTATTACTGATCAGCTTCTGAAATCTGTTGCTGCCAAGGCAAGACCATCGGTCTCGGAAGCTGAGAAGCACCGATTATATGGCATTTACAGCCAATTCTTAGATTCAAAGAGATCGGTTGCTGCGCAGGTATCTCTCTCTCTCTCTCTCTCTGATGGAACGTACGCAGTTCTCTTAAGCGTTTTTGTTTTTGTGGCTTATAAGTGACAAATAACTTATCTACAGTCCAGAGATACAAAAGGCAAACGGGCAACTTTAGCATGACAATTGACTAGAAGCTACTGTGGCTCGACGGGAAAAGCAATTGGGTAGTTCTCAGTTGAAACAATATTAATTTACAATCGCATACAGAGAATGGGTGTTCATGAAGCTCCGTACGTGTTGTGGAAAAGCTTCCACATTTTCAATTCCTTGGGCCAAGGGATTTCAAGTTATACAACACAATACGATTTACTTTGAGCGGTCATGGGGAGGATGGTCTGTTTGGTTTCTGTGTATAATTCAACTCTTTCCAAGAGATGTCCCAGCCAAAGATGGAAAAAGACAACTTGCTTGAGAAATAAGGATAGGTACAACAATTCACGTTCTTATGTGAACAGAATAATCTGTGGTACCACCACCAACGTGTATGAGAAGATTTGGTTGATGAAGAGGTCTTTATCAGATTTCACGGAATCTCTATTGTAGCAGCTACATGTTTTACAGCATAGCGGCCAACTAGATTTCATGTTATTCGTAGATTAGTATCTAGTTCAAAATATAGCAACTTGATAACTAGTAGTTAATTATGACAGGCAAATCAAGGGATTTGTTTATTTGATTGTGAAATTGCTACGGGTTCAACTAATTCTCTCTCTCTCTCTCTCTCTCTCTCTCTCTCTCTCTCTCTCTCTCTCTCTCTCTCTCTCTCTCTCTCTCTCTCTCGTTGGAACTTGTAAATAAGACTGAAACAGAATTACTAAATCTATAGCCTCTTTAACGAATCATGGGCTGAGTCGCGGATCTCGTTCTTTTTAAGACGTTTCGCGGCTCTGCCCAAAGTGTGCAAGTAGTTTGTACATGTCACGCCGTCCTCAGGATAAAATAGCCTAGAATCGCATTTGTCTCAATTTCTTCTTTGCACCAAGAAAAGCCGGTATACTAAACACCCTTTCTGGTATAGTTGCTCGGTAACTAAAAATTAAAAAACTCTCTATTTTGGAAACAGAAATCAGACTAATTTTTTCCTTCTATTCTCAAACTTGAAAACTCACAAGATAAGAGAGTTTTTCTGTCCGAAGACTGTCAAAATTGAGGAAGAAGGATCTGCCACCCCTTTTTTAATAGATGGTTAATCCCATATATATATATATATATATATAGAAAATTCTCTGAAGAGGCCTCTTTAATAAAGAGAGGGCTTCTGTTTTGGCCGTCGGATCGTGTTTTCATTAAAAACATTATTGTCATTTCACAGTTTTTAAACACGATCTGATAGTCAAAACAGATGTCCTCTCTTTAATAAAGAGAATGTGCCTTCTCTGGAGAATTTTCGTATATATATATATATATATATATATATATATGAAACAAAATCTGCCCATTGACCTCTTTTTATTTCCGTTGGACTTTGGTCCGTTTCTTCACTTTTAAGACTCCACATGTTTTTAACAAAACAATTCCCACATGTTTGGAACACAAATGTAAATGTTGATTTTGGAGTCATAATGACCATTTAGTAAAAATCTTGAAACAGTGACCCATTTACAAAATCTAATGTATACTTCTCTAAGAGTGCATTTTTGTTCACCCAAATTTGGTTCACCATTGCTCACTCGTACTTTCACTGTCTGATATGTGTCCCCTTTCATTCCCATTTTGTCCTTGTCTGAGACACATGTCAGGTGGTGAAGAAGGCATGAGTGAGCATTGGTGAACTAAATTTGGGTGACCAAAAGTGCTCTCATTCTCTAAAGCATCTCAGCCACAATCTTTAGAAGAAATAAATTTTTTTTATTTATGCCAACACTATTTATTAATTTTATTAAAATACTCCAACAATACCCCGCTTATTTTTATAAAATTGGAAAACATTTTTTTTTTTTATCGAGCAACTAATCATAAGATTTTACATAAGTAAATGTGTTTCCAACTTGAACCTTTACGTAGTGATAGTGCTTCTGATTATACTAAGGGGATTCGAACCCTCAATCTCCCTACTAGAGAGAGAGAGAGAGATCATACCAATTGGTCTAAACCCTCTTGGTCTAGTGCTCTAATTGATGAATGCTATTATTGCGTTTAAAAGTTAAATAAATAAAAAACGAGACAATAAGAAGAGACTTTTCTTTGTTTGTTTAATAAGGAACACAACAATTAAAATAAGAAACAAAAGGAATAAATAAAATTTCAATCTTGTGAATGACTTCTATTACTCTTTTCTTAAGTTCTTATTATCTTCAAATAGTGCATGTGCTCTTGATTCATGAAATTAGAAAAAGAAAAACAAAATAAAAATTAAAAAGTTTTCGAACACCACGCGATCCTTTATCATTGCTCGAGTCATCTCTATAGTTCGGCCCCAAAAGAAAAAGAAAAATTCAGCTACGGAAATGTTTGGTTGTATCACACGAACACTATTGTTACTAGAACAGAGCTATTATGAGCACTTTTGCATATGCAAAAACACTCCATAATCGTTGGATTTTCCAAACAACGTCGAGATTTGAATAAATAATCATTTAATAATATTTTTACTTACTTCATCCAAAAGTTGCTATTAAATGCCACCAAAGCTGCAGCAAAAATAGCACCTTGTTACCATGAATAGGCACCCAACAAATGGATGTATCATAAGTATGTATGTATGGTAGGATGAATATTGTTATGATTCCCAAATTTGATTCTCAACACGTACATGTAGCAGTGTGATTGACAGTTGTTGGTAATTGGCAGTTGGTTTTGGTGACCCCATTCCCACAAAACCCAAATTTTCTAACCATAGCATTACTTTCCAAAGAGTCTTCCTATGACACACTTGTTTTTTCAACACGGTATTTGGTATATCCGGAAAACTGCACAAGTGACAATGGGAACATGAGATGGAGGCCTCAAAAACTCATCAATTAATTAATTTCATTCTTCCAAATATAACAAGAATTGAAGAAATGGAATGAAGGGCAAACACAGGATTAGCATAATAAAATAGAGGTAGAAACAATGCAAGTTAATACAAGATAGCCCTTTTTTGGTATCACCCACCAACAAGACTTTCATAGTTTTATATTATTGACCCAAGTCACCCACCAACCTTTGTTTTCCATTACTCATAAAATCCGCTAGGTGACTGACTTTCATGCTCACATGTACTCCAATATTTTTCTTTCACTCTCTACTCTTGCAAACTAGCTTTCCCTGAAGAACAATGAAACTTGTAATCTTCTTACTGTGCCTTTGTCACGCCCCGGAGTAGCCAAAAATAGGGAAAATTTAAAATTTTCTTTTTAGACCCATAGGGAATGACGAGTTACAAAGCCGTCCTGTCCTCTAACACTATAAACAACATAAAAGTAAAGGGGAGAAAGCTAATTGTAACTTAAACTTCAATCTGAACAATTAAAATGATTACAAATCACAGGTCCCAGTACTAATGCAATAGGCTATTATAAATACACAATGTTGGCGGCTATCTTTGGTCTTCAGTCTAGCTCTACACTTCCAGTGTCCCTCAGCACCTTACTTTCAAGACTGAAATTGTTCTCTGACTAACCTGCAAGGAAAATCTGGACATTGGATTGTCCAGGCGTAATATGCCGTCAGCTTTGCAACAAAGCTGAGTGGGCGTTCATAACCATATTAACCACCAATATACATACACTAACCACTCATCTCACGTTATTACTTTGCATCTTAGGATGCGGTTAGTCCATTATCGATTGACGTCACTCACACGGACATAGCAAAGGTATCGATTAACATATGATGCAATTAATAAACATCTACTAAAAACCAAATAACATGATCAATATAATTCATAACATGTTTGTCTAGTTTTGGTGATCATAACAACGTATTCGTACTAATCAATTTCTCATTTCCATTATACTCATGCATGTAAATGCGTACTCAATGAACCCAAACCCAAACTCTGGAATATAAAATCCCACAACCAATATTACTCAACAACGTCGGGTTATAAAACCCACAACGACAACTTACTCTGGACTTACTTTCACAATATAAACCACGCTTTCACTGCGCCACTCTGACTCATTTCATACTTCATTTTGTCACGACCCACGGGCAATGGCACTGGGGTGTGTATCTCCACTTAATCCAAAATAGCACGATGGCGGAATTGGCTCGATCGTCTATACTCTCGCTAGTGAATCACCACCCAACGAGTTGCACATCAGAATACTAACTGCAATTATGCAAGCATGGTGGCAAGCACACACACCATGTGTACTATCACGGCAAGCTCACCGCAGAGGACGGTACATTACTAACTGACTAGCGCATGATATACAGCACGACGGCAAACTCACACAACGTGTGTACTATCTCCGGCAAAGCTCCTCGGACGACTAGTACATCAGAGCACTAACTGCTAAGCAGTACGACGGTAAACCCAGACGCATGTACCATCTCCGGCATTTACATGGACGACTGGCACAATAGCAGCCCTAACTGTTCTCTTACTATTACAATCACAATCACAATCACAATATTCTGTATCTCAATCATACTGTCCCATTATCACGTATCTTTATCAACTCGTAAGGTTTCCAAATCATAACGACTCACGATACAAGGATCTCAATCGTATTAACTCCCAATTTCCAAGACTCCCAAGCATTTCTACTCACGACCTCACTTGGCCGGAGTCACTGACACTGACACTGACTGTATGTATTGACGCCGTGATGTGATTCTTCAATTACATGATTCTCTTGATAACATAACTACATTAGGTGAAACATATAAATGAAACGGTAACATACTCTTTATTCTCATTTGCATATTTAGGCATGGTCATCAAGGCAATAATAGCAACGTGCTCATATAATCAACATTGATATACAAAACGTACAAACTAAGGTTCCATAATTGATTATCCGTCACAGCATACCCATGGCTAAACATTCCTTCACATATAGTTCTTTTCCTTTACTTTTTATCAATATATCATAGTAATATCTAACATGCTTGTCTCATGGCAACCAATTCCATAATATATATATAACGTAAACATCAAGGCACATCAATGTACCGTCAAGTATCACAATCATAAATACAACTTATATATATCACATGCAAATACTCTAGCAGTCAATATGTATATTGAGAGTGAGGTTAGAAACACTCACCTGGATGTCTTGTCCAGCTTATGACTCTCCGAACGGCGGATAAGTCACAGTCCTACAACGTATAATAAAATAACGGTGATGAAGCGTATGTGTAAATAATAGGGGCATAATGGTAATTTTATCAAATGTGGATATAAACCTCAAGGTAGTGATCTACGTGTCATTCTAAGTCCAACGCCATTGACTAGACTCAAATCGGAGTCCGTCGCATAAAAGGCTGGGTTTTCTATACCAGTTTGGGCCCTAGAGATAAGCTGTATTTTCGACCGCGTCGAAAGGTCACCAAACTCAAGGGAATATTCTAGGTATTATTCTAAGACTCTGGGAACTGACCGCGTATTTTTCTGGGATACGGTTTATTTACTACGAATTATTAAAGTACTATTTATATAATTATAGTCTTCGGAGTCCCATAATTATAAAATATAATTTAGAATGGTGAACGGTCCTTAGAAATATTTTTAGTAAATACTAGACCTTAAAATAGACTAGTGGAATTTTTCTCATAATTTTTTTGGGACTCATTTGGTATTTAAAATAATTAAAACAATGATAAACGACTCCGTATAATTTATTAAAATAACAAGGTTTAGTTTTATAATTTGTTAAATTATAAAACAGTCATTTATGTCCTTAGGACATAATATATAATTTCTCGGATTTTAAAATAGGCCAATAGATATTTAAAAATCTATTCAAATCTAAGTGGGTACTAATATTATTATTTATTGAAACCCAAATAAGTAATGACCAATGCATATATAAATATCAAAGTTTGGATTTTGTAAATAAATAATTTATAAAACAAGGTATGTCATTCAACAAGCAAAGAAAAGTGCACAAAAAGCAATTAAACACAAATTGGAATAGGTGGCAACCATTTTGTCAAGATGAACTGCAGCAAGCCAAGAATCTAAAGTAGTCAGGGTGCATTCTCTCATATGCCTTTTGATATCACCAAGTTATTTCAAAATATCTGCCAGAATACCCAGCAAATAAAATCCTCAAATATAAATCTCAAGTGTTGTACATCCAAAAAATTCGCAAACCAAAAGAAGAGATGAGGTATAGCTATCAAAGGTCTGCGTACGTTCAGGGGAGCAGGAGGAAGACTAGTAGGGTGAGGCTTGGTTATAAAGATGTGGATAGGCTGAGGAGCAGTTTCATCACGGTGTTCGTTGACAATCTTAATCCTTATGTTGATGCCACTATGCTGAGGAAATTCTTCTCAAACAGAGGAATACCCAAAGACGTCTTCATCCCTAACAAAGCTAGAAATGGTAGAAAGGACAAATTTGGTTTTGTAAGGTTTGGGGATTTAAGAATAGCCAGACTTGCTATGCAGGAAATGGATGGCCGTCTATTATTGGGGTTTAGAGTCAAAGTCAAGATTGCATCTTTTGGGGGACCACAACAAAACCCACCATACAAACCACCTTCTACGTTTCTTAAGGTCAACAATGGGCCAGAGTGCAACCTCTTTAAGGGGGATAAGAGGTCTTTTAAGGAGGTGGTTTGTGGTCCCTCAGTTGACATTAATGCGAAGAAATCTTCGGATCTAACGATAAAAGCTTCCGAGGAGGAATTGTTGTGGCTTAAAAAGTGTGCAATTGCAGTGACTCGATGTCCACAGGAAATCGGATCCATTCAAGATCAACTAATCGGAGAAGGGTTTTTAGAATGTGTGGTAAAACCCTTGGGATGTGATCTTGTTCTGCTTGAGTTCGAGTCTGCAGAAAAAATGGAGGAAATGGTGTTCTTGACTGATCCTTGGTTCGGGAGATGGTTCTCCTCGGTGGAACCATGGCATCCTGGGGTTACGAGAGGGGGGAGATTTGCCTGGTTGAGCTGTGTGGGTATCCCATTACAGATCTGGAATTTTGATTTTTTTAAGCTTCTATGCTCATGGGGCTCAGCGTTATCGCTTGACAATCTCACTGAGAAGAAACTCAGACTTGACATTGGAAGAGTGTTGTGCTCAATCTCAGGCCCAGAAAAGATCGATACCAATGTGACTGTGGATGTTGACGGCGTAAAGTTCTCGATCAGAGTCACTGAAGAGCCAGCCAATGATCTTTGGTTGTTCAATCGTGGAGTTAGATCAACTAAGTTACCTCAGGAGGTTTCGATCAATTCTGAGGATGCGATTAGCAGGAGTCAGTGGCGACCCAAGAGTGGTGCATCTTTGGAGATCGGATTTACAGCGAGGGTTCAGTCACCGACGGTGGTGGTCTCCTCTGATAGTTGCGATAGCAGGTCATATCCGCTTTCATTGCATGTGCAGAGAAAGGTCAGCGATCCATTGCTCAAGGTTGGTCAACTGTCTAATTCAAATTCAAAATTAGGGCTTGATGAGGACCAGCGCTTCGAGAATAATGGGCCAGATATACTCCCCAGCAGAGACTCAGATAAGGGGGAAAGTTCTATGGGCCTATGCCCATCGCATGGTTTGGGCCAACAGAGCAGCCCAAGCACTCCTTATTTAGTTGCCGAGACCGACAGCATATCTTGTGATAGCAAGCTGGACCAATGGGTGGTTGAAGACTCTATAGAGAACCATCTTTCCACTGGGTGTTCGCTTAAAAGCACAGATATCGTTCCTGAGACTAGTCTGGATGATATGTGTCAATCAATGGACCAACGTTTTCAAAGAAGAAGGAAGAAATCAATTCATAAACAAAGGAGGCCCCATGGATCCCTAAATTCCATCATGGGACTCAGTCACAGAAGATGGTCCCGGAAGAAGGGGGTATGCCTGCAAAGAGCATAGTTAGCAACAGGGTGGAAGGGTCAATTCCCTTGGATCAGTCATTATCTGATGGTGACTTCATCAGGAGGAATGAAGCCATTGCGAGAGGGGCATTGGAAACATGGAATCTTGCTAAAGCTTTGAATTTAGTACCATTAAAAGATAAGGAGGGTATTATTAGATCGATAGAAGAGCTGGATAGGAGGGATTGTGAGGGCTTAGGGCAGGACTTCTGACCTTTTGCCATTTTTTGTTTGGGGTTTGTTGTTGGTTTTAATGTTTAAATTAGTTTCTTGGAATATCAGGGGTCTGGGGCGTTCTGAAAAACAGAGAGCTGTAGGCAGATTGGTCCGTGCTGAAAAACCTACATTTATGCTAATTCTGGAATCGAAGCGTGTAGCGGCTGATGCGAGATTGTTGCGAATTCTGGGGGGTGATATACTCAACAAAATGGAGATTATTAAATCATTAGGTTCTGCTGGGGGCATTCTAACCCTATGGGATGATACGTCATTTCGTTTAGAAGATGTCATCCGCAACGATAGATTTCTGATCTTAATTGGGTTTTTGGACGATCTTTAGGTTCATTGCGCTATTTGTAATTTATATGCGCCGAATGTAGATCTGGACAGAGCGTTGTTTTGGGATGAACTATTGGTACACAGGCGACAGTTGGATATGCCATGGTGCATTGCAGGGGACTTTAATGTCGTAAGGTTCCCAAATGAACGTCAAGGGGGTCCGTTTAATGCAAGAGCGGCGAGGGAATTTGAAACCTTCTTACAACAAGGGGAGCTGGTAGATTTGGATCTCAATGGAAGGAAATTCACATGGACGAATTTTAGGGTTGATGCTAGACTTGATAGATGTGTGGTGTCCGTTGAGTGGCTTCAGCGGTGGCCAGATTTAAAACTTTGGAGCTCACACAGAAGTTTATCGGATCATTGTCCTATTATTTTGGGATCGGTTGCACTTAATTGGGGGCCTAGACCGTTTAAGTTCTTTAATCATTGGCTTGGCGACGAGGAGGCAATGAAGGTCTTGCAGAGAGTTTGGAAAGGCTCATTCCACCAGCAAATACACGGGGAAAGCTTGGTCAAAAAATTGCAAGCTTCGCGCAGTGCTTTAAAACGGCTAGCTCAGACTAAGGGTTGGCAGAAAGGATCCAATGTTAAAGCTCTTGAATCTAAGTTAGAAAAGCTTGACATTAAACGTGAATCCTCCTCTTTTTCAGACTTGGAGCTACAGGAATTGAAAAATACAAGGTTTGAATTGTGGAAAGCGATCCGGGTGGAGGAGAGCTCGTGGAGACAAAAATCGAGAGTCCGGTGGCTCATGGAGGGTGATAGGAACACTGCTTATTTTCACGCGGTTGCTTCGGGGAGAAGGAGGTCAAATACTTTGAATTCATTATCCTTTAATGGCCAAGTATTGAGCGATCCAGGGCAGATCAAGGATACAGTAGCAGGTTTTTTCAAGAATCATTTCCAGGAGGAGGAGGATGTTCTGCTCTCGATGGAAAATTTTGAGTTCAAGAAAATTCCAAAGGAAGCTGTAGAAAGGATTGAAGATAATTTTACAGAGGAGGAGGTAGTCGCAGTCCTGAGGGAGATTGATCCGAATAAGGCCCCAGGGCCAGATGGTTTCAACCTTGAATTTATAAAGAGTAGATGGGCAGATGTTAAAGGAGATATCATGGCTTTCTTGGCGGATTTTCATTCTAATGGGGTGCTGCATAGGGATCTCAATACGACATTCATCGCGTTGATTCCAAAAGTTCAATCTCCAACGTGTCTTCAGGATTTTAGGCCGATCAGTCTGATTGGTTGTATCTATAAAATCTTAGCAAAGGTCTTGGCAAATAGACTTCGGTCGGTGATCGATTCTGTCATCGGCTGTCAACAGTCTGCGTTTATTAGAGGGAGGAACATTCTGGATTGCATTGTTGTGGCTACTGAGGTGGTTCATTCCATGAAAAACTCTGTGGAAGGGGGGGTTGTTTTCAAAGTCGACTTTGAGAAGGCGTACGATTCTGTTAATTGGAAGTTTCTCTTTTTTGTGCTTAAAAGCATGGGCTTCGGTAACAAATGGGTGCAATGGATTTCCGAGTGTGTTACATCCGCTTCTCTTTCAGTTCTTGTTAATGGGGTTCCTTCGGATTTTTTTGATATGAAGAGGGGATTAATGCAGGTGATCCATTGTCTCCTTTTTTGTTTAACATGGTTATGGAGGGTTTGAGTATTCTTATCAAGTCGGCGGAATCGTTACAAATAGTGGAAGGTGCTCCGGTTTCTCAAGGGGGTTTGACTGTTTCTCATCTACAATTTACAGACGATACACTATTGTTTTGCAAAGCTAAAGGCGATCAAATCCTATCTTTTAAGAGGTTGCTTCGTTGTTTCCAGCTTGTTTCAGGGCTTAAAATCAATTTTCATAAAAGTGCCTTAGTGGGGTGTGGAGTGGAGCAATCAACGATGAGTTCTTGGGCGGCTTCTATTAACTGCAGGGCAGAGAAGTTTCCTTTGAAATACTTAGGATTTCCTCTTGGCTGCAACCCGAATAGGATTTCCACCTGGGAGTTCATTACGGATCTTTTGCGTCGCAAGCTCGCTTCGTGGAAGAGTAAACTTCTTTCCATTGGGGGTCGTGTTACTCTCTTGAAGTCTGTGCTTAGTAGGATGCCCTTGTATTTTCTGTCCATTTTTTTGATCCCTAAATCTGTCGCTAACAGTATCAATAAGTTACAAAGAGATTTTTTATGGGGTGGAGCACTTGGGAAAGCGAAAATTCATTGGGTGGCTTGGGATAAAGTCTGCAAAAGTAAATTCTATGGAGGTTTGGGGATTGGAAATGTTCTTGATATGAATCGGGCTTTGGTTTTTAAGTGGATTTGGAACTTGGGATCTGTCAAAACGCAACCGCTTTGGAAACAAGTCCTTTGTTGCAAGTATAGCTGGCCGTCTGAAAAAATTCTTTTAAATATTCCTCATAATAGATTTATGTCTCCATTTGCAAAGTCCTTGTTCAGGTTGCTTAATGGTAATGATGTTTATTCTGATATTGCTAGGAAGGGTCTGCGGAAGCTACTTGGCCACGGGAGCGACATCAGGTTATGGGAGGACATTTGGGTGGGGGACACGGAACTTAAACGGAAATTTCCGAGGATTTATGCTCTCTCCTCTAATAAACTGGGTGTCATAAAAGAGTTTGGAGAATGGGAAATGGATTAGCTCATTCCACTAAGAAGACAACTTTTTGGATGAGAACTAAGCCAATGGAATGAATGTCTTCAGCAGTTGGGTGGTGTAGTGCTGAGCGAAGTAGTAAAAGATAGGTTGTGTTGGTGCTTCGACATTGACGGTGTGTACTCGGTGAAATCTTTCCGAAGAGAATCCGAGAACAGAAGGAACCCGTCAAGCACGCATGGGTCTTCGAGTTGGGGCAGTGGTGTCCCCCATAAAGTTGAAATTTTTTGGTGGCAGGTGGCGCAGGGCAGGGTGGCTGTAAAGGAAAATTTGCGATACATGGGTTTGGATATTCAGCGGAATCCTTTGTGCTGCTTCTGTCAAGGGGAATCGGAGATAGTTGATCATCTTTTCCTTCAATGTAATTGGTCCTGGTCCATTTGGTGTGCTGCACTGAATCTTTGGGACGTCTTGGGCTGCTGTCCAAGGTCTATTTCGGAATGGTGGGAACATTGGGTGGGCTTATGCCCATCGAAGGCTGCAAAAAGGGGTTGGCTGATGCTTTTTATGGCCACGGTATGGTCGATATGGTTAGCGAGGAATGAAGTTGTGTTCTCTGGGTCAAATGTGTCGTGGGAAGACACTTTTGAATTGGTCAAACAACGGCTCATTTGGTGGTTCAAATCAACTCTTAAGCAGGCTAATTTATTAATTGGTGACATGTTGCTTAATATTAAGGAGGCTTGCCGAACCCCCAATATCGCGCTTCAGCATGGTCTCGTGGAATGGGTTCCTCCTCCAATCAATTCCCTTAAGCTGAATGTAGATGGCTCAGCCATTGGGAAGCCAGGGTTGGCCGGGGTTGGCGGTGTCCTTAGAGATCATCTTCGCATCGTCAGAGCGATCTTCTCGGCTCCAATCGGTATTCATGATTCAAACTTCGCCGAGTTTAGGGCAATTTTGGAGGGCCTGAAATTATTGGATTCGGCAACGGAGTGCAATAGTGTTGATGTGATTGTCGAAAGCGATTCGGCAGTGGCGGTAACTTGGGCTAATAGTGAGGAATGCCCTTGTTGGCGATATGTGGGTGTGTTTAACGAAATTAGGAATTTGATGGGGCGATTGCAGGTGGGCAGAGCGATCTCCATTGTTCATGCTAGGAGGGGTTCAAATGTATTTGCAGACAGTCTTGCCAAGGCGGGAGTTCATAGGCACGAGCTTCTGATTGCTTGGATTTGATTGCTCATTCTATTCTTCTTGGACTTCTGAGTTTTTTCAACCTCTGCGCTAGTCTGGGGTTGATAGCTTTGCACTGGATTCTTTCGCTCTCAACATGTTATAGCTTCTTTGGGAGTCTTGAGCTGTGTTTTTCAGGTCCACTGTTTTTTTATTGTGTTGGTCTGCTTCGGGTTCTTTGCAGTTGGTTCCTCAAGTTTTTGTGATTCATGTCAAGTTCAGTTCGGGTTTAGCTTCTTTCGGTCAGGTGCGTTTTGAGGGTCAGCCGCTGGTGGTGGTCGGGTGCTCATGTTTGTGTGGCTTATTTGTCTCTGCAATTTCTTCCTGCTGGTTTTTCCAACATGCTTACTTTGGGTGTGGTCCTTCTCTGTTTTGGAGTCTGTGCAGTATCCTTCACAGCTTTCTGATTGTAAATTGCGTCCATGTTTTTTCCAAGCTTGCCACTTTCCAAAATTGTTGCTTTATTCTGAGTTACATGTCCCAAACAATCTAAGCTTTACCAACCTTGCCTTTATAGTTTAGCATGGGATTTTGCTGCTGGTTTTTGTCTCTGCTACTGCAGTTGGGTGATCAATTCTAAACAAGTTGAGTGTGTTTTTGTCAATTGTATGAAGCTGCTTTGGTGCTGTCAAAGTGGGCTGGGTTTTAATTCTGCTTACTTGTTCCAAAATCAAACAATAATTTATGTTTGGTTTTGGCCTCGTTCTCGGTTGGGTTCCTGGCATATGGTTTTTGCTCTTGGGGTGCTGGAGTTTCTGCTACTAGTGGAGGTCCAAGCTTATGGTGGTTGTCTCTTAAGGGCTTTCTGTTTTGTGTATATTTACTTGTTTGGGGCTGTGTTTCGTTGTTTGGGCGGCTCTTTTGGGGTGTTTGTCTTTGCTCCTATAGTGTATCTCCATAGTAGAGTTGATTCAATGTGGGTCTTGGTGCTGGTTCTTCTTTTGGGGGGCTCTAGCTGTCTTTTTGAGCTATTCTGGTGATCATGTATTTTGGAGCCCCTGCTCCTAATTGTTTATAATGAAATGTGTTTTTTCAAAAAATAAAAATAAAACAAGGTCATTAGGCCGTGGGATAAATAATATAATTTTCTATATTTGAAAATGGTCATTAGGTATTTCATACCTAATTATCATAATTTAAAACTAACCATATTTATTATTTATTTAAACTCAAATAAATAATAACTATAACATATAATTACTAATTTCATATTCAGAATATATAATAATGTAATTTCAGAATAAGTAAATATTAGTTAATAATATTCCATAATAATAAATTTATTAACAATAATGGCTAAAGGCCCTATTTGGCAACTTAAATTCCTAATACCCAAAAGTCGGCCCAAAAGCTGCCTTGCCAAACGAGGCCCAGGCCCATGCCTTCTTCTTCATCTTCCACGGATTGGTATACAATACATATATACATGAATTTCGTATATACATACGTTCATATACACAAATTTTAAACGTTCATAACTCCCTCAATTTTTAACGAAAACATGTAAACTTTATGTCGAAATCGAGCGCCTCGACGAGCCCGATCCAACGGTATAGGTCTTGAAGGCTAACTCTTAACGGTCTGTCCGTAAGGGGGCAAAAACAGTCACGACCCAAAAAGAATAATCGAACCGTAGGTCATCCAAACGCGACCCAAACTTCGAGCCGTTCATCGAGAGTGTTAAGGGAGTCGTTAGGGTCATTTTGGCATTGGGTTTGTGTGTTTTGGTGACGGTCGAAAAACCGAGCTCGTACGAGCTTTAATGGTGGTCCAGCCATGGAGGGGTGCTCGGGAGTGTTCGGGGCTGCGTGGGTGTGTGTGACAGTCTGTGTGTGTGTGCAGAATATATTGAGGGAGTGTGCGGCATTACCTTACTCTCGGAGTACCCTCGGTTTCGGAATCGGTACTGGTTCGGGCTAGCTTCCCGCGGCTCTTTCTCTCTCCTCTTCTTCTTCTTCCTTCTTTCTCCTCTGTGGTCTGTTGTGGTGTGTGTTAATGGGAGGGTTGAAAGGGCAGTGAAGGAGGGTGAGGGGTGTTTGAGGTTTGTGGGTTTTCTTCCACTCTCTGTAACTCTCACTCTTAACTCTCGGGTTCTCTCCCAGCTCTCTCTATATTTATATTATATACACACGCACAATATGATATAATATATTATATAATAAACACAATACATACATGCCATATATATGATACATACAATTAATATACAAAATGTGGGTGAGTGTGCACGTTGGGTGGTGTGTGCAGGTGATGTTGAGTGAGGAAATGTGAGGGGGATGGGTGGGTGAGTTGTGGATGGCAGGGAGGGCAGTGGCGGTGGTGTGTAGCAGTGGTTATGAGGTGGGGAATCTTGGGGTTGAGTATGGTGCAAGCTAGATATGTTAGGCTAGATATAGGTGTACCTCCAAATCTTTAATCTTGGGATATGATTTCTGTCTCGAGTTATGTGCTATACAGTTCGGGTAATACCAGATTTTACAGATCCGAGTGTTATTCAGTGTGGGTCTAACTTTAACAGGCTGGATTTATATATATAGTTCAAGTCCATGATCTCAGTTCGTGTCTAATATTATCAGTCCGAGTATTAACTTAACGTTCGGGGTCTAAAATAAAAATGTCGCTATAATACTAATCACGACTATAGTTACGGGACTATTGCATCCGAATAAAATATAACCTATGGTTATAATATAAAAAGGCCACTAATATTAGAATACAATATAATAATATACGGGTGTCTAAATTTAAGTCACTGAAAATGTACATTATAACAATATAAAATTAAGCATTCTAAACTATATAACAAAATCCATAGTTATAAAATCAAGCAACAATTAATTATTAAAATACAATACATCAATATACAGGGTCAGGCTTATTTAATTTTACAATTAAGCGGCAACGAAAATATATCTTATAACTGATAGTTACCAAATTAATCGACGATGATTATATTAAATAATCTATAATAATAAATTCTAAATACTAAAATACGATATATATATATATATGCATATATATATATATATATATATTATTACACGGGGGCTTGAATTTAGGCGACAATGAAAATATAATTATAACCTATAATTATAGATCAAGTGACAACCAATTATTAAAACATGATATTAATAAACAAGGTCGGCTCAGATTTTAGGAAATTATATTAATAAGGCAGTACGAATTTAATTTACGGGTACTACAGCCTTTTAGGCTCTCAACAAATATGGATCATCAAATTTGGCTTGGGAACTACACAACACAATAGTGTAAAATGCATAGACAAGGAGAGAGAAGCACTTATTAACTTCAAACAAGGCCTAACAGATCCTTCAGGACCGCTTTCTTCTTGGGCAGGCAAAGATTGCTGCCAATGGAGTGGTGTTTTCTGCAACAATATATCACAGCACGTAGTCAAGATCGATCTCAGAAACCATTTTCCAACTGATAGCTTTGGTTATCCTGAAGGCGACATGTCCGAGTACAAAAGGTCATGTTTGAGTGGTAAGATACACTCTTCCTTGCTCAACTTGAAATATTTGGAGTATTTGGATTTAAGTGTGAACGATTTTAAAGGAATTCAAATTCCTGAATTTTTCGGTATGATGAAGAACATGAGGTACCTCAATCTCTCTTTCTCAACATTCGGGGGGGATATACCATCAAATCTTGGAAATCTGTCGAGCCTGAACTATCTAGATCTTGCGGGTTCGTATTTACTAAGCTCTGTAAATTTACAGTGGCTGTCGGGTCTTTCTTCTTTGAAGTACATGAATTTGGGACGAGTCAGTCTATACAAGACAGAATCAGATTGGTTTCAAGCAGTTAATATGATTCCTTCACTTGAGGAGTTACACGTGCGCTCTTCCAATCTTCAAAGCCTACCACTTTCACTTCTGGTCATCAACTTCACCTTGCTTTCAGTTCTTGATATGTCACAAAATTCATTCAATTCTTCAATACCCAACTGGCTTTTCAATCTTACAAGCCTTCAAAAACTAAATGTCAGCATGAATCTTTTCGGTGGTGATAGTCCTAGTGATTTTGCAAACTTGGTGTCTCTTGAATACTTGGATTTGTCTAATAATGGACAGTTTCAAGGTCAACTGCCTAGATTTTTGGGGAAACTTTGCAAGTTACAGTACTTGGGCCTTTCAGGAAACAATTTCAGTGGTGGGGTTGATGAACTCTTGAATGGTTTCTCGGGGTGTTCCAGTAGTAGCTTAACTTCTTTGGATTTAAGTGCTAACCAACTCAAAGATGAATTGCCTAATTTTTTCGGAAAACTTTCTAATCTGCAAATCCTTCACCTCTCCGTAAACTCATTTTGGGGTTCGATTCCGGAATCTATAGGAAGTTTGTCATCCCTTCAGAAATTCGACGTCTCCTTCAATCAAATGAATGGGACAATTCCATGAAGTTTTGGAAAACTCTCCAACCTCACTGATTTGTAACTTCAAGCAAATTCTTGGGAAGGTGTTATAACAGAAGCCCATCTGATGAATCTCACAAGATTAGAACAGGTAAGCCTAAGAACAGACACGATCAAGACCTTTGTTTTCAATGTGACATATGAATGGGTTCCACCTTTCCGGCTCAAATCCCTGGAACTCGATAACTGCCTATTAGGTCCCAGATTTCCGGTATGGCTTCAAGTTCAGAGTGAATTGACCTCTGTGACCCTGAAAAATGTGGGGATTGCTGACACCATACCTGAGGAATGGTTCTCCAAAATCTGCTCTCAACTCACCTATTTGGATCTTTCAAACAACCAAATCAAGGGAAAGCTACCACAACGGTTAGAATTTCCAAATACTACATATGCTACTATCGACTTGAGTTATAATCTCTTTGAGGGTCCTATCCCTTTCTGGTCCAGTAATGCATCCCATTTTAATCTCCAGAGCAACTCATTTTCTGGACCAATTCCGGCAAATATTAGTACCCTAATGCCGCAATTACAATATTTATTTCTATCGGAGAACAATCTCAGTGGCATAATCCCATCATCAATCTGCACAATGACTAGTTTACAAGTACTTTCCCTTAGGACAAACCAATTATATGGGAGAATCCCCAACTGTTGGAATGACTCACAATCCTTGTTGGTTGTGGATGTTGCGAATAATAATCTTTCTGGTAATATTCCAAGTTCAATAGGTTGTCTAAGGTTGCTCAATATACTAATGTTGAGTAACAATAACCTAGATGGGGAGATTCCTACATCATTGCAGAAATGTTCGATGTTGATGAGTGTTGATCTTGGAGAAAATAGATTCTCGGGAAACTTACCCTTGTGGGTGGGAGAGAATGTGACTTATTTTTGGATGATACGCCTGAGATCTAACTCATTCAGTGGAAACATCCCCCGAGAATGGTGCAATCTTGTAGTTCTTCACATCCTAGATCTTGTACACAACAATCTTCTGGGGTTATTCCAAGTTGTTTGGGAAACTTAACTGCTTTGTTTTACGATAATAGCAGCTATATGTACTCCTTCCCTTTCAGAATGCCCCTGTACAACTACACAAAGCAAGCTATTGTGGTGGCAAAGGGAAGAGAACTAGAATATAGCACAACTCTTGAATATGTCAAAAGCATTGATATTTCGCAAAATAGCCTAGTGGGTTAAATCCCTGAAGAGATTACAATCCTCATTGGATTGGGTACCTTAAATTTTTTGAATAACCATCTAACTGGAAGCATACCTGAGAAGATCGAAAACTTCTGATGGTTGGAAACGTTTGATGTTTCGAACAACAATCTTTCTGGACCCATTCCACCAACCTTGTCGTCTTTAACCTCGTTGAGTCACTTGAACCTATCTCACAACAACTTGAGTGGAAGGGTACCATCGGGAAGGCAACTCCAAACACTCGACGACTTGTCAATCTATCAAGGTAATCCTCTATTATGTGGACTTCCTCTGCCAACTAGCTGCCCAGGTGATGATGATACATCTAAAGTACATGGTTCCACCGGAGGAGGAGGAGGTACAGAAGACAGTACTAATTCTGAGATGCTATGGTTCTATGTTAGCATGGGAACAGGATTTGTTGTTGGGCTTTGTGGCGTTTGCACCACTCTATGGGTAAAAGAATCATGGAGAAAAGCCTATTTCCGATTATTTAGGATATAGCATAGCTCTTGTATGGGACGTTGTTGCTGTCTTGGAAACGATAGTTTGGGATAGCAAGAAACTCTGCGGAACTGGTGAAGGTCGGTAAAATAAATGTTTACGAACGAATAGTGTAATTCATGAACAACACATGCTCAATTCCATAATATATGTATATATATATATGGTTGTGTAAGGTGTGATGTTGCAAGGCTCGATCAAATCATTTCCTCTTTTCTCAGGCATGAAAGAACCATTTGAAAATAGACACCTAGCTCGACAGTGATCCATCTGGTTGAGATGAAAAATTGCATGTCAAAGCTAATGGGTGGTATAGGTTTTAGGCCCTGTTTGGTTTACGGATTTAGGTAATGGAAAAAAAAAGGGCACATAAAACTTAGTCACAAAGAAAAGCACTGATCCTTTTCTGGTTACGACGAAAAAAAGGAGAAAATAGAATTTAAAGAAACTTCTTTCATTTTACATTTCAATTCTTGCCTGTGTTGCCTTTTTCTTTCCCTTCAATCTGCCTTCATTGAATCAGCAAACCAACAACACATTGGAACCTGAGAACCTTGCACAGCTTTCAAAAACTCTTTCTCTGCCGCACACTTTCTGCAATTCCTTAACAATTTTGGACCCTCTCTCGAGTAATCAAATGAATAATTGCAAAACCAGAAGGCATCGTACCATAATTGGATAAGTGCGATTCCGAATCATCCTCTCAAGTTTAAGTTTTTTTAGAGTCTTCCTTAAAATCATAAGAAAGCAATATGAAGTCTATCAGCCATAATGTTCAACTGCTCATTTCAGATAATGAAGGAAGATTTCAAAATTATCCTACCCTGAATCGAATTGTCATTTTTCCAAATCCCGAATCGAATTACGAATCAATGATTCGGAGACAAATTGAAAAGCAACAAAATAACAAATCCAAACAGTGAAAAACGCAAAATAAAAATCCAATCTGTGAAAAACACCTTATCAACTTGTTTCTTTCCCCTTTTTTTCGGAGCCATTTCAAAAGGAAGACTGGAAAACATCATAATAACATTTCAAACATGTGAAAATGGAAAAATAGAATAAACTTACCCTCCAAAAGCTCCAACCAACCACCAAATTTCTTAACAGATGCTTCTACTAACTTCCCCTTGTAAGTAGAAATCTCTCCAAATTTATTCACTCTTGTTGTATGAGAAGACTTGGTGGATGAACAGGTACTTGTTTAAAGCATAGTGGCCAACTAGTTTTCATGTTCATTTTAAATTAGTTACAAGTATTTAAAATTTAGCAACTTCAGCAACACTAGTAGCTAATTATGACAGGCAAATCAAGGCGTGTGTTTTTACTTTATGTGTGCAAATTGCAGGTTGCTAAATAACCATCTGGTTATTGGCAGCTGAACCTTGGTGATGGAAAAGGGCTCTCTGTCATTGGCAGCTGAACCCTGATTTTGGTTGCAACGTACATCCCAGTAGTAATTTTTGGGTCACAAAAAGTAAGTTCCGATATGTTGTAACTTTGAATACTACTTTGGTTTTAGAGTTTTATATTGGGACCAAGTTGTAATATTTTATGACCAAAATGGCTGCTAAGATGTATCATAAAATTTTGCATTAGTTCTATCATGCTCATTCTTTTCAAGTATTCATTAAAAACATTGTTCATATTTCGGAAACCCACAATGTCAAATGCTCCTCATGTGTAATAGAAAAAGGAGGGAAAACCTTTTTTGTTTAAATTTTAAAGATTGCTTTTGTTTGCCTCTTTTAAAAACCAAAGCAAAGAAAAAACTCTTGTTTCTTGTCCCACATTGGAGAATTAGAAGACTTTAGAAGGGCATATATATTGAGTTGTGGAGTGTAAGGGTTGGACCCCTTGGGGGTACCCAATTTTGTAGAGGGGTGAAAACCTAGACCAAACCCATAAAAAAACACAAGCGCATCACCCACCGGGCCAGACTGGGGCTTGTTTGGCAAATATCTTATCTTATAAATTTTTCAATATGATTAATTTCTCTTTTCATTTCCTCACATTTTTGTTTTAGCCCCAAAGTTTGGAATTTTATTGAATGGGCCAACGTTCTAATTCATTTATGGCCCAACGTCCTTATTGTCATTAAAAGTCCAACGTTCATAATTTTATTAAAAGCCCAACATTCTAAAAATGCACTATAGAAACCTCCGCGTGCTTCAGTATTGACATAACAAAAACAAAATCAGTGAGTTCCAGTGTTTCTGAGATATACATTTTCTGTCTAAAAATACTTTCACAAATATATCTACTGGTAATATTGTTCTATACTCCCAACTTTCTAAAGTTACTATTTCAACAACGATGTGATTTTTTCTTTTTCTTTTGAATGGAATGGAAAATTTTTTCTTCTTGTTTTGTTACCAGTTCTCTTAATGCAATTATTGAATTAAAAAAAACTAACATTGCAGATAAGTGTTTTCTTTATTTTATTTGGTTAGTAAGGAGCACAGTGATAAAAATAGGAAACAAAAGAAATATATTAAATGCTAAATCTACTGGACAAGTTTTGATTCTAATTTCTTGAAATGTCTTCAAATATTTCATGTGCTCAATTTGTTTCGTGAATTTAGGGTGCGTTTGATTGCACTTATTTTCTATGGAAAACATTTTACTAACCAATTTTCCACCAGAATGTAGTGTTTGATTGGCTAAAATTTCCATGAAATTTTTTTCCCCAAATTAGTCACGTGATATCATTTTCCCTCACTTTCACTCATTTTTGTGGAAAACAAATTCCTCCTCCCCACCAAAAAAAAGAATTCCATGGAAAATTCTTACGAGTTTCATTTCAACAACCTAGCTCTCTCTCTCGACTGTGCGACAGATCTGAGCTCCAGATTGGATCTCACCTTTCTCTCTCAGCGATGCAGATCTGAGCTCCTCTCTCTCTCAAATCGGTACTCGCTCTCTCTATCACTCTCTCTCTCATGAAAAATGACCATTTTTCACTAGAAAATAAAGACAATCAAACAGCAAAACTAACTTTTCTATGAAAAATGTTAGATTTTCCAGCTAGAAAATAATTGCAATCAAACAACCCTAAATTTTATTTCCACGGAAAAATTTCCCAAGTAAAATAATTCCATGGAAAAAACTTCTTTTCAACCCATTTTCTACCTTGCAATCAAACACACCCTTAGAAAAAAAATGGAAATTAATAATTTTCAAACCCGTCAAGATCCTTGCCATTTCTCCACTCATCCTCCACCGGTGCTCTTGAGTTCGGCCCCCAAGGAAAAATGTTAGGACTACGGATATTTGGATGTATCACACGAACACAATAAGTACTGCAAAATGGAGACATAGATTATTTCTAATGTAACCGTTGTTACTATCGAATGGTACCTTCAAAAAACTAGTGCCAAATAAGACTTCAACCTCAAATGACTCTCTAAAAGTTACTACTAACTGCCACCAAAACTAAAGAAAAATGGCATCTTTCTACCATCATTTGGCACCTAACAAATGGATGTCTCATACTTGAGGATGTATCGATTCTATGTTTCCTAAATTTGATTTCTAATACATGTGGTAGTGCGACCCAATCCATTATGGAAAGACTACTTGATTTTTTTTTTGGAAGTTGTTTTTGATGACCCATCTGCCACACACGATGAGAACCAAATATGTGGACCAAAGCATTACTCTCCAAGAATTTTCCATCTGAACAGGTACCTTTGTCAACACAGTATTTGGTATACAAGGAAAAATTGCACGTGACAACGGGCACAAGAAGTGGAGATCTCAAAAACTCATCAATTACCAAACATAATAAGAATTGAAAATTGAAAACGAGGACAGACAAAGCATTAGAATAATAAAATGAGAGAGGAATAAACAATGCATGCTAATACAATATAGTAGCCCCATTTGTTGGTATCAAATTCAAGAGAATCAATACCAACCAGACTCTCACAGTTTTATATTAGTCTCCATCATTTACCCAACCTTTGTTTTCCATCACCCGTTTACTTATAAAATCTGCTAGGTGACAGAAACTTTCATGCTCGTCTAGAACATCTCTCTCTCTCTCTCTCTCTCTCTCTCTCTCTCTCTCTCTCTCTCTCTCTCTCTCATCGCCCTGCCAACTAGCTTTCCCTAAAGAACAATGAGCATTATTCTGCAAAGCATATCAGACTTGTGTCCAAAACTAGTAATCTTAATATTGTGCTTGTTATGGTCTCAACAACTAGAGATCATCAAATTCAGCTTGGGAGCTAAACAAACCAGCGGTGTAAAATGCGTAGATATAGAGAGAGAAGCACTTGTTACCTTCAAAAAAAGCCTCACAAACCCTTCAGGCCGGCTTTCTTCTTGGGCAGGCAAAGATTGCTGCTTATGGAGTGGCGTTTTCTGCAACAACATATCACAACACGTAGTCAAGATCGATCTCAGAAAGCAATTTCCAACAACCGGGCATTTGGGTGGTGAGATTAAGTCTTCTTTGCTCCACTTGAAAAACTTGGAATATTTGGATCTAAGCTCGAATGATTTCCAAGGAATTCAAATTCCTAAATTCCTCGGTATGATCAAGAATATGAGGTATCTCAATCTCTCTTTCTCGTCGTTTGGGGGAAATATTCCACATCATCTTGGAAACCTTTCGAGCTTGAAATATCTTGATCTGTTAGGCAGCTACGAACTACACGCTGCAAATTTGCAGTGGATCTCAGGTCTTTCTTCTTTGAAATACCTTAATTTAGGAAATGTGAGAGTCACGGATGCAAATTGGCTTCAAGCAGTTAATATGAATCCTCCACTTGTGGAGTTGCACTTGCCCTATTGCAATCTTCAGAATCCACAACTATTTCTTCCCTTCATCAACCTCACATTGCTCTCCGTTGTTGATATGTCGGAAAATTCACTCAATTCTTCCATACCCAATTGGCTTTTTAATCTTACAAGCCTCCAAAAACTTGATCTCCACTGGAATTTTTTCACTGGTCCCATTCCTAGGGATTTTGTGAACCTGGTGTCTCTGGAATACCTTGATTTGTCATATAATTCTAGTTTTGAAGGTCAACTACCTACATTTTTGGGGAATCTGTGCAAGTTAACAAATTTAGACCTTGTAGGAAACTATTTAAGAGGTGAGATTGAGAAATTTTTGAGTGGTTTCTCGAGCTGTCCTGACAAGAACTTAATCTATCTCAATTTATATAATAACAAACTGGGAGGTGAATTGTCTCATTCATTTGGACAAGTTCCAAATCTGCAAAAACTTGACCTCGGTACAAACTCCTTTTGGGGTTCGATTCCAGAATCTATAGGAAGTTTGTCATCCCTTCGAAAATTGGACCTCTCCTATAATAAGCTGAATGGGACAATTCCAGAAAGTTTAGGAAAACTCTCAAACCTTACTGATTTGTATCTCAGTGGAAATTCCTGGGAAGGTGTTACTATAACAGAAATCCAACTGATGAATCCCAAAAGATTAGAAAGCTTAGAACTAATAGCAAACAAGATCAAGTTGATTCGTGTCCAATATTGCATTCTTAACTTCATGATTTTACCCTTATTGGACACAAATTATCACTTATATTGGGAGATTTAATGGATAAATTGTACTTTTGTTGTTCTTGTTGTTGTGCACTTTTTGTTAATAAAATCTCTTTCTTGTAGGTTTTGGCGACTTGTCCAAAGTGGGAACTAACCTTGTTGGTTCTTATCTTGTAAGAAGAGGAGGAAATCCATCCCAGCAAAGGCGGATCGATCCGGCCTTCTGAGCGGATCGATCCACGTGTTTTAAAAGATGTCACCATCAGAATCAAAAAGAGCGGATCGATCCGGCCCTTTGAGCGGATCGATCCGCGCGGATCGATCCGCGATTTTGGAGGGACATTCTGCGATAAGGATCCGTAAATGGATCGATCCGCCAGTTATGAAGGGATCGATGTTATGAAGGGATCGATCCACGACTTCCCGAGCAGATTCCAACAGCCCAGATGAAAGGCGGATCGATCCGCCAGTTATGAAGGGATCGATCCGCGGCTGCAGTTTTTCCCCTTTTTATTTACAAGTTTGCCATTTTTGTGTTTTTTGTATAAATAGAAAGAGATAGGGTTTTTAGTAGAAAAAGGAGGATCTTGTATTGTTTTCTCCCAACCTTCTTCTTCTTCTTCTCTCATTTTTGGGAACCCACTTAGTTTCCCTTCTATTTCTTCTTCATTTGTATAAACTTGAAGTTGGATTGAAGTTTTAATGGCTAGATATATTTTCTATCTCTTCTCTTTTGATGATATTGCTATGATTTCTATTATTAGTTAGATTTACTTAGGTTGTGGATCATGAGCTCTTGGATTTAGTGTTGTAGCATTTCTAGGGTTCATTTGTGTAGGATTCAAAACTAAGGGCTTCATCTTATTTGTATTGCATTTTTTATTGTCAAAACTTAGACTTTGAATCCTACCCTATGTATTTCATATGGAATATTATGTAACCTAGTGTTTTGCACTCTATGCGTTTGATAAATGTTGTGTGTGGGATTTAAAACTTGGGGACTTCATCTTTGATGTCAAGCATCTTTGATTGTTCAAACTCTTGGGTTTTAAATACTACCTTTTGAAGGCTTTATAGGTGATTTGTCCACCAAGTAGATTAGTTAGTGTAGGGTGGACAAATCATTCGGATTAGAAGCCATAGAGGCTTCATCTTGTATGTCATGCATCCTTGATAGTCAAACGTTAGCTTCAAATCCGTTTCTATGAAAATCTCAAAGCTTCCTTCATCTTCACATAGATGCACTCCGTGTGTTTGATAATATGCCACGATGAAATGTTACCTTAGAATGTGCTTGAAACGCTAGTCCATTTCATCTTGTTGTGACCCAAGATGTGGGGAATGATCCCAACCTATTACTTTTTAGATTAGTATTTATTTATCATTTTCTCCTCCAAAAACCAAACAAATAGCCGCAAGACGCAAAGTCATTTTTATTCCTTTTCATCATCTTTTCTTATTTCTTTCTTTTGAGCATTATAATTAGTTACTAAATTTTCCAAACGTTGTTCTTGTATCAATCCATGTGGACTCGACACCCTACTTCCAACATACTACGTTTTTAATAGAGTTAAAAAAGAACTTGATTTTGACAATATCACAAGTCCTTCGTTTTCAATGTGGCGTATGATTGGGTTCCCCCTTTTAGGCTCAAGTCCTTGAGACTAATAAACTGCCTAGTAGGCCCCAGATTTCCTCTGTGGCTTCAAGTTCAGAGTGAATTAACCTTTGTGATCCTCAAAAATGTTGGAATTGAAGACACCATACCCCAGGAATGGTTATCTAAAATCGCTTCTCAGCTCACCTATTTGGATCTATCTAACAATCGAATCAAAGGGAAGCTGCCACAGCAGATGGAATCGCCGAATATATCTTCCATTAACTTGAGTTACAATCTCTTTGAAGGTCCTCTCCCTTTTTGGTCCACTAACGTATACTATTTTTATCTCCAAAGCAATTCATTTTCTGAACCAATTCCATCAAATATTAGTGAGCTAATGCCAAGTTTACAGCACTTATATCTGTCAGAAAACCATCTTAGTGGCACAATCCCATCATCGATCTGCGCAATGATGATTTTGCAAGTACTTTCCATTCGAAAAAACCGATTATCCGGGAGTTTCCCTCAGTGTTGGAATGAATCACACCCACTGTGGGTTGTGGATGTGGCACACAATACTCTATTTGGTAATATTCCAAGTTCAATGGGTTCTCTAAAGTCTCTCAATATATTATTGTTGGGTGACAACAATCTAGACGGAGAAATTCCTACATCATTGAGGAACTGTTCGATGTTGATGAGTTTTGATCTTGGAGGAAATAGATTCTCAGGAAAATTACCCTTGTGGGTGGGAGAGAATGTGACTACATTTTGGATGATACAACTATGATCTAACTCATTCAGTGGGAACATCCCCCATGAGTGGTGCAATCTTCCAATTCTTCATATCCTAGATCTAGCACACAACAATCTTACTGGGACTATTCCAAGTTGTTTGGGAAACTTAACTGCTTTGATATATAATAATAGCAGCACACGGTACGAAGACGTCTTCCGCTCCCGCAAGTACTTCTACGAAGAACAAGTGGTTGTGGTAGCAAAAGGAAGAGAACTTGAATATAGGAGAACTCTTGTATACGTGAACAACATTGATCTTTCAGGGAATAGTCTAGTGGGTGAAATCCCCGAAGAGATTACTGCTAACCTCATTGCATTGGGTACCTTAAATTTTTGCAATGAATCACCTAACTGGAAGCATTCCTGAGAAGATTGGAAAGTTACGATGGTTGGAAACTTTTGATCTTTCAAACAATAATCTTTCCTGATCAATTCCACAAAGCTAGTCAGCCTTAACCTCCTTGACTCACTTGAACCTCTCTTTCAACAACTTGAGTGGAAGTGTACCATCGGGAAATCAACTCCAAACAATCAACAACTTTTCTATCTACCAAGGCAATCCACTATTATGTGGAGTTCCTCTTCCAACTAAGTGCCCAGGTGATGATGATGATACACCTAAAGTACCCAGTTCCATCGAAGGAGGTTCAGAAGATGATGATGATGATGATGAACATAAGCAGGAAATGCTATGGTTCTATATTAGTATGGGATCAGGATTTGTTGTTGGGCTTTGTGGTGTTTTCAGCACTCTATGGATAAAAGAATCCTGGAGAAAAGCATATTTTCGATTCGTTAGGATAGGATAGCTCTTGTATGAGCCGTTGTTGTCTTGTCAAAGATAGATGGGATACACCAAGAAACTCCGCAGATGATATGGTGAAATTTGGTAACAATTCCATAATATATGTATGTGGTTGTGTAAGGTGAGATGATGCAAAGCTCGATCAAATTATTTCCTCTTATCTCAGGCACGGAAAAAATAAAACATAAAAAATAAAAAAACTTGAGAAAACAGACACCCAACTCTACAGTGATCCATCTGGGTGCCAAGGAAATTGCATGTCAAAGGTAATGGATTGGGTAGGTTTTAGGCGCTGTTTGGTGCATAGATTTAGGGAATGGAAAAATAAAATAAAATAAAATAAAAATAAAAAAATACAAGGCACATAAAACATATTCACAAAAGGAATCTTTTCTCCTTTTCCGGCTACCAAGGAAAATAGGAGGGGGAAAAAAAAACTTATTTCACTATGCATTTCAATTTTCCTTAATTCTAATATCATATTCGTGTAAGAGCACGAGGGATTCTTGCCTTCCTTTCCTTTTTTTCTATTCCTTTATAGTCTGTTTGGTATGCCACAAACAAGAAAAGAATTGATTGCAATTCTTGTTTGTGGCAAATCATGTGTTTGGTTTGACACAAAAAATAGAATTGAAATGATTTCCAATTCTTGTCAATTCTTGAGAATTTCAGTTTTAGGCAAAGGTAAAATCCGACCAATTTTGGTCGGATTTGGTGAGAATTCAGTCTCCAAATGTGTTCTTCCGAAAATACCCTCGTCTTCTTCGTTGTTCTTCTGGTCTGCTTCTTCTTCTTCTTCCGTCTTCTTCGTCTGCTTCTTCTTCTTCTTCGTCTTCTTCGTCTGCTTCTTCTTCTTCTTCTTCTTCTTCTTCGTCGGCTTCTTCTTCTTCTTCTTCTTCTTCTTCGTCTTCTCCGTCTGCGCCTTCTTCTTCTTCTTCTTCTTCTTCTTCGTCTTCTTGTTCTTCGTCTAGGGTCTGTTTGTTTTGGGTCTGTTAGTTTAGGGCTGTTTGGGTCTGTTCGTTTAAGATTTGGGGGTATTTTAGTAAATAGCAATAATTCTTTTCAATTCTATTCCCTTCATTACTGTTTTATACCAAACAAGAGAATTAGAATTGCAAATCAATTCTATTCTTTTCTTTTCAATTCTATTCTGCTCAATTCAATTCTATTCTATTTTACAATCATACCAAACGGAGTGTTAATCTTCCTTCATTGAATCCGCAAATCAAACAAAGCATTGGAACCGGAAAACCTTACACAGCTTTCAAAACCAAATTCAAATATATATATATATATATATATATATAATAAGATAGAGCGGTGTGGGTCCCTATCAAGTTAGCAACTTTTAATCTCGACCATTGAGACAAGTTTAGATATTTCAAACCGTCGGATTGATTGTCCACCAAAAATAGTTAACCCCATTAAAAAAGAATTCCCTAAATTAATTTGAATTTGAATAAATACATGTCTATATCCAAAATTGTCAACTTCAGTTAATACAAAACACAAATCTTGGGTAAACTAAATCATTGGACTAATTTTTTAGCAAAAAAGGAATTTCCTAAATTAATTTGAATTTGAATACATACATATCTATAGTAAATACAAAACACAAATCTTGGGAGATAAACGGACTGATTTTTCAAAATAGAAATATTGGAATATAAACTTCCCATATCATACATATATTCATAGAGTTTATTTTTTATAGGATTTTCTTTTTTCCTTTCCGTGACTCTGATCAAATGACTTTCATATAACTAATCAAACTAATATAATATGAGTAAAAATCACAAAAAGTTGAAGTTTAGGAAGTGGGTTTCAACAGTGGATTTCATAATTCAAGTCTCAAGAAATGTATTCTCACTTGCACTTTTTTAAAATCTAGGAAGCATATTTGTTATATTTCATTGCCTATCTAGAAAATGGGTTTTTTCATCACTATGGTTGTAAATTGTGCTATCAGTTTGATTAGTTCCACCATTTTTATAGGTCATTTGATTAGTTCTATCAGTTTGATATAGTCCATAGGGCCAATTAGTGGAATGAGTAATGCTGCTTCCCAAATATGGGCTAATTATAAATAATCACAAAAGTTTCACTTTCCTTTTCTATTTCTTTTCAAAAGCTTAGAAAAAGCCTTTATTTTTTTGTTTTGTTTTTTTTTTTTTTTTTTTTTTTTTTCACTTTTTGCCCTCGGGCACGGGGAAAGTCTCTGCGAATAAACATTAATCATACTTAAAATATTCATCAAAGATTGGACTAAAAATATTTAACTAAAATTAGTTAATAATATATTTAATATTCAAAATTAAATGTTTAAAATATTAAAACATTTAAAAGTTTATACTATGCAGCAAAAATATGTAAATAAAATTACACATTTCAAAAAATTGCATAAATATAGTCAATAATAAATTCTTAGACTTTCCACATACGTTAAAAGTTGCCAATGAGACAAATTTAAATTGAATACTCTTTCAAATGCTCAATCCGATTGTTGCAAGAAGTAATTAGAAGGGAGAAGTCTCTACGAATAAACATTAATCATACTTAAAATATACGTCAAATATTGGACTAAATATTTTTAACTAAATTGAGTTAATAATATATTTAATATTGGAACCAGTGTCTTCTTCACTTAAAAATCTAACCATATCTCAGATCTTTTAAAGTATTGAATTTTTTTTTCCTGCTTCGTGCCCATGGGCACGTGTTATTACTAAATAGCATGTGGGTTTGAATGACCAGTACAATTTTACGCAAAAGATTTGAATTTTTAAAGTATACTGCAAATTTTTTTCCCCTTTTTCTTCTTCTTCCTTTTTTTTTTTTTTTTTTTTTACTTCGTGCCCACGGGCACGAGTTATTACTAGTATATATATATACACAAATATTCTCTCGCTCAATTCCTGCAATTCCTTCACAATTTTGGACAGAAGAAATAGATGGCTTCGAAAAAACTTGTTATATTATTCCACTGAGTTGTCCACAATATATATACACGGTGAGTAGCAAGACAAGGAAAGAAATAAAAAGGAATAAAAGATTACAATCATATCCCAATCATATCCTTACAAATGAATGATCCCAAATCACATAATATCGTGTAAATAAACTCTATCTACAACGTGGACTCTGTCGAGTAATCGAATGAATGAGTGCAAAACCAGAAAGCATCACATAAAATCCAGTAAATAAACTCTTATCTCCAACATGGACTCTCTCGAGTAATCGAATGAATGAGTGCAAAACCAAAAAGCATTGTACCATATAATCATATAAGTGCATTTCCAATCATCCTCTCCAAAAACTTTTTATGCAATGCTTGTTAATAACAATTGCAGAATTTGGAAAACACGAGATCTCTCCAACAACTATCTTCTTGGGTTTTGATTTTATCAAAGACACGAGACACAAACAGACACATAGTTATGAAGCTCAGGGGTGCCTATGATGGCAAGAAATAGTCACCAACCAACACACCTCGAAACACATTTGTGTCCAACACATGTGGAACATCACACATTTTAGACACACCTTAGCATGCGTCAAAAGTCACCAAAATAAATGTCCTATTATTTATTTGTTTGTTTTTACATCATCCAGTATTTCTGAAGCTATTGAAAATGTCGTTGCTTAATGGTGAGAGTACTTTATAAATAGCAACACATGCATGAAGACAAACAGTATGACACATACATCATCATGTGTTCATCGTTACTGTGCCCTCCTGGGTTAAGTTTTTCCATATCTCACTTAGAAAGCACTATCAAGTCCATTATTCGTGATATTCAACTACTCACTTCAGATATTGAAGGATGATTTCAAAATTCAAAGGTTACTTGCAAGCAAATCTCTATTAAATCAGGGATTCTTGTCGTGAATCGAAATGCCATTTTTCCAAATCCCGAACCGAACTGTGAATCATATGATTTGGAGAGAAACTGGAAAACAGCAAAAGACAGGAGAAACACCAAAATAAAATTCAAACTACGAAAAACACCGAATAACCTTCTTTCTTTCCCCTTTGTTTCGAAGCCATTTCAAAAAGAAAAACACCAAGAATAACAACACATGTGAATATTGAAAAATAAAATAAACCTAACCCCAAAAACCTACAAGCACCAACTTCCAAATTTCTTGAAGTCTTTAGTAGTAGATGATACGTGGGAAAAAACTGAATTCGTTTAGGACTCAGCACAAAAAAGATATTTCAAAATATTACCCTCTTGAAAGTAAGCCCTAGAATATTAGAAAAGAAGAAGAAACTGAGAAAGCGGAGGAAGATGATCAGCCCATTTGTACGCAATTCATGTCATTCTAACTTCTAAGCCTGTGCATTTTTCCCAAATCCACTATACAGATCTTAAAAACCTGGTACTTCAAAGGTTTGGAATACAAAATGAAGATTCTGTGGAGATGTTTCGCTTTGGGCATTGTTTTGGACCCTTTACGTGCATTCAACAATGAAGAGAGGAATTTAGCCTTGTCACAAAACGATGTTGCAGTGACATGGGTATAATTAGTTTTAACGAGTTTTTTATATGGCTAAGTGGCTAACCCTTAAGGAGTGATGTTTTTTGTATCTATTCTTTTGTTAATAAACTTCTACTTATAAACAAATTATAAATGTATAAGTGACTTGCAAGTGGGTTGGGAATCTATATTTTCTTGGGAAAAAAAGGGGAAAAAAACTTTTAGTTCTGACAAATCGTAAGATCCACGTGATTCGACTATGAATTGTACGATTCATCTGCCGATTAGTTTGGAAGACGGATTCTACATACCTTTTCAAAATCATTTAAGGAATGAATCGAAATATAATCGAATAGTAAGATTCAAATCAAGAATCGTACGATTTTAACAATCGAGCTTACAATAATTATGAACTAAAAAATTCACAATGAAATAGCATTTATTTTTAATGAGATATCAACAAAGATACATTACATATATACAGTGGAGAGGTGACCATAGGATGAGAGAGAATAAATGTGTGCAATCCAAAAAATTACAACTACCTCATTGTCTCATCAGTATAAATGGATCAGCAGTCCCCACCAAACCAAATACAAAGGCAGTTGAAATGCCAAGTATCCACTTATTATCATGCAATTGTAAATTGTAATAACATAGTCGTCAAAATTAATAAGATTTTGCTTCAAAGACCACTAATTAATAAAAATCATACTCAAGATATTTGATGAGTATAGTAAACTGTTGAACAAAATAAAGATATGGAAGAAGTTAAGCTGATAAGCCACACACTTCTGGTCCCCATTTATAACATAGAAAACGTAACAAAACTTGACAAACTGATTTAGTCAACTGCTGAAAAAAGGAAAATTCCTACTATTACCGATTTTACATGTTTAAATTTTACGCTTGCTAATCTTGCCCTTGCCACCGCGCTTGCCTTTCCCCATCTTGAATTTCTTCCTCAACTTTTTTCCTATTTTACCAACAGGTTTCAAGGAACCCATTCCATTGTCCGCCATCTCCACATCTGAGTAAAGAGCGAATAACGATCAATGTAATTATACTCAGAAGTGCCAATAGATAATAGTCCATGCCATCGTGACGTAAAGTTACTTTAGTAAATGGCTTGTTAGGTAAGCAAAATTAAAACCATTTGGGAATGAAAAGCTTCAGCATCGATTTCATTGGCATATAATCGCTCCTTATGTAAAATTAAAGAGTTGACCAAATAAACGCAAAATAGAGAAAATTAGGTCAATTAATCCTTCAATAAGCTTAAATAAAAATCAAGCCAAAACACAGCTCACCTTAATTGCAAATGACCAATTCTCCCAAAAAGACAGCACAAAGATCAAAGAAATACCTTCTACATTTATCAACCGATAAAAGGTATGTGAATATATACTATGTCAGAGAAAATAGAGGGTGTATGTGAATATATACTATGTCAGAGAAAAGAGAGGGAGGTTCTTTATCAAATCACCCAAATATTATTCCTTCCACCCTAAAGTAGGCAGAATGGAAGGGAAAGGACTGAGCGGTTGTTTTTTGTTGCACCCATCCAACAACATCCTACCTTTAATGTGCAAATGCATAATGGGAAATAAGATGCACCAGTTTCCTTTTCCGTGATAAATAATCCTGCCCTCCTGTCTTCCCCTCGAATTTTCTATCCGTCGTACCAAACAGAGCGTCAAACCGCTGAGCACCAACATTTTGGCTAGCCTTAAATGTATTTTCATGCAATGAGTTACCAAGAAAACAAAATAGTGTATGTACACTGAACAAAAAATCATAACTACTAATAGGAACCATTTCGATAGAATCTCGGATGACATCCCTTGCTTTCCAAAGCAGAAAGGAAAAGAAAAGCACATACATTAGGCCATTGGGGTTATCGTTAAAAAGAGAACTTTTCAAAAAAAAAGGAAACAAGAACAATACGGTGACCACTCAGGACAATAAACTATCATACATTCCATCTTCTGTATGGTTAACTTACAACACCTTCAACACTACCTTCCCGCTGCAGCAATGCAACAACTATAAATTCTATACTTCCTCACCACTGCCACCTCTAACATTCATAATTGCCGTTGTCTACAGCGGACTGAGTTTGGATACTACTGCACCACCATCGCTACTATGATTACAACCTAAGAAGCACCGACACGGACACGCGACACGAATACGACGCGACGCGAATACGTAGAATACGACGTAGGGGATACATTGCTTTTTTTCTATTTTTTTAAAATATATATTTTACCATGTAATAATCAAAG
The DNA here is from genome assembly GCA_033977485.1 of Hydrangea macrophylla. Taxonomy (NCBI): domain Eukaryota; kingdom Viridiplantae; phylum Streptophyta; class Magnoliopsida; order Cornales; family Hydrangeaceae; genus Hydrangea; species Hydrangea macrophylla. The sequence continues at coordinate 2,593,312 of CM066988.1, read as the reverse complement.
TTGGCATAAAAATACATAAAGCGCAACGATGTGATGACATTATCAATAATAACAAAGCCAATGAATAAAATTCATTAACATCTTTATAAATCAACATTCATCCACATTCATCAACCAAGTTCAACACACATTTGCTTACTACTAAATAGTTTACGTATTTGTCCTCAAAAAATATGTCAATACCATAAATGAAAACTAAGTCTTCTACACGTTTCTCTGTCATTTTGTTCCTTCTCATCGAGTTCACAAAGGAGTATGAACTCCAATTCTTCACAACATGACGAAGAAAAAGGGTGCACAAGTAGCTTCAAAGATAGGGTTTGAAGCAAGGTGCACATGCACCATAGGTTATCCACCAAAGGTCAATGGAATCAACATCCGCAAACTCTCCCGACCTACTTGAGTATCCGACACGTGTCCAAAGAGTGTCGGTTCAAGAAAAACCAATAAAAAATTAAGACACAATATTTTGAGTATCTGACACGTGTCAGAGTGTCGGTGTCGGATACGCTGCCGACACTGATACGAGAAGTAAAAAAGACTGTCGGTACTTCATAGATTACAAACACTACCACTACTATTACTTTTCTCACCATCTACAGCTAGAAACTCTAAGCGGTGGGGTTTTCCCAATAATGTTCTGCTTGGAACGAATGTGACTTAATTTTTTTAATACAAAGTAGATGTACCAATATTGATATGTTTTATATATAGAAATTGGGAGGGGAAAAAAAAGAGTGGATATAGCTGGAAATAGAAACGTGAAAGAATGAGAGTTGTCTGCTATAGAATTTGCAGAGCATGGGGTTCCATCCACTGCCAACTCACACCATCTCCAACTTAAACACAAAAGACTTGCTTTAGTGAAAGAAGTGAATATTGGTTTAGAATGCATCTTTAAAATAAGAAGTACCCTACATGAAGGACAACCAAATCCAATACGAAGAGGTAGCATAAGTTAAGACAACAATGCAAAAAGACCAAACCACCAACCGAAAAGCATATCACTTGTACTTCCATGTTACACAGGTGAGGTTTGGTGAGAAAAACTTGTTTGGTAATAGATAGCGACTAGGATGCACAGACTCTTCGGAAAGGCATCCAACAAAAAAATTGCACATTTGGTATTATTAAAATAAATAAATAAATAAAAACGTGAAATTCATTTTGAGCAATTCTCCCCAGAGACAAAACCACGCACTGTATTGCTGATGGGATTGTTAGAACTAGCCAACCAACAATTAAACTTATTGTTGGTATTTAACGGAAAAATGATTCAATAGAAAGGTTTTAGCTTTTTTCTCATTTTCGATTGCCAACATGCATCTACTGTTTTGAAGATATCCATCATCTTACTCTAGTTTCGTAGTCCTTGGCAATTATCTAGCCATTTGAACAAACAATCAACAGCAGTTTACATCACACAATAAGGTTAGTTCCCAAAAATAAAAAAATTGTTTATTGGCCTACCCATCGCCCGTGAAGGCGAAATGGAAGGACAATTGTGCTGGAGTCATTTAAGATAGGTATTGTCTCTTACACAAGAATAATGTGAGGTATCACCAATTAAACAAAACACCGTTTCAAGAAAGAAAAAAAAAATTCTCTTAATATCCAATGGGATCCCACCATGTAAAACTTGCAACCCCGGTTGATAAAGCAAACTAATCTCGAGGAACAACAAAGATTTATACACAAATATACATGAGAGTGTGTGTGCACGCGCTCGCTATAATAAGTTAAAACCAATGAATGAATACGAGTATTGAAATGGGTTTTAATCGAAAAGAAAAGAAAAGAAAAGAAATACCCATATTCGAATTGGTGTGGGTGAGAGCGGCAGTGGAGGTGGCACTGGCAATCAACTCCATGGCGGCGGCGGCGGTGGTGGTGTGGTGACGCACGGGGAGCTTGGGGGCGGCGAGGGCGGCGTCTTGAGCGGCAAGCTTGGCTACTTCCTTCTGCTCGTACAAGGGTCCCACTTTGACCATCTCTCTCCTTATAGCTCTCAGCCTCTTCTCTTTCTTCGATCTCATTGACTTCGCCATTTCTGTCTTTCTGTTTGTTTCTCAAAACCTTTTTTGCTTTGGGGCGTTTTAGGTTTTAAGAGGGTTTTTCAGAAGAATTTCCATCTCGCACTTTATATACACAAAGACACTACACCATGGGCCCTAATAGCCCAAAACCATTCCCACGACACTTGGGACCGATCGTTCGTAGAGTTTTACGCCTAAAAGCAGGGCCCAAACTATTTGTGTCGTGTTTTATAATCCAATTAATTGCTAAAAATGAGCACTTATTTATTTTCAGTACATTTGATATTATACCACTTAATTAAAACTACAGCCAATATTTTACTAAAAACTTTAAGTGAAAAGTTTTAGTTGAAAATAATCACTGAATGCAGTCTATTTGAGTACTTAAAACACTGTTTTCGGTATTACAAAATTCAATCGCTAAAAATTTTCAGTACTTATAATTCAGCACTTAATTCTCAGTACTTAAATTTCAGTTCTATCAAATAAAGAGAAAATGATCCAATTACCTAAAGATTACTTTCTACATCCACTTAGCTACTGCAAGTAGTAAAGAGTTATACATTTAACATCAGTAATTGTCTATGTAGGTGTAAAGAATTTTTCCATCGAAAAAAATAAAATAAAATGCGGGTGTAAAGAACAATTAAGTGGTTTAATAGACTCCTTGAATTGCGTCCCAAGCAAGATATGAATGGCAGAATCCTTCCCAATCTCAAACTCTTTCCTTATCTTTATCTTAATCGAAATAATCTCCACTATTCTCGGGATTGACTCTCCATCTCAAGCATGATATGCTCAGATCCATTTTTAAAATTTTAGGATAACGATGGCTAGAGACAGAACCGGCTAACTAGTTCAACCATCAGGCTGCCATGACTACGCCTTCTTCTCTGTCAGACTTACCCTGCCACTCGTCATGCCTTCTGAAATGTATGAGCCCGATGATGGCTATATGTATGCTTCCAACCAATCGGGCTCAAACTCTCACTGTTACTGTTTCCTCCAAACATAGTGCCCGATCGCTGGGTGTTTTACTTCCATCGCCTATTGGGCTCTACAAGACTTGGCTCTATGCATTTTCCTCCTGAACCACGTGGTGTTGACCCCTCGAGCCCAATCGCCCTTCGCAGCCTCGTGCCGAAAAGTCCCAAACAGATCCTAAGCCAGCCCGACCCCAGCCCATTCCAATTCATTTGGGCTCAAAAACCCTTCGCGGTTTTTGGGTGCAAACAATTTGTAATAACCTGCATTTTCATGTAATTTTAATTTCATTTCCATATTTAATCTATATTCCCGATGTTATTTTTAAATTGCAATTCTCATATTTTAAAAATCTTATTGCGTGTTTTTATTTAATTGGTTTTTTTGTGGTCAAACTGCAATTTTAATCAAATTTAGTATACTTGTGTTGGATTTCAAAGACTGCATTTTCAAAACGGTGGAAATATTTACTTTTGACTCAATTAGTATATGATAATTAGCTAGCTAATCTATTTGTTCAGTAACAAACACAGAACTCGGCCCCCAAGTTCTATGCTTGTTATGTTTATATATACACCACATACACACATTTTATCTGGACAGTGAGTAAACCAAATACAGAAAGAGAAAGAGTGATACACAAAGATAATTTACTGAATTGTAGAGAGAGAAAGCTTCTCAATTTCTTAATCAAGCTTGAAGTGTAGATTGCTAATCCTTATTTCTTTCTCAACAACTCTCCACCTTTCATATCAGTGACTATTTTAAACTCACTTTGAATGTAGTTCATGTCTCAATTACTGTTTATATTGTTAGGATTAGAAGTCACCATTATTAATTTCGTATGAAAGCTTGTAGCTCAAAAATAGTGATTTTCCAAACTTAACCAAAATGAGTTTTTAGAGATGATTTTGAAAGATTATAGTACGTAGAGACTACGGTTTAAGTATTAGAGCCTAATCTATTCGTATTGCGACATATATTGAAAATGAAGTTTTGACGTCTCTCGAATTTTCATAAAATCCGAGAGCTACGTTTTGATTCATGTCAAATTAATTGTAGATTCGTAATCCTTGCGGAAAAATGAAGAATTTCATATACTACATGTCATATTTATTTCTGAATTGCAAAATGGGCCAAAAATTAGCTTTAAAACTGAAAATAGGGGATTTTCCACGAAGAAGATGAAGTCTCTGCCTGAACTCGCGTGCGCGATCGCGCGAGCAAGGGTCGCACGAGCGGCCCGTACGCGCGACCTATGTATTTTTTGACAGTTGAAATTTTTTTTTTACGCTCGACCTGTGTATTTTTTGACAGTTGGAATTTTTTTTTATGAAATTCGAAAAATGGGCATGTCATGCGAGCGACCCCTAGCGCAAGCGGCCCGTGTGCGCAACCTGACAGTTTGTAGTTTTTGTCTGTTTTCTGTTAAGGGACTATTTGGATTAACTTTTAAAGGCTGTTAAGGTTCTGTTTGGGAACTTTTCTAAATCAGGATCCTATTTGTTATGTTTGGTTTATGAAAGCAATAAACTACGACTTATTTATCCTCGTATGCATGTTGTTCTTGTTTCTAGTTGTTTACATTTCTGTATATAGTTACATGCCATTCATACGGAGTTAGTTGTACATGCATGGTGAGTGGTGCTCAGTGTGGAAAAGAGTATGTGGTTGAGATTGTATGTGGACACTCCCTGGTATTGGTGTACCAAAGTATAATGCTATGATATTGCGACTAGAGTATCATTGAAATACGATGGTGACAAAACTGGACACTCCCTAACGTCCATGGTAGCGCTAAAGTGTGTGACGCCGACTTGGTCATTCCCTGGCACCCATGGTAGTGCTAAAGTGTGGCATATTATACACTCTCTGACATGCGTGGTATGGTCAAAGTGTGAGGCATTAGACACTCCCTAGTACACCGTACTAAAGTGTGAGGCAAATTGGACACTCTCTGATACCCCTGTACTAAAGTGTGATCATCTTAGTATTTCAAAGATATTAGAGTGAGAGAGTTGGGTATTATATTGTTGAGAGAAAAGAGTTGGTGAGATGAGAATGGTTGCATTGTTCTCACGCATGGTCACATGTTTGTATAGATTGAATATTTTAATATTATCCTTACTGTTTTGTAAATTGAATTCATTTCTATGGTTAACCTGTTAATTTATGAAACTGTAAAATGGAAAATCGAAAGTAAGTACGTTTTACATTCGAGCATGTGTTTTTAATACTCACTAGCTTCAATAAGCTGACGGTGTTGATGCGCCCTGGACATTCGTGTCTAGGCTTTTCAGGTTATGATCATGCTGGACCTTATGATTATGCGAACTGAGAACAACTAAAGAAGAAGGATTTGCTATATGTTTTAAGTTATGAACTGGTTTTGTAATAAGGATGACTATAATAGATAATAGATATTATTTTATTTCAAGGCGGGTTGTGCCTTTAGTGATCCCATGCTGTAATAATTATTAATTTGGTAAAATTTTGTAAGCCTTGATTACTCTACTCTGATTCATATTATTTTTGTTCGATGTTTGGGAAGGAATTGGTCCTTCAAACTGTCACGACCTATAAATCCATAAAGAAAATTAAATGCTTTCCATATTTATGTTACGTCGGGGCATGACAGGATTTAGTGGTATCAGAGCCGGTTATATCATAAGAGTTTAGCCAGGTTAGAGTTTACCAGTATAGACCCGATTCCACATTCTACTAGCTTAACTTTGCACACCTGATGATATGATAGGAGGACAAACCCGGAACCCAAACACCTAAGATTATTGCTGTTAAGATTAGTCCTGATATGAATTAGTACATTTTTGTCAGGTATGGATCCAGCTCAGCCATTCTTTGTACCAGATTTGTTCCGGGGACACTGGGTCACCTAGGGTACTATAGTACCAGCCTTAGCAGCACTTTATCACGCCGCTATCAAGTAGCAAGCGGCTGCGACAGTAGAGCTAGAGCTTTGGCATTAAAGTTATGTGATAGGACTGGTTGATTTACCTCGCATTCGCCTGGAGATTTTATATCTTATTGAGGCTCAGCGTCTAGTACTATTAGAGATGGTTCGCTTGGTTAATAGCGATGCCTTCTACTTACCCCTTGAGGTTCTGATCGTACCTACCCATCTTGCACAATTAGATATGCCTCCACCAATTATCCCTGCAGAGGAGCCAGCGATTCCTGTCGTCGAGGATGATGATGACGAGGAGTTTTCATTTGGTTCTTGTAGGTTGATAGGATGATGATGATGAGGAGGAGGATGGTATGGGTCTGGATGACTGCGTTGCTGACCTCGATGAGGAGCTAGTGCTTGAGCTAGTCTTACCCGAGGAGATGTCAGTTGAGGCAGGTGCCCCGGAGCTTGCTTCATCATTGACTTCTCAGAGCTATGATTTTGATGGGGTGGGCCCCTTTTATGTTCAATGATTTCGCCCAATCGACTCGTTGGATTTGCTCATAGCCACCTACAGGGACGATTGATGTTTTAGATATGACCTTATACATATTAACTATATTGAGTACTAGCTCTATCTCTTTTTGCAACTGTATTTATATGCATCCGAGTATAGGGCAATGACCCCATTTTTGGCATTAACTCTTGCATGGACGATGTACGTCCTAAACCATACAGATAGGGTAGGCATTGGACTGATCATACACGCTTTTTGTATCTACTTGACGAGAAGTTATATATATATATATAAATACTCTTTTGAATGTTGTTGTCATTTAAACTGCTCCATATCACTACTTCATTCATATTTCTCATTCATTTATCATTGACATGCATTTAGAATGGCTGGGAGACCAAGGAGGAACAAGAATTTGATTGAGGAGGCACCTTTGGCTGCTGATCCCACAGGAATGCTTGAAGCTTTTGACAGGCACTTGGAGAGGATCAATAATTCGAATGAAAACCGATGAGACCATCAAACTGGGGATAAGCTGCTGGAAAGATTCCGTGTACTAAGGCCCGAACAGTTTTCGGGTACCGCAGAGCCCTGGAAAGCTGAACAATGGTTAAGGTAAATGGACCGTATATTCAAAGTTGTTCAGTGCAATGAATTGGATAAGAGGAGGTTAGCTACCTTCCAATTAACCGATGCCACCGTAGATTGGTGGGACTCGATAATAGCCACTATTGGGGATGAAGCTGCTATGGGAATGACTTGGACTGTATTCAAAGGGAGATTTCTGGAGAAATATTTCCCGTTTACTGAGAGACATAGAAGGGAGAAAGATTTCATGGATTTGACTCAGGGGGCTAAATCTGTGTAAGAATACACCACTCAGTTTGAAAAGATGTCTCGGTTCGCTCCCCACCTGGTTGATACGGAAGAGAAAAAGATACATAAATATCTAGACAAGTCTTTTGAGGAACTCATTGGCTTGGCCACTGATCTAGAGGAAGACTCTTGGGTGAACCATAAGCAATTTGATTTCCGGCCACATCAAATGGGTAATTTTGAGAATAAGCCGTCGATGTATCGTATCCAAGGGCAAAAGAGAAATTTTGATGGAATCAAGAAACCCCAAACAAATACCTATCCAAGTCAGCCCCGAGTGGGAGAAGGTAGTAGTGTTGGGAAATGCTTTAACTGTGGCAACTCCGGTCATTTGGCTCGAGACTCAAGGCACCGAGGCGTATTACTCAGCAAGGCGTAGTTTACTACAACTGTGGTGAACCAAGTCACATCAGCAAGTTCTGTACTGCTCCTAAGCAGGTGACTTATGGTCAACAGGGTCAAACTTGCTTGAATGTTGTTATTCCTAATGCCGTTGGATATGATGAGACTATGTATGAAGAAGGGAATTATGAAGAAGCTCAGCCTGATCAGCAAGCAGTGGAAGGTACATTAACTCTGTTTAACTCCTATGTTAAAGATTTATTTGATACGGGTGCTGCACTTTTATTCATATCTGCTAAGACTATTCGGAGATTGGGTATCCTACCTCACCGGTTAGAGAAGACTTTGAAAGCTACCTCACCATTAGGAGCCACAGTCAAGTTAGGGCACGTGTGCAAGGATTGTCCCTTACGGCTAGGAGACCATGAAATCCCTGCAAGACTAATTGTCCTATCGATGAAAGAGTTTGACATAATCCTAGGAATGGATTGGCTCTCTTAGAACCAAGTGACGTTGGATTGCGCGAGGAAGAGAATTACATTCTCCGATAAAGGAAATCAATCCTTTATTTTTAATGTAACCCTTTAAGAGATATGTTCCTCACCAGATTCTTAGCGAACATTGAAGTCATCAATACAGAGATGACAGTGTCGTCTATACCTATAATCAAGGACTTCGAGGAAGTATTTCAAGACATTTTTGGTCTACCGCCTGAGAGAAGTATAGAGTTCTGTATTGAGTTTATACCAGGTACCGCACTGATCACCAAGGTTCCCTACAGAATGGCCCCCGTTGAACTGTCAGAATTGAAGGAGCAAGTTCAAGAGCTCGAGAATTTGGGTTTTGTACATCTAAGTACATTACCTTGGGGAGCACCAGTGTTATTCATAAAGAAGAAGGATGGAACACTTCGATTGTGTATCGATTACAGAGAATTGAACCGAGTAACTATCAAGAACAAGGATCCTTTACCTCGGATCGACGATTTATTTGATCAACTACAGAGAGCTACAACATTCTCTAAGATAGATCTACGGTCGGGATATCATCACTTGAGGGTACAGAAGGAAGACATACCTACGACTACTTTCAAAACCCGATATGGTCACTATGAATATTTGGTGATGCCATTCAGAATGACGAATGCCCTAGCAGTGTTTATGGATCTGATGAACAGAGTGTTCAAGCCTTATTTGGATCAGTTTGTCATCGTCTTCATAGATGATATTTTGATCTATTCTAAGTCAGCAGAAGAACATGGGCAACATCCACGGATCACAATACAGACGCTCAAGGACCATCACTTGTATGCCAAGTTCAGTAAGTGTGAGTTCTGGTTGCAAGAAGAGAAATTTTTGGGACACAAGGTATCATCGCAAGGAATTTCTATGGATTCATCCAAGACAGATGCTGTATCGAACTGGGTTAGACCGAGCAACCCTACAGAAGTTAGGAGTTTTCTTGGACTCACAGGTTATTACCGGAGATTTGTCGAGGGGTTCTCTAAAATAGCCGCACCATTGAACAGACTGACTAAGAAAGCTTAGAAGTTTGAATGGGCAGAGAAACATAAGCACGCCTTTCTAGAATTGAAAGAGAAACTCACCATCGCACCGGTACTAGCTATACCCAAGCCTGATGAGAAGTTCACTATCTTTAGTGACGCTTCATATCAAGGATTGGGATGTGTACTTATGCAAGATGGTAGAGTTATCGCCTACAGATCTAGACAGTTGAAGCCAAACGAATTGAACTACCCCATTCATGATTTAGAATTGGCAGCAGTGGTATTTGCACTCAAGATTTGGAGGCATTATCTCTACGGTGAAAAGTTTGATTTGTTCTCCGATCATAAGAGTCTGAAATATTTGTTCACACAGAAAGAGTTGAACATGAAACAATGCAAATGGATGGAGCTGATTAAAGATTACGACTTCACGTTAGAATACCACCCTGGTAAAGCTAATGTGGTCACTGATGCCTTGAGTCGGCAAACCCGTGGAACGATCACCTCCTTAATGGTTAGAGAATGGCGAGCATTGGAGACATTGGGCGAATTCGATGTGTAGAATATTGAAGAAGAAGAAGAAGAAGAAGGACAATGACGACATCCTATTGACGCGTTTTCTTATCACACCCAAGTATAGGTGATCGTACAAGTAAAAAAGTTCTGGAAGTCCAGGTCGAACCCACAGGGAACGGAATAAAATTTTATAAAGTTAGGCAGATAACTATTTTGTCACTAAAAAGAAAATAAAAGATGATGGATTTTTGTGGGGTTTTACGAAACTACTAATTTTTATATGTTTGCAATAAAAGTAATTAAAGCTATTTTTTTCTTAACAGTTTATGGTAAAGATTTTCACAGTGCAAAATAAATTAACTAACATACTAGTAAGAAAAGGAAGAAAAATAAATAAAAGCTAAATTTTTTGTAAGATAAACTTTTTAGATTTAACAATAGCGAAAGATGGAAATAATACAGATATTTAAGCAAAACTATTATAAAACAGGAAATATTAATTAACTAGGGGAAAATGATTTAAAGGAATTGGGAATATGCAAACCAACACTAGATCCCACAACTTTTGTGCATTTGAAACGCATTTGGCATTTAAGACCGCAGAGTCATTCTTTATTTAAAAATAAACTTTCACTAGTCAGGGTCATATCAAGTGTGTCAGGTTTGATATGAAACGACGTCGTTTGGTTTAAAGAAAAATAAAAAGGCAATTGGGCAGTAGCCAGGTTCGAACCGTGCCCCGCCGCGAACGTGGGTTATTCGGCGTCCAGTCCCCACCACTCTGCCACTACACAATTGCCTATCCATTATTGGATAGAAATATATATAAACACATATTTGAAATATTAACTTTGTCATATGAGTTGTTTGAGTATGCTAGGTGTTTTTTATGACAAAAGGCATAGTTTGACAATCCACATAATTAGGCTTTTTATTTCAAATATGTACTCAATATAGCCATAGTATATAAACATGTTAAATGGTCATAAACTATAGATACATAGATATTTTTGGCCATAAATGGAAAAATAACTCATCTAGATAAATTTGCCCATTTAAGTTTAGTGCACAGAAGTTGTGGTTTCTAAGTTTTTATTACATATCCCCAATTAAAGTTTTAGCCTACCATTTTGGAATTGAAACTGTCTTCCAAATAAAATTTAAAGATAAATTAAATAGGTGTAAACAGTGACTGCTTAATTAAAACTAAAGTTGTAAAACTAAGGTAAGGGTGAAATATAATATTATTATATTATTTTCCTACTTAACATGAGCTGGGGTTGAATTTGTGAAATCTGCAAAATAGCAAAGTTTAGTACAACTAGGCTAATAAAATATACATAAATGGAAATACTGAACCAAAAATAAAATACTAAACCTTTGACTTTGGATTCTTGTGGGGTCACAGTGGTTGAACTCCAAGAACACAAATAAGGCCAAACCAAATCCAAATATACTTTTGGAGTGAGAAATGTGTATGATGTACTTTTGGACTTTAGTAGGTGATTATAACAACTACGTGGCTAAGAAATCTGACATTTAATCGCAAAATCTGTCTTTTAGTGAATGAAAATACTGCTATAAAAATTGGAAATTTAGAATTTTAAACTATTTTAGGGGACAACTATAAGTACTACTAGACTAGAAATATTAAAGCTAATTTTAAATAGGACTATTTTTACTACTACAAATTGACAAAGGTCATACAAGAAAACAAATATTTTAAATTTAAGAAATACAGTACACAAAGTTTTGCTACATATTTTTTAACATAAAATCATCAATTACATAAAAGTAAAATTTTACAACTACTAGAACTAGAAAAGGCAAAGAAAAACTAAAGTTTCCTATTTCTAGGGACAATATGAAGTGCTCACATAATAACATCCCCTAAACTATTCTCTCCAAACTGTGATTGTGAAGCTGTGTGTTGTTTCTAATTGTTTTTCTCCCCCCTTTGCTTCTGTCTTTCTCTCCATTTTATAGACGAATTGAATGACGAGTTTCGTCATTGCGTTCATCACTTTGTGCGCATTTCTTCTTCGCGCCTCAGTTTTCTTCAGCTCTGACAGTTGATCCTGCAAAGAGAGAAAAAAAAGGATTGCCAATTCAATGCTTTTCGTTGCTTTTAATTTTTTTATTACTTTTTATTTGTTTTTTAGTTCTTTTGTCTCTTAGCTTTGTAGGATTGTTTTGTATTTTTTTTTATTGTTTGTTGTCGTTTTGGACTCTAATTTCAAAGTTTTCACAGTTTTTAACTATTTAAACTTTGACAATAATATACGAGAAATGCTATGGTGTGGTTGCTACTTCTTTTCTTCCCCTTATTTCACTGCATTTTTACCTAAACATATAAAATATGTAAAAACACATAATTACATGCATTTGAGTGACATCACTGTTAAATTATATTAATTCAAATATGCATGTAAAACTAGGGATTTGGGGGATTAAATGAGCATTATGTTTATTATATTGGCACATAAATGTGCAATATTCAATGTTTGTCACACCCCTCAACTAACTTATTGCTAGTCCCTAGCAATGAAGTGAAAGAGAAATTGTTCTAGAAGTTTTATTAAAAAGTAAGAATGAACTAAGGAAATTAAAATTACCTAACTCACTGTCGCAGGAATCGCGATTGCATTTAGCATATGCAACAAGCCGTTAAACCCCTAGGTTACCCCTAGTGGACGAGTGTTGTCTCGTGAGGGTTTGCAGTGAATATACCCACAAAATTCATAATTTTTTTTTTTTAAATGTAAAAATAAAATGAAATAAAAATAAAGGTAGATTTTCTCCTTTTACAACAGATAAGATTAAATTTGGCAATAAAATGAAATTTCCAAGTATGTAATAGTAATGCAACACATATACTCACAGTTTTGTCGACGGTAGCATTTTTTTATACTCTTTAAACTCACAGTGTGTACTTGAAAAATCAAGCAACTGATCTTTAACTTCAAAGTTTACATAACTATTAACAGTCATAAAACTTGTAGTTTTAACTCAAATCTCACTAGGATTTCACTCTTTTAGGGAGAAAGTCTCAGAAACCGGTGTAGAGAACATCTCACTTGGTAGGGAAGCAAAGATAGAGAAATTGCTTCCATTTTGATGACTCAATATATAGGCATTTGGAGTACAATAAGTCTCATGAAAGAATACTTAGCATTAGAAGAGCGATCTACCGTGGAGAACATCCTTATCACTTAAATTTAAAAATCAATTTCTTTTAAATCATTAGGACTTTGACTGGTAGATTAGAAATTAAGATGAGTAGGAGATTTGGGGTGTATTTGTTCTAAGCATGTGATTGAAGTGTTTGCGCAATTCATTCCAACCTCTTCTTTTCTTCTCCTTTTTATCATATGTACATTTTTTTTTTTTAAATCAACTCCTTTATTTCTTTACCACTTCTTATAATATTAATACAGTCCAATCACATACCTGGATATAGAAGTGAGGTTTGTACTCCCAAGTGGAGCAATGTATGATTTGGATAGAACTGAGAACAAGGTAATATTAGGTGAAGGGGGGTGCATTTGAAAGAAAAGATGGCCTAAATCATTTGAAAAAATAGATTGACTTTGTTCATTTAAGCAATTTGGACGTTCTAATGGTAAATCCTGAACGTTCTCTTCTAATGATCAGTCAAAGAAAAGTAATGAGACTTTCAACGAGTGATATGATAAAGAGAATAAAATGAGACTGAAAAGAAATAGTAACCCTCATAAAGAAATATTGGCACAAAAGCTCACATGGGTTAATTAGTTTCCACTACTTGTTTTTAAACTGTATAGTTTATGCTTACTCATCCATTTAGATTCAATAAATTTTTTCACACTGTTTCAAAATGTTTAATGTTTAAAGAGTTTCTAGCATTTGAAAATAGTAAAACATGTGACAATGTGTTGTATACTATTAACATACCCAAAATAACATTAACGTGTCAAATTTATCTTATATAGAGTAAAAGAAAAATTTCTGAAAAATTCTAAGCATATCCACTAAGTTGGATACATATATGGTGCAACTAGTATCCTCTGCACCTATACAAAAGAGGCTACGCAATCCGGAGCGTCCAAGTTGTCATGATTACCCATCCACCTCTACTAAAAGAGATGAGTCTAGAACCACTAGCAAGCTAAAAACATCAGTAAGAGGCTAAGAGATAACTCTGGCTTTACTTAGTTTTTCGCTACCTCTAGGGACATTCACCGCACTAGACATATCTGGTGATGCTTGGATCATGCAAATTACTCCTATCGAACCAGCTAATGAAAGCCAGATGTACACGTAAGATCATTTTAAAGTCTGACCTGACTGAAAATTATTGACTGTACAAAAAAACTAAAAATAAAAATAAAAAGAAATGAGGGATGGGAAAACAAAATTTATTTGGGTATCAAAGGATCCAGTCCTCTTTCTCAACCAAAATTTTCTTTTGTTTTGATTTGAATTGTCTTTTGTAACAGTAGTAAACTTTAAAGATGTGTCATTATGAGCAACTAAACCAGGGCATTCTTCTCTATAACAATTCAAACATCATCCTAACCTTTTAGCTTCCTTTTGATGGCATAAAGGCTAGTGCCAGCAAAGGGTTTCTTCTGCTCAGAAACAAGTGAGCGACCCATTAACGTCTGGTCATCGACTATTGGATCCATTTTTTATACTCTCAGCCAACAAGAGAGGCTAGACTCAACCCTCCACTCCTTCCAACTATCAACTAAGATCTAATTAAAGAGAGCTTAGAGGGGGTGGGTGGGAATTTTATTTAAAAAATAAAAATATTTAAGAAAAATATATACATTCAGAAACTAAAAAAAAATATATTTTTTTCTTTTTCTTAAACAAAGAACTAGAAAACTACATTTTTTTTTCTTTTTATTTTTTTATTTTTTTAACAAGGGCACCGTAACACTAACATAGCAAGAACTAGGATAATAATAAGATAAAGTTCAAAATACATAAGACCAATAGCTATCGCGTCGTCCATTTTTTTTTTTTACAAAGAAATGGAAAAATATCACCTGTTTCTTGAAAATCTGAAAACCTGGTAGGGCCGTAGATCGAGTGATATTTCCAAGCTTCTTTGATGCGTGGGTACCTACAACTTATGGATATCATTTTTTTGTTAAATAATGGAAAAGAGAGAAAATCAAAATCTAAAATACTAAAAACTAAGCCGAAATTGGAAAAATAAAGAATAAAATCAAAATCAAGCTTTTCTCTGAATTATAGATCTTACCTTTAGTGATCAGTAGAGTGGATCTTGATTTTGGATCGAAGAAAATTAAAAAAAAAATGAAAGATTGAGAGAGATCGAGATCGGGTCGAGAGAGTGAGAGAGTTGCAGAGAATGAGAGAGAGAGAGATCACGGCGAGAGAGTGAGAGGAAGAAGAAAAAGAAAGGAAAAAGAGAGATAGGGAAAAATTTTTTAGGGTTCAAAACCCTATATAAAGCCATTTTCTCTTTTTCAGTGTGTCTCTCTCTAGAGAAACTTAAATTTAATTTTTTTTTTATGAAATAAAGATAAAATAAACAAACAGGTGTTAATCGTGAAACCGTCCCCCCCAACTGAGTCTGACATTGTCCTCAATGAGTGAGATGAGAAAAAAAAGCTAAGGATAACACCTGTAATAAAAAGAAATACAAAAAGAAATGGTAGTAATAATGACAAAATTAACTAATACATAAAAAGTTATCTAATTAAGAGTATAGGACTTATGAAAATATAAATACTCTAATACACTATGTCCTATACCAATTATGTTTTAAGATATTAAACAGCATTATAGTTGGGGTCCTCCAAAGGAATGGACTCTAACTCAGGTTCAAATCCTTCTAAAAATGGCTTTAATCTATGTCCATTAACTTTAAATGTATTTCCATCTTTAGGGTCCTCAATCTCGACAGTTCCATAATGATAAACATTTTTTACAATATATGGACCAGTCCATCGAGATTTCATCTTTCCTCTAAAAAGATATAGTCTTGAGTCATATAATAGAACTTTTTGCGCGGGGGTAAATCTTTTACGCAAAAGATTCTTATTATGATACATTTTAGTTCTTGCTTGATGAATTCGAGCATTATCATATGTGTCTTTACGAATTTCTTCAAGCTCACTTAATTGTAATTTTCTTAAAATTCCCCCTTCTTCAATATTACAATTTAAAGTTCTAGTAGCCCAATATGCCTTATGTTCTAATTCTACTGGTAGGTGACAAGCTTTTCCATAGACAAGTCTATATGGAGACATCCCCAAATGGGTCTTATAAGCAGTTCTATATGCCCACAAAGCATCTGTTAATTTTGAAGACCAGTCTTTACGATTAGAATCAACAGTTTTTTCGAGAATATGCTTAATTTGCCTCTTAGCTAATTCAGCTTGTCCATTTGTTTGTGGATGGTATGCAGTTGACACCTTATGGGTCACTCCATATCTTTTCATTAATTTTTCAAATGGCTTGTTACAGAAATGGGTTCCTTGATCACTTATTATTGCTTTTGGAGTTCCAAATTGAGAAAGTATATTATCTTTTAAAAATGCAATAACTGTACGGTGATCATTCTTTCTTGTAGGAATAGCTTCTACCCATTTTGAAACATATTCGATTGCTAATAAAATATATTCATATTGGCAAGATGGAGGAAAAGGTCCCATAAAGTCAATGCCCCAACAATCAAATATTTCAATTGTAATTATAGGGGTCATTGGCATTTGATATCTTTTCGTAATACTGCCCAACATTTAGCAGCGGTTACAAGCTTTACAATATAAATATGAATCTTTAAATATAGTTGGCCAATATAAACCGCTTTGTAAAATTTTCATGGCAGTTACTCGAGATGAAAAATGTCCTCCACAAAAGGACGAATGACACATGAAAAGTACATTTTCGATTTCTTCATTAGGAACACATTTCCTAATTACCTGATCGGCACAATATTTAAACAGATAAGGGTCATCGAAGTAGAAATGCCTAGCAATAGCTAGGAATCTTTTTTTATCTGATGATGACCAATTGCTTGGTATTTTTCCAGTGACTAAATAATTAACAAGATCAGCATACCATGGTAGAGAAGTCACAGAAAATAACTGTTCATCAGGAAAAGAGTCTTGAATAGGTAAAGGTTCACTAGTATTGTCTTCAAAAGTGAGACGAGATAAGTGATCAGCTACCACATTTTCTACCCATTTTTTATCTTTGATTATTAAATTAAATTCCTGTAGTAGGAGTATCCACCTAATAAGCCTAGGCTTACTGTCTTTTTTTGAAAGAAGATATTTAAGAGCTGAGTGGTCAGTAAAACAGACAATAGGGGAACCAATCAAGTATTGCCTAAATTTATTAAGGGCGAATACCACGGCTAGCAATTCTTTTTCAGTAGTTGAGTAGTTCATTTGAGCACTATTCAGAGTTCTACTGGCGTAGTATATAACTGATGCCTTTTTATCCTTTCTCTGCCCTAGGACAGCTCCAATGGCAAAGTCGCTAGCATCACACATTAATTCAAATGGTAAACTCCAATCAGGAGATTGCATAATAGGTGCAGTAGTGAGATGCTCTTTTAATTGCTCAAAGGAGTTTTGACGTTCTTTAGTCCATTCAAAAGGTGTGTCTTTGGCCAATAATTGACATAAAGGTCAGGAAATAGTACTGAAATTTTTTATGAATCGGCGATAAAAACCTGCATGTCCTAAGAATGAACGGATGTCTTTTACAGTCTTGGGAATGGGTAAATTAGCGATAAGATCTATTTTAGCCTTGTCTACTTGTATCCCATTTTCAGAAATAATGTGTCCTAAGACAATACCTTTAGTGACCATAAAATGACATTTTTCCCAATTTAAAACTAAACTTTTTTCTTCACATCTCTGGAGAACGTTTTGAAGATTGCTAAGGCAATCATCATAGGTTTTGCCAAAAATTGAAAAATCATCCATAAAGACTTCTAAATTCTTTTCTACCATATCGCTGAAAATACTTAGCATACACCTTTGAAAAGTCGCAGGTGCGTTGCAAAGACCAAAGGGCATTCGGCGATAGGCGAAAGTTCCAAATGGACATGTGAAAGTAGTTTTTTCCTGATCTTCTGGTGCAATCTCTATTTGATTGTAACCACTATAACCATCTAGAAAACAATAATACTTATGACCCGCTATTCTTTCTAACATTTGATCCATAAAAGGTAAAGGAAAGTGATCCTTACGAGTTACAGCATTGAGTTTTCTGTAGTCTATGCATACACGCCATCCAGTAGTGACACGAGTGGGAATTAATTCTCCCTTTGAATTTGGAACAACTGTAATTCCTGCTTTTTTCGGCACAACTTGTGTTGAACTTACCCATTTACTATCGGATATTGAATATATAATGCCCATGTCGAGTAGCTTGAGAACTTCCTTCTTAACTACTTCCTGCATAATAGGATTAAGTCTTCTTTGCATTTCTCTTGAGGTTTTAGCATTATTTTCAAGATATATATTGTGAGTGCATATTGAAGGGCTTATTCCTTTTAAATCTGCTATACTCCAACCAATAGCACTTTTATGCTTCTGAAGCATACTAATGAGTTTATTTTCTTGACTAGAGTCTAAAAGAGATGATATTATTACGGGATAAGTATTATTATCATTAAGGAAAGCATATTTAAGATCTTTAGGGAGTTCTTTTAATTCCAACTGTGGAGTTTGTAAATTAGATGGAAGTGTTAATGTAGTCTTTGGTGGTAAAGGTTCAAAATATGTGGTCCACATTGCTTCTTGAATTATTTCTTCTGTTAAATCTTCATTAAAACATACTTGACTCAGAAGATGTTCTTGTAGATTATTACTGTCTAGCTTCTGAATAGAGTTATTAATAACAGATTCTACTGGATCATTGTAACAAGTCAAGTTAAAATATTCTCGTGATAGAGATTCAATAGCATGAACTTCTTCAATATTCTCATCTTCTTCTTGATGTTGTGGATTAGAAAAAACTTTAATATTTAAAGTCATATTTCCAAATACTACAATCATCATACCACTGCAGATTCGAATAGTGGCATCAATGGTAGCCAAGAAGGGCCTTCCAAAAATGACTGGTATTTGCACATTAGTATCTAATACTGGTTCTGTATCAAGGATGACAAAATCTACTGGGAAAATAATTTTTTCAACTTTGACAAGAACATCTTCCAGAATTCCTCGCGGGTATTTTGTAGATCTATCAGCAAGTTGTAATACCATACGAGTAGGCTTTAGCTCACCTAATCCAAGTTCTTGATAAACAGAATAAGGAAGCAAGTTCACACTAGCTCCTAAGTCAAGGAGTGCGTGATTAATTTTGTGATTTCCAATAATACACGATATTGTTGGTGTACCTGGATCTTTAAATTTTGTTGGTAAATTATGTTGTGCGATGGAATTAATTTCTTCAACGAAGTCAGCAGAATACGCATCCTTTCATACATTTTGCTTACGTTTGACAGTACATAAATCTTTTAAGAATTTTGCATAAGCAGGTACTTGATTAATTGCATCTATGAGAGGAATATTAATATGCACTTGTTTAAATAATTCTAAATATTCCTGATTCTTATCATTTTGGTGTTTTCTTAAACGTTGTGGATAAGGAATTTGAGGAGAATATTCGGGAGTTTCCTCTGTTTCTTTTTCCACTGGTAAATCAGATGTTTCATTTTCTTGAGTAATTTGTTGCTTTTCAAGGGTTTCAATTTCAACTTCATTAGTAATTTTATCTTCATTTATTTCTTCCTCGATTTCTATCATATTATCTTCCTTATTTGTATGCTCAATTTCTTCTAAAGAAGGTGAAATTTCTTGTCCAACAGCCTTACCACTTCTTAGTACATTTATAGCTTTTACTTGTTCATGTTGATTATTACCAGAAGTTGAGGGATCACCTTGTGGTTGTCCCCTTGGATTCGGTTGTGGTTGGGCAGGAAAAATGCCTTTTCCTTTAGAATCGTGTTGATTATTAATCCTATTCACAGATGTTTGTAGTTTTTCCATGATTTGTATTAATTGTTGCATCATAGACTGTAAAGGCTCTTCTTGCACTTTCTTGTGCGGAGGCACATAAACATTAGAATTTTGCTGTGTATTAGGATATGCATTTTGTGTTTGTTGAAATTGAGGCGGAGGAGGTAAATATTGATTATTTTGAGGAGGTTGGTGTTTAGTTTGAAATTGTAGAATACCCTCTTTTGTATACATATGATTTGGAGGATTTCTCCAGTTAGATTGGTATGAATTACCATAGGCGTTTTGGGGACCCCTATAATTATTCACAGCACTTATCTCTGCTGGAGCAACTTCTTGAAAATTTGAACTGTTAGGACATTCATTCGCAGAGTGTCCTAAAGTATGACAGTTGTCACAAAGTTCTCTTTTCTTCTTAGGTGGATTATTTTTTTCTACTGATATAGCTTCCACTTTACGTGCTAATTCTTCATATTTCAGTGTTAATCCATCTTCTGATTGTAATTGGTATAAACTTTTAGCTTTTTCCGTTCTACCAATTTCTTCTTTTTCCCATTGGGAAGCATTCTCGCTAAGCCAATCAAAATATGTTTCAGCTTCGTCGGCAGTTTTACTCAAAAATTCTCCTTGACACATAGTTTCAACTAATTTCTTTGATTTTGGTTCTAATCCTTCATAAAAGAAATTAATTAGACGCCATTTTTCAAATCCATGATGTGGACAAGCTAGTAGGAGATCTTTAAAACGTTCCCAAACTTCAGGGAATGGTTCCTTTTCTTTTTGAGTAAAAAGTTTAATTTGACGCATCAAGCTATTAGTTAAATTTTTTGGATAGAATTTCTTTAGAAATGCTTCATTCATATCATGCCATGAAGTTATAGATCCAGGACGGAGAGATAAAAGCCAAGCTTTAACTTTATCTTTTAAAGAAAAAAGAAAAAGCTTAAGACGGATTATTTCAATAGGACAGCTTTGATCAGAGAACGTACTACAAACTTCTTCAAATTCACGAATATGTAAATAAGCACGTTCTGACCCCATTCCATGGAAAGTTGGTAAGAGTGGAATCATGCCATGTCTAAAGTGAAAATTTCCTGTGTGTCTAGGTAGAGTGATGCAAGAAGGAGTGATATTTCTTTCTGGGGTAAATAAATCACGTAAAGGACGTTGTTCACGTTCTGGTAAAACAAATTGTGGTATATTTTCCCCCTGCTCACTATGAGCATCATCAGCTATTCCTTCTATGCCTTCAATTTCAATCATGATTCTAGGAAACTGTATACTAGATGATTCACTAGAAATATTAGAATTATGTGGTACTTGATATAAAGCCTCAGTAGTATCTAAGGACATAAGAAGTAAGTGAAAACTAACTGATAATAATATTATTATGATTATTATTATTATTAGCTAAGTAAAAATAAAACTCTTTTTTTTTTATATATTTTTATAATAATAGGGTTTTTTTTAATTTAATATATATTTTTTATCATTTTTAAAAAAAAAAAAAAAAGAAAATTAAATTATTTATAAAGTAGAATAAGTATATATATTGATATAGATATAGATATAGTAGGAGAAATAGTTTTAAACCTAACTTATTTATTTATTTTTATTAACCGATCCCCGGCAACGGCGCCAAAAACTTGACGACATCCTATTGACGCGTTTTCTTATCACACCCAAGTATAGGTGATCGTACAAGTAATAAAGTTCTGGAAGTCCAGGTCGAACCCACAGGGAACGGAATAAAATTTTATAAAGTTAGGCAGATAACTATTTTGTCACTAAAAAGAAAATAAAAGATGATGGATTTTTGTGGGGTTTTACTAAACTACTAATTTTTATATGTTTGCAATAAAAGTAATTAAAGCTATTTTTTTCTTAACAGTTTATGGTAAAGATTTTCACAGTGCAAAATAAATTAACTAACATACTAGTAAGAAAAGGAAGAAAAATAAATAAAAGCTAAATTTTTTGTAAGATAAACTTTTTAGATTTAACAATAGCGAAAGATGGAAATAATACAGATATTTAAGCAAAACTATTATAAAACAGGAAATATTAATTAACTAGGGGGAAATGATTTAAAGGAATTGGGAATATGCAAACCAACACTAGATCCCACAACTTTTGTGCATTTGAAACGCATTTGGCATTTAAGACCGCAGAGTCATTCTTTATTTAAAAATAAACTTTCACTAGTCAGGGTCATATCAAGTGTGTCAGGTTTGATATGAAACGACGTCGTTTGGTTTAAAGAAAAATAAAAAGGCAATTGGGCAGTAGCCAGGTTCGAACTGTGCCCCGCCGCGGACGTGGGTTATTCGGCGTCCAGTCCCCACCACTCTGCCACTACACAATTGCCTATCCATTATTGGATAGAAATATATATAAACACATATTTGAAATATTAACTTTGTCATATGAGTTGTTTGAGTATGCTAGGTGTTTTTTATGACAAAAGGCATAGTTTGACAATCCACATAATTAGGCTTTTTATTTCAAATATGTACTCAATATAGCCATAGTATATAAACATGTTAAATGGTCATAAACTATAGATACATAGATATTTTTGGCCATAAATGGAAAAATAACTCATCTAGATAAATTTGCCCATTTAAGTTTAGTGCACAGAAGTTGTGGTTTCTAAGTTTTTATTACATATCCCCAATTAAAGTTTTAGCCTACCATTTTGGAATTGAAACTGTCTTCCAAATAAAATTTAAAGATAAATTAAATAGGTGTAAACAGTGACTGCTTAATTAAAACTAAAGTTGTAAAACTAAGGTAAGGGTGAAATATAATATTATTATATTATTTTCCTACTTAACATGAGCTGGGGTTGAATTTGTGGAATCTGCAAAATAGCAAAGTTTAGTACAACTAGGCTAATAAAATATACATAAATGGAAATACTGAACCAAAAATAAAATACTAAACCTTTGACTTTGGATTCTTGTGGGGTCACAGTGGTTGAACTCCAAGAACACAAATAAGGCCAAACCAAATCCAAATATACTTTTGGAGTGAGAAATGTGTATGATGTACTTTTGGACTTTAGTAGGTGATTATAACAACTACGTGGCTAAGAAATCTGGCATTTAATCGCAAAATCTGTCTTTCAGTGAATGAAAATACTGCTATAAAAATTGGAAATTTAGAATTTTAAACTATTTTAGGGGACAACTATAAGTACTACTAGACTAGAAATATTAAAACTAATTTTAAATAGGACTATTTTTACTACTACAAATTGACAAAGGTCATACAAGAAAACAAATATTTTAAATTTAAGAAATACAGTACACAAAGTTTTGCTACATATTTTTGAACATAAAATCATCAATTACATAAAAGTAAAATTTTACAACTACTAGAACTAGAAAAGGCAAAGAAAAACTAAAGTTTCCTATTTCTAGGGACAATATGAAGTGCTCACATAATAACCTCCCCTAAACTATTCTCTCCAAACTGTGATTGTGAAGCTGTGTTGTTTCTAATTGTTTTTCTCCCCCCTTTGCTTCTGTCTTTCTCTCTTCATTTTATAGACGAATTGAATGACGAGTTTCGTCATTGCGTTCATCACTTTGTGCGCATTTCTTCTTCGCGCCTCAGTTTTCTTCAGCTCTGACAGTTGATCCTGCAAAGAAAGAAAAAAAAGGATTGCCAATTCAATGCTTTTCGTTGCTTTTAATTTTTTTTATTATTTTTTATTTGTTTTTTAGTTCTTTTGTCTCTTAGCTTTGTAGGATTGTTTTATATTTTTTTTTTATTGTTTGTTGTCGTTTTGGACTCTAATTTCAAAGTTTTCACAGTTTTTAACTATTTAAACTTTGACAATAATATACGAGAAATGTTATGGTGTGGTTGCTACTTCTTTTCTTCCCCTTATTTCACTGCATTTTTACCTAAACATATAAAATATGTAAAAACACATAATTACATGCATTTGAGTGACATCACTGTTAAATTATATTAATTCAAATATGCATGTAAAACTAGGGATTTGGGGGATTAAATGAGCATTATGTCTATTATATTGGCACATAAATGTGCAATATTCAATGTTTGTCAGACAACTTTTTGAATGTTTGATCCTACAGCCTATCCTTATTGACCGTATCATCGAAGCATAGAAAAAAGATGAGAAGTTTTGGACGTGGTGTATGAAGATGTCAGAAAAGGATACGACCGAATGGAAGGTGGGAAGTGATGGGGGATACAGATGCAGAGACAGATTATGTGTACCAGACCATGGAGATTTGAGAAATGATATTCTGGAGGAAGCTCATAAGTCAAGATATATAGTTCACCCTAGAGGGACCAAAATGTACAAAGACTTGAAAAGAAATTTCTAGTGGGAAGGTATAAAGAAGGATGTGGCCGATTTTGTATCTAAGTGTTTAAAGTGTCAACAAGTCAAAGTCGAACATCAGAGGCCTTTGGGATTGTTGCAACCCTTACCTATTCCAAGTTAGAAGTGGGAACACATCACCATGGATTTTGTAGTGGAATTGCCCCGGTCTCAACAGAATCATGACACCATTTAGGTAATCATGGATCGATTGACTAAGTCGGCACATTTCATTGCTTACAGTATGATATACAAGTAGAAAATATGAGCCGGATGTACATACAACAAATTGTGCGACTTCACGGTGCACCTGTGTTGATTGTGTCAGATAGCGACGCACGTTTTACTTCTGGATTCTGGGAAAGTCTGCAAGAAGCTATAGGAACCTCGCTCAAGATGAGTACCGCTTTTCACCCTCAGACAGATGGGCAGACTGAGTGTGTTAATCAGATTATGGAGGATATGCTCAGGGCTTGTGTTATCGATTTCGAAGAATCTTGGGAGGCACACTTGCCTTTGGTCGAATTTGCCTATAACAATAGATACCACGCGAGTATCGGGATGGCTCCGTTTGAAGCATTGCACGAACGGCTATGTCGTTCTCTGTTGTGTTGGGCAAAGGTCAGAGACACATAGTTGTTGGGACCAGTTCTGGTTAGAGAAACCATCAAGAAAATTTCCTTGGTCAAGGAGAGGATGAGAACCACATCGAGTAGGTATAAAAGTTATGCCGATCGACGCCGAAAAGATTTAGTATTCAGCGTTGGAGATCACGTACTTCTTAAGGTCTCACCGACTCGAGGAGTGGTGCTTTTTGGTCTCAAGAGAGGGAAGTTAGCCCCGCGTTTCATCGGACTGTTCGAGATTTTTTATTGTGTTGGGAAAGTAGCCTATCTACTCATACTGCCATCGAAGATGTCTGGGGTTCACAATGTATTCCATGTGAGTATGCTGAGAAAATACATACGAGATCCCTCACATATGATTAGTTTTGACGATATTGAGACGAGTCATAACATTTCCTACAAGGAGAGGCCCGTGAAAGTTTTAGATCAGAGTATCAAGAAGTTGAGAAATAAGGACATTCTGTTAGTAAAGGTTCTGTGGAATCACCATGACGAGAATGAAGCCTCCTGGGAAGTGGAAGCTGATATGAGGAAGAGGTACCCGGAGTTTTTTTATGACTAGTTAGTCCTGATTTCGAGGACGAAATCTTGTTTAAGGGAGGAAGGGTGTAACAACCTGCATTTTCATGTAATTTTAATTTCATTTCCAGATTTAATCTGTATTCCCGATGTTATTTTTAAATTGCAATTCTCATATTTTAAAAATCTTATTGCTTGTTTTTATTTAATTGCCATTTTTGTGGTCAAGCTGCAATTTTAATAAAATTTAGTATACGTGTGTTGGATTTCAAAGACTGCATTTTCAAAATGGTGGAAATATTTACTTTTGACTCAATCAGTATGTTTATAGAACTAGAAAATTATTTCCCGCGTTAAAGTGAATTTTCTGTATTTTGTGGTGATTACCGCGCCGCGAAAATATTAGTTTACGTTCAAAGCTGTCCGCGCAGCTATGAATTCCACAGATTTTGGAATATCAATAAAGCAAGATGTGACACTAGCTTTATTTCCATTATGGCAACTAATGATTATATAGGGCTGTTTGCGTATGCACTTTGTAGGTGTGTTAACTTTAAGCCATAAGTAGTTTTACCCAAACACATATATAGATTCCTAGATACTTGTGTTAGGCTTTGTTTGGCAATGCTTTACTTGTGTGTGTTAAGTTATGCCTAAAAGCCAATTACCCAAACATCTTGATTTGCCCCCACCTAAATCACCTCTTCATATTGGGTATGATCAATTACTTGTATATATCTGTACATAATTATATCTCAACTTATGATAATTAGCTAGCTAATCTATTTGTTCAGTAACAAACACAGAACTCGACCCCAATTTCTATGCTTGTTATGTTTATATATACACCACATACACACATTTTATCTGGACAGTGAGTAAACCAAATATAGAAAGAGAAAGAGTGATACACAGAGATAATTTACTGAATTGTAGAGAGAGAAAGCTTCTCAATTTCTTAATCAAGCTTGAAGTGTAGATTGCTAATCCTTATTTCTTTCTCAACAACTCTCCACCTTTCATATCAGTGACTATTTTAAACTCACTTTGAATGTAGTTCATGTCTCAATTACTGTTTATATTGTTAGGATTAGAAGTCACCATTATTAATTTCGTATGAAAGCTTGTAGCCCAAAAATGGTGATTTTCCAAACTTAACCAAAATGAGTTTTTAGAAATGATTTTGAAAGATTATAGTACGTAGAGACTACGGTTTAAGTATTAGAGCCTAATCTATTCGTATTGCGACATATATTGAAAATGAAGTTTTGACGTCTCTCGGATTTTTGTAAAATCTGAGAGCTACGTTTCGATTCATGTCAAATTGATTGTAGATTCGTAATCCTTGTGGAAAAATGAAGAATTTCATATACTACATGTCATGTTTGTTTTTGAATTGCAAAATGGGCCAAAAATTAGCTTTAAAACTAAAAACAAGGGATTTTCCACGAAGAAGATGAAGTCGCTGCCTGAAATCATGCGCCGATTGCACGAGCAAGGGTCACGCGAATGGCCTGTACGAGCGACCCCTCACGTGAGCGGCCCACGCTTGCATCCTGTGTATTTTCTGACAGTTGGAAAAGTTTTTTTTTTTTTTTTTAAATTCGAAACATTGGCATGTCACGCGAGCGACCCCTCACGCGAGCGGCCTGTTGGGTTTGTGCCCTCAAACCATTACTTTATGTATGAGACATTGACATTTTAATATATGGATATCAGCTTTACAATTCATTATGTATGTTTCTTTCATGAGATGATTGTTAATCCTTAAGTGTCATAGCAAGTAATTTGTGTGTGTATGAGATACATACAAGTGAGATACGAATTACTATTCTTTGATAGTTAAAACTTGTCACAGTGGATGATGAGACTGGATATCTCATCAGGTTTACACTGTAGCATGATTGACTTCCATTGGATGGAGTGATGAATCTCAATCACTAGAGTGTAACTCTCAGTTAATATGCTAGTGCTTATAGTGCATTGACGGACCTGAGCTTTCTTATTGACACTCAAGACTGTCAAATAGTCAATAGGAACTCATAACTTGTATAAGGTACGTGTTCTCAATCTTGAGACGATTATGAACACAGACTGTGGATATGACTGCTTTGACTTACCAATCAGTGAGGTCTACAGAATATCAATACCTGGGTATCTTGGGTATGTCATGTTCATAGGGTTATGAACATATATTGTCAAGATAGAATCTACCCTCTGTTTCAAAGTAAGCATTCCCTTGAGAGTGTCACCAAGTCGATTACTGAGTGCTGTAGTCTTGTTGATAAGAGTTATCAACATGTTTGGTAATCATGAGAGGTGAATGGGACTCAAGGAATACAAGAAGTAATCATGATTCAGGTTGACAGTAACAGTTATCCGACTACCTGAATATGATTACGAATGCTGAAGGTAGAGGGACATTAGTACAACATACAAGTCTAGTTATCGCTTCGGATATATTCTTTTGCGTTGGAGTTCAATTATCGTTTTATAGTGGAGTAAATGTTAACTGATTAGTCGGTTAATTTGCTGATCAAAGAGTTTAGTCATGGGAATTAATCAACTGATCTGAGCTAACAATAAAGAGCCTAGGAGGTCCCACTCTTAGCTCCGCTAGGATACTTGGAAAGACACTTGAGGAAGCTGTCAAGACAGGTTCGATCGTTTGAAGCTAGTTCGATCGATCGAAGTCACGGCAGGTTCGATCGATCGAGGATGGTTCGATCGATCGAAGTCCTTCGATCGATTGAAGGTTAAGTCGGTTCTGGGAATCTATAAATAGGGCAGCTGCGTTCTGGAAAAGAAGTTCATCGTTTTAGAACGTCAGAAGCTGTAGAAACTGTTTTAGAGCCCCAAACCTTCTTCCTCCTCTCTATTAGAGATCCCACCATCTCTAGTCTCTCCGAGAAGCATCCGCAGGAGACATAAGGGTGAAGACAACCTAGTGGAGGCTGCTGCATCACCAAGGAAGAAGAAGAAAATCAGAATTGGGTTCAAGACACTAAGGTATAACTCTTGTCCCTTCTTGTGCGTATCTATGGAATTAACGAGTAGTAGATCCTGGGCTACCATTAAGTTTTATAACTTGACTTTTCCGATGCGCGTTTAAACTTTTAATTTAAACCAGTTTTTCCTTCACGGCCGGCGCACGCGACCTGGCAGTTTTTAGTTTTTGTCTATTTTCTATGAAGGGACTGTTTGAATTAACTTTTAAAGGCTGTTAAGGTTCTGTTTGGGAATTTTACTAAATCAAGATCCTATTTGTTATGTTTGGTTTATGAAAGCAATAAACTACGACTTATTTATCTTCGTACGCATGTTGTTCTTGTTTCTAGTTGTTTACATTTCTGTATATAGTTACATGCCATTCATGTGGAGTCAGTTGTACATGCATGGTGAGTGGTGTCAGTGTGGAAAAAAGTTTATATGGTTGAGGTTGTGTATAGACAGTCCCTGGTATTAGTGTACCAAAATGTGATGTTACGGTATTGCGG
Source organism: Hydrangea macrophylla (assembly GCA_033977485.1). Classification (NCBI taxonomy): domain Eukaryota; kingdom Viridiplantae; phylum Streptophyta; class Magnoliopsida; order Cornales; family Hydrangeaceae; genus Hydrangea; species Hydrangea macrophylla. The sequence continues at coordinate 2,564,626 of CM066988.1, read as the reverse complement.
CTAGAGTATCTTTGAAATACGATGGTGAAAAAACTGGACACTCCCTGGCGCCCATGGTAGCGCTAAAGTGTGTGACGCTGACTTGGACATTCCCTGGCACCCATGGTAGTGCTAAAGTGTGGCCTATTGTACACTCCCCGACATGTGTGATATGGTCAAAGTGTGAGGCATTGGACACTCCTTGGTACCCCGTACTAATGTTAGAGGCAAACTGGACACTCCCTGGTACCCCTGTACTAAAGTGTGATCATTTTAGTGTTTCAAAGATACTTGAGTGAGAGAGTTGTGTATTGTATTGTCGAGAGAAAAGAGTTGGTGAGATGAGAATGGTTGCATTGTTCTCATGCATGGTCACATGTTTGTATAGATTGAATATTTTAATATTATCCTTACTGTTTTGTAAATTGAATTCATTTTCTATGGTTAACTTGTTAATTTATGAAACTATAAAAATGGAAAATAGTAAGTAAGTACATTTTACATTCGAGCATATGTATTTAATACTCACTAGCTTCAATAAGCTGACGGCGTTGATGCGCCATGGACATTCGTGTCTAGGCTTTTCAGGTTATGATCATGTTGGACCTTATGATTATGCGAACTGAGAACAACTAAAGAAGAAGGAATTGCTATATGTTTTAAGTTATGAACTGGTTTTGTAATAAGGATAACTGTAATAGATAATAGATATTATTTTATTTCAAGGCGGGTTGTGCCTTAGTAGATCACGTACTGCAATAATTATTAATTTTGGTAAAAAATTTTAAGTCTTCATTGATCTACTCTGATTCATATTATTTTTGTTCGATGTTTGGGACGGAATCGATCCTTCAAACTGTCGCGACCTACGGATCCATAAAGGAAATTAAATACTTTCCATATTTATGCTACGTCGGGGCGTGACACAATTAAAGGTCATGTCAATCATCCCACCTTGATTGATATTTTGAATTTTGAAAATTGTCACGTGTCCACTGACAAACATTGAATATTGTATATTCATGTGCCAATATAATAGATATAGTGTTTATTTAATCTCCCAAATCCCTAGTTTTACCGCATATTTGAATTAATATAATTTAATGGTGATGTCACTCAAATGCATGTACTTATGTATTTTTACATATTTTATATGTTTAGGTAACAATGAAATGAAATAAAGGGAAGAAAAGAAGTAGCAACCACACCATAATATCTCTCATATTATTAGTCAAAATATAAATAGTAACAAATCAGTAAACTAATCTATATATATATACATAAGATAAGGAAAAAAGAAAAAAAAAAAAAAAGACATCCAAGTAATGCTTGGATGTTGACATATTTTTTTTTGTAATATTCTTTTTTTATTTCCTTCCTTTCCTTCTCTCTCTCTCTCTCTCTCTCTCTCTCTCTCTCTCTCTCTCTCTCTCTCGCAGGTTTTTCAAACAATGTCAGAGAACGAAGAAAAAGAGGAACTCAAGAGACAATTGAGACCAAAGCGAAGAAAACTGTCAATCTCGTGCCAAAGTGACAAACGAAGTGACGAATTTCGTCAAAAACTTCGTCTATAAAAAGAGGCAAGCAGCAGCTTCAAAACAGAAGCATCACAACACAGCTTCACACACACACTGTTCGAGAGAATAGTTTAGGGAGGTTATCATGTGAGCACTTCATATTGTCTCTAGAAGTTGGAAACTTTAGTTTTTCTTTGTCTTTTCTAGTTCTAGTAGTTGTAAAAATTTACATTTATGTAATTGATGATTTCATGTTCAAAAATATGTAACAAAACTTTGTGTACTGAATTTCTTAAATTGAAATATTTATTTTCTTATAGGTCTTTTGTCAATTTATTATAGTAAAAATAGTCTTATTTAAAATTTAGATTTAATATTTTTAGTCTAGTAGTACTTTTAGTGGTCCCCTGAAATAGTATGAAACCTCAAATTTTCAGTTTTTATAGCAATATTTCCATTCATTAGAAGACAGATTTTGCAAGTAAATGCTAGATTTCTTAGCCACGTAGTTGTTATAATCACCTAACAAAGTCTCAAGCACATCATACCCATATTCCACTCCAAAATTAGATTAGGATTTGGTTTGGCCTTACTTGTGTTCTTGAAGTTCAACCACTGTGACCCCACAAAATGTCAAAGTCAAAAGTTAAGTATTTTATTATTAATTCAGTATTCCATTTATTTATGTTTTATTAGCCTAGTTGTACTAAACTTTGTTATTTTACAGATTCAACAAATTCAACCCCAACTCATGTTAAGTGAAGAAAAAAATATATTCATATTATATTTCACCCTTACCTTGGTTTTATAATAATTTTAATTGGACAGTCACTGTGTATATTTATTAATTTATCTTTAAAAGGTCATTTGGAAGACAGTTTCAATTCCAAAATGGTAGGCTAAAACTTTAATTGGGGATATGCAATAAAAACTTAGAAACCACAGCTTTTGTGCACTAATCTTAAATGAGCAAATATATCTGGATAGGTTATTTTTCCATTTATGGCCAAAAATATCTATATATCTATAGTTTATGACCATTTAACATGTTTATAGACTATGACTATATTGGACATCAAAAGATTACATATTTAAAATAAGAATATAATTATGTGGATTGCCAAACTACGCCTTTGTCATAAAAAAACACCTAGCATACTCAAACAATTCATATGACAAAGTTTAGATTTTAAATATGTGTATATATATTTCTACCTATTAATAGACAGGCAATTGTGTAGTGGCAGAGTGGTGGGGACTGGGCGCCAAATAACCCACGTCCGCGGCGGGTCATGGTTTGAACCTGGCTACTGTCCAATTGCCTCTTTATTTTTCTTTAAATCAAACGACGTCGTTTTATATCAAATCTGACACACTTGATATGTCCTCAACTAGTGTAAGTTTATTTTAAAATAAATATTCACTCTTTTTAGAAAATGTCAAATCATTTACAAATGCACATAAGTTGTGTGATAGTGTTGGTTTGCGTATTCCCAATTCCTTTAAATCATATCTTCCAAGTTAATTAATTTTCTTACTTTTTAATAACTTTATTTAAATATTTGTATTATTTCTATCTTTCGCTATTACAAAGTCCAAAAAGTTCATTTAATGTAAATCTAGCATTTATTTCTTTTTCTTCCTTTTCTTACTAGTATCTTAGTTAATTTATTTTGTACTGTTAAAATCTTTACCGTAAACTACTTAAAAAGAAAATAGCTTTTAATTAATTTTATTGCAAAAATATAAAAACTAGTAGTTTAGTAAAAAGCCTTAAAAATCCATCATCTTTTATTTTCTTTTTTGGGACAAAATATTTATTGCCTATCTTTAAAAAATTATTTTTCGTTCCCTGTGGGTTCGACCTGGTCTTCCAGAACTTTATTACTTGTACGATCACCTACACTTGGGTGTTGATAAGAAAACGCGTCAATAGATGTCGTCATCCACCATGCAGAGTCTGTCAGATCTTGAGAATCCCACTAGTCACTCCCCATTTAATACTGAAATGTTAAAATGATCAAGCCCTCTCAGTTTTCCAATCTCCCCTTCGTCTTCCTCTCTCTCTAGAAATACCAGGGCCTCTCTCTATCTAACCTCCATCTTTTCCAGCTTGCAACCTCCATCACTACCTACTGAAATGGCTCCCAAAATAGCACCATCCAAGGCCAAAAAATCATTTCTAGATGCTCCTCCTCCACAGAATCGGTGCAGGGAAGTCCGTCAACTAGCCAATACCCATGTCTCCAAGATTTCCACCGACTGTTTCACAAACTGTACTCCCGACGGGACTCTTGTAGCCCCTTGTCTAGGTACGGTGTTTCACAATGACTCTTCTGCTACTTTCAACCCTTATTTCTCCCCAGTGGCCAATGAGTCACTCCTCCAACTCCTAGCCCATTGGCGTAAGGTCTGGACTGCCACCCATCCGATTAGGGGTTGGCCTACACTTGCTGCTGACTGGGACAACTGGGTAACAAGGGTTTCGGCCTCCAAGACCGAACTCTGGAAACGGACAGGTATTTATGATTCCATCATGCTCAGTCGGTCTAGACTAGAGATAGACCGATCTCTCTTCTTCTATGCCCTTCTCTTCTGGTCCTCCTCCTGCAACGAATTTTTATTTCGCTATGGCCGATGGGACCAACCGTCAAGGACATAAGTGGTTTATGACGAGCATTTTAATGTCTTTTTGCCGTAATAACATTACATTATAATTTTCAAAAGATAATTATTTTCCCTCTTGTACCAGATGTTGAGACCTTCTAATTCTTAATTATGTTGGTTGGCTCATAAATTTTACTAGGTAATGTTATCGTTCCGTTGTTTCTTGAAGATGTTGCTCTACACTTTTACTGAGTGTTAGATGTTGATCAGGTATTTAGATTTACAAGTTGTGCTTTTTAGCAAGATTGCATTGTTAAAAATTGCAAGAAAACACTTGCATCGTATTTACATACAAAATTGAGAAGTTTAGGACTACTTGACTTTGATACTTGGAATTGTGGAGTTCATTGTGCAGTGTTGTCAGGAAAACAAGGAAACTAAAATCAACATGTTGCAATGAGCTATAATCATCAACGAATTATTGTTTGAATTGACATAACAAGTTATGAGCCATAAATAAATCCATTAGGCTCTTTTTGGTTAATGGATTTAGTGAGGAAAATGAATAGAAAACACACAGAGGAAAACACTATTTTTTGAATGGGTGACAAGGAAATTAGGAAGCAAAGAAAAAAGAGTGATTTAAAACTAAAAATTTTGAATTTCATGAATCATTTGAGTTCCTAGTATACTTTGAGAACTTTTAACTTCTACTGTCATTTACCCAGGAGGAATGTACAAGAGATAACATGAAGAAAATACTTTTTCCTACTCTGTGTCTAAAACGAAACGTAGCCTAAAGCTCCAGGACTATAGTTGTTGTCATGAATATCTTCATAATTTGGCTATTCGTAAAGACACTAAAGTCTAGGCCTTTGCAATATTAATACTATCGCATTTCAGTTGTGGCTGAAGTCAGTGTTTGGTTCATGGATTTAATTAGGGAAAGGAAAGTAAAACAGTGAGGAAAACACAATTCACTTGTTTTGCTGATAGGAAAAAGCAGAAACAACGGGGAAAAGAAACAAGTACAAACATACTTGATGATGCTTCCCATTTCAATGACCCATTTCAAATTCTTTTGAATTAACTGTTCTTTGTTTGTATATTACTTCTGTTTCTATTGCAAGCTATCTTTATAAATCATACTGGATTTCTTCTATTGAGCTTGTCATACTAGATTTCTATTGCACTCCTTTTGAGAACTCTTGGTGAATTTTTCTATTTTTATCTTTTTCAGATTATGCTTGAGAGTTTCTGCAACACTTGCAATGTCCATGTTCAGGCCATGGAGATGGAGCTAGCGGACTATTTGGCATCGGAGAGGAAATCACATGACTATAGGCTTCTTCTTTTTTCTCTTATTTTTTCACGATTTTTTCTCCTTCAAGTTGTGCCCACGGGCATGAGTAATTCATGATAGTGTGTTTGAGTTAGTTTATGATAAGAGACCAAATGATGTGACAAATATTGTTGATGTAAATTTAATTTAGGTTTCGATGAATGAAACAATTTGGATTCTACTTGTAATTATTAATGATTATATTTATTGTAGATTGAGCTTGTTGTGTGTTTCTTAGAGAATTAATACGCTTGTGAATAAGGTGTAGGTGTGGAATGTAAATTAGGTGCAAATAAAAATTACTAACGGTTTATATCCGTTACTAATTGTCTCAAAAGTGTTGGACAATTGTCATATTACAAACCGTTAGTAATAATATTACAAACCGTGGATAATGTCCGTTACGAAATTCTGTTCGTATTTTGCATACAAAATTGCTAGAAAATAAACCATTAGAATATAAATTACTAACGGACTATTTCCGTTAGGAATTATAAATTACTAACGAACAATAGCCATTAGGAAACATATTACTAACGAACATAGTCCGTGAGTATAAATAATTTTTTTAACGGACATTTACCGTTAGAAAATCCATTAGAAATATTAGCCACGGGGTACTACTAACGGTAATAGTCCGTTAGTTATAATTTTACTAACGGTAATTTACCATTAGAAATGTGCATTTTTGGTGTAGTGATTACAACCACTATATTAATACAAGAGTCTTTAATACATAAACATAATTAACTACGACACAGTCCCAGATCTCCAGCTTGCATAGTACTCACCTCTGGCCTAGCCTCCATCATCATAGGCTCCCTTCTCATAGCCTCTTGTAATGTACTCTTTCCCTGTATTCTCATATTTGGGGAAAGCTGGATGTAGACTATCTAGTGGCATAAAATGCCTTTAGCTTATGAAAGCTAAGTGAATGTAAATAATTACAAAGTATCAATAGCTATACAATACTAAAGAACAGTGACATCAAAGATCATCTCGTCGTTTGCGTTCATGTATGCACTAGCTCACTACATGCGACTATTAACATCATCCCAGCAATGATTGAGACTCAGAAGCCCTAACCTAAACATACATTATCAACCATTTCCTTTTAAAACATTCCTCTTTAAATGATGTATCCCTTAGTCTCAGTCATGGACCAAGATGACTACGTTGGCATACCCTTTATCCTCTCTTATGGGCTATCGTAGTACTCTACACCCTATGGCCTCTATTGAACTAAGATGATCACATCGGCTCAACCCTGAGTCTCGGTCATGGACTAAAGTGACTATATCCCTTAGTCTCTATCGGACTTCTCGTTTCGGTCTTAGACTAAGGTGACATTCCGTTAGCCTCTATCTGTAATATACTGTATTTTTGGATGTATATTTATACAATGAGATTCTATATAGATGCCTTGATCATACCTGTAAAATCTTTTCCAATCGATTGAACTAGTTTCAATTGATTAACTATGTGCCCATATCAATCGATTGAAACCTTATCGACCTGAATCCATGACGTAGACCAATCCTTAATCGATTGAACTCATTCCAATCAATTGAACCTTTGTCGACCTATTCTCAATTGATTGAGCCTATTCAATCGATTGAAAGTGGCTTGAACCTTATCCCTAGTTCTGTGCAAGAACTACCACCTTGCCCTTCATTTGCCTATATATATAAGACCACTTCATGTGTGTATGGGTTGTTCATCAGAGAGAGAAAGAGAGAGACAGATAGATAGATAGATAGATAGATAGATAGATAGATAGATAGATTTTATATATACATACTCTCATATATATATTGTAGACACCCCATTTCGTCAGCTATCAGATTTAGGAGACCCATAGCTTGGTGGTCCACAATGATTGAAAAAGACTCGAAAAGGACTCTTGGAAGTTAGCTCTATCTTTCAAAATGCTCAGAAAGTGGTACAAATGACCAAAATGCCCCTAAAAGCCCTAAGCACTCCCAAATTTGGACCAAAAGTTTTGGAAACATGATACATCATAAAAAAAGTAATAAAATGAGTTTTAAAGCAAAATCAGATGAAATCGTCAGTTCCCAGAGGCCCCTAGAAGTCCCGGAAGTTCCCGGAAAGCCCCGTTGACCAGTTGACCAGGGTTTGACCAAGATTGACTAGGGTTTGATCGAAATAATCTGAATTCGCCCAAAAGTTTTGAGATCATCCTAGATTATGTGAAAAAGTACTAAAACAAGTTTTAAAAGAAAATCGGACGAAAACGTCAGCTCTTGGGAGCTACCAAAGGTTCTCAAAACTTCTTGGAGATTCCCGGTTTTACCTAAAAGTTTACTCAGAGACCAGAGCACTATATTATTTTTTAAACACATTTCATGGATACTAGAGGTCAATAGCTTTTCAACGGTATATCGCACATAATTTCTGGATTTAAAACGGATTTATTATGAATTTTCGAAGATGAAAAAGGTGATCAAATCAGTTTTTATCGTGAATACCGCAAAACTTTTCAAAGTGACCTATCTCTGAACTATTTTTATGTATAATTAGACTCCACTACCTTTCCAACGGTATATCACAAGCTCAATTTGGAGTTCGTACACGTTTTCTGTGAATTTTGGACAAAATAGGATCTTTTCGCGAATATCGGAACCTCTGGGGGCCTAAATAGAATAATTTAGATGTCTGAAGAGCAGTGCCGCCGCGGCACTATCCCAGTGCCTCCGCGACACTCTCCCCCAGAACAGTCCATTATTGTAATTTAACTTAGGTCAAAACGACGTAGTTGCTTGTTCACATATGTTTCAGACCAATGGGAGCACTTTTAAATCCCAAACTCCCCCTAAATTGGCCTATATAAACCCCCCTTGACTCCTCATTTTGGGGGTGACAAATGCAAAAGTTTAGAGAAGTCGTAGAGAGAAAAATATAGAGATGAGGTTAGAAAAGATAAAATGAGCTTCCTCTTAGTGATTTTCTATATGAAATTGAGTTCCCAACTTGTTTTCTTTCACTATTCCTCTTTATACTTCACATTAAATACTCCCAAATGCCATTTTTGAGTACTTATTGAGATAGGAAGCTACTTCCATGTCCAAATGTCACCATATATGAGTGAAATACCAAGTAACAAGTCCAATATCTCATTGATTATCATGTATTGATTGTTTACATACTTGTTTATATATATGTTCATCTCTTTTTGCCTCATTTCTTTTTGATTTTCTTCTTTTTACTTACTAGTTTAATATCATCTAAGTGATGGCATGGTGTTTGAGGAAGGTGAATCCTTATGGATAGTAACCATTGACCTGAAAAATATGTTTGATAGATGATGATTCTAACTTCCATACTTCCCAAGTATTCTTGAAGTTATGTTCAAAATAAAACAAAGTCTTGAAAATGATTTTGGAAGTTCTTGAAATGAGTTTTATGTTGATATTCTAAGTGGTTTTAATCTCCATTTAGTGCTGAAAATATACTTTCAAACACCACCTCCCCCCCCCCCCCCCCCCCCCCCCCCCCCCCCCCCCAATTTCAAAACCCCTCATTTTAATTTCAAGAATAAAGCATTTGTTTTCACAAAATCTTCAAAACAGTGAGTTGTTCAACTTAAAATGTCATTCTGAGTTCAATACTCAATGGATGATTGCAATACCACTTGGAAAGTCTTCTGAACTCATTAGAGAATGTCCATGATTTGTGGATGAATTTTAAAACATTTGGAAGGGTTCCATTTTGACCCAAATATTCCTTCTAAACATTCTGTTTTTTCTGTCACAGCAGCTTAGTTGACTTACAACTTGTGTTCCAGAAAACTTTTTTAAAAAAAGTGGTCCCAACTTACAAAGTTTATGTATTTGATATTTGGTATTTTATATATGGATATCATATTTACATTTCTTTATGTATGTGTCATAAGATGATTGGTGTAATCCTTAAGTAACATAGTAGGTAATTCATGTATGTATGAGATATATACAAGAGAGATATGAATTACTATTCTTTGATACTTAGAACTTGTCACATTGGATGATGAGACTGGATATCTCATCTGGTATACAATGTAGCATTATTAACTACCATTGTATAGAGTGATGAATCTCAATCACTAGTGGAGTAAACTTCGGACTTGTTCGTTTGCGTTGGAGTGCAGTTATCATTTTATAGTGGAGGAAACGTTAATTGATCAATTAGTTAATTTGTTGATTAAAGAGTTTGATCATGGAAATTAATAACTGGTCTGAGCCACTAATAAAGAACCTAGGAGGTCATACACTTAGCTCTGCCAGAATGCTTGGAGAGGCATATGAGGATTATGAACCAATTGATTGAAAGAGTTTCAATTGATTGAAGGTTCGATCGATCAAACTTGTTTCAATCGGTTGAACTCTGTTCAGTTCGATCGATCGAACTTGCTTCGATCGATTAAAGGTTCGATCGATCGAAAGTTCTTCGATCGATTGAAAGCTTAAAGTCAGTTTGGAAATCTATAAATAGGGCAGTTGCGTACAATATTGTTTAATCGTCCTTTTTACTATCCCAGAGCTGCAGAAACTGTTTTAGGATTTCCCAAACCTTCTAAACCCTCTCAATTTGGGTTCCCACCAACCCTAGCCACTCCGAGAGCATTTATCAGAGACATAAGGGTGAAGATCATCTAGAGGACGCTGCTGGAAGTTGAAGAATTTAGAATTGGGTTCAAGACCACATGTAATATTCCTGTCCCCTCTCCTTGCGCATCTATAGAATTGATAAGTAGTAGATCTGGGCATACCAATAAGTTTTTGAAACTTGTTTTTCCGCTGTGCATGATTTAATATTTTTAGAAACTTAAATCTATCATATATTATGGAATGCTTATAAATGTATAAATCTAAAAAATAAAAGTTTTTCACACAATGTATAATGTGAGAAATTTCTCACTGAATTCAAACGAATTACAATTGAGAATTTGAAAACATCATATACTGCGAGGATGTAATTTCGGTACAAAAGTGATGAACACACAATGAATTAGTTTTGAAAACATGAGAAATTTCATGATATCCAAAGTCGTCGGAATTCTAGATTTTGAATTTTAAAAAATGAAAAAAAAATGGTCGTCAAAACTCTAAATTTTTTACGGAAAACAATAGAAATGGGAAAAAAATAATAAAGAAATGAAATTTTTTGAACGAAGTCATGTCGTAAGCCCTTTGATTCTTATTTTTTTAGCAATCGCCACCGCTACGTCATCATTATTGCAACCTTGAACCATTTCAAAAACCACCGCTACGTCAATATCGTCGTCGCCGTAGTCGTCGTCGTCTTCGTTGCTGCAACATAAATCTTGATGCAATCCACAAAAATTTTGCAAATATTTGAGAAATTTCTCGCTTTCAGAGATTGTTTATGAGAATGGAGAGATTATTTATGAGAAATTTCTCTCTCTCTCTCTCTCTCTCTCTCTATATATATATATATATATAGTTATATAGTTATACGGATTTTAAATTTTAAAACCCTAATTTAGGAAAGTAAATATTATATGTTCATATAATATATATGTATAAATATTTATGTATATATGTATATATAATATATATAAATTCTTGTGCGAACGTCCGCAACTTATTAAGTTGCGGACTTATGTTTCAACCGTTGGATCTAGTTTTCATTAAGGGTATTGTAGTAATTTCACAAGATCCAATGGCTGAAAAACTTAATAAGTTGCGGACGTCCTTACGAGAAGCGCTCCGTATATATATATATATATATCAACATTTATCTAAAGATTGATTTAGGGGTATTTTGGTCCTCATAATAGGTGAGAGACTAATTCTTAAGTTATGTTATACTAGGAACTAATTTCTAAAAAGGGTGGCTATAATGGACTTTATATTAAGTATCTTTCTTTTTTTTTTTTGTTTTGTCCTGTTTGGGAGGGTTGGAGTTTGGAATTCCTTATTGCATATTATAGTAATTCTTTGGCTTATGATATGTCACAAATTCCCAATGAATGTTGTAACTATATATAGGCATGAACCATTTTTCAAAAAATACTTCCCAAATTTGAATTATAAATGACATAACAGTTATTGTAACAGTGTATCACATGCCTTCTTTTTTCCTTTTTTTTTTTGCTGATGGCCAAAGCACCAGCAGGCGCCACACACACACACTTCAAACTGCCAAGGGGGCCCACAGGCCCACTTCAAAAGGACTACCTCCCATAGACGGCTGAAGGGGAAACAAACCCCCAAACAATTTTCCACGGGGAATCGAACCCTCAACCTCCCACTTGGGAGAGGTGGAGTGATACCACATGGGCTAAGGCCCACTTGGTACAGTGTATCACATGCCAGCACTTGAAATATTCATCTATCAAGATTCCATAGAGGGATGAAGTGTACTTAAAACAAAAGAAATTGAATTTTTTACCCGAAGCTTCAAAATGGAGTGAATATATCGCTGACCCATCACTGTTTCAACTTATTTCCCAAACCCATCACTTTCTAGAAGTCGCTACTCCAACTAGTGACTTTAGACCAAAACATTCCAACTTTAAATCTCTACTTCAAGTAACGACGTCAGTGAATACCAGAAGTCACTATTTGAAATAGAGACTTTAGTCAGGTAGTAGTCACTGCTTAAAGTAATGACTTTAGCAGCAGTTAAAATTCCCAGCAGTCCATTTTAGCAGCAGCCCCTGCAATACACATAACCAACCAACATATTTTTATTTTCAGAATTTAACCACCAAGCATAATAATCCAACAATATCAACATAATCAATCCACTAAGGTGTGTATTTTGAAAAAGTAAGAGAGATAGAGAGTGGGAGAGAGATGGACAGAGTGGGAGAGAGATAGAGAGAGTGGGAGAGAGTGGGATGGAGAGAGATAGGGAGTGTGGGAGAGAGTGGGATAGAGATAGAGAGATAAAGAGAGTGTGGGAGATAGAGATAGAGAGAGAGTAACGGGGAGAGGGATAGTGGGAGAGATATAGATGTACACAATGAAAAAAATTATATATATACAAATGTGTAATTATTTGTTTATAATACATCAAAAAACGAAATGTTGTTGTAGATCCTATCGACTATCTTTGTTTATAATGTGTCCTACACCACGGAACCTTCTTTCGTCTTTTGGGCCTACCCTCTTCTTATGGTAGATCTTCCACTGGTGGAACGTCCTCATGCGGCTGGATGACCTGCGATACCCCTCTCCGGCCACGACGACTTCTACCCTAGTATAAACTTCACGAACCGGAGGTCGTCGCTGAAACTCAACCTGTGTCAAACCCTTATCCTGTGTCTTTACCATGGGGGTATCATGTTCAGTCACCATAGCCTCGAACTGTGAAGCGGGAGGTGGTGATATAGGATCATGCAGTGGTGGGATCGAGGATGACGATGGTGCATCTATATATGTGTATTGTGGGATAGAAAAGTCACAGATCAGAGATATACAGAACTCAGAGCCCCCTAGAGTGAAAGGCCTCTAAAAGTCGTCCATATCATCATATGCATACACAGTAGGACATTGATCATGTGGTGTATGTGGCTCAGACTCAAAGTGTATAGATGGGTCTGTCTGTTCCTAAGACTGAGGAGGCGTCTGAGGCTGAGGCTGAGGTTGTGGCTAAGGCTGAGGCTCTGAGACGCGAGGCACGAATACTGTGGAAGATGGAACAGCCCCGCCTAAACGTCGGTCCTCATGAACAGCCTATAATGAATACTGACTAATAGTACGAATCTCCTCTAATGCCGCCATCACCTCTGGAGGGACAGAATGAGGGACGCTTGTTGCTAATCTAGCCAACACCGATCACGCAACCTCATACACACGAGTCACACCATCTTCCTAAAAAAATGGAAAGTTTAAGTAAGTGAAGTTATTTTATAGCATATGCAGAATGGAAAATTTATATGTAGTACGATAAGGAAAACATCTTACCAGAACGCCGCGAATCGTACCAACTGCCTGGAAGCCAATTATCGGTGGATCTCTAACTGGTCTAATAAGTCTATGGGTAATGAGGCTATACCATCTCATATATGGGTCTGAGTCACGCATCTGAGCTACATCTGGAATACCTGCAACAACATGCCGCAACCGATGGTCCCAGAGCTCAACATACTCCCTATGTCGGTGACTCCAGTCGGTATTCGCATGACCACGTCAATTAATACGATGTAATATCATCATAGTGTTACATGGCTCTGGGACTACCTGCCTCATACCGAACTGTCTCATCACTCTGTTGGGATGATGCCATTCAACCACGGCGTATATGATTAACAGGCATCTGGCCATCCATGTGCCCTGCCCAACCCGACAGTACTGAGGTAACGACGCGACTAGCTCAGTACTGTACGGCTACCAAATCATCTATGAAAACAATATATGAAATAATATCAATTAGATAATTCAATAATAATGCAAATCGATTTAACTCTATCATTATTTACCTGCTCGGGCCTCATCTGGTCCAACTGGTCCTAAAAGTGACGCTGGACATGAGTAGGCACATCTCGAATTGAGAATCGGGTCATCCACCTAAAGTAATGACAAAATTTTTAGTACTTAAATGAATCTACGAGTAATGAATAAAAATTAATGTATAACAATGTAAGTATACCTACATCCCAATGGACCATCTTTAGTACAACTACTGGTAAGAGGACTGGTCGGATATGGATCAATCTCTCCCATGCCCAATGCTGTAATTGATAATGATTGACTTAAGTCATTTATGATAGAATGAACAATCGTAAAATATGTGTAATTCACAGAATTGACATAATATATAACTTGTAAAAGTATAAGCGGGCCGGATATCTCTTCTGCGGTATGATGAGAGGCAGCACATAACTCACGGTACATATATGCTAATGCTGCACTACCCCAGTTGTAGTCAGCATCAAAGTGCCTCAAATGTGGTAGATGTATGAGGCTAACCTTGTTCTTGTCTGGGAACAATGACCCTCCTATCAATATCATACAATAACATTGAGCATCTGCTGAATAGTGGCATCGTTGGCATGATGGGCGATCTGTGGTATGAAATGGTCCCATATCGCAGTCAGTCACAGTGTCGATCCAGAGATAGTGGATAGGGATGGTATGAAACCGAGCGACTCCTGACATAGCTCTTGCCACTACTCCTTGGAGCATGACTCATCAATGCCAGTAACTGCACGCCCATCGACCGGTAAGCCCAATAGAATGCCAACGTCCTGCAGCCTGATCGTAGTCTCACCGATAGGTAGGTGAAACGTGTGAGTCTCAACACACCACCTCTCTACTAGGGCAGTGATCAAACCCCAATCATACTATATAAAATCCAGTCTATATGTACCGTAGAACCCGATCTGTCTGATGTAATCTAGTATGCGTTGATTTGGATCAAGGCCTCGACGTAAAACTGCCTTAGATCGTCAACAATGAAGCTCACCTAAGATCTCACCATCTCAGATGGCCGATGACCGGTGTGCATCATGTGATGACAATACTGATGGATCATCAAGGCTAGGGTGGACATCTATGGTAATCAAGCTGTTTAAACATTAGGGTTAGTGTGGATATCGCAATTTTACCCACAACTTTATTTATTTAAAATATTTTTCAAATTCAAATTCAACAATGAGTCGCCACTTAATTTTTAAAAGGAAAATTAAGAAACCATTTAAAAGTAAACCGATCTTTTTAGAACTAGAGGTTAACTTGGTCCGGGGATTATGAAATGAGAGGGGAAGGAGCCCAGCGGACTAAAACACTCCCTAGATACCGTCATCGAGTGGGACCAATTGCTGCCACTGCTGGGGGTCGTGCCTGAGAAGCCCTTGGTCATAGCCAAGTGGTTTATGGATACGTTTAAGGGCTAGGGGGCTTCTAAGACAAGCAGATGGCTTAGGACTTCATCATGTACATGTTGGGGTGTTCTCTGCTGAGCACCAGGGGGATCGAATTTCTGTGGCACTGGTGGGGTCCCTGGAGCACATGGGACAGATCTATTAGTACGAATGGGCTGGTGCAGGATTAGCCGTCCTTTACAAGCATATGGGGGACATTTCCCGGGATCGTCCGTACTCCACTGGTGGCTTTTGGAGGGCATTGGAGGTATACCTTTTCTTTTATTTATTTTTCATTTTTGAATTAAACCTTACATTTTTCTTTCGACTTCTTTATTTTGTGAATCCGGGGATTGTGCTCTTTTTCTTTTTTGCAGATCTGGTCTCATGAGTATCTACAGATGATGTCGCATGAGACGCGACCAACGGACGCCCTCATTATGCCCCAAGGACTGAAATAGGAGAAGGAGCAGGCTAGGCAGAAAACCAAGGCTCATGACTATATCTCGTTCAGGAATTTCCTGATGAATCTACAAGACCCGCATATCTACAAGACCGGCATGTCCGATGGCAGCCTTGGCTCAACGTACTTCCTACTGCTTCTCTGGGGATTCGGCAGTCGGTTGGGTATGACCCACAGAGGATATTACTGGACAGCCCGGATGCTCAGGAGTGGTACCTGGGGGAAAGGGTGACCAGGCAGTCTCTGGCAGCTCCTGTATTCTTTGTGTCGCATCTTCCACCTGAGTCGATGAGAGCTACAGAGACCCTCTAGGGTTCCGCACTCACGATCGCTTTAGCTGGGCTCTCTATTCAGGATTTTCTGGAGCCCCCTGACGGGTATCAGGCGTTCTCTACCGCCAAGCTAGTGCCAAGCTTCCCTCTGATGGAAGTGACTCGGGTAAGTTTCTTTTGGCTTTTTGATCCTTCTTTCAGTTTTTATCACACACATTTTTCCTTTGCAGCATGTTCCTGCCACTGCTCAGGCTCCGGCTCTACTGCCTTGGGATTGGAGCCTCCGGACAGTCTCCTATGGTGAACAGGTCATGACTAAGGTCCCCAGATACCAGGCCATTCCACTCCTATATGATCATGTCCCATGGGACTATGCGGAGGAGGGCTTACTCTATGCCCATAGCGTGAGAGAGTGGATCTATGGTCGAGAGTGGAGGGTAATCTCTGAAGCTTGACTTCGGTTAAAATTTGTATTCTCATTCTAATATTATAACCTCTTTCTTATTGATTTTCTGATTCAGGCTGATGGGGTGCGGGTATCTGCTGAGGCTTACATGAAAGCTATGGTAAAACTTCTACTAATTCTTTTCACTTATTTTAGCATTTTTCGATCTTTAAATAACACTTGGTTATGCAATCTGTTTCTCCGTTCAGGAGGAACAAAATAGAGCTTTGGTCTTGCAGGTGAGAGAGCTTTAGCAGTGGCTTTAGTAGTTTGGTATTGATTTTAGCAGAGCTCCCGGAGGTAGTGGTGTGGAGGCAGCGGTGGAGGTAGCAGTGGCAATAGAGGTGGAGGCAGAGGCAGAGCGAGTGTGGCAGAGTCAGAGGAGGAGCCCCTCAGACGCGTGATTCACCATACTCGAGGCCGGGGCCGGGGCTGACCTCACCTTTATCTCCCTTCCCTTTCTCTTTTTATGTTTTAAGTGTTTTTAGAGAGGACACACACTTTTATTCGGATGACTGTATCACACACACACACACACATTTATTTTTGCTGACGGCTTTTGGATAGCCGTGATAGGATAGTTGTCTGCACACTTTATCATGATTGCTTTTTATCCTTTCTGTTCTTCTCGTATTGCTTCATCGTATGTGTGACCATGGATTGGTCCTTTCTTTCTTTTTATTTTTCTATGATTGGTGAATGCTTGAGATCATTATTCTGCTTTTATTGCTTATTCATGTAAATGAATGAATGTAACCATAGTTGGGTCTTGTTGTACGTGATACATGATGCAAGCATTTTATTGCTTTTATTTGGTCCTTTTTGTTTGCAGGTGGGCAGTAAATAGTACAAACAGACCTTGGCCAAAAATTAACCCCATGCGGCACTCGGTTAGTCTTACACGACACTCAGCAAGTGCCGTAGCGGCAGTCCGTGACTATCATACGGTAATTGCTGACTGCTGTACGGCATTCCGGTGAGTGTTGCGGTAGTTTATTGTGTGCCGCAAGTAGGTATGGGCAGATTTTCTTCTATTTATACCCCTTTTCCCCAAAACTCCATAAACACTCTTCTCTTTCATCCACTTCCACCCGCTTCCTTCTCAAATGGCCCCTATTAGTTCCCAAATCCTCTTCCCATGGATGGATACTCTCTCTGGCATTGACAGGCTCAACTTTGAGTGTTTCAGATTGAATGACCTCTTCTCTTTCCGACAGATGATTCTGAATGAAGGCTTACTTCGAGCCGTTATTCAGTGTTGAGACCCTTCTCTCTACGTCTTCCGCTTTGGCTTCCAGGAGGTTTGTCCTTTGTTCGAGGAGTTTAGCGCTATTCTGCACACTGATCCTTTTGCGGAGCTGACAGTTCTTCTAGTACAAGTCGGATACATTCAGGACCTTGCTATTTTCCTTCATACATCCCGGAATGTCACAGACTCTTTTATTCACAACCGGCAGATCGACTTTAAGCGTCTTTCCTTTGTCTATGTTTCCCTAGGGGACCCCTATGATGGCGGGTATCAGATTATTCAGCGTAGTGCACTATCGATAGCCATGCTCTCTTACTTCTTCTTTCAGTCATCTTCTGACGTCCTCGTACCCATTACCTACGGTTTGCGGGAGATGAAGAGAGCTGTCATGTTGGTCGATCCTTGGCAAGACCTTGATTGGCTTGGATCGTGCTCATACTACCGGGGCCATGTTATCTGCGAGAGCACCCTTCATCTTACAGATTTAGCTCATAGAACGCCTTGATCTTCTCATACACCCCTCACACCTTCGTGGGCCGCTTATCTATGACCGTATGGAGGCTCATAGAAGGCCTTTCTCCTGATGACATTTGCTGGATTTGCCTACAGTGGGGCTACCGTTCTGTTTTTGTACGACTTCCCGGACGACCTGGCATTTGGTTGCCTGGTTTATATACTACTACATTATATATGCCTGGCAGAGTGGTTCGTTAGTAAGGGCTTTTCCAAGACATCACTGAGGACATTGCTATAGACTTTTCAAGGAGTTCGGTCATACGACCTTCCACTGTGAAAGCCTTTGTTGAGGCTTGGTATGACAGGGTGGGTGCTCCCTTTCGGAGGATTCCAGCTTCGACTGTTCTTCTGCTGAGTACCTTTTGTAGATTCAGACCCTGGTCGAGAGACAAACTCCATAAAAACACGGAGATGAATAGGACAGAGCTTTATTTTACAAAAATAATTGACAAATCCCAATTACTTTCCTGCGCTTTTGAATGTGATTTTCTTTTTATGCTTTTAGAAAATGTTTCCACATGTTCAATCAATGTATTAACTCCTTCGATCTATCTTTAGACTATAAAAATCCTCCTTTCGAAGTCTTTGTCTGGCTTTTTTGTTACTTTGTTTTGAATCTTGCTTAAAATTTTAATCATTCTATACCATGAATTCTCATTTGTTCCTTTACAGTACTTATTTTGACAGTTAGGGAATCCAGAGATGGGCTTAAGGTGTTATATGTGTCCCTAGTCTTGGGGCTCCGAAGCAATTCCGAGCAAACGCAAGTTTGCCCCTGGTTTGGGCATAGGGATTTTCTTTTGGGTTTTTCGTGGACCAAAGGCTAATGAAGAGTCCGCCTACTTATCCCCAAATGGGTATCGGTTCAGCAGTAGTTCGGTTTTAAGTCTTGATGGAAGGTGCCACTCGGGCGATTTATTAATGACCGAACCGAGCAGGTTGCCTACGTATCCCCGAGTGGGAATCAGGTCAAGCGTAGTGTGGACACGTGGAATTCCACCACTTATTTTTTGTTTGAAATTGATTTAGATCAAAGAAAGAAAATGGTCTGTTGAAAACATATACAAAGTCGCCACTTGGTCTTTAAGGAACCAAGAAACCTAATTTTAACTCACCCAAATGGATAAAGGGCACCGACCCTTCATAACCAAAGAACTTGGCTCGGGGTTTTGGTACGAGAGAGGAAGGAGCCTTTGTCACGACTAAAACACCCTCAACTCGCCCCGTCTCTCGACGGGCCTCAATTAGCATCCAAATAATCATCTTATACTATGTATGATTCGACAATTAATGCTATGATAGTATATTACATCACATAAGAAATTTTGAAATGGAAGATCTAAAGATAAAATATCATTCATAAGATCTAAGCCAAGTATCACACAATGCAAAGTGAAAGATCACACAAACAAACCTAGGAAAAATTGTCTAATCATATATCAAGTAATAAAGTTTTCCTAATCTAAAGGGGACATGAGTTGTTCTTGAAACAAATAATCAAATAAAACAAGGATGCTTAGCAAGCTAGAATGATGCATGTCAATCTTTGAGAAAAGAAGATCTCTCAATCCCAGGGACGGATGAGAAATGAGGATTAGATCGAGGGGAAGCATGAACGAATGATCATGATCATTCCTTATAATCTTCTTAGATTAGGGGTTACAAAAATCCCAAATCTTTGCATGGATGCAATGTATGTATCTAGAATGTGCCAAGGTTGTAGTGTGTTTTATGTTCACGGATTCCTAGAATGACTTAGAAGTCTAAAATGTGTATGAATGAATGAATGAATGAATGAAATCATCATGGGACATGTACAAATGTAGTATGAACTACTTCCTAAGACATGAGCTAATTTGGAGTACACGTAAGCATCAAATCCAAGGATGGAAGTGAAAATATGCTTGTTGTGAATAGTGGACAGAACAATAACATGATATTTCGGAAATTGAAAAGAGGGGTTAGGAATGTTTTAAATGCATGATTTTTTATGAAGATATTCCATATTGTGTCTAGAAAATAACCCAGAAATCCAATCTTTAATAGCTACCACAGATTGAGAGAAATCATATAAACAATAGAGGTTAATCAGAAACAGAGTCCGTACTGTCGACTAAAATGTTAGAAAATCTTAGAAAATGGAAACAAAATATCTAGAGGTTCATATTATACACAACGTTCCCTACGACATTGAAGTTCAAGGAAAAAATAAGATGGGACCATTCTTTTTGGAAAAGTTTTCTGTAAAACAAATTGAAAGTCAACCTAGCTGCTGTGACAGTAGTGGCCAAATGTTTGGAAGGAATGTTTAAACAAAAATGGACCCCTTTCAAGTATTTTCAAGTCAAACCATAAATCATGGGTATTCTCTAATGAGTTAGGAAGATTTTCCAAGTGGTCTTTAATCCATACATTGAGTATTGGGTTCTAGAGAAATCTTTGAGCTCAAATCATTCACTGTTTTGACTCACTGTTTTAAAGATTTTGGGAAAAACTTGAGTTTTCTTTCTTGAGATCAAAATGAGAGGGTTTGAGAGGGGTTTTGAAATAGAGGTTTTGAAAGTATATTTTCAAAATCAAATAGAGATTATGACCTCTTGGAATATGAACATCAAACTCATCATCAAGAACCCCCAATATTATTGGAGAGATTCATTTTTATTTTGAACATAACTTCAAGGATACCTTGGAGGTATTGAAGTTATAAACATCATCTATTAAACATGCGTTTGAGGTCAATAGCTACTATCCATAAGGATTCACTCACCTCAAACTTCATGTCATCATTTAGATGATGAAGAACAAGTAAGTAAATAAAGAAAAATAAAAGGAAATGATGTAAGAAGAGATGAACATATATATAAACAAGCAAGTAAATTGCAATCAATAGATGATAATCAATGTGATATTGGACTTGTAGCTTGGTATTTCACTCGTAGATATTGACATTTGGACATGGAAGTAGCTTCCTAACTCAAGATTGCTCAAAAATGGTGGTTGGGAAAGACTTGAATGAGAGATATAAGAGGGGTTATGGAAGAAAAAAAGATTGAAACTCACCTTTTTTTTTTTTTTTTTTTATTTATGGAAAATCAGTAGAAGAAGCTCCCTTTCTCTCCTCTAAACCTATCTCTATCTCTCTTTCTCTCTATAACTTTCTCAAGCTTTTGCACTTGGCCCCCCCAAAATGAAGAACAATGGGGGGTTTATATAGGCCTTTTTGGGGGTGATTTTGGGATTTAAAAAGTACTGTCATTGGTCCTAAACATCTGTGAACATAGAACTACGTCGTTTTGATTTCTAATTAATCAATTTGGACCCCCAATCAAAATTACAAAAATGGACTGTTCTAGGGGAGAATGCCGCAGAGGCACTGGGCTAGTGCCACGGTGGCAGTGGGCCAGTGCCGCGGTGGCACTACTCCTCCTTCGTCCAGATAATGCTGTTTAGGCTCCCAGAGGTTCCGGTATTCGCAAAAGGCCCTATTTCGTCCAAAATTCATAGAAAATGCGTACGAACTCCAAACTGAGCTTGTGATATACCATTGGAAAGGTATCAGAGTCTACTTTCTATATAAAATGTTTCAATGTCAGGTTACTTTGAAAAGTTTTAGGGTATTCGCGATAAAAGCCAATTTGCTCGCCTTTTTCACCTTCAGAAATTCATAATAAATCCGTTTTAAATTAAAAAATTATGTGCGATATACAGTTGGAAAGCTATTGACCTCTAGTATCTATGAAAAATGTTTGAAAATTATTACGGTGCTCCGGTTTTAAAGTCAACTTTTGGTCAAACTGGTCAAACTTGGGATTCCCGGGAAGTTCTGGAAACCTCTGGGAGCTCCCAGGAGCTAACGTTTTTGTTCGATTTTCTTTTAAAACTCATTTTAATACTTTTCACATGATCTAGAATGATTCTAGAACTTTTTGGCGAATTTAGACGATTTCGGTCAAACCTTGGTCAAATTGTTCAATGGGGACTTTCTGGGAACTTTCGGGACTTCCAAGGGTCTCTGGGAGCCGACGATTTCATTCTGTCTTGCTTTAGAACTCATTTTATTGTTTTTCTTATGACGTAGCACGTTTCCAAAATATTTGGTCCAAATTTGGGAGTTTTCGGGCTTTCAAGGGCATTTTGGTCATTCTGAGCATTTTGAGAAATAGAACTAACTTTTAGGAGTCCTTTTGAGTCTTTTTCAATCATTGTGAACCACCAAGCTATGGGTCTCCTAAATCTGATAGCCAAAAAAATGGGGTGTCTACAATTTTCCCCTCTTTGGCATGAACTTACGAGGCAACGCATGTCGCAAGCGAGTGCCAAAGCTTTGAAGAGACAGGTCTTTTGGAGGCTATAGATTTAGGATAAAAAGCATTGCAAAAGATGCAATGATAGAAACAAGAACGTTGAGGCTGGTGTTGGTCGTGCTCTGCGTGAGCTGCCTACGTATCCCAAGGGGAATCAGACCAAGACCTAGTTTAGGGCACAAAGGAGCAAATCAAATATGCTCAATAAGACAGGCAGATGCTATGCTATGAGGATGATATGCAATGCGTGGATGTGATATGAATTGGGTCATGAGTCCTATCATGCCTAGTGTTCTGATCCTAGTATGAGTTGGTGTTGTGGGGTGTGTGCCACTCCGAGTGGACTTATATCGTGCTAGTGTTTCTAACTGTGATGTAGTTATTGACCCGAATAGGGACACTAAGTTTTGAAGACTCTAGGACTTGGAGCAAACTTCTGAAGTTTGGAAAGTGTGCTTTGCGAGTGAATAGAATCGGATGTGGGGTCCTTGAGGATGACGATTAAAGATAATTGACGGGCACGGAAGTCTTGGATACCAAGCGATGGATGAGAAAGTTCAAGATAGCCAATCGGAGAAGGATTTCGCAATAACCGACAAGCGAGAAAGCTCACAATAGCTGATGGGTAGGTGAGGGGGCTCACAATTTTTGAAAAGGGATTGAAGAAGCTCACAATTTTTGTTTGTTAAAGAAGCTCATGATCTTTTTTTGAGAAAGCTCATGATAAGTAAGAAAGCTCACGATTTTGGACAAAGGAGTGAGAAAGCTCACGATAAGTGAGAAAGTTCATATTTTTGGACAAAGGAGTGAGGAAGCTCACGATAAGTGAGAAAGCTCACGATTTTGGACAAAGGAGTGAGAAAGCTCAAGATAAGTGAGGAAGCTCACGATAAGTGAGAAAGCTCTCGATTTTGGACAAAGGGGTGAGAAAGCTCACAATAAGTGAGAAAGCTCACGATTTTGGACAAAAGAGTGAGGAAGCTCACGATAAGTGAGAAAGCTCACGATTTTGGACAAAGGAGTGAGGAAGCTCATGATAAACGAGGGAGCTCACGATAACCAATGGACACAGAACTTTGGATTGTGAGTAGACAATGCTTACCCTAGGAGTTGGCATCTTTTGAATGCGGGCAGTGTTTTTTTAATCGTTGGCCAATTTTTATAATGACCAATCCAGAAATTTGGTTCAGGTTCTGCTGGGAATGGTAGGGGATTCTCTGTGAATCTCTCTTAACTATTTTAATTCTTGACTGAGAACCAGGATTCAAATTCGAATCTCTCACGGTTGATCAAATCTTACAATAGTCAATCCGAAAAGCCTATTCAGGCCTCCAAGATGATTGACGGGCGTGGAAGGCCTAATGATGGACATAGAATCCCTAAGTTGTTGTGTTTGGTGAAGTGACCCTCTTGACTCGACTCGTGCTCCCCTTAATCGTGATACTATGGACTTGGTGACTCTCAGATTCTCAATGGTGCTTCTCAAATTTCAATGATGATCCTCAATTCTTTGACGGTGTTTCTTAATGCTTCTTGATTCTCAACGGTGTTCTTCAAATCTCAACGATGCTCCTCGAATCATCAACGATGCTCCTCGAATCATCAACGATGCTCCTCGACTTTTCAATGATGCTTTTCAACTCTTATGATGCTCCTCAACACATTTGATGTTCTTCTATTCTTCAATAATGCTCCTCAACACACCTGATGCTCCTCTTCAATAATACTCCTCAACACTTCCGATGTTCCTCAATGTTACTCCACTTTTTAATGATGCTTCTCATCTCTTCTGATGTTCCTCTATGCTCCAACAATGCTTCTCAACTCTTTTGGTGTTCTTCGATGCTCCAACAATGCTTATAAACTCTCTTGATGTTCCTTGATGCTCCTCTAATCTCTGGGTTCTAAAAGATCCTCACAAAAACATCTCATTAGCAAACCTGGACTCTGAGCCCTAAAACACCTCAATAATACATCTTATCAACACATCTAGACTCTGGGCCATAAAATACCTCAACAACACATCTTATCGACACTCCTCATCAATACATCAACAATAGTTTCTTAGTATTGGCGATATTTTCTCCGATCATCCGTCTTGAGAAACAACTATCGGTTTGTAGTTTGCAGCCACTTATGAGTTTATGCCACTCGTACCTGGGACACTTCTCGTATTGCGACCTTGACTGGTGTAGTAATAATGCTTGGTACTTCTGCTTGTATCCAAAGTTTTTTTATAATTGGGAATCACTTTTGACCCACACATTTGAGACCATCAGGACAAATGGACTTAACAGAAACGACAAGGAAAGTTGGGTTAGTTTGTATGAAACCTCGATCTTTGACATACTTTTGATCAGATTACTACTGACTCAAATAAAGAAGGATTGACTTGGACATAAAATTCTCAAATTGCCACGATCCAATGTGCCTTCATCATGAATGATGTGCCGCTCATCTTTTATGTTCACTCCTCATCTTAATATGACAGCACTTTGCTCATAAATCTGGTTTTTGAAAATTCCTCCCTATTGATCTAATCAATTCTCTACTTATCCCAGGAAGTGCTTTGAATTAGTGCCTTAGCTCTTAGAATAAAAGATGCTATATTTCAAAAAAATTCAAAAACAATTAGGTGACTTAAAAACTCGCCCTTGGTGTAAAGGGATCATGTTAGGCAAACAGAGTTTGCCCCTAGTTTGAGGTGTAGGAAGTAAAATTCATAGGCAAACAAGGTAGGTGACCGAAGTTTGCCCTTAGTTTGGACGATGGTTTATTGGAGGTTTTGGGCAAATGAGGTCGGTGACCGAAGTTTGCCCCTTATACGAAGGATAGAAGTAAAATTTAGGCAAACAAGGCGGGTAGCCGAAATTTGCCCCTAGTGTAGGAGATGTTTTCTTGCTTGAGGCAAAGATCGTGACTTTAATCTCTCAGATGCTCATAACTTTTTCCTAGGCACTAGTGAGGTGACCTAGTGAGCTCTTTTCTCTCTTTTGTTATTACTCACTTTGGATTTAGCTCTAATTTTTGCCTAGGCGTCCTTTCAGATTTTTGACCTAGCGAGC
Source organism: Hydrangea macrophylla (assembly GCA_033977485.1). NCBI lineage: Eukaryota > Viridiplantae > Streptophyta > Magnoliopsida > Cornales > Hydrangeaceae > Hydrangea > Hydrangea macrophylla. Next base: position 2,539,035 of record CM066988.1, on the reverse strand, counting down.
CATCCTTCTTTTCTTTTTCAAAGTCTGCCTACGTACCCCCAAGCGGGGATCAAGTACAAAGTAGTTCGGGCCAGGATCTTTAAAGAAGAGGGGTTAATATTGATGGTGTCGACCGAACCGATGCGGTTGCCTACGTATCCCCGAGTGGGAATCAGGTCGAGCGTAGTTCAAGGTAAGGCTTGAAGAAAATGGGTTATTTTTAGGTGGGTGGGATGACCGAACCGATGCGGTTGCCTACGTATCCCCAAGCGGGAATCATGTCGAGCGTAGTTCAAGGCAAGGCTTGAAGAAAATGGGTTATTTTTAGGTAGGTGGGATGACCGAACTGATGCAGTTGCCTACGTATCCCCGAGCGGGAATCAGGTTGAGCGTAGTTCAAGGCAAGGTCTTGAAAGAAATTGGTTTGATTATGATGATGTTAACTGAACCGATGCGGTTGCCTACGTATCCCCGAGTGGGAATCAGGTCGAGCGTAGTTCAAGGCAAGGTTTTGAAAGAAATTGGTTGAGGGTTTTTCAAACCAATCATCAAAGAAGTTTAAACTTAGCTCACTTGTGGTAGCCTTGAATAAAAGGATTCAGTTTTGATCTCCCTTTCTTTTCTTTTCTTTTCTTTTCTTTTCTTTCTGAGGATTGATCCTTTTCACTTTCGCCTAGCCAGTCAAGTTTATTTTTCATGTAGTTGATTCTTGTGAGATCTTTTGATCACAATTTCAGAATTCCATAATGTGCATATCGATTCTCGAAAATTTATTTGTGGTCATTCCGAGCCTTTTGAAATGTGATCTAGGCATTCTCATGATGTACCTTGAACCGTACAATTCTCTCATTTGTAAAATCATTTTGACTGGCTAGGGTCAGATCTTGGAAATAAATACCTTTTCAGCTCTAACTTTTGCCTAGGTGCCCTTTCGGGTTTTCAACCTAGCGAGCTTTTCTCTTTTTTTCTTTTCTTTTCTTTTTTTTTTTTTGTTTTTTTGAAAGTGGAGACGAAGCTCACTGAAATGTTTGGCTACTATCAAGGACCAAGTATGCACAGATTCATATGCATATCAATTGGGTTGGGCCCAAGGCTTTAAAATGGTGAAAAAAGGTGTTGGGTAAGCCCCAAGTCAGTTCCAAGTATGTCTTTTCGATTTGAGCAAAAGCATCTTTAAATTCTTAAAGTAAGACTATTCAATTCTCAGCTCTTCTTTAGGGTCAGCGCGAAATCGACTTTCCCCTTTTTGGGATTCTCTCTTTTTTTGTTTGATGCAAAAATTTATTAGCAGAGTAATGTCCATGGCAATTTGAAAAGTGACATTTTCAGTTCAGCGATTCATGTACGTATGAATATACACATCAGATTAGGCAAAATGAGACTTCATTCCATCAGAAGAGAAGGATTACATTACTTGAGACTCACAACAACTCGATGACAGACAGACTTGACCACAAGACTAAACTTGAAATATACTCAAAATATAGAACAGACTCGACCCGATCTCAAATGGAGTGTCACGGTGACTCGCTTATTCTTCTTTTTTTATTGGCAGAAGTCCCAAACACTATCAACTCACCGCGTAGCTTCAATAATCATTGGCCTCAGCAAAGGGGATCATTTGAAAGGACCGGCTAGGGGCTTAGGTGACATGGGGTTGAATGGGTAGTGGCTCAATGATTCTTCGATCAATGAGGTCTTAGATATCATGGAGAAGACGTATGCACTGATCGGTGTCGTGGCCTAGGCCTTGGTGGTAGGCACATCGTTTCGACAGGTCGCAGTTAGGTGGTGGGGGATCGGCACGAGGCTGAAGGAGTTGGAGGTATCCCTTTTTTAGCAGGCGGCCTAAGGCTACGAAGGGAGAGACATCTAGCTTGGAAAATTCACGAGGTACCCTATTTTGGTAAGGGTGGCTAGGCGAGCTGGTTTGGTTTGTGAGTTGGTATGGTTGGGGAGAATAGGCCATAGGTTGGTTATTAAGGGTGTTGGCATCCGAAGGGTTTCGGGAGTAGTTGGGCCTCTTGGACTGGCTTTGTGATTCTTCATTCTTGATTTTTCCTTCTCTGATTGCATCCTCATTTTTAGTTCCAATCTCAAATAGTTCTTCAAATGTTGAGATGGACTGGTAGAATAGTTTCTCATGGTACAGCGGTAGTAGATTCTTGATCAACATTCGGACTTGTTCCTTTTCGACTGGTCGGTGGGTCATTTGGACCACTTTGTTCCTCCATCTGCTCAAGAACGCAGCGAAGGACTCATTGAAGTTCTACCGGGTAGTCTCCAGATCCCTAATGGTGACATCGAGCTCTTGGTTGTAGGAGTAATGATCAACGAAGACCTGGACTATATCTTTCCAAGTCTACGTCTTAGAAACCTCCAAGGTCAGAAACCAGGAAAGAGCAGCCTTGGCGAGGGTTTGAGGGAACAACATTGCAATGTGCTCATAGGTGCAGCCCATTGATTGGAAAACACTCATGCGGAACTTTACGTGGCTCTTCAGATTCCCAGTTCCATCAAAACGATCAATTTCAAGTATCTTGAAGTTCTCAAGTAGCTTTATTTGTTGGGCTCAAACAATCCTTCTAACATGTAATCGTCGACCCCCTTACTCTTTCTCAGTATGTTCTCAAGCTTGTCGACCTTATCCATTTTTTCTTGAATTTTCTTATTAAGTGCAGGTGGTGGGGCCCCATTGAACCAATCATCATCTACATTATTCTCGGGAGGTGGTGTAAACCCAAGCGGTGGTGGTGGTATAAACCCTGGTGGCGGTAGGAGCCCAGGTGGGTATTATGGTTGTTGCTGTTTCAGTTCTTCCATAAAGGCTAAAACTTGGGCCAACCAGTCAGATTGTTGGTTGATCATTTCTGTCATTCTTGCTTCCAAACCTTCTGGATCCATAAAGCTGACTTTTGGCTGAGTGATTCTAACAAGGTGACTCCCTAATCCTCTGACTCATAAATGCAGATCCTGGGTGCTCAAAATTTGTACTGACATATAGGTGTGAAAAGACCGTGTCAAACTTTTAATAGTGATGATTGAGATGACAACTATAGTGATGTTAACAGACGTGGACTAACTCGTGTACAGCCTGACTGAAACAATGCGAGCAGACCGATAGGAATGGTGTATGCAAATGAGACAAGTATGCGGATGTAAGCCCTAATCTATATGATGCTCCTATTTCTAATAGATAGCAGTCAAACAAATAAGGTCATAACCATATAGAGTGTGCAAACCCTACTTTCCAGTATGATCATCAAGGGATAATAGGGGTTTTCAGGGTTTTATGAAAACTTCTAGGAGAGATTGGGCATTTCTGGTTGATTTGGACAGAGTTTCTGAGAGAAACTGGCATATCTGGGATATTTGGACAGAGTTTCTGAGAGAAACTAGCATATCTGGGATATCTGGACAGAGTTTATGGGAGAAACTGGTTAATGCGATTATATCTGGGATATCTGGACAGAGTTTCTGGGAGAAACTGTTATTTTGGGTATTTCTGAGAAAATTAAACAGGGTTTCTAGGAGAAATTGGTATATCTGGGAATTTCTGAGTGTTTTGGGAATTTTTAGGAAATCTAAGCAGAGTTTCTGGGAGAAACTGGAATATTTGGGAATTTCTGGAAAATTTAGACAAAGTTTCTGAGAGAAACTGGGATACCTGGGAATTTTTGAGTGTTTTGGGAATTTTTGGAAAATCTAAGCGGAGTTTCTGGGAGAAACTGGCATATTTGGGAATTTCTGGGAAATTTAGACAAAGTTTCTGAGAGAAACTGGGATACTTGGGAATTTCTAAGTGTTTTGGGAATTTTTGGGAAATCTAAGCGGAGTTTCTGAGAGAAACCGGCATATTTGGGAATTTCTGGGAAATTTAGACAAAGTTTCTGAGAGAAACTGGGATATCTGGATGAGTTGGGCAAAGTTTCTAGGAGAACAGGTGTATATGACAAGAGCATGTGACGATGGTGATCATACTGTCTAGCAGGTTTTCATACTCCTATGTCTTAGGACCGACAAACAAGGTTTGTGGTGTATATCTTTATGAGCATGGAGCAGACATCCTTGTCATGGTGCCTAGGCAGGTCAACTCAATGTGATCACATGTGAGTGATTGTCTTAAGAATCATAAGAAAGAGATTCTGCCTCATGCCACATAAGCGTCTACACCGCACAGGTAATCCCGTCAGGCCATACAGCAGTTATATCACATTGTACTATCTGAAAAGATAAATGAATAGTCCTATGAAAGGTTCGACAGGAATCTATATGCAAATGCTAGGTTTAGTCAAAAAGGGTCCATTGACGAGAGTTCCAATATACTATCAGAGAGACAGTACGAAAGTTTTTACTCTTTTTGATATACCTTGGAAGGTACAGTATCAACGGTGACTTATGCCCTGGCACAACAAGACCTGAACAATGTTAGCGCCGTGTTTCAGACACAGTCGGAGGGAGGATATGCAAGAGTGCAATGCGGTGAACCAGACACAGTAAAAAGATAATTTTAAGGATGCTTCTTATGAGTCAAACCTCTGTATTATTTTGTTTTGAAAATAAAACTATCCCCGGCAGAGTCGCTAGATTGTGGACACGCGGGATTCCACCACTTGTTGTTTTTTGTTTGAAATTGATTTAGATCAAAGAAAGAAAATGGTCTGTTGAAAACAGATACAGAGTCGCCACTTGGTCTTTAAGGAACCAAGAAACCTAATTTTGACTCACCCAAATGGATAAAGGGCACCGACCCTTCATAACCAAAGAACTTGGCTCGGGGTTTTGGCACGAGAGAGGAAGGAGCCTTTGTCACGACTAAAACACCCTCAACTCGCCCCGTCTCTCGACGGGCCTCAATTAGCATCCAAATAATCATCTTATACTACGTATGGTTCGACAATTAATACTATGATAGTATATTACATCACATAAGAAAATTTGAAATGGAAGATCTAAAGATAAAATATCATTCATAAGATCTAAGCCAAGTATCACACAATGCAAAGTGAAAGATCACACAAACAAACCTAGGCAAAATCGTCTAATCATATATCAAGTAATAAAGTTTTCCTAATCTAAAGGGGACATGAGTTGTTCTTAAAACAAGTAATCAAATAAAACAAGGATGCTTAGCAAGCTAGAATGATGCATGTCAATCTTTGAGAAAAGAAGATCTCTCAATCCCCGTGACGGATGAAAAAGGAGGAATAGATCGAGGGGAAGCATGAACGTATAATCATGATCATTCCTTATAACCTTCTTAGATTAGGAGTTATAAAAACCCCAAATCTTTGCATGGATGCAATGTATGTATCAAGAATGTGCCAAGGTTGTAGTGTGTTTTATGTTCATGGATTCCTAGAATAACTTAGAAGTCTAAAATGTGTATGAATGAATGAATGAAATCATCATGGGACATGTACAAATGTAGTATGAACTACTTCCTAAGACATGAGCTAATTTGGAGTTCATGTAAGCATCAAATCAAAGGATGGAAGTGAAAATATGCTTGTTGTGAATAGTGGACAGAATAGTAACATGACATTTCGGAAATTGAAAAGAAGGGTTAGGAATGTTTTAAATGCATGATTTTTTTATGGAGATCTTCCTTATTGTGTCTAGAACACAACACAAAAAGCCAATCTTTAATAACTACCACAGATTGAGAGAAATCATATAAACAATAGAGGTTATTTAGAAACAAAGTCTGTACTGTCGACTAAAATGTTAGAAAATCTTAGAAAATGGAAACAAAAAATCTAGAGGCCCACATTATACATAGAGTTCCCTAAGACATTGAAGTTCAAGGAAAAAATAAGTTGGGACTACTCTTTTTGGAAAAGGTTTCTGTAAAACAAGTTGAAAGTCAACCTAGCTGCTGTGACTGCAAAGGCAGAATGTTTGGAAGGAATGTTTGGATAAAAATGGACCCCTTTCAAGTATTTTCAAGTCAAACCAAAAATCATGGGTATTATCTAATGAGTTAGGAAGACTTTCCAAGTGGTATTTCATCCATACATTGAGTATTGGGTTCTAGAGAAATCTTTGAGCTCAAATTATTCATTGTTTTGACTCACTGTTTTAAAGATTTTGGGAAAAACTTGAGTTTTCTTTCTTGAGATCAAAATGAGAGGGTTTGAGAGGGGTTTTGAAATAGAGGTTTTGAAAGTATATTTTCAAAATCAAATAGAGATTATGACCTCTTAGAATATCAACATCAAACTCATTATCAAGAACCCCCAATATTATTGGAGAGATTCATTTTTATTTTGAACATAACTTCAAGGATACCTTGGAGGTATTGAGGTTATAATCATCATTTATTAAATATGTTTTTGAGGTCAAGAGCTACTATCCATAAGGATTCACTCACCTCAAACTTCATGTCATCATTTAGATGATGAAGAACAAGTAAGTTAATAAAGAAAAATAAAAAGAAGTGATGTAAGAAGAGATGAACATATATATAAACAAGCGAGTAAATAGCAATCAATAGATGATAATCAATGTGAAATTGGACTTGTAGCTTGGTGTTTCACTCATAGATATTGACATTTGGACATGGAAGTAGCTTCCTAACTCAAGATTGCTCAAAAATGGTGATTGGGAAAGACTTGAATGTGAGATATAAGAGAGGTAATGAAAGAAAATAAGATTGAAACTCCCTTTTTTTTTTTTATGGAAAATCAGTGGGAGAAGTTTCCTTTAAACCTATCTCTATCTCTCTTTCTCTCTATAACTTTCTCAAGCTTTTGCACTTGGCCCCCCCAAAATGAAGAGAAATGGGGGGTTTATATAGGCCAATTTGGGGTGGTTTTGGGATTTAGAAAGTACTCCCATTGGTCCTAAACATTTGTGAACATAGAACTACATCGTTTTGGTTTCTAATTAATCAATTTGGACCCCCAATCAAAATTACAAAAATGGATTGTTCCGGGGGAGAGTGCCGCGGCGGCAGTGTGCCAGTGCCACGGTGGCACTGCTCCTCCTTCGTCCAGATAATGTTGTTTAGGCCTCCAGAGGTTCCGATATTCGCGAAAAGGCCCTATTTCTTCCGAAATTCATAAAAAATGCGTACGAACTCCAAATCGAGCTTGTGATATACCGTTGGAAAGGTATCAGAGTCTACTTTCTATATAAAATGTTTCAGATTCTAGTGACTTTGAAAAGTTTTACGGTATTCGCAATAAAAGCCAATTTGCTCGCCTTTTTCACCTTCAGAAATTCATAATAAATCCGTTTTAAATCCAGAAATTATGTGCGATATACTATTGGAAAGCTATTGACCTCTAGTATCCATGAAAAAATGTTTGAAAATTGTTACGGTGCTCCGGTTTCAAAGTCAACTTTTGGTCAAACTGGTCAAACTTGGGATTCCTTGGAAGTTCTGGAAACCTCTGGGAGCTCCCAGGAGCTAACGTTTTTGTTCGATTTTATTTTAAAACTCATTTTAATACTTTCCACATGATCTAGAATGATTTCGGAACTTTTCGGTGAATTTGGACGTTTTCGGTCAAACCTTGGTCAAAATTGGTCAAACCTTGGTCAAATCGGTCAACGGGGACTTTCTGGGAATTTTCGGGACTTCCGGGGGTCTTTGGGAGCCGACGATTTCATTTGGTCTTGCTTTAGAACTCATTTTATTGTTTTTCTTACGACGTAGCGCGTTTCCATAACATTTGGTCCAAATCTGGGAGTTTTCGGGCTCTCAGGGGCATTTTGGTCATTCTGAGCATTTTGAGAAATAGAACTAACTTTTAGGAGTCTTTTCGAGTCTTTTTCAATCATTGTGAACCACCAAGCTATGGGTCTCCTAAATCTGATAGCCGACAAAATGGGGTGTCTACACGTAGTTCATCCATGTAGGAGGTTTTAAAAGAATGGGTTTTAAGCAAAAAATTTCTTGAGGTGATCGAGGTTAATTGGCTATTTGAATTCAACCCCGTCCAGGTTCATAAGATAGATAGCTCCTCCGGAAAGGAGAGTCTTAATGATGTGTGCCCCGACCTAGTTGGGTTTGGACTTTCCTCTAGGGTCATAAACAGGCCCCTTAAGTTCCTTGAGGACCAGGTCACCCTCAGCAAGCTTCTTTGGGCGGACCTTTTTGTTGAAAGCACGAGCTATCCTTTTCTGATATCACCGAGTATGGTTTATTGCAGCTAACCTTTTCTCATCAAGCAACATCAATTCTTCATACCTTCCCCGTGTCCATTCCAGTTCGGTCACTTCCTAAGTAATCAATGGTCCATCATGTCGTTGATGTGTCCCACGGTTGGGTACCCTTTCAAGTTTTTGTTTATCTAAAGTCTTAAAATTAGTGGTCATCATACTTTGTTTGGTTCATTAATTTCATAACATTTCAAAATTTGGGGGAGCATAGCATTTCAAAATTGGGAGAGGGGGTGGGGGAGCATGGCATTTCAAAATTGGGGGAGCATTACAGTTTGTGTGTGTGTGTGATACATATACATTGTGGCTCTGTATGTGTGTTTGTGTGTGTATTGTGTATCTGTGTGTATATACATTATGTGTATGTGCATGTGTCTGTGTGTAACTATGTGTGTATGTGTCTGTGTGTATATACATTATGTGTACATACATACATACATACATACATACATTGTTCTGTGTTTGTGTGTGTGTGCGTGTGTGTAATAGAGAGAGAGAGATCGCAGAGAGAGAGAGGCACCTCTGTGAGAGAGAGAGATCGCAAAGAGAGCTCCGATAGAGAGAGACTGAGAGACAGAGAGAGACTCTGGTGGTAATGAAGAAGAAAGAAGAAGATGCGGGGTTTTTTTTTTAAAAGTAGCAAATTCTACTTTACTGAAATTGCTACTTGAAGTAACGATTTCTACTTTACGGAAATGGCAACTTGAAATAGCGATTTCTCCAATGATTAAAGTCGTTAGTAGAAGTAGCGATTTCAGGTTGGATTAAGTCGCTAGTTGGAGTAGCAACTTCTAAGAGAGTGATGAATTTGAAAAATAAGTTGAGACATTGGTAGATCGGGGACATATTTGCCAAATTTTAAAGCTTGGGGTAAAAAAATCCAAAGAAATGCTCGAAGCTAAAAGGATTGAGAGGACAAAACACCATGAAACAGGCAGGGTTATTTTGGTAATTCCTGCTTCAGAAAATGACACTACTAGTACCAGTACTACTACTGCTAAATAAAGCCTCTATATATATAAACACCACTATTCCGTTATCCACTCTGGGAATTCTAATTTGGAAGGTAAAGCAATGGCTTCGTCTCTTCTGCTTCCACTCGGTAATCTATTTTGTTTTGTTTAACTCTCCCATTCCAAGTTCTAATTGACTTGTGCATCTGCAAAATATTGTTTATTGTTTGTATCTACTTTTTTCTTCTTGTTTTGATCAGTTTAAATGTAGTTTTGTATCTACTTCTGCGTGGGTATATATATGTCCATACTTAATTGCTTATACATGTATGTATATATCTCTATACATGTAATGCATTCTTCCACCATGCTTAAAATTTGAGTTGTGTGATTCGGAGTCCCATGATGATTGATTTTTTCCTTCGGAATGGGCTTTGGCTGAAATTCATGTTAGTGTCTAACTGGAATAGTGGTATTTTGCTTGCTACTTTAATATATTTTTTTTGCTGAATGTAAAGGATTTAAGAGCCCGTTTGGGATCTCTGTGGGAGTAAGAGATTTTTTCTATAGCGGTTTTTGTAAAAGCTATTTAGCGTTTGGTATTGTAGCGAGAACTAGAGATTTTTTTTTATATATTTCAAAAAAGCTTCAATTTTCCCTTTTAAATCAATCCCCCTTTTCAGCTTTTTGAGGAAACCCTTAAAACTTGGTTGCTAAACAGAGTCAACTTTTTCAATAATCTCAAATAATTGGTTACCAAACGGGCACTTAGTACGCTAATTATGTATAAGGTGCTTGTTTTTTCTCCTTCGTGGTATTTGTACGCAAGTATGGGATCATTCCATGATGTCATTGCTGATATATTATACTAGCCTAGTTGCCTCACATTGTCTAACTACATACATACAGTGAACAATGTAGATTATACAAAATATCTTGCCATTCTCATAAGTGAAAGTTATGAACAAATGAGGTCCATTTTCTCGGCTGCTATATTATTTTTGGTTGATTAAAACATTATTTGATCAAATTTCTTTTAGTGGATTATTGCAATTTTTTAACCAGAAAAAGAAATTAATTCTAATCTTTTGCTGCCACATTTTACATTTTAATAGTTAATTTCTGTTCCTATAGGTTCAGCATTAGGTAAAAGTTTGCCTTTGAAGAATCAAACTATTGCAAGAGGCAAAATTAGAGATGTGACCGTGCAATGCTCAATTTCTCAAATTTCAATAAGAGATTCACAGATGAACAACTCCAGGGATGAGATGACTTTAATTAAGCGCAGGGATATGGTTGGCTTGGTTTTGGGTTTTTCGAGCTTTGTAATAGGATCGTGTGACACCCAGGGAGCTGCCTTGCCACCCGAGGAGAAACCAAAACTATGTGATGATGCTTGTGAGAAAGAGCTTGAAAATGTATGGTGAGATTATAGCCCCCTTCATCTTCATCACTTGATGTGATTCAAATACATTGCCTATTATTCATCTTCCTAAGTTCTAGTGGGAAAAAGATTGTATCCTTGTATCCTCTCTTGATGATCTATAGAATGTTAGCTCGAGGCATTATAGATACAAAACCTTAGGAGCACAACCTTCTAGCTAGCTCTTGAGTCTACATACTTGAAGTGGAAAAAAGTTAATCCTAATAAATGCGATATTGGAACTACTAGGCTTCTTCCTTATGAAATCTTTAAGGACTTCAAAAATCAAGGAAGAGATCCATCTCAATTTTGAATCACATGCTCGGTACATGCTCAGGTTCAAGGCTTGCTTTTAATCTGAGGCATGTTCGTTATAAATAGATTTCTTTGAAAGATGGTAACAAACCCAATGATCTTGTTGTATTATTGTATCATTGCTACTGATATAAACACAGCTTTATACATACTATCCAGCTGAACTTATAGAGCTGTAATTCTTAGGATCGATATAATTCGGATACCCTAAATAAAATTGACGCATTTAAAGCGACGCACAAATTTTACACTTCCATTATCATTTAAGTCCTTCTTCTTTTTTCCGTTTTATTGAGACGGAAGGAGGAATTTGAGTATACAAGTTTACGAAAGTTACTCCTTCAATTGTCTCACATACATGTGGACAGCTTTGCATCCACATGGCCAATGGGGGACTGAAATTTGTTTATTCAATAATGCAATAATTAGCAGAATAAATCCCATTTCTAAATACTACCTCTTTTTGAGATTATAATCCCACATCGGGAATTTAAATCCTTGTTACTCAAAATATAAGATCATGGGGCTACTCCACTCATTGCCAATTGGTTTTGGGTTGATGCTCCAATTCAACATGGTATCAGAGCAGATTATTGTCAGCCTAGTTTGGCCACTTATGCTCCACGTTACCTGTAGAATTAGATTAGGGCAAAACCTTAGTTGAGACCAGAGTCTCAAGTCTCAACCCTATTTGTATTAAACATCAAAGAAGGAAATTACAATAGTACCATAAGGTAACATTCCAAAGATAAAACAAATAACAACAGCTAAGAGTAACCTAATAACAAGCTAATATTTAGATAATACAAAGCTCATCTCAACACTCCCCCTCACGCTGGTGCAAAGATGTCTCTCATGTTCAGCTTGCTAAGGATATAATGATGATGCCTACTTCCAAGACCTTTAGTGAAAACATCCGCCAACTGTTCACTAAATTTCACAAATGGGTACAGATCACACCACTATTCAGTTTCTCTTTTATAAAGTGTCTGTCAATCTCCACATGCTTAGTTCGGTCATGTTGCACTGGGTTGTGAGTAATACTGATGGCTGCTTTATTGTCATAGTACAGTCTCATAGGATCGGAAGGAGTAAGATTAAGGTCTCAATAAAATCTTTATCCACAACAGCTCACAAATTCCCTGAGACATAGGTCGAAATTTTGCCTCGGCGCTAGATCTAGATACAACAGTCTGTTTCTTGCTACGCCAAGTAACCAAATTTCCTCCAACAAAGGTACAATACCCTGGGGTAGATCTTCTGTTTGCAGCTGAACCTACCCAATCCGCATTTGTATATCCTTCCACTTGAAGGTGATTATGTATGCCAAAGAATAAGCCCTTTCTAGGGGCTGATTTCAAATACCTAAGGATTCGAAGAACAACATCATAGTGAGATTCACGAGGAGCATGCATAAATTCGCTGACTACACTCACAATAAAGGCAATGTCAGGGTGAGTGTGAGACAGATAAATTAGCTTCCCCACCAATCTCTGTATCTCCCCTTGTCAACCACTTCTCCATCTGTGTCATCCCTAATTTCTAATTAACTTCCATAGGAATATCACACGCCTTACTCCCTAGCATACCAGTTTCTTGCAGGAGATCAAGAACATATTTTCTTTGGGAGATGAAGATCCCTTGTTTGCTTTTTGCTACCTCAATTCCCAGAAAAACTTGAGGCTTCCCAGGTCTTTTATTTCAAATTCCTTGACCATGTATCTCTTCTACTCCTGTATATCTTCCACATCGTCTCCTGTAAGAGCAATATCATCCACGTTTTCTATGAGAGCCATTACTTTCCCTTGTGAGGAATGTCTGATAAACATGGTATGGTCACCTTGGCTTTGTTTGAAGCCATATTTGAGCATAGCTTGAGTAAACCTTTCGAACCATGCCCTTGGAGACTGTTTAAATCCATACAGGGACTTCTTAAGTTTGCAAACCTTTCCTTAGTTTTGGAGTCTTCAAACCCCGGAGGAATATCCATATAAACTTCTTCAGCCAAATTCCCGTGTAGAAAGGCATTTTAAACATCGAATTGATGGAGAGGCCAATCTAAATTTGCAGCAAGGGATAAAAGAATTCTCACAATGTTCATCTTAGCAACTGGAGCAAATGTTTTCTCATAATCCACTCCATAAGTCTGTGTATATCCCTTTGTCACCAATCGAGCTTTGTACCTCTCAACAGAACTGTCTGCGTTATGCTTGATTGTATACACCCACTTACACCCCACTGTCTTGTGCCTCTAGGCGTTTCAACCAATTCCCAGGTGTTATTTTTGTGGAGAGCTTTCATCTCCTCAATCATAGTATGCTTCCATTTGGGATCAGTGAGTGCATCCTGTACATGATTAGGGATAGACATAGAAGCAAGTTTGGATATGTTAAGAGATAAGAAAGAGAAAGTGAAGGCTTAACCACAATGGTTAGAGCCAACACATTTATATTAATATGAGAAATATCAAAATTACAACACTGTCCTTATTCGCTAACACTCCCCTTCAAGCTGGAGCATAGATATCAACCATGCCCAACTTGGTACAAAAATCATTGAAAGGACCCTTATTTAAAGTCTTAGTAAGAATATCTCCTAACTGAGCATTAGACCAACAAATGAAGTAACTACTTGCTTCCTTATGACCATATCTCTGATAAAATAGCAATCAACTTCAATATGCTTGGTCCTCTCATGAAATACTGGATTACTAGCAATGTACATGGTCGCTTGATTGTCACAATACATCTTCATAGGCCTCTCACTTGAAAAACCCATCTCTTGCAACATAGACTTCACCCATAACAACTCACATGCAGTGTGAGCCATAGCTCTATATTCAGCCTCTGCACTCGATATAGCAACTACATTTTGCTTTTTGCTTTTCCAACTAACCAAATTTCCATCAACAGAAACACAAAAACCTGAGACTGAACGCCTATCCAGATGGTCTTCAGCCCAACTAGCATCTGAGAACCCTACTATCTCCAAGTTATTTGAAGGTTTCATCACTAAACCCTTACCAGGGGCACCTTTCAAGTACCTCAATATACGACACACAGCGTCCCATTGTTGTTGTTTGGGATTCTGCATAAACTGACTAACAACTCCTACAGTAAAAATAATGTATGGTCGAATCACGGTCAAATAAATCAACTTACCCACAAGTCTTCTACATCTTCCAGCATCACCAAAATCTTCTCCATCTTCTTTACTAAACTTTATATTTGAATCCAATGGAGTGTCAATCGGTTTTGAACCCATCATACCTGTTTCATCAAGTAAATCAAGCACATACTTCCTTTGAGACAAAGATATTCCTTCCTTAGACTTGGCTACCTCAATACCCCAGAAATTGCGTAGTAGTCCCAAATCTTTCATATGAAAGTGCTTGCTTAGGTGAGATTTTAACAACTGTGTACCTTCACTGTCATTGCCAGAATTACAATGTCATCCACATATACTGCTAGAACAATCGTGCCTTTCTGACCACTTCTCACAAAAACTGAATGATCAGAACTGGTCCTTTTCAACCCATACAAGGTAGCCACTTGACTGAACTTGTCAAACCATGCCCTGGGAGATTGTTTAAGACCATAGATGGCTTTTTTCAACTTACAGACCTTATGTGACTCCCCCTGAGCAACATACCCAGGAGGTTGCTTTATGTACACCTCCTCTTGAAGAACACCATGAAGAAAGGCATTTTTTTTTATGTCAAGTTGATATAGATGCCACTGTTGATTGACAGCAACCGCCAATAATACACGAACTAAACTGAGACGAGCCACAGGAGAGAAAGTCTCAAAATAATCAACACCAAATGTCTGAGTGTATCTTTTGGCCTCTAAACGGGCTTTTAATCTATCAACAGTATCATCCGGATGATATTTAACCACATAGACCCAACGGCACCCCACAACTTGTTTTCCAGACGGAATATCAGTTAACTTCCACGTACCATTTTTGTATAAAGCCGACATCTCATCACCCATAGCACTCTTCCATCCAGGAGAAACCAATGCCTGAACATGAGACTAAGGAATAGAAACAGAAGACAAAACACTAACAAAGGAACGAAGATGAGGAGATAAATGAGAATAAGAAACAACTTGATCAATCGGATGGTGAGTGCAAGAACGAGTACCTTTTCTAAGAGTAATAGGGAGATCAGAAGGTTGAGGGACCTCAACTTTCGATGATGAAAGAGGTGGAGCAGATAAATCTTCAGTCCTTGGTGGCCTTGGTGGCTTGTCACGATGACTATAAACTTGGAGCGGTGGAAACAAAACTGGAGGTATAGGCAGAGGAAGTGATGAGGACGGAGCAAGAATATCCACATCTAGAGTTGCCTCGGATGATGTAAGAAAGACGTGCCTTTAATGTGACATCAGCACTAACAACATAGCGACGACTCTGAGGATTCCAACATTTATATCCTTTCTGGGTACGTGAATATCTCACAAAAACACATTTAGTAGCACGAGGATTTAGTTTATCTTGACCTGGAGTAAGAACATGAACAAACGCAGCACAGCCAAAGACACGTGGAGGCAAAGAAAACAATGACTTATGAGGATATATAATAGAGTGAGGAGTTTTTCCATGGAGAACAGAAGAGGGCATACGATTAATGAGTTAACATGCAGTAAGAACAACGTCAAAGTGAAGGCTTAACCACAATGGTTAGAGCCAACACATATTTATATTAATATGAGAAATATCAAAATTACAACACCGTCATTATACGCTAACAGGGTACAAAGGCCCGGTAAGAAGGAAACAGACGATTATATGAGACAAATTTAAATATGGGATATTGAGTACATGACCTAACACCCTTACGTGTAGCAATTGGAATATCTAAATCATCAGTAATAGTAGTAGGAGGATTAGGATTATCTGGTCCCTCATCAAGGGAAGGAGACGGGAGTGGTGGATCAGGAGGAATGCTCTTATCTTTCATCCTCCAAGTTCTTCTCTGATATACTATATTCTCTTTCTGTGGATTTTTTTTCTTTTGCAATGGTGGGTTCCACAAATGTCTATCTCTCTCAGTATCTTGCTCTCCATCAATTTTTGCTACCTCTTCCTCCGTGCCCAATATCTCAAACAGATTAGACACAAGTAAATTAGGAACATGTAGTTCAGGCAACTCTTCTGTACTTGCATTCTCCCCCTGAAGAGGAGCTTGATAGGTGAAATAGAACTGTTCCTCATAAAAGGTGACATCCATGGAAACATACCACTTTCGAGTAGGAGGATGGTAACATTTATACCCTTTTTGAATAGGAGAGTAACCAAGAAAAATACATTTGATAGCCCGAGGATCTAGTTTTTCTCTTGTGGGAGCATGATTATGAACGAAACAGACACAACCAAAGACCTTAGGAGGAACGACAAAAAGATCAGAAGGACTAGAAAGAACCTCATCAGGTGATTGTTTTTTAAGAACTTGAGTAGGGAGCCGAATGATTAAATAAGCAGCAGTTAAGACTGCCTCACCCCAAAAAGGCTTCGGAGTGAGAATAACATTGACCGGGCAGTGTCTAAGAGGTGACGAATCTTGCGTTCCGCAACTCCATTTTATTGTAGAGTATTGGTGTAAGAGGATTGGTGAGTTATGCCATTTTCCAAAAACTACTTCTCAAGACCAGATTTAAAGTACTCCCCCCCATTGCCTGAATAAACAATTTTTACAATCGCACCAAACTGGGTACAAATCATTTTGTGAAAGGTTTTAAAAATTGAATGGACCTCACTTTTTTATTTTATCGTGTAAACCCAAGTGGTACGAGAAAATTCATCTATAATTGTGACAAACCACCTATGGCCTTTAAGTGCAACAACACGAGAAGCACCCCAAACATCTGAATGTATAAGAGAGAAAGGAGCAGTACTTCTATTATAACTGGGATAAAAGGAAGCACAGTGGTGCTTGCCAAGTTCATAATCTTCACACCGAAAAATGGATACATTTTTATTAGATGACAAAGATGGAAATAAATGCTTTAGTAGACCAAAGGAAGGATGCCCTAGGTGTCTGTGCCAGAGCATGATATCACCAGATGTGGAGCCAGTGAGAGTAGTATGATGAGCCAATTGTTGTCGGTCCTGCAGTTTCTATAAGATCAAGACCATTCTCCTCTCTACCACTGCCAATCGTCCTCCTTGTGATAAGGTTCTGAAATACACAATGAGAAGGAAAAAACGTGACGCTACAATTGTGATCACAAGTAATACGACCAATAGATAAGATGTTAGTGGTAAAGCTGGGAAAATGCAAAACAAAAGACAAAGACAACGAGGGAGTGACACAGATTAAACCTTTGCCTGAAACCGAAGAGACGGTTCCATCAACAATCTTGACTTTATCCTGACCTGAGCATGGTTTATAATCGAAAGAAACAGGATATGAACCGGTCATATGATCGGATGCTCCGGAATCAATGATCCAAGGACGACTAGTATGGGAATTGAATGCACTCATTGAAGTAGCTAAATTGCCTGAACGAGCAAAAGATGATGAGGCAGTAGTAGGTGTATCCAGACGAGTCATCAGGCGACGAACAGTCTCAAATTTTGAGGAAGATAAAGTACTGGATGACGGCAGAGGTGAATCATCAACAGTGGAGAGATCACCAACAACCTCTGTATGGTAAACATGAGAATTCCCTCCACGTCCCTCTAAGATACTTCCACGACCCTCAAATATCTGGGCCGAGTTGTCCTTTCTGGAATAAGTGTTAGCTATGGTCTCCCAAATGTCCTGGGTAGTCGCCATATCCAAGAAACCCTCACCAATTTCAGGAATCATAGAGTGAACTAGTCATGTCATGACAATGGAATTTTCCATCTCCCATTTGTCATAAGCTGCATCCTCGGCGCTTGGTGCTTTGATTCGGCCGTTGATGTACCCCATCTTTCCTCTACCGTTAAGAAACAACGTCACAACCTGGGACCAAGCAAATTTTGACCATTGAAGAGGGAAGTAGTGATCTTCAAGTTCGGGTTATTAAGGTGAGCAACGCCAATGCTCTCACTTCTAGACGGCTGTGAATTGACGGTGGATTTTTCGGAATCGTTCGACATCGTAAATCAGTCCACAAGAAAAAAACCCACAACAATCACTAAAAAGGAATAGGAACTGGTACCCACAGATTTGAAGCACGCAAATAAGAAATCATAGCATCATATAGGATGCCGAGGAATCAATCATGACTGATCAATGATCCATATCAGACCAAACAAAACTGAAAGAAAAAGAAACCCCGATCAACGAAAAAAATGTTGGGAAAAAGTGGGTAAGAATGAAGGCTAAAAGAAGGTTGGAGCTTGGCTAATGTGGTTCAGCAGGGGTAGTGAGGCATGGAGAGGTTGCGGCTGGGTGTAGGGGCTGGATTTGCTGGGCCAAAACCTTGGGGGGGGGGGGGGGGGGGGGGGGCTGCGCCTGGTGGAGAGGCTGCACCGTAGTGCAGCGAAGCCCCTAGGGGCTGCGGCTTGGTGCTGTGATGCCCAGGGGGGCTGCGGCTTGGGCTGTGATGCCCTGGTGGGCTACGGCTAGTCTTGGGTGGTGGTTGTGGTGATGGATTGTGGTGGTTTGAGGTGGTGTATAGTAATCCCTCTTAGGGAGGCTCTGATACCATGTAGAATTAGATTAGGGCAAAACCTTAGTTGAGACAAGAGTCTCAACCCTATTTGTATTCAACATCAAAGAAGGAAATTACAATAGTACCCTAAGGTAACATTCCAAAGATAAAACAAATAGTTTACAGCTAAGAGTAACCTAATAACAAGCTAATATTAGATAATACAAAAGCTCATCTCAACATTACACTGTTTCAGTAATCCACGTGTTTGACTTCCAGTAATGCCACATGTGCGGCAGCGTGTTGAGATTATAATCCCAAATCAGGAATTTAAAGCCTTGCTACTCAATATATAAGATCCTCGGGCTACTCCACCCATTGCCAATTGGTTTTGGGTTGGATGCACCAATTCAACACTTCTAGGGGAGAGTAGAATTCTACTACTCTACTTATAAACTTACTTCGCACTTGTAAATTGTAATACTCCCACTTGAGTAAAGGATTATATCAGTTGATGCATTGTAGTGGTATCCATGCTTGCATATTTTGACATAAACTGTGTGTTTGTGTGTGTGTGTTGTCTTGTTACTTCCGCACGCCGCTATTGGAGTATGATGGCATTGAGTTCCTCGATTTTTAGTGATTCACAGGGATAAACTTTTATTTGGTGAAATCCTGTGCACTCAAGCCTCTTTTATACGAATTCCAAAAAATGCATGTAAGAATTTTGATGTTGAAAACAATTAGCACCTCTACCCATTGGACAATAATCTTTGAGAAGTTGGGCACTAATGTGGTACCATAGCAAGAAGGTCTTCACTTGTATATTTTCAGGCAACATCCCATGTATGATTGTGAAGTGACACTTTTCATCTCATACATCAATCTGTTGTTTGGATGGATGTCTTTTGTGACATGTACAAAAAAAACACTAGCAATCAATTTTCATATGTACATTGAACCACTAGCTGTTAGCGTGAGTGGTATCTCCCATTGTAAAAGGGTGCAAGGTTCAAATTGTGGTTGGGATATGGATGCATGTGTGTGTCTCACTTTCTCTAACTTATTATAAATATCAAAATTATTGTACTCAGAAAACTGTGAGTTCTAGTTGGTACCGATAATTGACTGCTATAAATGAGTGTGAGTACTAAGTGGAGGAAACGTTCTCATTATGAAGGTACCTATGGTGACTACCGAGTCAGGTTTGCAGTTCAAGGATATTAAAGTTGGTGAAGGCCCTAGCCCTCCAGTTGGTTTTCAGGTATGTTTCTGATCTTTGAAAGTGTGTGCTCTTTGGAATTCAAGAGCAAATGAGAAGTTGAATATCCGAATTTCTCCATTGGTCAATATAGATGGCAATAGGATCTCTTTTTGTTTTCATGACGTGAGTTAATTTTACTCCAACCTTTGATCCTCGATCCAGTCTTAAAATGCCTTTTTAATAGTCTTTCAGTTGATTTCTCCTAAACATCATGCTCACTACATAAGAGTTTGGTACGGTTTCATGACTCTGTACTAGTAGGGTTGGATTATTTGGTGGTTCTTTGTTGGAAATCGACCAGAATATCCTACACAACGACTCAATTAATTTCATTTATCATATCCTTCTTAGCCATAATACCGTGATTTTGAAAACTCTCAAGACTTATTGATTAGGACCCTATGACTCTGTCTATTGGCATTACTATGTACGATCCAAGGGAAAGATATCAAGCCGAAGTACAATGTTAGCAATCCATAGATCTAAATTTGAAAATGTAAATGTTTTTTCATCAGGAAATGGAAAAGTTTAAAATGAACCATAATGCATGCAGTAAATTACAAGTCATTCAATTTTTTGGTAATCGTTTCTAAGAAAATCAACTATGAAAAGATACGAGCAAAGAAATAAAGGTATCTGCTCCATAACAGAACACATTTTGATTTTCTAGTCTCCTAACTCTGCGTAATATGACATATCTCCTTTTATTACGTGTGCATGTTTTTCACTTTACACTTTTCAGTATTCAAGTACTCTGAAAGTGCATCCTCATGATGGTTTCCTACCATACGGCAACTGGGTGTGATTTTCTTTTGCTAATTAAATTATATAAGGCTACGAGTCTATATATTCTCTGAGTCACTAGGCTTGGGATTGTGACTCGATCTGTGATTTTTTATGTTTCTTAGAAATGGTCATTCATATACGTAACTTGCTGTTACACAATAAAAATAAAAGTTGGTAACTTTCCTAATATTCTCTAGGATTGGTTTATTGCTTTTCAGTTTTTGCTTCATGTCACTTACCTCTTTCTTACTGTGTAAGAGGGACCACCGCTATGTAGTGGCCTTTTTTCTCTTTATTCTTTCTAACCACAAGACCATCCATAATCACAGGTGGCTGCAAATTATGTTGCCATGGTTCCATCTGGACAAATATTTGACAGGTAAAGATATTGGTTATATACGGGAATTTTGCTGATCACTTGGGAATAGTGCCAAACTGTTTAGTTTGTTTTGGTAGCCTACATAAATATTCTCACTTATGAAAACATTGAGTTTGAGTGATCACCTTAGGAACCAAAAATCATTGGCTTCCAGTGGGCATTTTCATTTTAACAATTTGAACAATTCCAAAGTGTTTTGTATTATCTGATTAGCAAAACTTAATTAGCTGGTAAAAATTAAGAGAAAACGATGAAGTTAGAGTTTTCAAATCAGAGAATGTTTGGCATAAATTGATATGCTAGTGGATCCAATTTTTATTATGGACGCTACACAGCCAAACACCTGTTTGAGAAGGTATTCTTGGATCAAGGCAGATGCAAGTTTCTTGTGCACTACTTTTGGTTTCTGACTTCTATCTTCAATTTCACAGTTCATTGGACAAAGGTCTGCCTTATATCTTCCGCGTCGGCGCTGATCAGGTAAGTGCTTAGAGTTCCAATTATAGTGTTGGGTTCCCGTTTTCAGCCTGATCTTATCATATTCTTTTGATGTCCTGCTTTTTTGTCAGGCTTGAGCTGTGTTAAATTCATCCCACTTAAGCTTGTTTTTTCATCCATGCTTAACATTAAATACTAGTCTTCAAAATATATTTAACTTAAGAGAAAAGGGAGGGAAGTGATTCACAAAATTCAAAAGTTTAATTTATCCCTCCCTATATTCTCTTTTGCTTCCTATTCTCATCACTGTTTTCCTTACTAACCAAGCAAAGAATAATAGCCTTTCCTTTGTCTCACTAAATCGATGAACCAAACAAAGCCTTAGTATGGCTTAATTGTACTTACTGCGTGTGTTGGAGCTATAGTGTCATAAATCAAACGTCTACTGCCAAGCAGTTCTAAAACCAACTGTTCTGTGGATTGGTTTGGTTTGGCTACTC
Organism: Hydrangea macrophylla; assembly: GCA_033977485.1. Lineage (NCBI taxonomy): Eukaryota > Viridiplantae > Streptophyta > Magnoliopsida > Cornales > Hydrangeaceae > Hydrangea > Hydrangea macrophylla. The sequence goes on along the minus strand of CM066988.1, from coordinate 2,517,240 downwards.
TTGTGGTTGGCCGGTCACCAACCATAAATCAGAACGGTGCTTCTATTATCCTGTTGAATAATGAAAAAGCAATTTGTGTTATGAAACACTCATTTGCTGGTGAAAATTTGATAGGGTTCCTAAATATTCTTGCTTCCTATTGGAGGGCCCAAATTTTGTAGTTCTATTTTGGAAGTCCTTGGGCTTTGTTTGGTTCATGGATTTGGTGAGGGAAAAGAAAGGAAAATACCAAGGACATTGGTTTCCTTTGTTCGGTTACTAAGGTAAATAACGAGGAAAATGGTAAGGAAAAGAATATATACTGAGAAATCAAGTAAATAAATTGAAACTTGTTACTCACTTTTCTCCATTTTTACGAAGTTTACAATTACATTTCGAAAATTTGCAACTTTTAGTGTAGTTCTAGCATGTAGAAAAAAAATGAGAAAAAGCAAATGGGAACTAGTTCTCCTTGTTTTCCTTTCCCTTTTCTTTTCCTTCAATGAGTCCGCAACTATGAAGCACGGACATGGGTACGCCGACACGGACACGATACGACACCGGTACGTCGACACGTTAGATCTTAAAAAGTGATGACACGACACGGCGGGGATACGCATATTTTTTTTAAAAAATTAAGTTTAATTTTAAATTCATTCTTATGTTTTCAGAAATGTTATAAAAATGTTATCTACAGAATGCTTACTTCACATTTTTCGAGCGTTATTGTTTAATATTAACAAAATGAACAGAGTGAGATGTTCAAAGAAGATTGAGAGATAGATGAGATTAGACAAAGAGGGTCTTGGGAGACTAATGTCGGGAGAACGTGAGGAGATAAGTGATGTAATGCTTGACAAAAACAACTCCGTTTGGTTTTCAAAATATTTAAAAAAAAAAAAAAAAACTAACAAAATACAGCTTTTTGGTCAAAAAGAGTTACCCTCCATGCCCCTTGAAGTGTCTTGCCGTGTGTCGGTGATGTGTCCGCCTCTAAACATTGCATATCAGAAGCAAGACACGTATTTTCCGCGTCCGATACGTGTCGGAGGTGTGTCGGGCGAGTGTCGGTGTCCGATACGTGTCGGACACGGGTACGAAGCCCTTTTCGAAGTGTCGGTGCTTCCTAGGTCCGCAAACCAAACAAAGCCTGAAGCATCATATAAGTCTAGTTCTACCCTGTTTATGCAATGCATGTTTAGTTTGTACGGTGTGATGATTATTATCACATCCCTAGTGATTACTAATTTAAATGACAAGTGTAGGTGATCAAGGGACTTGATGAAGGGATCTCGAGCATGAAAATTGGAGGGAAGCGTCGACTCTATATTCCTGGACCAGTAAGTCCAAATTGAATTCTAGATTTTCAATAAAATGGATCAAACTGTTTTCCATTTTCTTTTCAATCAAGTGATCTGGATGGTAAATGAGACATTGCTCTTCCTATGTGGTATATATATATTTTTTTAAAGAAAACTTCTATTTCTGTGGCTTGATTGGCCATGCCACTGTTCTCACTCTCTGAAGTATGCTTAGTTTGGGGTTCCAGCTACCACGAAAGTAATTACCTTCCCGATGACCCCTCTTCTCCACTTTTCTTCTTAGACAAATAGATAATTATTGTGGGAAAAAATTGTGAATTATGTAGCATCTTTTAGGCTCTGTTTGATTCATGGATTTTTAGTGAGGGTAAAGAAAGGAAAACACAAAGGAAGTTTTTTTCCTTAATTTGTTTGGTTACGAAGGAAATGGAAAGGAAAGAGAAGTATAATGAAAAATAAATTGAAAGTCTGAGTTTGGTGAGTCACTTTCCTCCAATTTTCTTAAGTTTGCTAATATGCTTTTAAAATTTGTAGCTTTTAATTTTATTTAGTGTGGAGGAAAACACAAGAGAAGGAACTAGTTTTCCTTTCTCTTCGGGGAATCCGCAAACCATACAAAGCCTTCGGAAAACATTTTCCTCTGTTTGGTAAGTAAGAAAAAGATTTAAGGAAAAGAAAATATAGTGAGAAATAAACAATGTGAACTAAAGTTTGTGACTCACTTTCCTCGTCTTTTTTTCCCTCCAGTTACAATTATACTCTGAAATTGTTTAAGCATGGAGGAAAACATAAGGAAACTATATTTCCTTTTTGCTTTCCTTTCCCTTTTCTTTTCCTTCAATGAATTCGCAGACTAGAAAGCCTTAGGGAAAATGTTAGAAGAAAGAAACTAAGTTCAACTACACGCACAGTTAGTTCTATGATCTTTTTTCTGATAAATAATGCTATGTTATTAAATTCTCGACCAAATGGGTTTATTCCCCAAAACTTTCAGGGGCACTTGGAGAAAACACGGTTAATGCTAACTTGTTCTCTTAGAGCAGTACTTAAAACCACTTACTATTTCCCAATCCATTGCATTGATCTTTTTTTCCCCCTACTTTACTGCTGTTCTTGAAAGATTAATATTTTTCGTTTGGCTTGTGTTCTCTGAATAGTTGGCGTTTCCGAAAGGGCTCACTTCAGCTCCTGGAAGGCCAAGAGTGGCTCCTAGTAGTCCTGTTATTTTCGATGTGAGTTTGGAATACATACCTGGCCTTGAACTGGATGAAGAGTGAGTGACATCACTAATACTGTTCTTTATCATTTTTTTTTTCTGAGTTATTTCATCATGTAACAATGATTTTAATTGTATACTTCCATTAATTCATTTTTTTTTATATATAATTTTATTCAATTGTAAACAATGGAAACTATCCCTGAAATTTTCTAGTTGTCACAAGTTTGCAATTTCAACTCTGCAAATGAGTATTTTGTTCCATCGAACCCGTGACCCGAGGGTGACCTTCAAAGAAGGTCAAACGACAGAAGAGTCCTAAGTGAACTAATTAGGTCAGCTAAATGTGTAAAATACCATTTACCAATTGTTAGCCCAAAATCAACTTCTTGAGGTTTGTCAACTAACATTCAATCTCTTTTGGGTGGAGATCAAAACCCTTACAAGAGCTGTTCAACTCTTCTTTACACACTAAAGACGACACCATTCAATGACACTTCCAAGGGTTACACCAAACCTTCCCCCAAATACTAGTGTAGAAATGATTTGATACAAATAAATGACTCTTGAGGAGTAGATATATAAAAAAAAAAAAAAAAATTTTGAATCCTCACTTACTGCTCACACATGGGGAACCTAGAAGGCTAGAAGAAATTGAAGGAAATTACTCTTTGTTTACTCAAGTTTTGAATATGCTTAATGGCAATTGAATGTAGGCACAATAAACGTTCAACAACCTCCAAAACATCAGTCTTTATAGACACTTTGACGTTGGGGTGGTTGGGAACCGTAAATGCAACATTGAGGCTTAGTTTGGCCCCACGTGACTTTTTAAAAGTAGCTTATGAAATTTATTATTAAGTCGTTTGATAATTTTGTATAACTGACACATTATTCTTCAAAAAGATATCATGAAACCAAAAAGCAACTTTGAATTTTTTAAAAGCTCCATTTTAGAGCCTTTAAAAGCTCCAAAAAAAAAAAAAAAAAAAAAACACCTTAAGTTCAATTTTTACAAAGCTCATAAACTAGTTAACAAATGAATTAACATGAAATTGTACTTTAAAAAAGACGCACCACCAAAATGGGGGGCATACTAAGCCTAAATACTTTTGAAAACTAGCTATAACTTTTCATGGCGACGTTTTGGTCGACTGGTCAAACGGTTTTGTGGATTGAAATTAAAAAAAAAAAAAAGTGAGAGAGCAAAGTTTTGGTTGAATGACCCAATTTTTGGTCAATTTAAACTCACTGTTTTGAATTTTGCAATTTCAGTTGACCACACATTATAGGTCAATGTATTGCTCTCAAAAAGCAGTTTTTACAAAGTGTGTTGACTCGGAAAATTTTGAGTCCTTACCTAGTTACTGTTGGAACAGGAAAATAAAAATAGAACAGAATTACCAGATCAGTAGCCTCTTAGAAAAATTTTGGGCCGAGTCGCGGATCTCGCTCTCTTTAAGACGTTTCGCGGCTCTGCCCAAATGTGTGCAAGCAGTTCGTACATGCCACGCCGTCCCCAGGATAAAACAGCCCAGAATCACCTCTGTCTCAATTTTTCTTGCACATCGAAAATCGAAAAACTGGTATACTAAACACCTTTCGGATTTAGTTGCTCGGTAATCACAAATTGAAAAACACAATACATAATTATCTTTTTCTGATTCTCTCTTTTAAAACATGAAAAACTCCAAAACCAGACCAAAAGTTCTCCTTCTCGTCTATATAAGTTTTTAACCCATAAAAAGTTTTTGAGTAAGAAAGATTATTTCTACTAAAATGAAACCAAAATACTAGATATATAAGACAGAGAATTGATCCTCTCTTACAAAGGTAACGTTGCCATCTTAATCACGTCCATTAAGTTCTCATCTTAATGTTCATTAATATATTAGTTATTAGTTTAATATACACATGTGGGTATTATGCATAAAATATTATAATGAATGATTTAATGATGAAACGTTGGGAGACAAAGTCTCCACCACCTTTTCCTTTCTCAATTCCTTTTTTTTTCTTCTCTTTTAATAAAATATTATTATATTAAAATAGCATTTTATTAAAATATATACCAACAATCCCCCACTTATTTTAATAAAATTTAAATAGAAAAAGAATTTTTCATCGAGCAACGTATCATAAGATTGTGCATAAGTAAATGTGTTTTTCAACTTGAACCTTTACGTAGTGACAGTGCTCCCGATTATACTAGAGTAACCGTAGTTTTGAACTCTATCTCAGGCAACACCACACACACAATCCTATTAGGGTGTAATCCAAAAGCCAGCACTTTTATGGCCATGTGCTTATATCCCAGTATAGCGAATGCTCTAGAGAATTTGTCCAAATTCCATAGGAAGCGGCCACACTTCCACAATCGCATAGGTGAGTCTAACAAGGATACTCCTGTAGCTAGGTATCCCACTCAATATAGAGTTTAGATCTCATTAAGAGTTATAGTAACTCAACCTTTTATCGCTTCAGGATATCATACTTTATAGGGATGGACTGGGAGTATTAACCCCTTATCATAGTAATAGCATGATTCCACTCATTTCACTTCATGACTTGTTATTACCCTTTGAACCTATTTCTTGGGATCTCCAGTCTATAGGTTGGGTTACCATCACAAGTGACTCAACTTTCTATGGGCTTTAGTCTCATCCCTTTCTAGGTTCTCAAACCTTCTATCGAGCTAGTCCTTTCGTCAAAGGATCAGCTATAATAACCTCAGACTGTACATTATCCACTCTTATAGCTTCAGTAGAGAAAATCTCTCTGATAGCGCTATTCCTGCGACATATCAGTCGCTTATTACCGTTATAACGGTTCTATACTCTTGCAATAGCCGCGGTACTATTGCAGTGGCTTAAACAGCTGGTATCTATCTCTCCCTTAAAGGGGTATCTCATAGCAGGCTTTTCAGCCAAGCTTCCCTCACTAGCCGTAGCTAATGGTATCATCTCCGGCTCCATCGTGGACTTAACCAAAAGAGTCTACTCTTAGACTTTCATAAAATTGTGCCCCTCAATAACATCAAAATGTGTATCCACTGGTGGCCTTTATAAAGTCGTCTGAGAGGGTATTCCAATCAACATCGCTGTATCCTTTAAGGATAGCGGAAAACCCAATGAAATCAGAAGTTCATGGTCCTTTTCAGCTGGTAACACATGACTTTGTCAACAACTCTCCAGTACTGAAAATATAGTCACATGTGGCTCTGGAGTCTTTCATTATGGGATAGCAATTGGCACCATTGTAACCTTCAAGTATAGCGAGAAGCTTTCTATAGGCAATACCTAAATTAACAGGTTTCTTTAAAACGTCATAATTTCCCAATTGCATTCCTAACTTCAAAATTGCATACTTATTTTCCCAAAAACTAATTTGGTTAAAAACCAGCCATGAAAAACCAAAATATTATGTTCTTTCCAACTTTGAAGTATGCAATACAATTAAAAAATATATCTCTTCTTATCTCAGGGGTATACAATACATTTCCAAAATTGAATTTCTTCCTAGAGGTAAAATTCAATTTCATTTTGTCAGTATCAAAACCGTGGTATAGTGTAAATCACCAAGTAAAATGTTTTCATTCTCCAGTAACAATTGTGATTGTTACTCATATGCCTAGTGGCACTCATGGCATCAAAATAATAGTAATTTCTCAAAACCTTTTCAAAGTGCCATTACAAGCTCTTGTAATTTTAATCCGTAAATTACATTGGCTTCACCCAAATCCTTCACATAAAAATTAAGTGACAATAAATTTTTGGTCTCTTTTGCCATCTCTAAATTAGAACCAAAAATTAATAATTCATCCATGTATAAATATATCGTCACACATACTCCTTCTGTGTACGACAAATAAATATATTTGTCACTTCCAATAAATTTAAACCATTTGGAAAAATAGTTTGTTCAAATTTTCCATACCACTAGTTGTGTGCCATTTTTAAACCATATAAAGAGTATATAAATATATACACTTTATTATTATCTACAAACCTTCAGGTTAAACCTAATAAAATCCTCCTCTAATTCTCCATTTAAAAACGATTTTAACATCCATTTGCAAAGTAAATCATAAATAACAATAACAGTTAATAAAATTATATGGATGTAAAATAGGAGAATAGGTATCCAAAAAATCAACATATTTCTTTTAGCTTAAAACTATTAGCTACTAAAGTAGCTTCGCATATTCCAATAAAACCATCGGGTTTAAAAAAGGTTTTTAAGGTTCCATTTACTTCCAATTCAGGTAGTAAATTCACAAGCTTTCAACACCATTGGACATGACAAAGTCTCTCTCATCCGGCCTAAATGGCTTCTTTTCAAAAAATTAATATTTAAAAATGTTAGAGCATCCTAGTAACAAATAGGATCTCCTTCCATAGAAAGCGTATAAAAATTGCTTCAAAAATCTTTTTAGCACTTAGCTTTCTTGATCCTTGGGAGTTCAAATAATATGTCATGACCTCTGCCATGCACTCTTAACACAATAGATCTAGGCGAGACGAAAAATAAGAGGTTGAGAACCCCCACTATCCCTCAATCTAAAAATGAAATCTCTATCCACAAAAATAACATTAATGTATTCAAAAGTCACACAAATATTTATTTCTTAACAATTACAGGCATTGTTGTTAAGCGCACATCCCGAAAATACATATTCGCTTTACTAGCAATTTTCTTGGGATTAAGAAATCGTAACATATATCAAATAACCCAAGACTCAATAAAAATTAGAAATTGGGTTTTCTATTTTTAATACTCAAGAGAGGTAAATTATTATTATTGTTTTTTTTTTTTTTGGTTATATAGAGAGGGGGTACAACTCCGTAAAAACAAAAACACATTGCAGTAAAGCTTATTCTAAATATTTGTATCATCCCAATTGGATACCAAAGGAATAAAATAGTATGAATCAACAATGTTTTCTCATTATACATCATTACACCAACGTGCACCCATTTTTCTTTCTTTTCTTTCTCCATGAATAGACCACAATCATATTTGTACACCGTACATAGGGCACCAATTTGGAAATTTGGCATAAAAGTGTGACTAGTTCATAAATAACTAATAGTCACAATGTCACATGTTTTGCATTACCACTAAGCACTGCACCATTTTAAGAATCAAAAGCATCAAATACATATACATCATATTATGATATGATGTATCAGATGGCACATGTGTATAATGATAATAAATCAGTCTAGCACAAGAAGTATTATGGAGAGTGCCAATCCGGTTTCAAAAGAAAATAATGAAACTGAACTGATAGCAACACATACTTCACATTCCACCAAACCAGTGTAAATATACACTCTGTCTAATTCAAACACATATCCGGTCACCCCATTAAATTGTGCATACAAAAAATATTTCCACCCAAACCTCTATGGTTATTATATGATCCACATCAAGTTTTAGGTCGAGCAAATGCTTCAAGTCATGTTGTAAATGGGTTGTCATAATGTCAGTTATATAAATAGATATGACAGTTTTTCTCACAAATGGTCGACCTTTTGTTAATTAACCAGCGGACTTGTTTCCCACGTGAGTGAGAGTGGGCCCATAGAGAGAGGCTGATATGTATAGAGAGAGAGATTAAGGGATAATAAAAAAAAAAAGAAACAAAAGAATAGGAACAGACAGAGAAGGGCGACGGGAGAGAGAGACAGTGGACGGGCGAGAGACGCGATTTCCGGCGACAAGAAGTGAAATCCGGCGAGAAGGTTTTGAAATCCGGCGACCCAGTTCCGGCGAGCTCCCCATTGTAGGTTCTTCTCTATCTCAGTCCTAATCATTCTCTCTCTCTAAAACTAGGGCTGGGTTTGACAAAAATTAGATGATTCTCTAGCTTTAGATTTGTATATCTATGCACATACATACAGGCAGATGCAAGAAGACTTGGGGAAATTTTACAATCTGTCCCCCTACATTCCTTGCATACACTTTTTTTTTTTTTTTTTTTTTTTTATACACTAATAACTCTGATCTGAACCGACAGCAATTAAAAAAAAAAAAAAACAAAAACTTGTTGCCAAGGAAGGTTCTATTTTACTCAATATTCAGGAGGTTATTTTGGGAACATTTAATATCAATATAAAGTAGAAACATGAAGACCAAAGATTATACTAACAGATACTGCTACATTAGACCCCACAGAGAAGGAATACATGAATGATTGAGATAATATTTGTGGATCAAAATTGATAAGAAAACACATGCAGACCAATACTTTAAAAAAAAAAAAAAAAATCTGAGAATACCGACAAAAGTGATCAGAAACCATTTGCATACCAAAAAATGTAACCTCTCATAGTCATACATAGGATTAGAAATTGAATGAAATAAGAATCGAAGATAAAAAATATTATCAGAAGCAGGAAGAGTCTAATTATAAAGTACCCAATTCTATCCTAACATGGTCATTACTGGAGCTAAACATTTTCTTTTGGTAGTAGAAATGAACTTGGACGAGATACATATAAGATGACATGTGAGTCTTCCAACTCAATAAATAGCTACTGAACTAAATTTTTTTTTCTAACTTGGGGAAATGTAGCTACTGAACTTAATAAACCCTTTGTTTACAATAGCTACTTGGAAACTGGTGCTTGAGAGTTTTTACAATAGCTACTTGGATATTAGAAGCTATGTGCTAGCCAAATTATACAGAAATCTGTTCCAGAGAGAGAGATCCAGCATTCAATCAAGTTTAACCCTTCAAATTGATTATTCTAAATAGTGCAGAGAGCTCATAAATGAAAAGGAAAAGGTTCCCTTTATATGCAAAAAGCACTCTGCTTTTATGTCATGAAACAAAGCCTCATGCCTTGTTTGTTCCTAAAAGTACTTGTCAAATTACATGGTACCTATGATTTCTGCCTCATATATATGCTCTCTCATTTTAAAAAATTTTCAATTTTTAATCATGGGTAGCTTTCAGAAATCAAATTAGGTGAGGTCTAATGTAGCAGTATCTGTTAGTATAATCTTTGGTCTTCATGTTTCTACATTATATTGATATTAAATGTTCCCAAAATAACCTACTGAATATTGAGTAAAATTGAACACAGGCATTATATTTTCCATTTGGGTTTCAGAATGCAATAGGTAATGCTATGTTTGGGAGAGAAAAGAAAAAGGCAAGTTTGTACTTCAGAAGCCAGTCACAACCTTATGTTTCTGCAGGGAATAGGATTATCTAAACTAAGGCCGTGTCTTTGGTTTCAACAAGTTCCGATTAGATTGAAGTGAATTTCATCAATAGCATCTTGTTGGTCATTTTTGATTGCAAGGAAATGATGAGTAAAATAGAACCTTCCTTGGCAACAAGTTTTTTTTTTTTTTTAATTGCTGTCGGTTCAGATCAGAGTTATTAGTGTATAAAAAAAAAAAAAAAGTGTATGCAAGGAATGTAGGGGGACAGATTGTAAAATTTCCCCAAGTCTTCTTGCATCTGCCTGTATGTATGTGCATAGATATACAAATCTAAAGCTAGAGAATCATCTAATTTTTGTCAAACCCAGCCCTAGTTTTAGAGAGAGAGAATGATTAGGACTGAGATAGAGAAGAACCTACAATGGGGAGCTCGCCGGAACTGGGTCGCCGGATTTCAAAACCTTCTCGCCGGATTTCACTTCTTGTCGCCGGAAATCGCGTCTCTCGCCCGTCCACTGTCTCTCTCTCCCGTCGCCCTTCTCTGTCTGTTCCTATTCTTTTGTTTCTTTTTTTTTTTATTATCCCTTAATCTCTCTCTCTATACATATCAGCCTCTCTCTATGGGCCCACTCTCACTCACGTGGGAAACAAGTCCGCTGGTTAATTAACAAAAGGTCGACCGTTTGTGAGAAAAACTGATAGACATGATGTGTATATATTTACACATAGACATATGTATACACCATTGGAAAGTAGGTTGTATCATAGAAAGACCCGTAACTATTGTACCAAGTAAATAAGCCTAAAAAATAAAAATAAAAAATCGAGGCATAAGTCAAGTAAAGGCTCCCCAAGGAAGTTGCGCGCATTGCAATTTCCATTGCTAGAATTTTCTTTACCAAGCAACTTCATAGCAATGTCCACAAACTTTAAATAGTCTTTTATATATGCTACCACACGTTCCACCAAGATGACATTTCAGTGAGCTCGAGATTTGTTTGTTTTATTGTCTGACTATTCAGATAAGATTTCCAGACCTCTATTACTATGAATCTTATATATAGAAAGGCTTGTAGGCCTATGGGGACCAAGAGGATGATCCAGAAATTATGGCAGAAAATAAATGTCTTAAAATTGTTGGAACAGGAAGATAAAAATAGAACAGAATTACCAGATCAGTAGCCTCTTAGAAAAATCTTGGGCCGAGTCGCGGATCTCGCTCTCTTTAAGACGTTTCGCGGCTCTGCCCAAATGTGTGCAAGCAGTTCGTACATGCCACGCCGTCCCCAGGATAAAACAGCCCAGAATCACCTCTGTCTCAATTTTTCTTGCACATCGAAAATCGAAAAACTGGTATACTAAACACCTTTCGGATTTAGTTGCTCGGTAATCACAAATTGAAAAACACAATACAGAATTATCTTTTTCTGATTCTCTCTTTTAAAACATGAAATACTCCAAAACCAGACCAAAAGTTCTCCTTCTCGTCTATATAAGTTTTTAACCCATAAAAAGTTTTTGAGTAAGAAAGATTATTTCTACTAAAATGAAACCAAAATACTAGATATATAAGACAGAGAATTGATCCTTTCTTACAAAGGTAACGTTGCCATCTTAATCACGTCCATTAAGTTCTCATCTTAATGTTCATTAATATATTAGTTATTAGTTTAATATACACATGTGGGTATTATGCAAAAAATATTATAATGAATGATTTAATGATGAAACGTTGGGAGACAAAGTCTCCACCACCTTTTCCTTTCTCAATTCCTTTTTTTTTCTTCTCTTTTAATAAAATATTATTATATTAAAATAGCATTTTATTAAAATATATACCAACAGTTACCTGTGATAATCAGCAAGATTGCTTAACAAAAAAAAAAAAAAAAAAACCTATTGCTCCTACATAAAAAGATCTTCCAAGCAATCTTTAATGAGAGATCCAACTATTCCAAGCGATTTTCAATGAGAGATCCACCTATCCAACTGGAACTCGAATAAGGCTCTGTTTGGATAACATGCTAAAAAAAAAAAAACATTGTTAGCATGCAACACACTACTTCGTTAAGAGTAATGTTATGCTTCCCGAATTTTTTTTTTTTTTTTTTCCAAAAGTGTTTCCTAACACATGTAACAGTGGACCAGTTGATTTTAATTGGTTGATATTGAAGTGGACCCATCATTATTGAAGAGGTTGAGAAACGCTTTTTAGAAAAAGAATTTAAGGAGCATAGCATCTCTCTCCTTTGTTAATCATAAAAAAAACTATATGGGTTGATAACCTTGGGGCTAACAAATCTTAGGTGGACTAACAAATCTTAGGTGGACTCCAGTCCGATGGGAGGAACATGAGTCTGCAGATTTCAAAAATAAAGTAAAGAAAAGAAAAGAAACACTTAATTATCAGCTTTACTCACACGTATTAACAAAAGTGTTTCGTTTCAATTTGTCACATTTCCATTGGGTTTTGCTTTTTAGTACAAACCTCATCCTTGATCTTAGAGCAACTGCACTGCAGTGGATCTAGGCAAAACACCATTTTGCTAGTTAACTAGGAGTAGTAAAATGCATAGCAAATTTATGTAATCCACACTAGCCATTTATTTTATTTTGTGTGTATTACATTTTCATTCAAATAATACTTACTTCTTTTTTCAGAAATAACACAAAAATTCAAAATTAACCCGTCAAATTTGAAAACTCAAAAGCAACATCACCAAATGTTGAAATTTAAAATTTTCATGCCAATTTTTTAAAATTCAAAATTAAGAAACTGCCAAACTCTCAAGTTTTAAACTTAATAAACCACCAAATAGTCAAAATTCAAAATTAATAACCCGCCAAAAATTGAGATTTGAAATTCTAATTTTGATTGACAATTTATTAAATTTAAAATTTACTACAAAATATCAAAACTCAAAATTCATTCAAATGCATCTATAAATTGATATGTTATGTTTCTGTCTAAATCCATCTCTGCTACATTTCAATTAAGTTCTCCTTCTTTCACATCTTATGGTTATGGCTTGTTATATCCTACCATTTTAGGATGAATCCTTAGTGACTTGGATGGCGATTTTGTGGTGTTAGCAAATGTGCTGATAGAAGATGAGCAATTGGAGAGTCGAAGATGAACTACACACCATCATGGTCTGTTTTGGGCCACATTATCATTGGTCGTGGTTGATCTAAAGGTCACCAAGAAGCAATACTAATTTTCTAAAAATTCTCTATATCCTAACATGCATTTCGATGGAGGTTTCAAATTAATTGTTCTCTTTTTTGTCAAATTGTCAGTGTGGTAGAACGACACAATGCTTATTTTGTCCAAAGAAAATATGTTGGTGCTCATGGATTGTCTTTCTATTTTAGAAAATGACAACTACATTTAGAATGCTGGCTTACGATACTCAAGCAGATTATGTGGACGAATGTATGCGAATTGAAGAAAGAAGAACAATTGGAAGTCTGATAAGAATCGTTAAAGCATTTGTCACCGTGTTTGACAACAAATACTTAAGAGCACCTAACACTAACGACTAGGGCTGATATCAGTCGACTTTGGTCGGTTATCATTACCAAATTCTCACCGAACCAAAGTAGTAGGTGATCCTGGACAGTGCACTGATTTCGACCGTCCACTTCGGTATAAGGTGCAGCACCCACTACTGCAGCAGGCGGTCGGTGCTTCGTTTGGGCTAATTGGCTTGGGCCAAAATTGGGCCGTTGTCTATTACTATTGCATAAACCTGTTTTGAGGCATTGAGGCATTTTCCACTAGGCTTTTACCATTTTAACTTATTATATTTCAATTGGGCTTATTTTTTAATAAATCATTTGGGCTGGTCTACTATTATTGTATTAGAAATAAAAATTGAACTTAGACCTATTGAAATTTGAACCAAAACTCAACATCAATGAAATAGAAACCTGTCATTTTCATTGATAATTGTTAAATACCAAATATTTTAGCACAAAACACAATATGGATTTAGCCATTAATTGAAAATCACATAGAGTGAAGGGATTCAAAATGTTCACAGATCTAAACATAAAATAACTAACAAAACTGAAGCATGTGTAACTGGAGAGAGAGAGAGAGAGAGAGAGAGAGAGATGGGGGATTTGGAAACATTGAGGCAGAGTGTGTATGGTGTAGAAGTCTCATTACCTTCAGATTATGGTCTCGAACACAAACAAGAAGTATTACAGAATGATCTTCATAGAACCTATGATGGTGATGGGTCTGACAACGCAAGGTTCACAAATCACGAACAAGCCTCAAGCCATGGAGGATTTAGGGTTTCACTAAGAATTTGAGAGGAAGAAAACGGTAGAAAAATGGCTTGAATCAAATGATTGAATGAGATAGAGGGAGGGTAAGATTGTAAGAGAGGATTAGGGTTTTGAACTGGTTGTCTTGTAAGTGGAGTGGGCAATTCAAGGGGCCCACTAGTTTCCATGATAGTTGAATTTTTTTCAAGGCCCTTACATACAGCGAATGGGTAAGCCAATAAATGACAAATTGCAAGAGAACCAACACTCTCTTTCCAGTTTCAATAGTGAAAAGTCTTGTATACCATCCATGTAGTCTTTAAGACCATTTCCATGTATCTTTAAGCAGTTGAATGCCATGAATTTATACAATAGACCGATGATAGCATTGAGATTTGCCGAAGGATCGAGTGAAGACAACACGAACTTTATATATCTGTGCATTCTTACGAATGTAATCTCTGTTTTTGGTGCTATGGAAGCTAATTTAAACACCTCACAGAAATAAAGCATGCTTAAATAAACAATTGGTGAGACCGTATCCATATATTTTTTTTCGGAAAAAGGGCAAATTAATCCAAAAAAGGAGTACATACGTACAAGGGGCAGGATATTCAACAAGAACAACAAACATTATAGGAAAAGCTATGAAACATGGGATGGGGAACTTTCTAGAGCCAAAGGCATAGAAAATAGCCCATCCCAACCTAGACAATCTGAAAGCAATCTAACCACCACACCAAAACTCTATGCAAGAGATTTAGGAATTGCATGGGATGTCACTCTTCCGATTTTTAACCTTCTTCTTCTTGGAGGAAACACGAGGATAGCAATCCGGAGGCTCTTCCGGAAGGGAGGAGTCTGATTGGCCATCCTCGTGGGGGCCCTCCATATCACAAGCACCCAGAGGGCCACCTTATAAAGAGAATAACCCAATATAGAAGGTTCTAACTCCTCAGTAACAGCCTCTGCAAATTGGAGGGTGTTTTGAAATAAGTCATTAACACCGTTGCTTTCTGAAGTCATATCTTCACTTATGTTCTTTAAGAACCTTAAAATTGTATCCAAACACAACATAACCTCGCTATAATCAATGGCTGGATTCTTTAGTATATTTTGGACTCCTTTCAAAACAGACTTAAAAATTCTTAAGGCAGCATCACATGCCAAAGTTCTGATTTCGGTGTGGATGGACAACATTGACCCTTGATTGATGAGAATGTGAATCATTTTTACGTAAAAGTCCTACTGACTAAGATCCCATGGCATCGATTTAACGGGATAATGCTTCCATGTAAAATTTCGAGATATTTGAGGTTTGATAATAGAGGAGTTACTCAATAATTGACCATTTAAGTCAGTTATTCTTCTTGTTATCCGTATCAGTACCTATTGCCAAAACAAAATAATCAAGCAAGTCTATGCAGAATTCCAGACGCAGACGCTCTTATTGGTAGATCCAACTTGGAAGACCGATTCAAAGATAGGCTCCCAAACAGTTCTTATCACCGAAGGACAATTGACAAAGGTGTCGAGTTTGTATAGCAGATAGCACCAAGTGTTCAGGCAAGATGAGTGAACAAATACATCACATTTGCTGGACATGACTCCTACTAGGGGTGTCATTATTAACTTTATACTTTTCGACAATCCATCTTTTACAGTTCCACTATTTTTCCCATTAGATGTTTTCACTTGCTGAAGACCATGTTTGGGGGCTGTATTTGTCTCGGGAATTTGTTTGGAGGGTGCATAAGAGCATCGATCAAACCTTCTGTTTACACCCTAAAATATAAAAATATATTTTTATATTTGACCGGTTATATTTTGTGTAAGTAGGAAATTAACCACACACTAGTGGGGAGTTTTGCTAGTGGGTAGTGGTTAGTGGACGTGGAAAAGTTGTAATAGTGGGGAGTTGAAAGATGTTGAAAGAAGTTATCTACCATGCTTTTAAAAGCACATGACCACCATGAAGCAAGGGGCAGCACACACAATGCCAAACAACCCCTGCGGCTATAAACAGTCCAATTACCATTTGAATTCATTGTTTTCTTTATAGTTTATGCTAGCAACATTCTGTGTCCCAGACTTGGCAACTTTAGTTGTTTTAATTCTTTCCTTTACTTTGTTTGTATTCTCAGGTTCATGCACTGTTTGTTCAATATATTAATATTTTACAAGCTTTGGCTCTAGTACATTACTTGTTTGAGTAGATCTCATGTGTATTTTTTGTATCTATCACTCAACCAAATTACTCGCATCAGAGTGGTTGGACCTTAAGGGAAGGGTTATCCCTACTTTCCAACAATCGCTTGATCCCTCTTAAACCACATTTAAGGATCGTTTTGGTTACACGTTTGGATCTTCGTACAAAGCCGTTGGCACGCCCGGCCACGTCACCAAAATAATTTTTAGCCAAAACACCTTCCTAGGCAACCTGAAAATTTAGTTCCATATTCGGTTAGGCTTTCTTTGCTTCATGGATTTAATGGGGAAAGGGAAGAAAATAAAACACTTTTCTTTGTTTGCTTAATTAGGAAAATAGGAAAGAAACGAAAATATAGTGAGAAATAAATTAAAAAGTTTAAATTCTATGAGTCACTTCCCACCCTTTTTTCTTTAGTTACAATTATATTTTGAAATTTCTTAATTTTAGCATTATTATGAATTGTTGTGAACCTAAAATCAAACTTAATGATATTACTGAAGGGAACAATAAAATACGAAAGAACTTGACCAAATAAAAGGCCAAAATATAAAAAGAACGAATTTTTTTCTTCTTTCTTTCTGAGTAATAGGTTGGTAGGGCTTTAAAACACAATACTACAAATAGTTATTTTGTGGGAGGGTATTGGGAGAATGTGGAAATAACTACTCAAATATATTCAAATTCACGAAAAATACTTAGAATTTAGCTACTACAAAGATGCTAATTTTACTAGGACATAAAGAAATACCTGTGAAGCAATATGGACTTGTGGGTCAATATCAGAAAATGTCTACTCCAGAACTTTTAGCATTTCATTGATTAAATGCCTATTCTGCAAAGCATAAGGTCCTAATATGCGTATAAACCATCCCCATGCTTTCATTGCTTGAATTTTCTTGTCCTGGTCGAGCAGCTCTTTCATCCTAAAAAGCAATAATTTCTTCATGTTGTGGACAAGTGCTTGTTCAAGGAATATTTAAAACAAAATTTAATTTTATGTAACAAACACCATGTGTCATTGCTACATAAAACAAGGAAGGCATTCAAAAGTTAATTCGTCTTAGATGCATATCATCTCAAATTGTAATGGAGTTATCCTATCTCGCGCTAGATGTGGGAAGGTTTTCATAGCCATGGTTGTCAATGGTGAATGGTTTCCAGTATTATGAATCATATCTGATCGTGACTAAAAGTATGCACTATTTGCCTATAAAAAAAACACATGTACAGTGCTTAAAATGAACAACGTAACAATTTAACACACGTTGCATGCAATTTCAAGGCTCAAATGTTGGAAGTTTTCGACTTAAAACTTAAAGCTTCATAGTTGAAATTATGAATCGAGAATCGCATGGAATCATGAATTGTATCGAGTTGTATGTGTTGAGATTGTCTGTCCCACATCGGTGACTTATAACCTAGCTATTCAATATATAAGTTCAAGGGGCTACTCCACCCATTGCCAATTGGTTTTGGGTTGGATGCTCCAATTCAACATAGTATCAGAGCAGGTTATTATTGGGCCCAATTTGTCCACGTGTGCTCCACGTTACCTGGCCTATCTTAGTGTAGACACCCCGATTTTTGACCAAACGTCAAATCCAGGGATTGGTTACCTCTTAAGACCGATGATGACGATGACCGGTGAAATTCGAAGATTTTCCAGAGAATTCAAATTCTTCAAAGATTCTTCAAGAAAAGTTTCAAAATCAAAGAAGGAAAAATTGGGTATTCGGGAGGAACCCGAACGTTGAAGAACGTGTGAGGAAATCAGCCTGAGAATACCTTTAAAAAAGAATAATATATATATAAATATATAGTAATAATAATAAGATATATAAAATAAAAGAGAAGAAAGAAAGAGTTCTGATATATATATATATATATATATATAAGGAGAAAGTGAAAAGAAAAAGAATTTTGAAAAAGTCTTGAAAAGAAAAGAAAAATAGAAAAAAAGAAAAAAGAAGTAAAAGGATACATAGAAATGTATACCATGCATATGGGTACATTTTAATAGGGTACTTTGCAAATACAAGTACATAAGTATATACTTTACTAGATAAATTAGGTTTATGTCAATGTATATGTTGAAATTAAAAAGAGGGCACATGTTCTAGAAGAAAACTTTGCACATGGGGTTCCACCCGAATTTACCCATTTAACCTTGTCATGTTGGTCTATATAAACAGGCCTTCATCTCTTTTGTTGGGACTTTTTAGTCTTACTTTTAAATTTTTCACTTAAAATCTTAGAGAGATACAAGAGAGAGAGATATATAATAGAGAGAAAATTGAAGAAAGAAGATTTTTCTTGAAGAATTGGAAGGAGAATTTGAAGATTGTGGAAGAGATTCCCAAGAAATTGAAGAAATCCTTGAGGTCATAGAGGTAACCTCTCAATCCTTGGTAGAATTAGGTGAATTCAATCACAAGTTCATAGTTCTAGGAACTTTCCACATTTTCAAAACCTTTCTTCCTACCCCATTTCATCACACACCACTTAGAGCTTGTGATTGAATTTCATAATGTTTCATTAATTTGGATCCAAAATAGAGCTTTGGATTTATAAATAAAAGAGTTTTGACTTGACATTTTCAAATAATCTTTGATTTCCTTTCTTTTGTTTATATTCTTCTCAAGAGATCTATGAGATCTTCAATATCTCATTAGATTTCTTTGAGTTTGATCCTCTAGTTCCCTATGATCCTATGATTTATATGGGGATTAAAGTGGATCATGATCATCTCTACATATAGTTGGTTGAATTCAAGCCTTAACTCATGACTTGGGTCTCCCTATTAGGAATCTTATGGAATCCATACTATATTCCATGGAGATTTGAGTAAATTTAGGTCTCATTGAGTCTCCAAGGATCATCAATTTGAGAGGAGAATAGTATATCATAGTTCTAAATTCCTCAAGGATCATATGTTTGAGAGAGGATTTAGATGTAAGTTTTCATAGTTTGTTTGTTGGAATCTAGAGCACTTGAATATTCAAGAGTTCATAAGATTGAGTAAGACCTTAGGATTCTCTTGTTGTGAGATCCATGATGGGAATCCATTAAGGCTAAATCTATGAATCTCTTCATGTTTCATTATTTACTCTAATGATCATAATCATACTTGATCCGAGTTCTCTTTAGGATCATGGATCAAGTTTGATTTGAACTATGAACATTAATCTAACAAAGGTGCAGTGAATCCATAAACCAATTGTGATCAAAGATTTTCTATAGGATCATGGTTCATTGGAATTGGATGAGACCAATTTGAGGATGTTCATAACCCATTTAAGTACCTCTGTAATTTTTTGTTTTGATGAAATTCCATGTCTAAGATGGTTTTGTCTTATGATTTCAAAACATGCAACTCTCTGTCCAAAATTTCAGAACAGTAAGTCCGTTTTGAAATTAATAAATCAGAACCTTAATAGAGTTTCTCGGGTCTCTAATAATTTTTTTTAAGTACCTTAATGTGTTAGGAAGATACCCTAAAAAGATCTAAGTGTTTCTCATTTTTTTTATTACTATTTTGAGAAAATCGTACAAGATCTCTGGACAGAGAGTTGCAGATTCCTGAGTGATGTCTAGTGTTTTCCATATTCCCAGAGATCTAACTGTTCAAACCTTGATTTTCTTTCTGGGTTAGAAACTAGACTCACAGAGGCATATCATATCCAAAAATCACTAAGATCCAACCGTTGGAAGTATGAGTTTTCTACCTTTTAAAATCTGGTCTGCTCTCTGTAATTTAGAAAAAAAAGTCACTGTTTTTGTCTTATTTCATTGATTTTAACTTAAATGGTTCCCTAATGTCTTGGGACCCAAATCATGTTTTGAATAATGATAATTTAGCTTAAATCCAGAGGCTAAGTGATCCAAATTAGGGAATAAATTCATATCTCATTCTTGTTCATGATCATTCATTCATCCATGTACAATATTGATGCTTATGATTAGGATTAGTTATTGGATAAAATTAGGCTTAGTTGAACCTAATTAAACATAATCATGGATTCCTTATGATCATTTTGGGATTATAGCACCCCTATATAGACATCACATTGGCTCTTAGTTGAAGACTTGTGCATCTATAGAGATGCTATGACTCTAACTAATTGAAAGAAATTCATAGTTTATCAATTCTTCCTCTAATTGATAGATCTAAGCTAGAGATTTATGATTAATTATTCGATGCCATATTATTGTGTGAAGCATGTGGACTAACTCTTTGTTTTGTAGCGCATTTGAGGTACAATTTCTCAATCTTTCTCTAGTTTGTTCTATTATTTGATTTTATTGATTTTCGACTCCATGCGCGACACCTTAGCTTAGGTCTTACCTTATGTGTATATGTGATTAGAGACATTTCTCTTAGGATTTCTATTCTTTGTATGCATTGCACGTTTCCCATTTCGTGGCTGGATCCCGGGTGAGTTCTCTAGTTCCCTACTTGCATATCATTTTGCTTGCTACTTGAATTATGTGGATTATGAATGATATTTTATCGTTAGCAATCTTACACCCTTTTTAATATGCTTTTGTAATGTATATATATATATTTATTAGTTGAGGGCACACTTAGATTATTAATTCGATTAAAAAGGATGATGAGTAGAGGCCTATCACGAGATAGGATGAAAGGGGGTGTTTTAGTCTGCCGGGCTCCTTCCCCTTTCATTCCATAATCCCCGAACCCAGATTATCTTGGTTTCACAAAAGATCAGTTTGCTTTCAAAATGGTTTCTTAATTTTCCTTTTAAAAATTAAGTGGCGACTCTTTGATTTTAAATTTGAAATTTGAAAGTTGTTTTAAAAGTTTTAAAAGTGGGCCCAAATGCCGGTATCTACAATCTGGCGACTCTGCTGGGGATCGAACCCAGAATCTCTGGTTTCGCAAACCAGAATTTCTGATTTTGGGTTCACTCGAGGATTAGACTTGAAAGCATTCTTTTAATCGAATTAACTAATTTTTGTATGCCCCTTGCATTGCACTTGCATGTCTAGCCAGTCGATTGCATGGAACTATGACCTTGGAGGCTCGGGGCAACGCGGTCGGTCAAGCCATCATGGGACTGTGTGGTCACCCTTGATCTCGTACCATGCGTTTGTATATGAAGCATCCTATCGGGTATATGTCAAGGGTCCCTTATTTGACCAAAACCCAGCCTTTGCATAATAGCTTCTATAGAACCCTTCGATCTTAGGAAATTAATTCTTGATTAGGATTATGTGCTAGGGAGTTTTGTATGCCCGAAAAGGATTATTTGAGATGATGACGATGCTTGCTTGATGAAAAATGTGTAACCCTTTAATCACCTTTTAGCAATTCCTTCTCATGTCCCACGACATTTGGGAACATGCTGAAACTTGATTATATGATTACATCTCTTATATCTTGATAGCTAAGCATCATTGACCTTGTATGCATCCGAATTCATGAAGAGTACGACAACAATCTGATCATGTGATCCTCCTACCCAAAGAATTTTAAATACGTCTTTGGAAGCAAATAGATTTTTACTATCTTTATTCTAAGGTATTCAATCGCTCTTTCAAAAATCTTTGGAAATCACTTTTTGATTAAAATTTCAACTCAACCATCTTTAAAGGAAGAACCCAAAATTCTTGAAAGATTTTGAAACGCTTTTCAAAGCAAAGTTTCAACCCAAATCGCCTTCTGGTTAAAGAATATAATCCAAAATGTTGAAAATTGTATTTGAAAAATCTCCGCAATTAAAGAAATCATTTTCAAATGAATTTCAAAGCAAAGTTTCAACCCAATCATCTTTCGTTAAAAAAATGTTGTTGCCTTCAAAGGAAAGCTCCTTAAGAATTTTGAAAGACCCCATCATCTGGGGGAAATGCTTGTCAAATGGATTTCAAAAATTCTAAAATTTTCAAACCTTGAAGGGGTGAAGAGGATCACAGTGAAAGGAGAAATTAGCGCACTCGACATGGGTGAGGATTTTATGTGCTTATGTGTTTATGTGTTAGGATTAGAATTTTCTTTCTTTGACATATATAATAGGCATACACGCACACATGCATTGCATCCGCATGACATATGGGCCATTCATGAAAATTTCTTTTGCAAATTTTTTTTAAAAAAAAATAAAGAAAGTTTCTTTGATTTTTTTTTAAATAAAAGAATAAAATGTGGTTGTATGCAAAAGATAAAATCATCTACAAGCACGATTTGGTACAGAGACTCTACTACAAGGTTAGTAAGAAGAGAGATGGCACAAGAAGCAAACGCAAGAGAGATAGCAGAATTGAGAGCCATAGTGGAACAGCAGGCAGGTCAAATGGCTAGGATGATGACCATGATGGAAACACTAGCACGACAACCACCAGTTGTTGATCCTCCTCCACCTGGTAGGGAGGATGATTGGTTCGATGATCAAGAAAGAGCTAAAATGCCAAGGGCAGAAAAGAAAAGATAGAGAGAGAAAAGGCTGAGAGAGAGAGAAGTTGATGACTGAGAAAGTAGAGAAACTGGAAAGGGTAGTCCAAAAGGCCCAAGGAGTAGACACCTACTTGCTGGAACTAGAGGGGTTATACGAAGGGGTTTGTGAAGTATTACCTGCTGGGTTCAAAATGCCTATGTTTCACAAATTCAATGGGACCGGAAACCCCCGTAGCCATATCAGGATGTGTATAGGGGCTTTTCATCCAAGCGGCTTGAGTACAACTATGATGGCTGTCCTATTTCAACAGACATTAACCGGAGCCGCCTTATCTTGGTATCTTACATTGGAGCCTGGTAAGACCAAAATTTGGGAGGAGGTTGTCAAATCATTCGTAGCCTAGTACGAATATAATCAGGATTTGGATGTTACTGTCAGAGATTCAGAGACTACTCGACAGCGAAATAAGGAATCTTTCGATGAATATCTGAGCCGTTAGAGGGGAAAAGCAGCAAAAATGGTACAGAGGTCAACCGAGAAGGAACAAATCCGGATGTTAATGAAAAATCTCCAACCCGTCTACCAAGAGAAGATGAGGTTCAGACCATCAACGCCTTTGTTGAAGTGTTCGATGTGGGAACAAGGATCGAGGATGCGATACAAGAAGGATTGATCAAGAGAGAATAGCCAGTGAGCAGGTATAGGCGTCCGAATTATGGGACAGGGGGAGGGAATTCAGGGAGCCATTCAAGTCCTACAGATGTGAATGCGCTAAGCGAACCAGATAAGAAGTTTGATATAGTTAGAAGTTACCCGAAGAGAGGAGGAGATAAGCCTTTAAGGAAGTTCTCAGACTTGGGAGTGTCATTGTCCACCGCTCTGGATAGGCTACTAGCAAAGGGGCACCTCCACTTATTGGAGCCACAACCAAGACCGAATCCACCACCCTCAAATTTCAAAGTTGATCTATACTGTAAATTCCATCAAGAGCAGGGGCACTCAACCGATCGATGCTTGAGGTTGAGACATGAAATCCAGGATCTGATAGATAGGAAGGTAATATCTGAACCACCCACCAACCCGCCAAACATCACCAAAAATCCACTACCAAATCATCATGCGGTACCACCACCCGGAGTTTACTGTTTGAAAAGTGAAAAAAGCTCTTTTGATCCATCAACATTGATCACTAAGTTGGGGTGCCCGAGGAAGTTTTATCAGATACAGGGAGATTCGAACATTTGCACTTTGGGCAGACTAATGGATGGAAACAAGGAAAAGGTGATAGAAAAAGCTCCCACTGTGGATTGGTGGGCACCTGAAGATGACAGCTCTATTTGGTACAAAGGGGATGATAGTCAAGGCATCAATAAAGTTAAGGATGATCTTTGGTACGAAAGTGAGAAAGAAGATGAAAATTCAGAAGTCACTAAAGCGCAGGATGATCTTTGGTTTAAAGAAGAGATCAGTCATTTAACACGATCAGGAAGGCACTTCAAACCACATGAAATTGAGGAAGACCACTCAGGCCAGGAGTTGGATAAGGTAAAAGGGAAACCGAATGAGGAAGAAGAGGAAGATAGGATCTTGAGACAAATGAAGAAGACACAAGCAAATATCACTATTTGGGGATTGTTAATTGCTTCCAAGCGCCATAGACAAGCGGTCCTCGATGCTCTTAATCAATATGATGTCTC
This sequence comes from Hydrangea macrophylla, assembly GCA_033977485.1. Lineage (NCBI taxonomy): Eukaryota > Viridiplantae > Streptophyta > Magnoliopsida > Cornales > Hydrangeaceae > Hydrangea > Hydrangea macrophylla. Next base: position 2,492,944 of record CM066988.1, on the reverse strand, counting down.
CATCAACATCACCCCAGAAGACCTCGTCGGCATGATCAGTAAGAGCTCAACTCTCGCTATTTCCTTTATTGAAGCTGACTTACCCCCTGGAGGACCCGCTCATAATAAGCCATTGCACATTACCGTCGAGTGTCTAGGAAATTCCTTGCCCGCTTGTCTCGTTGACAACGGGTCCGCATTAAATGTATGCCCATTTCGAACAGCTAAAAGAATGGGGCTTGATGAATCTACGTTTATACCATCGGAGCAAAAGGTAAGGGCCTATGACAATACTCAGCGGGCGGTTATGGGAATAATTTTTCTGAATCTCTCTATTCGGACCGGGGAGAAAGAGGCAGAGTTCCAGATTATCGATATTCCTGCATCTTTTAATCTACTTCTGGGAAGGCCATGGCTGGACAGTTTGGTGCCATCCCGTCAACCATCCATCAAAAGGTCAAGTACATTTGGAAGGGTAAAGTTTGTGATGTTCTAGGAGATAGTTGGATACATGCATCTGGGGCTTCATCCAGTGCCCCAATTTTGGAAGTATAAATACAAGGGGAAGAGACAAGCTTGGGTGGGTTCGAATTCATCAATGTGATAGAAGACAGCATGCCAAAAGAGTTTTTACCGCTCTATTTCGATCAGTATGTAAGCCCGTTGGTGGCCGGAATTATGAGAAAGATGGGATTCTTCCCACGGATGGGTCTAGGTAAGAAGCATCAATGATTGTCCGAATTTCCAAACATTGTTATGCAAACACATACCCGCGGGTTGGGATATCAGCCGTCAAGGGAGGAAATGAAGAAAAAGAAGAAATCGGCTGATGCACCAATGGAACCATACTAAAAAACTCTCAATGGATACTTCGTCAAAGAAGGAGAGGAGTTTCTATTTTGCAGTTTCCCATAGCCATGGTTGGATAAAGTGGAAAAATGCATGAAGCCGGGGTTTGAGATTTTCTTTACATATGACTTCTCTAACTATAAGGACACTTACCTGGAAGTACCCATGAAATCCACCACTATTCAGGATTGGGTGTGTACCTTGGATGGCCTGGCAATTAAGGACCTATTGGAAGAAAAACACAGGGGGATTGGAAAGGGTAATACCGGGGAAAGCGTGAATAAAGATGGGCAGAACAGAGGTGAAGAAAAGAGCAAGGAAAAGGCAGAAAGGGAGAAATTAGAGCTTAGAAAAGAACCGGAGGAAGAAGAAATGGGGGAAATTACTCAGACAAAGGACCTGGAAGAATGCTTCATCACTGATCTTGGAGGGGAAAAGAAGAAAGAATGGGTTTTTGAGTCTAGTGATAGGTATCCCCCTCACCCAGAGTCTGTATTAGCCCAAATGAGGCGTCTTTCAATTTCTATGTCTGTTGTAATTGCTCCCAAGAAAGTTAATGAGAATATGACTAATTCTGCTTACTCAACTGTGCATAATAATTGTGATGTATGTGATGAATGTAGTGAAATACCAGATGAATTGCAAAAATTAATTGAAAAGGAAAATGAATCTGCATGTAAAATCATTGAAGGCACTTTAACGATTAATTTGGGAAATGAAGATAATCCACAAAATGTTTCTATTGGCTCCACACTTAGTAATGAGGAAAGCAAAGAGTTAATCAATTTATTAAATGAATTCAAAGATGTCTTTGCATGGTCTTGTGATGATATACCAGGGATTGATCCAGAAATAGTCCAACATCACATTCCCCTTTTCCCAAACTCAAAACCCGTAAAACAAAAATTGAGGCAAATGAGGCCTAAATGGGCGCTAAAAGTGAAAGAGGAAGTTGAAAAGTAGTTAGGAGCTGGATTCTTGATTGTTACTGAGTATCCAGAATGGGTCACTAATATCGTACCAGTCCCAAAAAAAGGATGGTCATGTTAGGGTTTGTGTGAATTTCCGGGATTTGAATAGAGCCAGCCCTAAAGACGATTTCCCTCTACCTCACATTGATGTGTTAGTAGACAATACGGCAGGGCATGAACTCTTATCTTTCATGGATGGGTTCTCAGGGTACAACCAGATATTGATGGCACCTAAGGATAGGGAAAAGACTACCTTTATCACACCCTGGGGGTCTTATTGTTATAGAGTTATTCCATCTGGGCTTAAGAATGCAGGGGCGACTTATCAAAGAGCCGCCACCACCCTGCTACATGACATGATCCATAAAGAAGTAGAGGTGTATGTGGACGACATGATAGTGAAGTCCAAGGAGAGAGAAGGGCACTTAAAGGCTCTAAGAAAATTCTTTGAGAGGTTGAGAAAATTCAGAATGAGATTAAACCCGCAGAAATGTACTTTTGGGGTTACCACGGGGAAATTGTTGGGATTTTTGATTACGCTGAGGGGGATTGAGGTAGATCCGACCAAAATTCAAGCCATAACCGAAATGCCGTCACCCCGAAATGAAAAGGAGTTGAGGGGATTCTTAGGGAGAGTACAGTTTATCAGCCGTTTCATATCCAAACTCACCATGACATATGACCCGCTATTCAAGTTGTTGAGGAAGGGGGAAAAATTTGAATGCGATGACCAATGCCAGAAAGCCTTCGAGAAGATCAAAACCTACCTTCAAAACCCACCTATCCTATCACCTCCCAAACCTGGGAAGCCCTTATTGCTATATCTATTCATTACCGAAAATTCTATGGGGTGCATATTGGCCCAAGAAGAAGAAGAAGAGGGGCGCATAGAGAAAGCCATATATTACCTAAGCAAAAGAATGACTGGGTATGAGTTGAATTATTCGCCATTGGAGAAAGCATGTTGGGCTTTGGTATGGTGTACACGTCGCCTTAGGCATTACATGTTAGCCTTCCCCGTCACCCTAATATCCCGAATGGACCCACTCAAATATCTCTTTGAAAATCCTGCCTTAACCAGTAGGATCTCACGCTGGACCATGATGCTAGCCGAATTTGATATTAGATATGTCACTTCCAAATCTGTCAAAGGGAGAGCCGTCTCCGAATACTTAGCTGACCTTGCCATAGAATCTGAGGAAAGGGGAGAATTTAAGTTTCCCGATGAGGGGGTGATGAAAGTAGAAGAAGATCGGTGGAGAATGTATTTTGATGGAGCAGCCAATCAGGTAGGATACAGAGTTGGAATCATCCTCATATCACCTAAAGGAGCCCCTACCCCGTTGACCGTTAAACTTAAGTATAACTCAACCAACAACACGGCAGAATACGAAGCATGCATAATTGGGATGGAAGCAGCCTTGGCCTTAAAAATTGGCGAGATTGATGTTTTTGGGGATTCGAATCTGATAATATCGCAAGTAAGGGGTGATTGGAGAATAAAGTATGAGAAATTGAGACCTTACCATGAATACCTGGAGAGCCTAAAAGTACAGTTTAGAAAAATCTCATTCTATTACCTTCCTCGTGAGGAAAACCAACTAGCTGATTCTTTAGCAACTTTGGCCTCGATGATCAATTCCCTATAGGAATTACCATGATTCCTCTGTCCATAGAAGAGAGAACCCGGCCCTCATTCGAGACAATCACAGCCATTGAAGGAGAAGAGGAAACAGAAGCACCGTGGTATATAGATGTTTGGAGGTTCATTGAGAAAGAAAAATACCCTGAAAGGGTGTCAGAAAAGGATAAGAAGGTGATTCGGAGGTTTTCAGCTCAGTTTGTGATTTATACAGTAAAATTGTGGAAAAAGTCCTATACCGGTTATAACCTGGAATGTCTGCATGGAAGAGAAGCAAGAGAAATGATGGAAGAAATACATGAGGGAGTCTGTGGCCCCCACATGAATGGGCATATGTTGGCCAAAAAGATAATTCGGCAGGGATACTATTGGACGACTCTGGATAAGGATTGTTGTGAATATGTAAGGAAATGCCATAAATGCCAGATCCATGCAAATCTTATGCACACCCCACTTCCTAACTTTATAACATGACCACCCCCTGGCTGTTCTCTGTGTGGGGTATTGATATCATCGGGGAAGTAGTCCCAAAAGCTTCAAATGGACACCGGTACATAGTCGTGGCAATAGATTATTTCACCAAATGGGTGGAGGCGACATCATATGCAACTCTGAAAACCAAAGATGTGGCAAATTTTATCGAGAAGAACATAGTCTGTAGATACGGGGTGCCAAATGAGCTTATTTCTGATCATGGGAGCCACTTTCAGGGAGAAGTTATCCCACTCTTAGAGAAGTATAGGATTACCCACCATCAATCCTCACCATATAGACCCCAGACGAATGGAGCAATAGAAGCTGCAAACAAGAATGTAAAGGCGATCCAGGGAAAGATGACAGATACATACAGGGATTGGCATGAAAAGTTACTGTTTGCTTTATGGGGATACCGAACTTCCGTAAGAACTTTAACAGGGGCTACGCCATATTCATTAGTCTACGGGATGGAAGCTGTTCTACCAGTTGAAGTCGAAATACCATCTTTGAGAGTTTTGGCAGAATGCGAGGTAACTGAACTTGAGTGGCTGTGGGGGAGATATGAGGAATTGATGCTGTTAGATGAGAAAAGATTGGCTGCTATAAATCACACTTGGGGATATCAGAAAAGGATAGCTCGTGCTTTTAACAAAAAGGTTCGCCCAAGGAAGCTTGCTGAGGGTGACCTGGTCCTCAAAGAACTTAAAGCGCCCATTTATGACCCACGAGGAAAATTCAAACCCAACTGGGTCGGGCCATATATCAGTAAAACGCTCCACTCCGAAGGAGATGCCTATCTCATGGACCTAGACGGAGTTGAGTTTAAACAACCAATCAACCTTGATCGCCTCAAGAAATATTTTGCTTGAGACCTTGTTGTTTCAAAACCTCCAGAGTTGATGAACTACGCCTGACCTGATTCCCGCTAGGGGATACATAGGCAACCTGCCCGGTTTGGTTACATAAATAAACTTGCCTAAAAGGCACTTCCCTTCTGACCATAGTTGAACTACTACGGACCTGATACCTGCTCGGGGATAAGTAGGCGGGCCCACAAGGCCCTCAGTCCAAATAAAACCCAACTCTTGATGTAACCTAGTGTCCTAAGTTTCCTTATGCCAAACTAGGGGCAAACTTGCGTTTGCCCAGAACTAGAATCAAAGCCCCTATACTAGGGGCAAACTTCGTTTGCTAAACCAAGGAACCCAGAAAATACCTAAACCCGTTTTTGGATCTACTGGCTATCAAAATAGGTACTATGTGAAAGCAAATGAGGATTCATGGTATAGAGTGATTAAAACTCTAGAGCAAAACTCAAAGCAAAGTAATAAGAGTTAAGAGAGACATTAAAAGGAAGATTTTCATAACTTGAAAAGATGGGAGAAGTGCAAACTATGATTTGACATGATTAAAACATTTTCCTGATACAAAGAAAAGTCTTTTTGAAAATTTAAATACATCACAAAAAGCGCAGTAAGAGTCAAGCAGGATTTGTCAGAAGTTTTTAGAGTCTTGTTTTTCCCTTTTTGTTTATCTAGAAGCTATTTTCTGACCAAAGTCTGAATCTCAAGAAGGTACTCGGCGGTGGGAACAATTGAAGAAGGGACCCTCCGGAAAGGACCCGACACTCTGTCATACCAAGCCTCGGCAAATAATCTCATGGTATAAGGGCGTAGAGCGCAGCTCCTAAAAAAATCAACCGCAATAGTGTCTGGGACATCCTGAAGCAATCCAAACTGGCGAACCACCCGTCCGGGGATGTAAAAAGTGGTGACATGCAGACCAGGTAACCAAACCCCCAGGCGTCCGGGAAGCCGCACAGTGATAGAGCAGTAAGTCCATCGAGGGCACACCCAGCAAATATCCCCACGATACAGGTTCTGAAGCCAAGAAAGCCAGCCCTCAACCATGCAATAGAGGAAACAAACATCCAGGTGATCATAGGGAAGCAGTCTCCCAGTAGGAGGGTAAGCAAAGAGGCCTAAACGCTCGAGAAGCCAGATCTGCAAAACATAAGGTGACCCTGAAAGCAACATCGATCCGGTGCTTCGTGTATGATCCAAACCCAGTAAGGTTTCTCCTAGAACAAGCATGATAGCACTTTGCATCTCTCGAAGACCACGGACGATTGGGATAAGGATGTCGGAGGAAGACGTCTTCAAAATTGTATAAGAAGTCTATTCTATAACACGTCTACACCTCTGCTTCTATTCTATAACACGTCTTCAAAATTGTACAAGAAGTCTTTATTTTTACATCGTTGTCTTTCTCTTTAAGATATATGGCATTCATTGCTTTCTCATATTGAAAGACAAAGTCACTTGCTGATGTACTAGAATGTATGAAATCTTAAAAAAAAACTTGTTCATACTCTCACTTCTTTATGTTGTTGACATCCCAACGCAAAATGTTGTGCGTAAGTAAGAGGGAATCCATTTCTCACGCCTTGCATGTAGATCTTGTAGCCAACTGTTTCCCCCTAACTCATGTCTTAAAATCAATTCATTCCATGGCATTTCAAATTCTACAATTGTGATAGTGTCAAGAATGTATTGGTGAAATTTTCCTCAAAAAGAAGGGTATGTTATACACATAAGCCAAGTGTTCTAGAATCTTCTGTAAAAAATTCCACTTACACAAACGATGAGTAGTATTAGGTAACACTTGGGTAATTGTCTTTGCCATGGCTTTGTCATCATCTGTAATGATTGTAGATGGACCACATCTAAGCATGGCCTCAAGCCAAGTTTGTAATAATCATATGTAAGAATATGTTGTTTCATTCACAAGTAAAGCACATCCAAACATGATTGACTGATGGTGGTGGTTGACCCCAGTAAATGGAACAAAAGGCATGTTGTAATAATTAGTCAAGTATGTAGCATCAAATAAAACAACATCTCTAAAGTATTAATATGTAAATCTTGACCTAGCTTCTGCCCAGAAACAATTCCCCATATAGTTATTTTTGTCTACTTAAATGGCATAAACGAAGCCTGGATTTTTGCTTGACACTCTTGTAAAGTAATTGTACATTCCTTGCGCATCTCCATATTTTAAAAGTTTTCTCCTTCTGCTTCCTAAGTAGTTTTGAATATCAACTGCTACACAACCGACATCGTAATCACTATGATATTCTTGACTCAACACTAACATTATCTTAGTAGTACGAACATCGGCCTCGTTAAGCACATTAACAAAATTCTTCTAAGGTAATGTTATTCTTCTATGTCCACGAAGTAAACGCGTACTTCTTGGAGAACATAAGTCATGATTATGCCCCTATCACAAACTTGCTAACAATCCATTTTGTTTATCTCTTTGCAAACCCATCATTACTTTACATCCAATCCTAGTAATGTTGTCCATCTTCTAGTAACTTTGATGACGATGTCCTTCCCTTGAACAAGCATACTCTACTCCAATTAGTGACTTATCTTTGCGTGATAAATGTGTATGACTTTTCTTAATACTGAAACCTTTCCGCAATGCATATGCCTTATAACATGTCTCAGCATCTTCAAGTTCATCAAAAATCATCCATTCACATGGTTCAGAAGGACCACTATATGTACATGATTTGACAAAATCCTGTTGCAAGTTTTTATTTGGAAAATTTGAACCATTCAAATCATCCACCACTGTTGGTTGAACATATGATGCTTCTTCTAATTGGTCATGGGATAGCTCCATTTCAGGATCTTCATTAGATGTGATTGATATAGTGATTCTACAACACAAAATGAACGATTTTCAAAGTTATAATAAAATTATACTAAAATTTAAATAAATAACACAACATAACATACATATGCACTTAAGTGTTAATTATGTTGCAAGTGGCTTTTAAAATTACTCTATATTACCAACATGTGCACTAAGGGTGGCTATTAGGAACAAGCCTATTAGGTATTCGCCGATCTAGCGGTGTTTGGTTGTCAAAATTGACAAACTAGGAAATTAACAAATTTTATTTTATTGTCAAAATTGTCAAAATTTTGTTGCACAAAATTTTATTGTACACCATAGAGAGAGAATATACAAAGATTGTTTCTCACTCTATCTTAGACAATGCCCCTATTTGTTGCACATTATAATTTTTTACCAAGTTTTTTTTTCAAACGACAAGTTTTTATAAAGTTAGGGCTAAATACTATAAATCTAAATCTGTAAAATTTGCTTACATGTAATTTTATCTAATGCGCTCGCACGTGCACACACACACACACACACACACACACACACATATATATATATATATAAAAGGAGATATTGGGTAAATTGGTAATCTTACACTAAAAAAGTAGTAGAGGGAGGTGTGTGTTTTTTCCAAACTGGAGGGGAGGTCCCTGTAATTGTCATATACCTCAAGTGAGGTAAGTGTAATTTGTACTTTTTTTTTTACTTTCATTATACTATATGTAACAGTCCCTACTTCATAGAGTGATGAGTTACAAGTTAGGTGTAAAAAGCATAGAGTTTTTATTGCATGGAGTGACACTTGTCAAGAGGGAAATATAAGTGTCATCCTTACATCACACGACACATATCAGTACATATGACTTATGAATTAACAGTTCCTACAACCATAAATTCCGACACGTGGGTTTTTGTCTAAAACACCTAATTTTAAGGAACCTATGGCCTAATATCCCCTCATAAATTAAACAATTCCTACAACCAAACGCATACTAATGAAATTATAACTCAATTATTATATGTGAATTATAATACATGCACACACATATATAAACACATGCATATATGTGTTTAATGACTTTAATCATATAGATACATGCTATACATTTACATACACATATTTATATAAACGAACATAAGTAATGCCATACTTCCCAAATTTTGAATCCCAAATTGGTTCCTAAGTGTTTTGTCAATAGCTGTACTCGTACCACAAGCTGTGAAATTGATCGTGGTACACCATGTCACTGCATGTGGTACAACTGACAAAACACTTGGGAACCAAATTGGAATTCAAAATTTGGGCAGCAAAACATCATTCATGCGGGAGAGAGAAAGAAATTGTATTTACTCGATTTCAATTATGCGTCTTGAGGCACTTTGGAGTTTGGACCACAAAACCTTGGAATATCAATTCTTCTATGGCATGTCACTGCTTTGAAGTCTGACTTAATTGGTTTTTTTAATGGAGTACAAGTCCTTTTATTTCTTATGTTGTGTCAATATCCAATTAGAAGTATAATTATTAATAGGAGAAATAAGTGAATCAAATTAAAGTTTTGTAGTGCGTATAATCACATAGGAATACATAGTTAGATATTGGAGAGAGAGAGAGAGAGAGAGAGAGAGAGTGTGTGTGTGTGTGTGTGTGTGTGTGTGTGTGTGTGTGTGTGTGTGTGTGTGTGTGTGTGACACGGAAAGGCACGCGCCAACGTACTGTTACCATATTTGATAAAAGACGAATTGTGTAAAGCTAGGTCACAAAATACTGAGGTCAAAATGCTGAGGTGTACTATCCATATTGGGTGCCGTAATCCCTATGTAGTACGGCTAAGCCGTCTCAAATTTAATCCTTTATTTCAATTGTGTGAATGGGGGAGAAAAATTGACATTTTGAAATATAAAAACTGGTCAAACATTTCCCCGACAAACTGAAATTTTTTTTAAAAAAAAAGTTCCATTGAAAATAACGAAAAACTTAAACAATTTTACTTTAATTGTAATATTAAGAGGTTAAGTGTCAACTTTTAAATTACAAGGGAGAAAAGTGAAAACTGCCTAACCATGAAGGGGCGAAATGAATTTAACCTTTTATATCTTTAGGACACATTTGGTTGATAGGAATGAACCTTAAAATGGAATGATCATTCCTGGGTTAATTACATTCAAGTGTTTGGTGTGACCAATTACAGTGGAATAGTCATTCTTTTTGGAACGACAATTCCTACTTAAGGGATATTCCATTCTCACAAGAATGACTACCATTGTAAAAGATAAATCTTTTCCTTAAAATGTGTTCATAAAATATTAAATATTTGGATTAAAAATTATTCATACTAAAAAAATTCGACAGTAAATTTAATATCGGACTAAAAATATTTAACCATATGTAGTAAATATATTAAATATTTAAAGAGATTTTGCAAATAAATTAAATAATAAAGTGGACTTAAAAAAGTTTAAAAAGGATTTATCATTCATCAAAAATTAGATCTTAAATATTTAGGCTAAAAAATGTAAAGAAAATTACACACTTTAAAATATTTCATAAGAATTTTAATATTAAATTCTTGGACTTACAAAATACGTTAAAAGACTACATATTTGCAAAAAAATATTTGAAGATATTCCATAAAATACTTCAATAAAAGATATTTTCACAATAATATTTTGGTTTCTTTAAAAAGAAAAAAAAAGAAGAAGATGTTTTAAGTATTTTATAGACAAATATGTTTGCAATGGCGGACTCAGCTGGGCTATAGCCCAGTGCCAAGTTTCTAAAATTGTTATACACTTATGTTACATGCCTTCAAGCCTATAGCTCACACAACCCTTCATTAAACACACAGCTACACAATTCATACCTTATCCCAGCCCAGCCCAACCCATAGCCCCTTCATTAAGCACGCAACTATAATTCACTCCCTTAGGCTAGCCGACACAAATATAAACTGCTTAGGTTAAAGTGATGTTATTTGTATCTTCCACCCCCTAGCTGGAAAATGCTATGATACATCATGTGATTTGGGATGTATCATACAAACTTATGGTTTAGGTTCTAAAACACTGGAATTAGGTTCCAAATATAATTAGGTCCTAAATGATGTAGCTTTTAAACTACTTAGCTTTTAAAAATTAAAGTGACTTTTAAAGTTGGAACATTTTAGGATATAACTATAATATTTAGACTCCAAAATTAGGATGATTGATAAATCATAAACCCCACGTATATATCATACAAGATCTCTATTTAGTTATAGGATGAATGGGAAGAGCAATGATATGCTTCCCAAATGGTTCACAAACACATATGGCGAGGGCCCACTTGATCTTGATTGGAGGACGTGGTCCTACCATTATTGACGATGACCGCTGCATGTGTTTGTAAACCATTTACAATAGAAACTTTGGGAAGCATAGCATTACTCCAATGGAAAAAGCTTTATGTAAATTTTGTTTGTTTGTTTGTTTGTTTTTTTTTTTTTTTGTGACTTGCGCAATTTTAAATAAGATAGTGTAGATTTTTGTTATGAGAAGAAATTTTTTTTTCTTTTTTTGGTTGCTAGCTTTTGTTGTATATTAGCCCACCTCTTTGAGAATTTCTGGGTCCGCCCTTGTATGTTTGTACTATAAACATTTGTACAAATATTATTCTACTAATTGATTGTTAAACCCCAAAGTGGAATGAGAATGAAATTGACATTTCATTCCTACGAATTTAGCCAAATAGAGGAATGGAATAATAGAGGAATGAAATGACTGTTGTTAATCCATTCCGGCCTACCGACTTCCATTATGTTTGTCTCATGCTAAAGCCTAAAACCTTTTGAGCTGTTGAATGACTGCTAGCCCAAAATATCACACTCCTGGTTCTAATTTTCTAAATGACAGCTTTCCCATGCTAGCTACAGTTTGGTTGTTGTTCTAATTATGCCAGGTGTGAAATGAAAATGAGAATGAAATCCTATTAAATTTAGCAATCATAGGTAATCTTCTTCACATCAAAGTACATAGTAGCTATTTTTTCAAGAACATTGCCTCAAGTTTATTGAAATTCCTCAAGAATAATGGCAGAGAAAACTTCTGATGTCCTCACTCATTCTCCCAATGAGAGAGAAATTGTTGTGGGCTTTGAATATGGTAATGGAGCGACTAATTGGAAATGAAAGCAACTAGATGTTGTCTCCATATGATAAATCTACTTTGGCCATAAAATTCTATAATAATCCTTACGTAGCACATTACTTCTATATTCATGCATGGATTTCTATTTCTCAAGTATATATACTAGAAAAGGGATTTGTTCCTCGCGATTTTGCGCTCCCCATATATGATATCTCCCACCCTCTCGTGATACTAACATAATGAATGAGTGATGCAAAGTTAAGTGAAGAGTTGCATAAACGCCTGAAGGAAAATAGGTATTTGATTGTCATGGATGATATTTAGAATATTAAGGTGTTCTTTTCCAGATGATGGCAACAGAAGTTGGAAAGATGTGGCTTTGCATGCTAAATATTATAGAATTCCTTATGATTTGCGCTCTCTTTCTAAAGAAGAAAGTTGGGATCTATTGAGGCAAAAGGTATTTCATGAAGAAGTTTGTCCTTCAGAGTTGATGGAAGTTAGAAAGAAAATTGATGAAAAATTTCAAGGACTACCGTGTCACACCCCAAATTTTCAGACAATTAAATATTAGTCAAGGAAAAATCCCTAAACCAATATCCAGTTGTCCGATTATTAAAGGTGATCGCAAAGAAAAAAAACGCACAGTCTGAACAGGATAAAGCTTAAACTCCCAAACGCAATATACCAGTAAAATATCCAATCAATAAGGATCAAAATCTAATGTTCCAAATCATAATTAATCTCTAAAAAAATTCACACAATATCTGATAAAGTCAAATGGCCCACAATGCCAAAATATAAAATACTAAAACTCTCAAATAAAATTTTAAAAACTAATAAAGACTTCACACGTCTCCTATCATCAAATGCCACGAACTTCTCACTATCCCTGCAAATTCTGATCGGCTACGCTCCAAAAAGAACGCACCCGCGAACCTTCTCTTTCTTCTTCTCTTTTCTTCTTCTTCTTTCTCTTCTCTCTCTCTCTCTCTCTCTCTCTCTCTCTCTCTCTCTCTCTCTCGGCGGCTGTGCAGTGTAGAGGAACTAGTGCTTCTTTTTTTTTTTTAAAACCTATCCTAACCTAATGTTATATAACTATAAGTGTACACCCACAATATTATATATTATATTATATATATAACCTAACCACACACCACATTAAACACACACACACGTGCACTGTTGATGTATCAAATTTCAAAATTCAATGGTATATACTATGGTGTAAAACACTCACACTAATATTTGTATATTAACCACATTATTAATTTAAATAAAATCATAAAAATACCAATTTAAACATTTAGAACTATTAAAAATATTCAGGGTATTACATTATACACACCTCAAAGAAAATCTCGTCCCGAGATTTGAAACACGCACTAACACTACTCGAATAGCTCGGGATGAGACTTCCGAATCTTCTCCTCAAGTTCCCACGTAACGTCGTTAATTCTCTCACTCCATTGCACCTTCACAAGATTCACTACTTTTCTCCGCAAATACTTCACATCTCGATCGACAATAGTGATAGGTCGAACAACATACGTAAGATCATTATTAATCTCAAGCTCTGTCGGACGAACGATAAGTTCAGGATCTTTCACACACTTCATCAACATGGATACATGGAACACATTATGAATTGCCGCCAATGCCGGTGGCAACAATACTCTATAGGCCAACTCTCCAACCTTTCCGACAATCTCATAAGGTCCTACAAACCTCGGAGCAAGCTTCCCTTTTTTACCAAAACGCATCACACCTCTCATCGGGGATACCTTCAAGAACACAAAATCTCCAACTTCAAATTCTACCCCCTTGCGCTTCCTATCAGCATAACTCTTTTGCCGACTCTGAGCAGTCTTAATCCTCTCTCGAATAACACTCACCTTCTCAGTAGTCTCTCGAACTATCTCTGGACTCACACTAATATTTGTATATTAACCACATTATTAATTTAAATAAAATCATAAAAATACCAATTTAAACATTTAGAACTATTAAAAATATTCAGGGTATTACATTATACACACCTCAAAGAAAATCTCGTCCCGAGATTTGAAACACGCACTAACACTACTCGAATAGCTCGGGATGAGACTTCCGAATCTTCTCCTCAAGTTCCCACGTAACGTCGTTAATTCTCTCACTCCATTGCACCTTCACAAGATTCACTACTTTCCTCCGCAAATACTTCACATCTCGATCGACAATAGTGATAGGTCGAACAACATACGTAAGATCATTATTAATCTCAAGCTCTGTCGGACGAACGATAAGTTCAGGATCTTTCACACACTTCCTCAACATGGATACATGGAACACATTATGAATTGCCGCCAATGCCGGTGGCAACAATACTCTATAGGCCAACTCTCCAACCTTTCCGACAATCTCATAAGGTCCTACAAACCTCGGAGCAAGCTTCCCTTTTTTACCAAAACGCATCACACCTCTCATCGGGGATACCTTCAAGAACACAAAATCTCCAACTTCAAATTCTACCCCCTTGCGCTTCCTATCAGCATAACTCTTTTGCCGACTCTGAGCAGTCTTAATCCTCTCTCGAATAACACTCACCTTCTCAGTAGTCTCTCGAACTATCTCTGGACCCAAAATAGGTACATCACCTACTTCCGCCCAACACACTGGAGATCTACACGGCCTCCCATACAACGCTTCGAAAGGTGCCATTCCTATACTAGAATGGTAACTGTTATTGTAAGCAAACTCTACCAATGGCAAGTGTTCTTCCCAACTACCACCGAGATCGAGAACACAAGCCCTTAACATATCCTCAAGGATCTGGTTAACCCTCTCAGTCTGCCCATCGGTCTGAGGGTGATAAGCAGTACTAAGATCTAATTGGGTCCCCATAGCGCGTTGAAAACTCTCCCAAAACTCTGCCACAAACAATGGATCACGATCAGACACAATCGAGACCGGAGTCCCATGCAAACGTACTATCTCCCGAATGTACAACTGTGCCAACTTGTCTACCGTACGATGTATACTAATAGGAATAAAATGTGCAGACTTTGTAAGCCGATCCACAATGACCCAAATCGACTCATTCCCCTTCTTGGACCTCGGTAACCCATCCACAAAATCCATGGAAATGCATTCCCACTTCCACACAGGTATTTCTAAGGGTTTCAACAAGCCAGACGGCTTCTGATATTCCGCCTTCACCTGCTGACACACCACGCACATAGAAACAAACTCTCCTACATCTCTCTTCATACCTTCCCACCAAAAGGTACGCTTCAAGTCATGATACATCTTAGTCCCACTAGGGTGAATAGTGTACCGAGATCGATGTGCCTCACTTAGAACTTCCTTCTTCAATTCTGCATTATCAGGCACACAAAGCCTACCTCGAAAACATAGACTCCCCTCTGAATCCACAGTCCAATCAGTCGGACATTCATCAAGCAAATCCACAATCAAATCATTAAGACGACTGACCAAAACTTTATCTGAACACTGCATCTGTCGAATCTTACTTACTAGGGTTGACTGAACCAACAAACTTCCAATGTACGCCTTCTCACTCTCTCGTACTGGTTGAATACCATGAGAGGTTAACACCTCAAGAGACTTCCACTCCCGAACCATCATAGAAGCCATCACGCTATGTTTCCGGCTAAGCGCATCAGCCACTACATTTCCCTTCCCTGGATGATAAAGAATCTCAAAGTCGTAACTACTGATGAACTCGACCCATCTCTGTTGTCTCATGTTCAGCTCCTTTTGTGAGAATAAGTACTTAAGGCTCTTATGATCTGTATAAAGCTCAAATCTCTCTCCAAAGAGGTAGTGCCTCCACACCTTCAATGCAAACACGACCGCTGCCAACTCCAAGTCATGAGTAGGATACCTCCTCTCATGTGGCCTCAACTGTCTAGAAGCATACGAAATAACCTTCCCTTCCTGCATCAAAACACAACCCAAACCGGTCCCACTGGCATCCGTGAACACTACAAGTTTTCCAGTTTCAACCGGAATGGTCAAAATGGGTGCGGTGGTCAACCGCTGCTTCAACTCCTTGAATGCTTGCTCACACTCATCTGTCCACAAAAACTTCACATTCTTACGTGTCAACTTTGTTAACGGTGCTGCTATGACTGAGAATTTTTCAATGAACCTTCTATAATACCCAGCTAACCCCAAGAAACTCCTCACCTCTGTAGGATTAGTAGGTTGCACCCACTCTTGAACTGCTGCTACTTTCTCAGGATCTACTGCTATTCCCTTAGCTGAAATAACATGTCCTAGAAATCTCACCGACGACTCCCAAAAATGGCACTTACTAAACTTGGCATATAACTTATGCTCTCGAAGCGTCTGCAGTACAACCTTCAAATGTTCTCTATGCTCCTCAAGAGTCCGAGAATAAACCAATATGTCATCGATGAAGACAACAACAAATCGGTCTAAATACGGCCTGAACACCCGATTCATCAAATCCATAAAGAATGCTGGAGCATTGGTCAACCCAAACGGCATCACCGAAAACTCATACAATCCATACCGGGTACGAAAAGCTGTACGTGGAATACTCTCCTCCTCCACTCCCATTTGATGATATCCCGTCCTCAAATCCAACTGAGAAAAGACTGCTGCCCCCTTCAACTGGTCAAGAAGGTCGTCAATCCTAGGCAACGGATATTTGTTCTTAACTGTCACCTTATTCAACTCTCTATAATCTATGCACATACGCAGAGAACCATCCTTCTTCGACACAAAGATAGCTGGAGCTCCCCATGGAGAATTACTGGGTCGTATAAACCTGAGTCATACACACCTCAAAAGGATTACTCTAATGGCTAAGGAAAGAAAACAACAAAGGATAATAGAATAATCAACAAAAAAAAGGAATTCAACGTACCCCTTCTGAAGCATCTCATCAAGTTGCTTCTTCATCTCTCCTAATTCCTTGGGTGCCATACGATATGCTGATTTTGAAATAGGTGAGGATCCAGGTAAAAGATCAATCCGAAACTCCACCTCTCTCTTAAGCGGTGGTCCAGGAATCTCCTGAAATATATCTTCAAAGTCGCATACCACCTCCACATCACTAATATCCTTCTTCGGTATCTCCACCGAATACAGAAAACTAGACATCACTAACTCTGCGCCGTCAGGATAAGTATGAGAGAAACGACGTAAACCCGGAGTATCTATATGAATAGTCCTTTTAGCACAGTCTAAGGTGACATGATTCTTCCTAAGCCAGTCCATACCCAAAATAATGGAGAACCCCTCAAAACCCAACACAATCAAATCAACAAGAAATGTCCTATCCACAAAGTCTATCCCAAAATCTTTACACTGTTCATATAAGGTAACAGACCCTCCTAAAGGTGTTTCTACGCGTATAGGCACAAGTAAAGGAGTTACAGGAATACCCTCTCTCAAAACAAACTGACGAGAAATAAAAGAATGAGATGCACCCGTATCAAACAAAACACGAACATTGGAATGAAAAAGTTTGAGACTACCTTGCACATTCTCATTGCCTGGCATCACTGCAAATGCTCTAGCAGGAGCTGCCTGATTGTTCTGGGGCTTGTTTGGACAATACTTAGCAATATGCCCTGGTATCCCACAATTATAACACAGTTTAGAAGTTGCAACCATCTCCTTTCCCGTTGGTGGTGCTCCAATTTGAGGCACTGGTGGGCGGAACCCAATCTGCGGCTGCAAGGCCTGCTGACGATAGCCCTGGAAGCCCTGATTGTTTTGACCTCCCTGGCCATTCCACTGACGGTTCTGATTCCTGAAATTTCCTTGGTTCTGCGGGAAGTACTGACCTCTATTACCATGCCTCTGGTTCTGTTGGCCCTTCTGCCCTTGGTCATAAGGCTTGTATCGATTCCCACTCTTTCCCCCATCCTTCTGCTGAGACTGGGAACGGTTATCTCTCGATGACTCTGCTGCCTTAACTCTTGCAGATTTCTCCGCCTGGAACTTCTGCTCTTTCTTTTCAAATTTCAGGGCCAAATCTACTATCTTACTAAATGGCTCACCCTCTGCCGCTAACACTGACTTGGAGAGGTAATGTCCCAATCCATCAATGAACTTCTCATTCTTCTTTTCCTCGGTATCAATGAGATATGGAGCATAGTAAGAAAGTTCATTAAATTTTCTCACGTACTCCATCACAGACATGGTACCCTGTGTAAGATCTTGAAACTCTCTAGCCAATTGTGACTGCACTGCTCTAGGAACAAAACTCTCTTCAAATTCAACCTTAAACTGCTCCCATGTCATTTCTGCCACATCATATTGAGCCCGCACAGACTCCCACCATGACAAGGCCGCACCCTCCAACTGCTGAGATGCCAACTCTTGCTTCTGCACCTCTGTCAGTTGCATCCGCTCAAATACAAATTCACACTTGCGAACCCAAGCATGTGCTGCCAGCGGACCCTTATCCCCATCAAATGTTCGCCCGCCAATAGAAATAAAATCCTTGTTCCTTTTAGCGAACGGGTCACCCTGGTTTCCCTGCTGATTGTTCTGCACAGCTTGGAGAATCTGGTTCATCATAGCCCCCACGTCCACCTGAACTAAGTTGGGATTTCCTGCCCCAACTCCTCCAGAACTCTCACCACCTCCAGTCTGAGCTCCATGACGGGTATTGTAGCCTCCAGCCATAACCTTCATAAGACAACCACACATACATAAATATCTGACACAAACTCATTCATTGTAATTAACAACCCATTCACCACATTCCGAAGATCACCTAGACACTCTCCAATCTAGGGTAACCTAAGGCTCTGATACCAAACTGTCACACCCCAAATTTTCAGACAATTAAATATTAGTCAAGGAAAAATCCCTAAACCAATATCCAGTTGTCCGATTATTAGAGGTGATCGCAAAGAAAAAAAACGCACAGTCTGAACAGGATAAAGCTTAAACTCCCAAACGCAATATACCAGTAAAA
Organism: Hydrangea macrophylla; assembly: GCA_033977485.1. Classification (NCBI taxonomy): domain Eukaryota; kingdom Viridiplantae; phylum Streptophyta; class Magnoliopsida; order Cornales; family Hydrangeaceae; genus Hydrangea; species Hydrangea macrophylla. The sequence continues at coordinate 2,474,238 of CM066988.1, read as the reverse complement.
TATCCAATCAATAAGGATCAAAATCTAATGTTCCAAATCATAATTAATCTCTAAAAAAATTCACACAATATCTGATAAAGTCAAATGGCCCACAATGCCAAAATATAAAATACTAAAACTCTCAAATAAAATTTTAAAAACTAATAAAGACTTCACACGTCTCCTATCATCAAATGCCACGAACTTCTCACTATCCCTGCAAATTCTGATCGGCTACGCTCCAAAAAGAACGCACCCGCGAACCTTCTCTTTCTTCTTCTCTTTTCTTCTTCTTCTTTCTCTTCTCTCTCTCTCTCTCTCTCTCTCTCTCTCTCTCTCGGCGGCTGTGCAGTGTAGAGGAACTAGTGCTTCTTTTTTTTTTTAAAAACCTATCCTAACCTAATGTTATATAACTATAAGTGTACACCCACAATATTATATATTATATTATATATATAACCTAACCACACACCACATTAAACACACACACACGTGCACTGTTGATGTATCAAATTTCAAAATTCAATGGTATATACTATGGTGTAAAACACTCACACTAATATTTGTATATTAACCACATTATTAATTTAAATAAAATCATAAATATACCAATTTAAACATTTAGAACTATTAAAAATATTCAGGGTATTACATACCGCTTGCTATAGTTGCAGTAGCCGGACTCCTAGCAAAGACAAAGAAAACTGAATATTGGTGGAACCAAGTTGCAGAAAGTATAAGGTCATACATTAATGTTAGTGATCCAAAGCAACGCATGTAGCTTTCTCTATTTTGTAGCATTTCCTGAAGATTTTGAAATACTTGTGTCCAAGCTAACATGTCAGTTGTGGGTTGCAGAAGGATTTATAGATAAAAACAAGGATAGATCCCTGGAGGATGTAGCGGAGGATTACTTGATGGATCTAATTGAAAGAAGTCTAATATTATTTGCTAGCAAAAGGTTCAAAGGTAGAGTAAAATCATGTCGTATCCATGATCTCCTATGTGATTGATGCTTGAGAAAATCTAAGGAAGAGAACTTTCTACAACAAATCCACAATTTTGGACCATGTACCTCTTCTTCTGAGTCTTACTAGATTGCATCGCTTGTGTATCTATTCTAGCTTTCATGGTATTCTCCATTTTTGACATTTGTCTGCTCTTTATGATGCTTTGACTGCATGGTGAGTCGATACACATTAGCTGTATCTCAAAATTTCAAACTTTTAAGGGTATTGGATTTATGGCATGCTCTTTTAGATTCTTTCCCTAGGGAAATAGGACGACTTGTTCATTTGAGATATTTAGTACTTCGAGGGCGCTTCAATGAACTCCCATCATCTATATCCAACCTCCTTAACCTTGAAATGTTTATTGTCAAGGAACTAGTAGGAACAATTCTTGTATATGCAAGTGCATCGAATGAAAAAGTTGAGGCATCTGCATATAAATCTGTGTGCTTCTTTGGCATTTAATGATTTCGTATTATCGGAAGACCTACAAACCATCTCTACACCATCTTTTGGTTATAGGAACTGGGGTTCCTTAAAGTCTATTCCCAATCTTTTAACACTGAGATGTATTCTTTCTAGCTGTTGGTATTATCCAAAATTCAATGGATTAGAGATCCTACTTAAACTTAAAATGTTGAAGATGTATTACCATGGTATAGAAAAGAACATCTATTTGTTTAATCTCGATACAAGTCTAAAAAAAATAACATTATCAAAGTTTGGCTTTAGTTGGAGATATGTGATTCCAAAACTTGTGAGGTTACCAAACCTTGAAGTTCTCAAACTACTTAAATGCATTCAAGGGAGATTGGGGGGATGATGATCCACAGTATGAATCTATTCTCCTACCGTTCCCTAAACTCAAGTTCTTGAAATTTGACTCCCTCGATATAAGGCTATGGGAAGCCTCCGGAGATCAATTTTCCATCCTTCAATGACTAGTGTTAAATAGATGCAAAGAACTCTATAAGACCCCATCTGACTAGGGTTATATACCTACATTAGAAATGATTGAGCTAAATTGGTCTAGTCGCAACGCTGTGCATTCTATGACGGAAATTTTGGAAGAGCAAGTGAGCATGGAAAATGAGCTGCTGAAGATCATTATCTTCCCTCCAGATTAGTAGCTCACATCCTAGTTTTGAGATTTCCTTGAGCAATGAAAAATAATGGTGTTACACTGTAAGTACATTAAGTCCCATTTACATTTTTTCCCAGATTTTGAGTCATATTTGTGTTTATCTGTTTGTTTTTCCATGGTGTGGTGTTTGATGAACTAAAAGTTGTGAGACGAAAGTGTTTGCTAGTGGTGAAGGTTTTAAGCACTAATAGAAAAATTGAAAAACCTTTATATTTTGGATGAAATATTACAAATACCTTTCACTCTCATGTTCACACTTAGAGATAACCAATACGCCGTATATATCCAACTTAAATTTCATATCCTTTCTTCACTTGAGACTTTCCTTTTTAAGTTGGATTTATATGACTTTAAATTTAAAATATTCACCATTTAGCCCATAAAGAATGCTCCTTTGTTCAATTCTTAATCTGTCAAATTGTAACTGTAACTTCTTGGTTCTGAATAGAACTGACTTCCTCTGTTAGCATTCTTTATTGGTTGTACAATTTTTCACTTTGAGGCATGATGTGGTGATGTCTCAGGATGCATAAAAAAGAATATGTATTCGATTGCATTACAAAATTGTTGTTCTAAATTGAAAAAATCCTAAGATGGCGATAACATTAATTACCCAAGTCTATCTAATCTATAGTCTTAAAATTTTCTCAGCTAGTCATTGTAACATGATGTGAATCTCAATTATGGGTGACTTAAGGCTTGTCATTCATTCAAATTTTACAATTTTGCGATGGTAATAGTTAGCCTTTAAGAGTTCCAACCTTTCTATGTTTCTATTCTTTCCTGGACAATCTCATGGAAGGATATCCTTTTTGCCCCCACTAAGTTTACTCTTTGCAAATGTATCCTAAAAGCATTTTGATACTATAGTTCCCAAAATTCTCTACTATGTTTACGTGATAGATATTGTAGTAATTATATCCCAAAGAAAAGAGATATTCAAAGTTGTACTGGTTATTGTGATTTTAAGTTTACGAGTCACAATGCAAAACTTTAGAAGAGTGCAATTAAGCAATCACTAAAAAGTTAGAAATAACAGTTACAATAAATCAGTTTGGATTAGTGTCATGACAACATTAATGAATCTATCTACTTAGTGAGAACATTTCATGGACAGGTATAGAGAGAAGAAGAATGATCTTCATATGAACAATATAAATTTTTAGTGCAAGTTTGTTATTGGGTGGCTTAATATGGTGAAGGACTTGAGTTTAGACTAAAAATAGCAAAATAGAGGAGGAATTTGGGCTAGCCAAAGTCACTCCTAAGCTCAAGCCCATTGGTAGTCTTTCTGCAAAAAGCAACACAAGTAGTAGTGATTGCGAAAAATAAAAAAAATTCATTCCTTTTGGTATTTAAAATAGATTGTCTTGATTGTCGCCTAATGGAAATCATTATAGTTTTTCTCTTAGAGACATCTTTTTTTATGATCTAGGTTCTGAGATCAATGATCTCTTGAGGTTGGACTAGCTCATATTTGATACTGATCCGATCTGGAAACGTGTCATCATTTTAATAGTCGGATCATTTTATCAACAATGATGTTCTTAAATGTGCCAAAAATGGGAATGGTATTGGACCTAGTTCCCTAGAATGTAAAAGTTGTTAGACTCGGGGTGTGAATGGGAGCTTATATAAGCTTAAGGGGATCGTTATATCGCTATAGATTGGCTCAATGCTCAGGGAAAGGCTTAGAACATTAAGTTTCAAGATTCTAGCAGAGGGGTTTTTGACCGGTCGACCGGGTCAATGGCTATTTGAAGTTTTAAACAAGTTCAGGCAGAGGGGCATTCGACCTGTCAACCCATTTAACCAGCCGACTAGACCCAGTTTGTGAAGAGTTGCAACTTTTCATGGAGAAATTCAAATTTGTTTGAACTTCATCTATTCTAATGGTTGACAAACGTGTATATACTGTTATATACTTAGTGTATAGGTGTTGGGACACAACCATTTGTGTAGAGAGGCATCTCTTACCAATTGATACCTCTCTATATATAATATATAGATAGTTAGTTTGATATAGTTTTTCACAAATTTGATCTCTTTTCTTCTTCATCCATTCTTGAGTCATAGAGAGCAATTTATATACCTATATTCTGCAGAGTATAATAGAGTTGGTTGTCTCTATTATACTAGATCGTAGTATCCTTAAGAGCGATACGTCTTAATCCACAAACAACTAAGTGTGGGACGTAAATTCATTTTTTGGACAACGCTTTGCGTGCTCGATCTAGTCACTGTTTATCTTGTTTCATATACATTGTTTCCAACAATCGAAAAACAAATTTAATATTTGTTGGAAGTATAGCCATTGAATCAACAACCGTCATCAAGAATACACAGGCTGAGAAGCCCAAAAAGTTCAAGGGAGAAGACTTCAAGAGATGGAAAATGAAGAGATGTTTTATTTCACAACTCTCAATCTTGCACACATCCTATGACAAGAGAAGCCTGTAGTTACAGAAGATTCTTCAAAAGAACAAGAAGCCGCAGTGGAAGCATGGAACCATTTTGATTTTCTATGCCGGCATTACATTCTAATTGGGCTGGAAGACGTTCTCTACAATGTCTATTTGACTTTTACTACCGCCAAAGAGTTATGATAGTCCTTGGAGAAAAAGTACAAAATCGAAGATGCAGGAACTAGGAAATTCATTGTTGAGAGATTTCTAGATTTCAAGATGGTGGATTCTATTCCCGTGGTCAAGCAATTGAAAGAGATTCAAGTGATCATTAACCAAATCATCTTGGAGGGGATGGCAATTAGTGAACCGTTCTAAGTGGCATCCATAATTGAAAAGTTGCCACCTTTGAGGAAAGAATTCAAAAGTTATCTCAAGCACAAGCGCAAGAAGTTACCAATAGAGGATCTTGAGGTGCGTTTGAGGCTTGAAGAAGACAATCGGAAAGGAGATAAAAATGGGCAGCAAGGATCTAAGGAGTTGAAAGCCAATCTCGTTGAAGGTGAGTCTTCAAAATCTAAGTCTAAGTCAAGTTCTAAAGGAGGCAAGAAGAAGTCTACACACAACAGGTCTAAGGACCGCAATTCCAAGAAGATTAAAGGGGATTGTTGGGTGTGTGGGATACCCGGACATTGTGCAACTGATTGTCGAAACAAGAAAGGATCTAATGGAGGTAACAAGAAGTCCAATCAAGCCAACATGATGGAAACCGATGATCTTGCAGTGGTGGTCATGGAAACGTGTGTGGTGACCGACTCTAAGGGTTAGTGGATAGAGATCGAGGCCATTAAACACATTTGTGGAGATAGAAACATGTTTTCTACCTACACAAAGGCGGATGATGGTGACAAGCTTTTTATGGGCAATGCCGCGGATTTAACCGTTGAAGGCAAGGGGAATGTGATTATTAAGTTCACTTTCGAAAAAGAGATGACCCTCCTTGATGTGCTACATGTTCCAAAAATTCATAAGAATTTGGTGTCCAGACCTATGCTAAGCAAGAAAGGATTCAAGTTAGGCTTCGAATCTAACAAATTCGTTTTGACTAAGGGTGGAATGTATGTAGGAAAGGATTGCGTTAATGAAGAGCTCTCTTCAAGATCAATTGTTGTGATAAAGAGTATTTTCACGTAGTTATTTATTATATTCACATCACTTGTGGGACCCATGTGTGACAAAAAAAATGTGATAACCTGTGTTTTACGCAATTATTTATTATATGTGCAACACTTACAGGACCCATGTGTGACAGTAATTGATACCATCAAAGGGTTCATATAGTCCACCCTAATTGATTGGGATATAAGGCTTAACGCAGTTTGATTGTTATTGGACACATTTGGTAAATGTAGTGAACCAAATGGGTATCATTCTATAGTGCTAAAATAAAAAATGGATGATCATCTTTATATAGTTGTCATCTTATCGGATAACCATCTCTTTTGAATAACCATATCTAATACTTCTGGATAAATAAATAAATAAATATATATATATATATATATATATACGTGTGACATTTAAAAGCCTAGATGAGGACAATGACTAATGAGTCATTAAGCTCTTGTTGGCACTTGATAGCCAAGCCACGTGAACAAGGTTGATGACAAGGATGAGTCAAGTTGTGTTTATCTTTTTGATGAAGTAATGAAATCCAATCATGCTTATAAATATATGACCTTCTAAGCTAGAAGGGAGAGGGAGACGATGATCTAGGGACTGTTTGGGTAGGATTAGAAAGCTTGAACCCGAGACATGGAAAGGAATAAAAGAAAAGAAGAGTAAGAGAGATGGGAATCGTTCAACGTCATTTTAGATGCAGGTAATATTTGGAGGGGAAGAAAAGTAGAGCAAGTAATTAAGGAAGATGTCTTTCTGAGGAGAGACATTGCAACTAAAGTTTATTCTTTCTATAATTTGGGGTGTGGATCCGGGGCGTGACAATTGTACTCCTAAAATTATTAGTAATGAAAATGCTATAGCTTCTTCTTATATTGTTGAGTTATGTTCGTTGTGGCATTCTAGATTAGGACATGTGATTTCAAATACATGCATAAGATGGTTAATCTAGGATTATTGCCTAAATTTGAAATTGACAAGTCACATAAATGTGACACATGTGTAGAATCAAAATTTGCTAAAAAGCCATTTAAATCCATAGATAGAGCGAGTGAATTACTGGACTTAATTCATACCGACTTATGTGATTTAAACTAACTCCAACAAGAGGTGGAAAGAAATGCTTTGTTACGTTTATAGATGATAGTAGTAGATATTTTTATGTTTACTTACTTAGTTCTAAAGATGAAACAATTGACACATTTAAGACATATAGTGCTGAAATTGAAAATCAATTATCTAGAACAGTAGAACAAGTTAGATCGGATAGAGGAGGTGAATATGATTCAACTCCACTAGCCGAATATTGTGCTAATAGTGGGATTATTCATGAAATAATTTCACCGTATACACCACAACAAAATGGTGTAGCCGAAAGGAAAAACAGAACCCTAAAAGAAATGGCAAACGCTATGCTAAATAGCTCGGGTGTGCCACACAACTTGTGGGGGGATGCCATTCTTACGGTGAATGTCATTCTTAATAGAATTCCATATAACAAGACTAACAAGTCTCCTTATGAAATTTGGAAAGGTAGAGTACCCTGATATAAAAAGCTCAAATTGTGGGGGTGTCTAGCTAGGATATAAGTTCCGCTTCCTAAACGAACAAAACTAGGAACTAAGACTGTAGATTGTGTATTTATCGGTTATGCTTATAATAGCGCTGCAGATCGATTCCTGGTGGTTAAGTCCGAGAATGTAGACATTCGTGTCAACACATTCATGGAATCGATAGATATTGAAGTTGTTCCTAAAAGAAGTATTAAAGAGATTTCTTCAAGTTCTAAGAACGACGAAGAAATCGAAGTTGTTCCTAAAAAGAGAAAAAGAGCTAGGAAAGCTACTTCTTTTAGACTGGATTTTGTGACACTAGTTACCATAGTTAAACCTAAAACCTTTAACGAGGCTATGAGTACACCCGAAGCGCTTAATTGGCAAGAAGCGGTAAATAGTGAGGTGGACTCCATTATGCAAAACCATATGTGGGAGTTGGTGGACTTACCTCCAGGTAGTAAACCAATTGGTTGCAGATGAATTTTTAAAAAGAAATTCAAAGCCGATGGTACCATAGATAAGGATAAAGCTAGGCTAGTCGCAAAAGGCTATAGACAAAAAGAGGGAATAGATTTCTTTGATACTTATTTCCTAGTTACTAGGATTACTTCCATTAGGATGGTAATCGCTATAGCCGTCGTCTATAACCTAGATTTAGATGATGAGATCTATATAGAACAACCGGAAGGTTTGTTGTAAAGGGACAAGAACATAAAGTGTGTCAACTTGTTAAGTTTCTTTATGATTTAACACAAAAGCTCCAAAACAATGGCACGAAAAATTTGACCACCATGATCGCAAATGGTTTTAAAATCAATGAATGCGATAAGTGTACGTATGTCAAGGAATTTAAAGATTCGTGTGTTATTGTTTATTTGTATGTTGACGACTTACTTATTACGGGAACGAATAAGAAAGCAATCAACGAAACCAAGAAAATGTTCAGCTCAAGCTTTTGACATAAAGGACATGGGTAAAGCCGATGTTATTCTTGGTATACAAGTAAAACAAATTTTCGAAGGATATTTGCTCACACAATCACACTATGTTAAGAAAATATTAAAGAAGTTTGGACAATTGGATATCAAATCGGCAGTAACTCCATTTGATGACAAATGTAAGTTGAGGAAGAATATAGGTAAAAGTATATCTCAACTTGAATATTCGCAAGTAATCGGGAGTTTGATGTACATTATAAATAGTACACGTTCGGATATTGCATATTCGGTGGGAAGACTTGCTAGATACACTAGCAATCCAAGAAGAGATCACTGGGACGCTCTTATGAGAGTGTTAATATATCTAAATCATACCATGAGCTATGGTTTGCACTACACACGATACCCACCCATAGTAGAGGGATATTTCGATGTAAATTGGATTTCAGATAGTCAAGAGACTAAGTCCACAAGTGAATATATATTCACTTTAGGTGGAGCTGCAATTTCTTGGAAATCAACTAAGCAAACGTGTATAGTACATTCGACGATGGAATCGGAGTTCATAGCCTTAAACAAGACGGGTGAGGAAGCCGAATGGCTTCGGAACTTTCCAGAGGATATTCCATTATAGCCAAAACCAATAACGGCCATAGTTGTGCATTGTGACTGCAATGCGGCATCTTCTGTAGCTAAGAATGCCGTTTATAATGGCAAGTCAAGGCATATAAGAAGGAAAGACAACACAATCAAGCAGTTGCTCTCTAGTGGTGTAATCACAATTGACTATGTCAAATCAAAGGAAAACATTGCAGATCCTCTTACGAAAGGATTGCCTAGAGATCAAGTTCAATATACGACAAAAGGAATGGGCCTGAAGCCAATACTTTGAACAATCTGGCAGAAACCTAACCTAGTTGACTGGAGATCCCAAGATCTAGGTTCAATAGGCAAAAACTAGTTGGGAAGTTCATGTTGTAAATACACATTCATTGTGGCATCATTCATGCATATTGTTCAAGTGTGTAATAAAATTTGTTGAGGTTATGTACTTACATTTAATGATATTGATGAGTAATGTGATTGTACTCTTAATTGATATCACTATATGAGAATGGAAGTGGGGTCGCTTCTATGAGAACATCAAAGGCTTGATTCTCTAAGAGTTCTCATGAATAAGGATCATGTTCGGGACCAAAATGAACACAACCGAATGAATTAAAATGTATAAGGATATGTGGTGTGTTATCTAGTGTTGGTTTACACTTAAAGGTTGAACAGTTCAATACTTAATATACACTGCATCACCGAGTAAATCCAATTGATATTCACTAAGGGAAAGTTCAAGTCTAAAAAACACTCTCCTAATGCGTCACAAGTTCGTGAATTGCTCTCGTAGTTTTATTGTATTTCGTTTTGTTTAGATTGCCATAATCATTCATATGTGGGGGATTGTTAGATTCGGGGTGTGAATGAGAGCGTATGTAAGCTCAGGGGGATCATTAGGATCGCTATAGACCGGCTCAATGCTCTGGGAAAGGCTTGGAACATTAAGTTTCAAGATTCTAGCCGAGGGGTTTTTGGCCGGTCGACCGGGTCCCTTCGACCGGGTCAACGGCTATATGAAGTTTTAAACAAGTTCAGGCAGAGGGGCATTCGACCGATTGATCGGCCCCGTTCGACCTGTCGACTGGACCCAGTTTGTGAAGAGTTGCAACTTTTCATGGAGAAATTCAAATTTGTTTGAACTTCATCTATCTAATGGCTGACAAACGTGTATATACTATTATATACTTAGTGTATAGGTGTTGAGACACAACCATTTGTGTAGAGAAACATCTCTTACCCAATAGATACCTCTCTCTATATATATAATATATAGATAGTTAGTTTGATATAGTTTTTCACAGATTTTATCTCCTCTTCTTCATCCATTCTTGATTCATAGAGAGCAATTTATATACATATATTCTGCAGAGTATAATAGAGTTGGTTGTCTCTATTATAGAGTTGGTTGTCTCTATTATACTAGATCGTAGTATCCTCAAGAATGATACGCCTTAGTCCACAAACAACTAAGTGTGGGACGTAGATTCGTTTTTCGGACAACGCTTTGCGTGCTCGATCTAGTCACTGTTTGTCTTGTTTCATATACATTGTTTCCAATAAAAGTAGCTCCTGCTAAATTGACAAAAGATGTTTCAACTTGCTCTACCCACACAAAATTGCTTGAATAGCATTGCAGAAGATAACCTGGCTCTAACTATAACTTACTCATGGAATGTGACGTTCTCAAAATTGAAATGTTAAGAACAAACCTCTTGTTTTTTTGTGTTTTCCCACAGTAAAACTATTATATATAACAAGGTATAATCTTAATAATTCCGTTGACTCTTAGGTTAGGAGTGTAAAGAGCAATATCTCATGCCTTGCCTATGAACTCCACATCAAACAGCAGAACTGAATCTGGAGGAATAATACATGAACCTGCAACATGGAAAAGGCATTAATCAGAAACATCTTAACAGCTCAAAGTCTCTGTCTTGACATACAAATTTCTTTTTTCTTTTTTTTGCTACTTAGCCATATATATAATTTATAAGAAAGATAATATGGTATGACTCACCTCCTCTGCATCCAGCTCCTCTGATGCCATAACCGAGTTCTGGTGGAAGCTTTAATGTGCGCTTTCCCCCTAAAACAAGTTGCGAAAAAATGTATACAAAATACCGTTAGCAATGGCTGGTGTTCACAGTTCACTGTTACATTACAAGTGAAGATATGCAAATCGTTGGCGGAGATGACTTTGACTTACCAGCAAGCATAGGAGGAACTCCATCGCCACCTAGAATGCCTTGGTCCCACCCTTTAATAACCTATCAGTTGTTGCATATATGTAATTATTGGTTTTGGCTATTTGAGCAATATACATGCCTCATATACAATAGTAGTGCATATTGTGGAGCTGTTTACTTCCACTACACCTAAGCATTTGCAGGATCTGCAAGTTTGTTACCAGCTTCGTCGTACAAGTTTTGGTTATTAAATTGTGCCCAAACTCAGAAGGCTAAGCACACAAGAAGTCAACTTACTATGGACTCGCATTTGGATATATGTGTTTTGATCAGACACCCAATATGTTAAACAAGAGATCAGAAAATAACAATAATATTTTATATCCAAGAAAAACAATCCTGCAATTTTATGGGTTTTCCCTTACCTTCCCCTCAACTTCCAATAAACCCAGAGGAAAAAGATGAGAATGAACAAAGAAAACATTTCTGCTTTTGGGAATATTATTGAGATAGGTCAGGTGTACGGGTAGAAAATGTTTAACTAGCTATTCGCCTTTTTTTTTTTTTTTTTGTATTTATATTCAATGTTGATAATGATGATAACCAAAACCTTAACTCTGTTCTTTCTTAAGATTCCATTCACACAGTTTTCCACTGTGCTGCAACAGCTTTAGGCTGTGTTTGGTTAACAGATTTAGTGAGGGAATAAAAAGAAAGCATTGATCAAGAGAACACTTTTCTTGAAAACGTAAGGGAAATAGTTTTACTTCTTGTTATTGTTTTCTTTTGCTTCGCCAAATTAGGTTCCTATTCTCATAGAGTTCATTCCTTCAATATTGCAGAATTTGTAAATTTGGAACTATAAGTGCACTGAAAGCTAATCATATTTTGAACATACAACTTTTGTAGGTGGAGTTTAAAGGGGTAGATATTGAATGAGCTGCTTCAGCATTGTTAACCGAAACCAATTCTAGTAGCTATACTAGGTAGCAACAAAATTGCCCATTTCTGGGGGAAAAATAAAAAACAGTCAAGTCACAGTATAGTATTTGACACACGCTCCCAGAAAAAGGGAAAATAAATAAATTAATAAAAATGAAAAGAGTATATTGAAGGGTGGAAATAGAGATGGAAATACCTCACCAACACCGACGCGAAAGGAAAGAGGCTTTCCGCGATTGTAGCTGCTGTCAAAGACCTTTCCATTCTCCAATTTCCCCACGTAATGTGCCTATCCCCGTTTATTATTTATCCAATTCACAAGATGAGATCAGATCAGATATTTGGAAATAACATTAAACCAATTTTCAATATATATATACTATATAGCTCAAAGTGAAAGCAAGAAAAGGATGCTGCTAGCTACTCTACTTGCTAAACACTTATTCCTAAGATAAAACAAAATTCTGAGAAGTTCATATTTAATCTGAGGAATAAAATTATAGCAAGTTTGGGCATCCCGTGAGGACTTTGAATAGCCTCGTGCATTCGCTATTTTGTCTACCGGAGTAGTATTTTTAGACAGGAATCCATCTTCTTGGATGATGAGACTATTAAGAGAAATGGAAACCCTGTTTCTTTTTATGGACAAATTATAGATCTTATTAAGCATTATGTTTTAAGATAATCTACTCTATTCTTACAAATAGGGATGCCATGTGGACAATTCAATTCAATTCATAAGTGGACAACCAAACAAACAAACAAACAAACATATATATATGGGTATAAAACCACAGCTATATAATTATATGGTGATATAATATACGTTAGTGTTTACCTTAATGAGTTGTCCTTTGACAGGCTCAGGTCCGGTCCCAAGAAGTTTATCGCAAAAGGCTAGACCGGAGGGAGCAATGGTGAAGTCACAGGGAGTGCTACTGCTACTGGTTTCGGCTGCTGAAGTTGGCTGCTGCTGTTGCGGTAGTACTTGTAAAAGAACAAGGCCAAGGCCAAATATTGCTTCTCTTCTTCTAATTACAAGATCAGTTGTGGGGTTCTCATCATGATTAAGTACTACTAAATGAGGAGGAGGAGGTGAGAACTTGGTAGTAGATAATGCATTTTGTATTGTTTTGAGATTAGTAATATTGGTACTCCTCCTAGTCCTAATTAGTGGTCTGGTAGTGGTGGAGGATTTGCTGAGTTTACTGGGAATGGAAAATGGGAATGAGCTCATGATTTGATCTCCAGTGCAGCAGTTCTCCACTCAACCAAAACCAACAGAGAAAAAACAAAGGGATAAGAAAATGATTTGGCTGTTGCAGTGGAGGGAGACAACTACAAGGAATGGAAAGATAAAGGCTTCATTTCTTTCACCCACAACTAAAGAAAATTGGGCAAGGTGCATGGGCCGACCCATTTAGGCCTACTGGATGACAACTCCAAGCCCAAATACCAAATTCAGCACTACTACAAGGATAAGGGGTGGAGGGGTGGGATCAAATCCTTCGACTTATGCAATAGAAGGGTCTAAGACCGAGAAATTTTTGGGGTAATCTTAAGATATCACATGGCATGTTATTTGGTATCCCATATTTAATAGTAGTGCGTCACACGTATAATAGAATCTATCACAAAAAATTTTAAATGGCCTAACAATCTTATGTGGCGCTACCTCATTGGGTGTGAGACACCACATAAATGCTACCTTGAGGGTACACAAAAAAAACTTCTCCTAAGACCCAACTTGATGCCAAAGTGACTATTCATTTTGCAATTCAACATAAGCTTTAAGCTGATATGGTTTATAAGTTTCAAAGAGTTAGAGCTTCCACAGTGATGTAGTTGAGGCAGCAGAACTTAACTAAACTTAAGGTTTTCGCTACATTTTGTTCCACAGTGGTGTAGATAAACTTAATGTATACATTAATTAAACTTAAGGAAACCTAACTTTGTGGTACGCCTAAGTTCCACTAAACGGCACAATGTGTGCCGTCTACCATTTTATGACAAAACCTCACGGCACAGTGTATGCCGGCCACCATCTCACGGCACACACTTTGCCTTCTACCTCTTTATATACAAAATTTCACGGCACAGTGTGTGCCGACCACCATCCTCACGGCACACACTGTGCCGTCTACCATTCTCACAGCTTTGTGAGTACCGTCCCCCATTTTACACCACTACTATGTACACCAAACCTATACAAGAACTTAGCTTAAGTTTAGCTAAGTTTTTCATACAGCACTACGGATGCTCTTATAAGAATTCCCAAAACATCTAAATGGTAGTCTTTTTTCAATTTTATTGATTTTTATTTTTATTATATATATATATAGATATATAGATATACGAAAATTCTTTAAAGAGGGCGCCCTCTCTTTAACAAAGAGAGAGCCTATTTTTTGGCTGTGTAAAAAGTGAGAATTACTCAAAAAAGAGAGAAAATTTAAGATGTGAGAAATTATCACTTTTTACACGGTCGAAAAAGAGGCCTTCTCTATAATAAAGAGAGGGCGCTCTCTTTAGAGCCTGACTATATATATATATATATTTATTTACTTGGGTTATATGCATTTAGCAAATATTCCCGACTAATTTGTGGGAAGACATATTTTTGGGTAAATTACACGGACCTCCCTCGTATATTACAAAATTACACAGACCTCTCCTGCCAGTGTTTATTCCTAAACGAGCCTAACTGAAGAAGTAAAATGTCAATAATACCCTTCATAAAGTTGCGTTGTTTTGACATTAAAGAAACTATCATCTTCCTTGACCTCTCTACCTATAAATCTACAGGCATACATTTATGTGTATATCTATCTATATATATATACATATATGTGAGTGACCATGAGCAGCAGTAGCAGCAGACGACCGCGCTCTCTGTCGTGGTCTAGCCGACAACCTCCCCGAACACACTACCGCCTTCACACAACGACGAGGACTTGCTGGAGGACGATCTACTGTGTCATAACTCCAATTCGATTTCTCTTTCTAACTCTACAAATCAACCACTAGCAAATTTCAAATTTTCCTAAATTTCGAAATTCTGTAAACAAATAAAACACACAATCCGGTACTCTCTGATTCTCTGTCTCAAACTTTCAATTCCTTTCAAATCCAAGCAATTTCATCAACATTTGAACTGAAAATCTCCATAATTTTGTTTCAAATGCTTGAGAAATAGAGAAATTTTATAAACCTAATATTTCCCCAAATTTTAAAAGTTGGGGAAACAAAGGTTGATTGGATGAGAGAGAGAGAGAGAGAGGGAGAGAGAGAGAGAGAGAGAGAGAGAGAGAGAGAGAGAGAGAGAGGACTTAATTATAGAGAAGAGGGCAATGAATCGCTAAAACTAGAAACCCAGATCTTGAAGAGTGAAATTAAAGGTGAATAATTTGCCCAAGGATATTTCTCACCCATCAAAAGCAAATATGCTTCGACGATTCTAGATTTAGATTCAATGGTGATGAATTTTTGCTATTCAGATGCAAAGGTGAAGAAAGCTAATTGAAGGAGAATTAACGTGAAGATGCTAAAATGTTCAAAACCCTCGTGGATCGAATTATCAGCAACCATCACTTGATTGAAGTGAACATGAAATCACACACACCATTGTCAAAACCAATTGATTATGTTTGGGTTTGATTATGGAAGCTCTGTAATGTTTAAATTGGGTAAGGGAGAAGTTGAAAGGTTACTGAATAAAAATGAAAAGGGTTTGTTCTAGTTTCAATAACTGAGCTTCAAAATAAATAAGGTAGAAGTTGAAAATCATTTGAAGATCAATAATTGATGCCTACAATAAGTGAGAGACAAAGAGTTACTATATTATAGTCCTTTTTGGGAATTTTTCACTAGAAAAAAAGTATTAAGAGTAAAGCTATGAACCTTTAATATTAATTTGGATCCCATAGAGGCAAATAATGTGGCAATGAATTCACATTCAAGCACAGTGGACCTCTTGAAATTTTATAAAAATTTGTTCTCTTGAAATTTTTTAACAAATTTTTCTCCAAGAGGGGTGACCTACTTGGAGGCGAATGCCCCTGCAAAATTTTTGGACAATTTTATTGTCACGCCCCGCAGTAGTAAAATAGAGAAAATAAATTCCTTTTCGGACTCGTAGGCCATGACAGTTGAAAGTCACCATATTGTCCATGCACCAAGTCTAATCATCAAAGTAATAATCAAACGACGCATTGCGATATCTAAGTTCAATATATATAAAGTTTAATACTAGCTATTATAACTCATACGTAGCAATGGAAACAAAACTAAAGGGTTACGATAACATACGCCGATTTCAACTTTAACTATTATAGAAGTCTGTAACACGTAAGCATAAACTACAGCGAAGCTCCAGGTCTTCAGCTCGCATAGTAGTCATCTCCAGCATAGCCTCCATCGTAGTAGGCTCCCTCCTCATAGCCTCTTGCCATGTAATCATCTCCTGTATACTCATAACCTTGGCCAGCTGGACGTAGAATATCCAGCGACATAAAACACTGTTAGCTACGAAAGCTGAGTGAATGCAAATACTAACAGAGTATCTATAAATATGCAGTATACATAAAACAACGTCGTTAAAGTATCATCTCATCGTTCGCATACATGTATGTACCAATCCACTATAAACCATCACTAACATTATCCCAATCATAATATGGACTCTTGGGTCCACATTCCGCATGTAGCTTTACCATTCCACATCTCTTACCTCATTTATCGAATAATCGCTTTCTACCCTAGCACGTAGCCCAATACTTCTTAACTTATCCAACCTGACACGAAGTCCCAATTCTTTTACACGTAAACTAGACACGTAATCCCATACCACATAATCTCTTAATTTAATACGAAGTCCCAACTCCCTGGGTATACCGCCTCGATGTACTCTAGCCAATATGCACCTTATATGTCCTGGCCAACACGCCCAGCCAATACGCCCAATACATTACGGCCAACACGCCCGATTCATTTCGGCCAACATGTCCCTTACATTACATTATGGCTAGCATGCCTTGATGTCTCTGGCCAGCCCGCCCTGGCCGACACGCCCTAACAAATACTGGTCAACACGCCCTAACACATACTGGCAACACGCCCCAATACATACTACCATCCCGCCCCACTGTATTAACCTTAACACTAAGTCCCATATCACATAACCTCCCTAATTCTGACACACCGTCCAACTCTTTTATACATAAGCCTGAAATGCAGTCCTAGCTTTCCCACACTTATAATCATCACAACTCATTTGAATCCCGTACCCAACATCGTAGGATCCCTGCGATTGCATTCACACGTACCATCATAAATAGTATCGACCTCTATGGTCGATAGACTCACTACTATGCACGTCGGCTTCTCAATTCGATTAACAACATTATAACATCTTTATACAATGGTTCCATTATTCAATGTGTGCATTATTCCAATATTGCATCCCAACATCAATGCATGATAATAAACAGCTTAACAGTCCACCAGTTATAAACAGACTAAGCATTTCCCAATCTGACATATTCAATCGATTGAAGTCATTCCAACGATTGAGGTAAATAAAGTTCGATCAGTTGAAGTCATTTCGATCGATTGAAAAAATTAAAGTTTGATCGATTGAAAGTTGTCTATGTTCAATCGATCGAAACTAGTTCGATCGATTGAGAAGTGATTTTATTCTTCAATTGAAATGGACTTTGTATGCACGTGTGGGGTCCGTTCTTTCTTGCCGAAACACATATATACAATTATATCTACGCTATTAAGTGAGTATAGACACTCACCATTAACGTCAGTGATGCCGGCAAGCTCGGAGTGGCCACGAATTCCACGGGGTGGTCTCTCTCTCTCTCTCTCTCTCTCTCTCTCTCTCTCTCTCTCTCTCTCTCCTTCTCTTCTCCTCTTCTCTTTCAGTCTCTCACGCTATCCTTTATCTTCTTCTTTTTCTTCTCCTTTGAGAGTGTCTGTATATGTTTGTGTGTATATATATGCATATACGAGTGTGTGAGTGTGTGTATATATATAGGTATGTATATGGTGGATATATATCTCTCTAATTCTCTCAGTCCCCAAAAACGTGTGTGTGTGTGTGTGTGTATAAGAGTCATATATATAGGAGAGGGCAAAAGCTCAGCCACACAAAATAAACTTTGCAACCAAGTTCAGTCATGTTCGATCGATCGAAGTGGGGTCAATCGATTGAAAGTGAGTCCACGTATGGATTCAACTCGGCAGCTTTTCAAGCGATCAAAGTGGGTTCGATCGATTGAAGAAACTTAAGTTCGATCGATTGAAGTAAGTTTAATCGCTTGAAACAGTTCAATTGATTGAAAAAGCTATTATAGGAAAAGTAAACACAAGTATTCTGAATCTCATTTATGAATACAGGGATACAAAAGTACAACGAATAACGGGTGTTACATTTATACCCATAAGTAATTTTAGAATTAAACCATTCGTTCCTACAAAATTTTGAAAAACTTTTCATATTTATATGTTATTTTTAAATAGGCATTTCTATGTATATGTAATTTTGTAAGTTTAATTAAATCTAAATTGTTTACCATCAATCAAGCTATACAAATCACTATAAGCAATAAACCCTTATTATTGAACCAAAAAAATGTGACATACAGAGCATAATACCAAAAAATATGTATAGAAGTCTCGAATTTGTTTGCCTTATGAGTGTTGCCCCCAACCCCCACATAGGTATGCCACTAACATGCCCCAAATTTTATTGCATTTTTTTTCACTAAACCCCCCCCCCCTTGCGACTTGTTTCCACGAAAATAGTATTTTAATAACTTAACTATTAAACAAGAGTGTTTGAAACTTAAAGACAGTTCCAGGGTTACCCACCCTCCTCGCGACCCCTAACATGTTTCCATGAAAATAGCATTTTAATAACTTTATTATTAAACAAGAGTGTCTTGAAACTTAGAGACAGTTGCAGGGTAAATCGTTTTTACCACAACCGACTCTATAGGTCGTTTTTTCGAAAACCGAGTTTATATTTAAAATAGGTTTTACTAAAATCGTGTTTAATGTTGAATTTCATCGAAAATAATTTTTCTGAAAAAAGTACTTTTTTGTTGGAAAATTAATTCGAGAGTCGGTTTTAGTAAAATCGACTCTATGTAGTCATGCTTACTATAAACGACTTTAAATAAAGTCAGTTTTGCCAAACACGATGTCATGCCCCGGAGCAACAAAAATAGAGAAAAATAAATTACCTTTTTGGGTCCATAGAGAATGACGGGTGAATATCTAATTATCCACACCACACAGTACTAGTCCAGCTAATAAACAGGAAATAAAAAATAATCAAACTGAATATAATAACATTTGTATCGATTCTATTACAAACATCAGAGTGGTCCTCGGGAACCTAACAGGTCTGGAGACAACACATGTTACAAAGTTTAACAACAATAACAAAAATATGAACTAGATATGACTTCTTCATCTCTAGCTGGTGTAAGGGTAGTCATCAGCGTAGAAATCTTCCCCAGCATAATCATCATGAGTGGGGCCACCCTCTGCATAATCCCCTTCTAGGTAGTAGCCATCGCCGTAAGTTCCATTATCTACATAAAAAGGGACAGGGTAATCTGGATGGAGAATGTCTAGGCAATAACAGTCGTCAGCATATTGAGAGCTGAGTGACTAAAAACTCACAAGGTATCAATGATGTAACGTATAACAAGTTATTGAAGTGTCTAAGATACAGTGTTACTATAGTATCTTTCTCTTTATTATCCCAAAAGTCATTACTCAACCCTTATCGTCTTGTTAATAACAAACTCAGCACATACTGACCTGGAAATAGACTTGATTGTAAAACTCCTGGATATACCACTGCTCTGTCTACCGCGTCACCTCAAGTCATAAATACCTTCTACCGCATAACACCGTAAGTCGTAGAGATCATCTACGACATCCACCAGTGATTGAGGTTCATCGCATGTCATAGATACATTCGTCTGCCTACCGCGTACTTATGATCAACCAATATCACTGCAAGTTATAGATAATAAGTCAGTCCATCCCCTACTTGTAAGAACATATGCACAATCCACCGCATGTGAGGGATTTAACGCTTCAAGCATCGACACATCAGTTTTATTGCCATGACCTATCGTCAGATCTACCGCGTACTTATGATCAAGGTTCACCGCAAGTCATAGACACATACATTTGTCTACCGCGTTCTTATGACCAAGGTTCACCGCATGTTATAGATATTATATCACCGTAAGTCATAGACACATATGTCTGTCTACTGCGTACTTATGACCAAGGTTCACTACATGTCATGGACACATACATCTGTCCACCGTGTACTTATGATCAAGCAGTATGCGTCCTCTTTCTCTTCCCAGAACTTATCAAACCTACTTAATGCTTGTACTGCTAATGATTACATGATAGCCCCTTTGTGGCTTGACTACTCTGATAAAAATGAACAGATACCGAACTCATACATGAATCGCATAGTATCTAACGTCATCACGTTAATCCATTATTCTTAATCATACTTGTTGGCCTAAATATGGAAACCTTAGAGGGGGGGTGAATAAGGTTTTAGCGGAATTTTAACCTTTTAAAAACTCAATAGCAAATTAAACACAATCACAAGCAATTATGTAAAGAGATAAGGGAAGAGATACTTGCAAACCAATTTTTAAAGTGGTTCGGCAATCGCACACCGCGACCTACGTCCACCCCTCAAGAACACCTTTTGAGGATTTCTTTACTCCGATTTACTTCACGGGTGTAGACCAAACCGTTACAAGAGCCTCCAATCTCTCCCAAAGAAGAAAACATCTTCTTTGCAATCAAGGGTTACTAACCCTCACTCTTTGCAAATTGATTTGAATACAAATTGAAACTCTCTATATAGAGTGGATAATACAAATAAAGCTCACAACAATTTTGCTCTCTCAAGAAATACAAATGAAAGATTTGAGCAAATTGATAAACTCACACAACTAGGGCTCAAATGAAAATGTTTAAAGATCAAAGAAATGTGTGATCAATACTATGTTTTCCAATCAAAATCTCTACCCCAAATAGCTTGGGAAAACATGTATTTATAGGCCTTGGAAGATTATAGCCGTTGGTGGCAAGTTTGGTAATTAAAAACCCCTCTAAAAACTAGCCGTTATTGCCTTTCAGGTCGCTTCAGTCGACTGGGCCTTGAAGTAGTCGACTGAGATGTGTTTACAGACGGTTTTGCTTGAATTCTGCTCACTTCAGTCGACTGCATTGGGCCCTCAGTCGACTGCCCCTCCCTGTTTGACAGCCAGACACATCTCCACTAAAATGGCCATAACTCCCTCTACAAAATCAGATTTACGATTCGTTTGGTGTTTTGGAAACTAGATTCAAATACCTTTCCAACCATATAAGATTCAACATTTAATTATTTTCCAATTGGTTGGGACATTGATTTAAAGATGACCCACTTAAAATTTATTTCCAAAACTTTAACTTTTAAACTTTAACTTTAACATTGATTTAAAGATCCCTTACAATGATGGTCCTAGACTTCAACCAAGGATGAAATATCTTCAAGTCTTCAAGCTTGATCCTTGTTGAGCTCCTTGTAATCTTGATCTACATCAATTAAATCTCATGCACACAAAGATGTTAAAACATTGATACAATATTAATGCATGAGATTATATATGAGCATAAAAATGACTATGATAATAACAAAGAATTAATCAATATGAATCATGTAATTATCATAGCATATTTGACATCATCAAAACATAATTAAATATGCCTTAATATACCTTAAGGCTAACAATCTCCCCCTTTTTGAAGATGGCAAACATCCAATGAAGGATATGCCAATATAAGCACATTTGGTCATTTTCATATTATCATTCATAATGGATATCATATGTTAAGGAACATGAATGATAACTACCCAAATACTTCTCCCCAATACTTATCATATTTCTCCCCCTTTAGTATTATCAAAACGAGTTGGGGATAAAACACAAAGCTCCCCTCACAATACGCATACAAATCAAAAGGCCAAAAAGATACCAAAAATAAACAAATATAATCATATGTGAGAAAATGAATACATGAAAGTGCTCCCCCTAAGCATGTGCAATGATAAAGGATACCAAAAGATATGAATAGAGAGCATATTCTCCCAAAAGATACCAATAATAAAGTTGGAGAACTCAAAATATAAGATAAACAAAAATTCATTCGAATCAGTCGACTGGAGAACTTCTTTAGTCGACGTCCCTAGGCAGAGAGTTAAAAATTATCAAAAATAGTCGACTTGTCAGTCAACTGAACCAGAGAGATTTTTGAAATAAAATTTAAATAAGCCTCAGTCGACGAAAACAAAAAAGCATCAGTCGACTATGCATTCGATCAGTCGACTCCTCAGTCGACTTAACAATACAGAAACAAAAAGTTCAAAGCCTCACACCTGAATCAGTCGACTATGTCGGGGTACCAGTCGACTACTTTGTTCAGCAGTCCATAAAAATGACAGTTCAACAACAAAATTTGAATGATTCACAAAACATCATTTGGTCTAACCATTATTAAAACTTTGTCTAATAAAACAAAAGCATATCATCATTTTTTAAATAAGCAATATCAAGAGCATGATGATTTATGTAAAGACATATCCAAATCATAAGTGGATGAAAAAAGATTATGCATAAAAAATCAAGAGAAATATCAAAACAAGTTAATCTAGCCTACTCCTACTAGGCTTAAGATGAGAGATTTAACCATTGTCCAAGCGCCTCTTAGATGTAACATTTGTCGAGTAGGTAGGAGAGGATCCCTTCACAACCCAAACCATGTTAACTTTCTTTCGAAATAAACATTTATAATTAACATGCCCCTTTTTCATGCAATAATGACAAGTTACATGGGGGAGGGCCTCATTTGAGATTGATTCCTTAACAAAGAATTTCTTGTGAGAAATTTGAGAATTTGAAGTAGAGGATGTGGACTTTACAAAGAAGCTTTTGTACTTCTTTTCCTTATATGTGGGATTAAATTCCAAACCGGCCTTATCAAAAACACATTTTTGTTTTTCCAAAAGCATATTCAAATTTTGTTCACCTTGGGTAAACTTGGCCAAAGTTTTTGTCAAATCATCCACCTCCTTTCTCAATTCAACATTTTCCTTTTCAATAAATTCATTTGAAGGTTGATTGGTTGAAGCAAAGTTTTTCTTTTCTCAAAATATCATTTTGAGGTTTCAAATCATCCAATTTCTTTTTCAACTCCAAATTTTCTTTTTCAATCTCATTTGAAGATTGTGCTTTTAAAACATGTTTTTCATTTTCAATATTCAAAGATTCATTTTGGGATTTCAAAATATTTAACTCATTTGAAAGTTTGGAAAAATTCTTTTTAAGAGTCATATATTGATTCCCAAATTTTCCAACTCCTCGTGTAATTCTTCAAATGCACTTTGAAGTTCATCATAATCATGAGATTGAATAATTGAGGTTGGTTTAGAATTTACCTCATTGCTAGAACTACTTCATTATTGCTTGAGTCGTCATCGGATGAGTCACTATCCGAGTCATCCCAAATGGCCTTGATTTCCTTTTTCTTCTCATCTTCCTTATTGGAAAATAGGCACACATAGCTATCTTCGAGACAAAGATTATCTTCTCGAATTTCTCTCACTTCTGACTCTTTCTTTCTTTGTTGATGATCTTGACAAACAATATCTTCTACAACTTCATCAACATTGTTTTCTTCAAAAATTTGGTTAGTACCATTTTGCATAGTTTCAAGAGATAACCAAATTTCATTAGCATTAGAGCATAAACGAATTCTATTATATGTGGCATTATCTAAAGCATCATATAGAATTTTCATGGCTCTACGATTCAATAGAAAGTTATTTTGATCACTTTCATTCCATTCAATCTTTGGTTTAGGAGAAAAACCATTTTTGACAATACTCCAAAGATTGTAGTCAAGTGAAAGAAAATAAATTTCTATTCTCCTCTTCCAATGATCATACTTATGATCACTCAATGATAGAGGAGTACTAATACAATATCCATTTTCAAATAATGTAGTTTCCATGGATCTTAACTCAAATTTTTCAAAAACTTTTGAAAATAGAAGAGTCGAAGCTCTGATACCAATTGTTGGCCCAAATATGGAAACCTTAGAGGGGGGGTGAATAAGGTTTTAGCAGAATTTTAACCTTTTAAAAACTCAATAGCAAATTAAACACAATCACAAGCAATTATGTAAAGAGATAAGGGAAGAGATACTTGCAAACCAATTTTTCAAGTGGTCCGGCAATCGCACACCGCGGCCTACGTCCACCCCTCAAGAACACCTCTTGAGGATTCCTTTACTCCGATCTACTTCACAGAAACCGTTACAAGAGCCTCCAATCTCTCCCAAAGAAGAAAACCTCTTCTTTGCAATCAAGGGTTACTAACCCTCACTCTTTACAAATTGATTTAAATACAAATTGAAACTCTCTATATAGAGTGGATAATACAAATAAAGCTTACTACAATTTTGCTCTCTCAAGAAATACAAATGAAAGATTTGAGCAAATTGATAAACTCACACAACTAGGGCTCAAATGAAAATGTTTAAAGATCAAAGAGATGTGTGATCAATACTATGTTTTCCAATCAAAATCTCTACCCCAGATAGCTTGGAAAAACATGTATTTATAGGCCTTGGAAGATTATAGCCGTTGGTGGCAAGTTTGGTAATTAAAAACCCCTCTAAAAACTAGCCGTTATTGCCTTTCAGGTCGCTTCAGTCGACTGGGCCTTGAAGTAGTCGACTGGTCCTTGAAGGAGTCGACTGAGATGTATTTACAGAGGGTTCTTCTTAAATTCTGCTCACTTCAGTCGACTGCATCGGGCCCTCAGTCGACTGCCCCTCCCTGTTTGACGGCCAGACACATCTCCACTAAAATGGCCATAACTCCCTCTACAAAAATCAGATTTGCGATCCGTTTGATGTTTTGGAAACTAGATTCAAATACCTTTCCAACCATATAAGATTCAACATTTAATTATTTTCCAATTGTTTGGGGAATTGATTTAAAGATGACCCACTTAAAATTTATTTCCAAAACTTTAACTTTTAGAGTTTGTTTTAGCCCCTATGAGTGTGAGATCAAGATGCCTTACAATGATGGTCATAGACTTCAACCAAGGATGAAATATCTTCAAGTCTTCAAGCTTGATCCTTGTTGAGCTCATTGTAATCTTGATCTACATCAATTAAATCTCATGCACATAAAGATGTTAAAACATTGATACAATATTAATACATGAGATTATATATGAGCATAAAAATGACTATGATAATAACAAAGAATGAATCAATATGAATCATGTAATTATCATAGCATGTTTGACATCATCAAAACATAATTAAATATGCCTTAATATACCTTAAGGCTAACAATACTTATCTATGCTGTCACATTATCCCTGATTAACCCATAATCGTATAATAATAGTTTGAATCGAGAATTGAATAATCAAAACCTTATTTAAGAAACCAAAGTAACAAATCCATGTTCTGTAAAGTTCAATCGTTTGAAACCATTTTAATCGATTAAGAAAATAATGTTCGAGCAATCGAAGTCTCTTTGATCGATTGAACTCTGTTCAATCTCTCAAGAGTCGTCTTCTCTAGAGGTTCTGAATAGTGAATGTCCAGAGGTGTTAGGGAGTATTAGGATCTATTTATTCACATTAAAAACTCGTAAAACATCATAGAACAGGTACCAAGTGAGTTTATAACTCACCGAACGTCGTAAGGGCGCATTTAGCTCGAGTTCCAACTTTGAGCTTTAATGGCTCCTCCTCCTTCTCTTCTCTGCCTTTATATATATATATATCTCTCTCTTTCTGTCTTCTTCTTCTTCTTTCTTCTTCTCCTCATTTTTTTATCTCTCTCCCTCTCAAACAAAATATATATAGATATAAGTGTATATGTGTATATATATAATATGTGTGTGTATGTATATATCTCATAAACACACACTCTCTCTCTAACTCTCTTAAGTTCAGTAACCACACACAATACACGAGCACAAGGTATATATAGAGGGTGGGGGTGCAGGTGGTAATGTTTGCTTGAAACCTAGAATCCTGATGATTACAAGTTCAATCGATTGAGACTTGTTCGATCGGTCGAAAATAGATCGGCCAGTTTTGATCGATTGAAACGGGGTTTGATCGATTAAAGTGGGGACCACATCATAAATTTATGTCGGTAGAGTTTCAATCGATTTAACTAGGTTCGATCGCTTGAACTTTGAAATGCTCGATCGCTCGAAAGAGGTTCGATCGATTGAAAGTAAGATTTCAACTTTGGTCAAGGGAAATATATAAAATCTCTTTGTATAAATAATTATTGAAAATACAGGATATTACATCATCCATCCCTCATTAAAAGATTTTGTCCTCAAAATCAAAAATAAACCAAAGTCTAAAACAAAAACGAAAACTTGTCCTGCATCTCTGACTCTAGTTCCCACGAAGCGTCTCCTTCATCATGATGCTTCCACTGGATCTTGACTAATGGAATCTCCTTGTTTCTGAACTTCTTGATTCCACAGTCTAAAATGCAAACCGGTCCTTCATTAAATGTAACGTTATTGTTGACTTCAATATCTTCGAAGTTGATCTCGTGCACTGGGTTGTGAGCACACTTTCTTAGCATACTAATGTGGAATACATTATGCACTCCCGACATCTTCAGCGATAATGCAAGTCGATAAGCAAACTTCCCCACACGTTCTAGAATCTCGAACGGTCCAATAAATCATGGTGATAACTTGCCTCTTTTTTGACCAAATCTAACGATGGCTCGAATAGTTGAAACTTTAAGTAGCACATGATCACCAACGGCGAATTCTAAATCTTTGCGTCACTTGTCAGCATAACTCTTGTATCGCGTCTGAGCTGTCTTCATCTTCTCACGTATAATCTAGATCTTCTCACTGGTTTCTCGTACCATTTCTAGCCTAAGAAGTTGAGTATCTCTGACTTCGGTCCAAAATAGCGGTGATCGACAAGGTCTTCCGTACAAAGCTTTGAACGGTGCCATCCCTATACTCGTATATGGTAACTATCATTGTAGACGAACTTGATCAAAGGCAAGTGTGTCTCCCAAGAACTCTCAAAATCTATAACGCAAGCGCGTAGCATGTCCTTCATCACTTGGTTGACTCATTCTGTCTGCCTGTCAGTCTACGAATGAAAAGCTAAACTCAAGTTCAATGTTTTTCTCATTGTTGTCTGAAGACTGTTCCAAAATTTTACAGCAACGTACGAATCTCGATCTAACATTATAGAAAAAGGTACACCGTGTAACCGTACCACGTGTTGGATATACATTCGGCTCAAATGTTCTACTGCATACATCATACTATAGGCGATAAAATGTGTCGTCTTCGTAAGTCAATCCATGATTACCCAAATAGCGTTGTGGTTCTGCTGTGAGTTCGACAATCCTACCACAAAATCCATAGTTACGTGTTCCCATTTTCATTGAGCAATTAGTAACGGTTGTAGAAGTCCAGGTGATTTTTGATGTTCTACCTTTACTTGTTGACAAGTAAGACATTGATATACATACTCAGCTACTTCTTGTTTCATTCCTTCCCACCAGAAATTCCTCTTCAAGTCCTTGTACATCTTCGTACCTCCAGGATGAATAGTCATCCGTGACTTATGTACTTCATCCAATATTTTTTTTCAGAGATTTTCTTCGTCAGGTATACAAGTCTACCTTTACATCGTAAGGCTCTGTCTGTACCAATACTCCAGACATCTGGTTCTTTTATTGTCATCTTGGCAAACTATAACTTCAAATTTTCCATCGTCTTTTGAGCTTCTATGATACGGATGAACAAAGTTGGTTGTACCATAAGACATCCAAAATGTGGTCCTTCTATTGGTTTCACTGGCTGAAGATCGAATTCAGCTAAAACTTCCAATACTTTCCATTCTCGAATTAGTAATGCAGTGATCACTAGTCGAGGTTTACGACTCAAAGCGTCTGCTATGACTTTTGCTTTACCTGGATGGTATTGCAATGAAAAGTCAAAGTCCTTGAGCAACTCCATCCATCTTCGTTGTCGCCTGTTCAACTCCTTCTGAGAGAACAAATACTTCAAGCTCTTATGATCGAAAAACAGGTCAAACTTTTCTCCATAGAGATAGTGTCTCCAAATCTTTAATGCAAACACTATTGCTACCAATTCCAATCATGCGTAGGATAATTCTTCTCATGTACCTTCAACTATCTAGATCCATATGCAATGACATTCCCATCTTACATAAGTATATAACCAAGTCCTTGCTGTGATGCATCACTATAAATTACATACCTTTATCCACTCTTAGGTATTGTAAGTACTAGTACAGAAGTCAATCTTTCCTTTAACTCCTGAAATACACCTTCATGCTTGTCTGTCTATTCATACTTCATCTCCTTCCTTGTCAAGTTCGTCAATGGCCCTGCTATCTTGGAAAATCCTTCTACAAATCTCTGACAATATCCTGCTAGAATAAGAAAACTCCTAACCTCTGTAGCATTGGTTGGTCTGTTCCAGCTTAAGACTGCATCAATCTTAGATGAGTCCACAGAGATACCGTACTGAGGTATAAATATCCCAAGATTTTGACCTCCTGTAGCCAAAATTCACACTTGCTAAACTTTGCATACAACTTACTACTCTGAGTGTCTTTAAAGTAATCTGTAAGTGCTCCTTATGATCCTCTTCTGTTTTCGAGTAAATCAGGATGTCGTTGATGAATATGTCACACCCATTCCGGAATTTGCATTTCATTTTATAAACATATGTAGAATCATGTGGAATTATTAATGTTAATTAATAATTGAATTGGAGTTGACTGTGAGTCAATGGTGAAGTGTCAGTGGAGACACAAGAACCTGGTAATTCATGATGCATTTGGCATGGTTAAATGACATTTATGTGATTTAAATGTTAATTAAGATATCTAGTATTTTTATGAATAGTAACTTTATCTGTGTAGAGTAATTTCTGGTAGTTTTGACCTCGTTGTAGATTATTTTAAATACTGTGGTGAGAATGTGAGTGTTATGTTGCTTTAAAGGTAGGTGGTATAGAAATTCCATGGAGATTAGTTTTGGATCCTTATTTTGGACCCAAACGGAACTTAGTCGAAAAACTTTTATAATTTTTAGTTTTCACTCGTGAAATAATAAAGTAGACGTTTAAGATGCTTGACGAAAATGTTAGAAAAGCATGTATAACTATTTATGTGAGCCTGCTATGTGTCTACTTGGGTCAAAAGGGAGTTTAGTGCAATTTCATCCGGTAATAAGCTCCTCAAAGTTTGAGGATTGTAACATTGATTGTGTGGTGTCTGGTATGGAGGAAAGCCCAACCAAAACATGGTACCTGGTATGGAGAAAGGTCAAACTAGTGTACAGGGTGCGTGGAACAGGTGTGCTTTCCACGACATCGGTTTCATTTATCGGATGAATGCGTACCACTCACCCATGAGACTATTTTGATGTGTTTTGACGTTTTAAGCATGGATTATATATAAGCATATATTTATAATTGTGCACTCAACATATAGCTGAGCAATAGAGCTTTACTCCATTGTAGGTGATAAGAAGCAAGGAAAGAAAAAGCATGAGGAATGAGGTCGAGGAATGCCGGGGAATCACATCTTGTTCCTACTTTTGTTTTATTTCAACTTGTAATAAGAATTTAGGAATTTGTAATGCATTGTAAGTGGATCTTAGTATGGATTTGGAGTATTGTAATCAGTAGTAAGACCTCTGTATTTGTATTTTGAATCGTTAACTTATAGTTGTGAATGTGTTAGATTTAGAATCGGAGATCCGTAGTTGGAGTTCTGTACAATGTTAGCAAGTTGGGGTGAAATAGTCGACTGGCCCTAGATCAGTCCATTGAAAGACTGTTTGAAATTATTCACTGCTCTATTATATTAGAAAAACAGTCGACTGGTCCTTTGACGCAATCGACTGGAGTATTAGGTGAAATGTTGATTTTGTTTTTACGAAAGAAACAGTCGACTGGGTGATGTCATTCGACCGAATTTTTAAAGCCACAATCGACTGAGTTCCCGACACAGTCGACTGGATTGGGGCCTGAGATTTTGGGGTCTCTATATCTAGCATTTCCAATCGACCGGACGCCTGTTCAGTCGACTGGATTACTATTTTAAATCAGGATGTTCTCTTTAAACATTTCCAACGCACCAAACTTTTTTTTATAACTCTGATTTTAAGGGTTTTTAATTATTTTTATTATTTTTTCCCTTGCTATTTTACTTTAAAGGAATTGGATAAACCTTGGCAGTGTGCCACGTGTCCTATTTCCGCACATAGCGGGATGGGTCGTGACAGAATACTATAATGAATTTATCCAGATATGGTCTGAATACTCTATTCATCAAGTCCATGAATATTGCTGGCACATTCGTCAGTCCAAAAGGCATAACTAGGAACTCATAATGCCCGTATCTTATCCTGAACGTAGTCTTTGTTACATTCTCCGGCCGAACTAATAGTTAATGATATCCCGAACGCAAATCGTCTTGGAAAGATCCTTAATCCTTGTAATTGCTCGAACAGATCATCTATCCGAGGTAGTGGATATCTATTCTTGATTGTAACCTTGTTAAACTCCCTATAGTCTATGCAGAGTCGAAGTATTCTGTCCTTCTTCTTCACCGATAGAACTGGTGCTCCCCAAGGTGACGTGCTCTGATGCATAAATCCCAAATCTTCAAGTTCCTGAACTTGCTTCTTTAGTTCCAACATCTCAGTTCGTGCCATCCTGTATGGAGTTTTAGATATCAACAATGTACCAGGTCCTAATTCCATGCAGAAGTCTATTTCTCTTTTTGGTGGAAGTCCCTTAATATCCTGAAATACATCCTTGAAATCTTATATGGTAGGAATCTAATCCATCGTGAGTTTCGTACTATTACTACCAATCGTAGCTAAAGCACTTGTCAAAAACATATCGCTCGTTGACTGACACTGAAATTTGATCGTTGGTTATCCTGGTATTGAAAATACAATCATCCTAGTAGGGCAGTCCAAATTGGCCCCATACTTAGTCAACCAATCCATCCGTAGGATAATGTTGAACTCTGACATCGACAGGACCACTAAGTCTCTTGGAAGATTCCTATCTCCCAAGGTCAATGGGCAATCTTTATACACTTTATCCATCTTAATAGCCACTCCCAACGGTGATACAACATTAAGTGTCGGCTCGAGTGTTTGGGGTTCTAAACCCAACTGACGCACATTTTTAACAATGATAAATAAACGTGCAGCTCCAGTATTGAATAAAGCTTTAACTGGACTATAAAAAAGTACAAGCGTACCTTCCAAATGTTGCTACTCATCAGCATTAAAGCCTATTTCTCCTGGGATTATTGCATTCATTCTAGTTTGATCTGGGGGTCCCTGAATTCCTTGAACCGGTGCCCCATAGTATCCTCCTAGTGATGCATGATAATCTATGCTCAAGTGACCAGGCTGATTGCAGTTGCAGCAGAATTGATCGCTACGGCGGTGGGTCTTGGGAATAGTGCAATTCTCGCAATGTGCCCCAGCTTTCCACAGTTGTAACATCCTCCGTCACTCGGTGTTGGGGAAGTAAGAAGTGCCCGAGGTTGCAGTCCTTGCTACTGGTATTGCTGAGGTTGAGGATAGTTTGACTGAGGCTTCCTAGTTCCATCCCAGGTTCTCTTTCTACCTTGAAAGTCACCCTGAGGTCTCTACCCTTGAATATTCCTCGGCGGCAGTTTTTGGAAATTTCTCTATTGCTGAAAACTTCTCGACGTCTGAGGTAGATTCATCTATTATCGCTGTATTAGATAGGCGTCTTTTTCCAGACTGATAGCAAGTCTAACCAGCCCTTCAAAACTCTGGTTCAAGTTCCCAATCATCATATGACGAAGGTGAGAGTTTAGTCCTTGATGGAACCACTTAATCTTCTTCTGTGGTGTATCAATCATATGCTGAGTGCATCGAGACAATTGCTCAAACTAGGTGGTATACTCTCTCACCATCCAATCTCCTTGAACTAGGCTCATATAAGTCTTCTCCTATTGATCATCTTCATCTTCCGGTAAGTATTTCTCTAGAAATCTTCCCTTGAATGTTTCCCAAGGCATCACTCTTGCAACGTTCATCCAAATAGTGGCTCGTTCAGCTTCCCACCAATCTGCGGTGGCATAGGTGAGCTAGACCATAGCAAGATGGTGCTTCTCCTATTCACTACATTCTAACGCTTCAAAGATTAACTCCAATTCTCTTATCCATTGCTCGGCTTTCCATGGTTCTGCTAACCCATCGAACTTTTCAGGACAGAGTCCATGAAAATGTACTAGTAGTTTGTCTCCGATTTGTCTCTGCTGAAATGGTGCAATTGGGGGTTTGACAGGTCGTTGATTGGTAGCATAGTTGTAGGTGTCACATACATGTTCCATTCTCTGCATAAAAGCTTCAAAAACTCCGGATGGGTCCATTCCCTTTAGAATAGGTGCTCCAACTCGCACTTGATGGTTTTTCAAGGGTCCTACCATCATGTATAAGGGATGCGTACTTACAAGAGACCTATTGATTTGCTGAAAGTCTTCTCAGAGAAATGAAATCCAGATAAATCGATAACAGTAAGAACTAATATTTTTACTAATCAGCACATAACACTCCAACATGCCATCAATATCAAAAGTACTACTCATATATATATATATCAAAAGATGTACCGCATAGTACACACTAGTCAAACTGTGTACCACATAGGACATAGGCCACAATAGTACTAACGTCAGCTATTTACAATACTACTACTACTGGTAATACATATACAAAGCTATGTCAAATAGCTATCTCTTAAGCTCTTAGAAATCATGTGGACAACATGTCCTGATAAAACTAACAAAACTAAACCCTGTAGATCCTGACTCAAATATTGTGAGCGTTTGATCTTGCTGGTGGTGCCTCATCCTCCGAAATGATATCCATTTCCTCAAGGAAAACGTCCTCAACTGGTGCGATAAGATCTCTGACTACCACTCTGATATCCCAATCCTCAACTATGTCCTCTGCCATCATTGCCTGATTAGCAACGTCGACAGCCACAGTAGCAAATCCATCAGCTCTGTCCAAGGCCCCTACTAATGCAGTCTTTCCTATAACAAATCCAACTAGCTGAGCGACCGTCTCAGCTATCCATGTACTACTATATTAGCAATGGATGCCATATACATTATAGGTCCGGCTGGTAACTGAAGCATAATAGGTACCGCCTCCTCGTCAGGAACATCCTCCTCTACTACCTCCATGATCACGTCTCCCTCTACTACTACGTCATCCTCTCTAACCACTATATTTGCCTCAACGCCCTCATAGTCCTCTGGCTCTAGCTCCTCATCAAGAACATACTCCAGCTCCTCTGGGTCATCCTCCGACTCGTCATCATCGTCATCATCTGCAGTCTCCTCCTCTGCTGGGTCCTCATCATCCATATCCCCATCAATATCCTCGTCAGGATGCTCATCCTCTAGCTCTAGGTCCTTCTCACCCTAAATCAGCTTAGGCTCTAGACCTAGTACAACGGGTACCAGTGATGGTAGGGCTACAGGTGCTGGTACAGCTGGAGGCTCTAGTGGGACAGGCCCGGCTAAAATCGCTCGCAACTCAATCTCGTCTGCCTCTGGCTTACTCTGAATCAATCTATTCATCTCCTATATATGGCTGCTCGGGTTATAATGTAATGATACACATCCATACATATCTCTGTCGGGTGTGTCGTGCCCACAACATAGAGAAAAGTCCACATCCTCTCCTTTAAGTATCGACTAGCTGTCTGGCGAATATGGCTAAGATATATCTCCAGTATGGTTGGCTCCACTGTGTCGCCATGAATAACATGTCCGCCAAAAAAGTCATCTACGAACAGGTGGAAATTCGGATCCATGCTAACCTACAAAGAAAACTATTTATCGTCACGAAGACGAACTTATCTTAAACTCATATCTCATCCTAGGGATCTTAAATGCTAGGACCAGATGGTGTGGAATCGTTAATGAATGAAAGTATCACAACGTAGGGCTCGGATACCAAAAAAAAAAAATCCTGTCACGCCCCGAAGTAGCAAAAATAGATAAAAATAAATTTCTTTTGTGGGTCCATAGGGAATGACGGGTGAATGTCACTAATTATCCACACCACATAGAACTAGTCCAACTAACAAACAGGAACAACACAAATAAATCAAACTGAATATAATAACATTTGTATCGATTCTATTACAAACATCAGAGTGGTCCTCAGGAACCTAACAGGTTAGGAGACAACATATGCCCAAGTACCTGTTACAGCAATAACAAAAATATAAACTAGATATGACTTCTTCATCTCTAGCTGGTGTAAGGGTAGTCATCAACATAGAAATCTTCCCCGACATAATCGTCATGAGTAGGGCCACCCTCTGCATAATCCCCTTCCGGGTAGAAGCTATCGTCGTAAGTTCCATTATCTGCATCAAAAGGGACAGGGTAATCTGGACGGACAATGTCCAGGCAATAATGACCGTCAGCTTACTAAGAGCTGAGTGAATAGAAACTCACATGGTATCAATGATATAACATATAACAAGTTATTAAAGTGTCTAAGATATAGTGTTACTATATTATCTTTCTCTTTATTATCCCTAAGTCATTACTCAACCCTTATTGTCTTGTTAATAACAAACTCAGCACATACTGAATCTGGAAACAGACTTGGTTGTAAAACTCCTGGATATACCAATGCTCTGCCTACCGCATCACCGCAAGTCATAGATACCTTCTACCGCATAACACCGCAAGTCGTAGAGGTCATCTACCGCGTCCACCAGTGATCAAGGTTCACTGCATATCATAGACACATTCGTCTGTCTACTGCGTAGTTATGATCAACCAATATCACCGCAAGTCATAGATAATACTTCAGTCCATCCCCCGCTTTTAAGAACATATGCACAGTCCACCGCATGTCAGTGATTTAACGCTTCAAGCATCGACACATCAATTCTATTGCCACGACCTATCGCCAGATCTACCGCGTACTTATGATCAAGGTTCACCACAAGTCATAGACACATATGTCTATCTACCGCGTACTTATGATCAAGGTTTACCGCATGTCATAGATATTATATCACCGCAAGTCATAGACATATAAGTTTATCTACCGCGTACTTATGATCAAGGTTTACTGCATGTCATAGATATTATATCACTGCAAGTCATAGACATATAAGTTTATCTACCGCGTCCTTATGATCAAGGTTTACCGCATGTCATGGACACATAAGCCTGTCCACCGCATACTTATGATCAAGCAGTACGTTTGTACTACTAATGATTACATGACAGCCCCCTTTGTGGCTTGACTACTCTGATTAAAATGAATGGATACCGAACTCATACATTAACCGCATAGTATCTAACGTCATCACGTTAATCTATTATTCTTAATCATATTTATTGCCACATTATCCCTGATTAACCCATAATCGTATAATAATACTTCGAATGGAGAATTGAATAATTGAACCCTTGAAAAGAAACCAAAGAAACAAATCCATGTTGTGAAAGTTTGATCGATTGAAACCATTTCAATCGATTGAGAAAAATTATGTTCGATCGATTGAACCGTCGATCGATTGAACTCCATTTAATTACTTGAGAGTCGTCTTCTTTAGAGGATCTAAACAGTGAACGTCCAGAGGTGTTAAGGCATATTAGGATCTATTTATTCGCGTCAAAAACTCGTAAAACATCATATAACAGGTACCAAGTGAGTTTAGAACTCACCGAACGTTGTAAGGGTGTGTTTGGCTCGAGTTCCAACTTTGAGCTTTAATGGCTCGTCCCCCTTCTCTCTCTTCTCTGCCTCTGTATCTCTCTCTCTCTCTCTCTATTTGTCTCCTTCTTCTTTCTTCTTCTCCTCGTTTGTCTATCTCTATCTCTCTTAAACAAAATATGTATATAGATATAAATGTATGTATGTATATATGATATATGTGTGTGTATATATCTTATAAACACACACTCTCTCTCTAGCTCTCTCAAGTTCAGTAACCACACACAACACACGAGCACAAGGTATATATAGAGGGTAGGGGAGCAGTTGGCAATGTTTGCGTGAAACCTGGAATCCTGATGATT
This sequence comes from Hydrangea macrophylla, assembly GCA_033977485.1. Classification (NCBI taxonomy): domain Eukaryota; kingdom Viridiplantae; phylum Streptophyta; class Magnoliopsida; order Cornales; family Hydrangeaceae; genus Hydrangea; species Hydrangea macrophylla. Next base: position 2,438,009 of record CM066988.1, on the reverse strand, counting down.
ACAAGTTTGATCTATTGAGACTTGTTCGATCGATCAAAAACAGATCGGCTATTTTTGATCGATTAAAACGGGGTTTGATCAATTGAAGTGGGGACCACGTCATAAATTTATGTCGATAGGGTTTCGATCGATTGAACAAGGTTCGATCGCTTAAACTTTGAAATGCTCGATCACTCAAAAGAGGTTCGATCGATTGAAAAGTAAGATTTCAAGTTTGGTCAAGGGAAATATATAGAATCTCTTTGTATAAATAATTATTGAAAATACATGATATTACACACGACTCTAAAGTTGTTATTACTAAGAACGACTAGGTAAAAGTCGTGTTTAGAAAGGAAAAAAAACGACTTTGGGTTAGAGTCGTTTGTCGAAAAAACGACTTTAGAACTAAGTCACATGTTAGCAAAATATAATATTCATATATGTGTGTACCTATTGTTGGACGTGAGCAACACAACCATAAACCACGCACCACAAGAGCCCACCACCGTTACCATTATTACCATTCCATCTCTCCCTCGCTCTCTCTCTCTCTCTCTCTCTCTCTCTCTCTCTCTCTCCTCGCTAAATGAATATGTCATACACATAAAGTAGTAGCACTTATGTAAATACAACAATGTTAGAGGCACGAATACTTTACACAAACACTTATAAATACATTCTATCTCTCTCCTGGGTGGCACTATGGGGTCTAAATAATTTTAGTTGACCCCATAGTGCTATCGAGGAGAGAGATGGAGTGTGTTTGATAATCCAATTAAGTGGTGAAAACTTTCAATACTTATTTTTTTTTCCAGTGCGTTTGGTAACGTATCACTTAATTGAAAAAATAGCCAAAATCACTGAAACCTTTAAGTGAAAAATTTCTACTGAAAATAATAACTGAATTTAGTCTATTTCAGTAGTTGAAAAAATGTTTTTAGTACTACAAATTCAATCGCTTAAAATTTTCAGTACTTAAAATTCAGCACTTAATTTTTAGTATTAATTAGTATTTGTACCCCAAATATTACCCATGTAAATATTCATATATGTGTGTACTTCTTGTTGGACGTGAGCAACACATCCACAAACAGGGATTTGCACGCACCACAAGGAGGCCCCACCACTATTACCATTTTTACAATTACATCTCTCTCTCCTCTCTCACTCTCTTCACTAAATAAATACGTCATACACATAAAGTCGTTTTTCCTGCAAACGTTTACCTATAATCGTTCTTAGTAATGACGATTCTAGAGTCATTTTTGGTAAAAGCGAATTTATTTAAAGTCGTTTTTACTAAGCACGACTTTTTAGAGTCAGTTTTACTAAAACCGACTTTTGTATTAATTTTTCAACAAAATTACCTTTTTCAGAAATTTTTTTTTGTTGGTGAAATTCAACATTAAACTCAGTTTTAGTAAAATCGATTTTAAACATAGAATCGGTTTTAGTAAAAACCACTCTATAGAGTCGGTTTCCGTAAAAACGATTTACCCTTGAACTGTCTTTAAGTTTCGATACACTCTTGTTTAATAATTAAGTTATTAAAATGCTATTTTTGTGGAAACAAGCACCCCCCCCCCCCAACCAAACTAAAAAAACTCAACAAAGTGACCCCTCAACCATTTATGAGGGCGTATTGTGGGGGGGGGGGGGGGGGGGGGGGGGGGGGGGGGGGGGGTTCAATTTGAGAAGAAAAATAATATTTGAAGGGGTTAATTTGATGAATTTTTAGTTTAGAGGGTGTTAATGAAAAAGTGCAATACATGACGGGGTGTCTATATAATTTACCCTTAGATTAAAGGATTGGTAAGTGCCAGGGGCAAATCGGTCAATTAGGAAACCGAAGCTCAGTATCTTAGGGTCTGTTTAATAACCCAATTAAGTGGTGAAAATGAAAACTTTAAGCACTTAGGGTGTGTTTGATAACTCAATTAACTGCCGAAAATGAAAAGTTTCAGCACTTATGGTTTTTTAGCTCGTTTGATAACGTACCACATAATTTTAAAAAAGCCAAAAATCCACTAAAAACTTTAAGTGAAATTTTTTTACTAAAAATAATCACTGAATACAGTATAGATCATTATTTAAAACACTATTTTTTTGTACTGCGAATCCAATCACCTAAAATTTTTATTACTTAAAAGTCAACATTTAATTTTCTTTATCAAACTCACCCTTATTTATTTTTTCTCAATGCATTTGATAACGCATCACTTAATTAAAAAAAAGTAGCTAAAAAACTCCTAAAAACTTTAAGTGAAAAATATGTACTAAAAATAATCACTGAATGCAGTATATTTTAATACTTGGTAAATGGTTTTCAGTACTTCAAATTCAGTACTAAATTTTTAGTTTTATCAAACGCACCCCACCCTTAGACTCTGATGGTGATCAATAAGGGTAATACTAGGGGCATACCCAATGACAAAATTTTTGAGACACAACTTAAGAGAGATGTCTATCTCTCTTATATCACTGTGAGTATAATAAGAGAGATATAATAACATCTTTTTAATTGTGTCTAAAAAAAAAATGATGTTTTTAGATGTGTCTGAATCTTTAATCGTTCAATAATGCTGATATACTTTTTTAGGTGCGATTGTTGTACGTGCCTCAGCTTTTAGCTTTTATGTTTGGAGAATTCTCCACAGAGCTAGGCTAGGTTAGGGTTTTGGAACGTACCCCTCAAAACCAAAAATGGTACTTCTCTCACTCTCCTCCCCTCTATGTCTTGTCTTTCCATCAATCTGAGTTGGAGTTGGGCTCGACAACAAACAAACTAGAGAATAGTCACTACTGGTGAGAGAGAGAGAGAGAGAGAGAGAGAGAGAGAGAGGATTTGGAAAAAAACTTGGTACTTTGGCCACCAAGAAGTAAGAACCCCCTCTCCCTCCTCCAATTAGGGATTTGGAACTTACTTTGTATAAAAGATGGTTGGGAATTCAGTGGCCAATGTTTCCGCCTGCCTTGCTATGTTGTTTCCACAGCTGAATAGGCCACCCACAGCCACAGCCACACCCGGTTCTGTGAATTTTTTGCCTCCTCAAAAGAAGCTCTTCAGGATAAGAGCTGCTGCTGATTCTGGAGGACATAACCAACCAAACCCTTATCCTTCTTCTACTTCTTCTTCTAGTAGTTCTGAGACAAAGAACCCACTTGCTGTTGTTTTGGAAGTCCCTCGCAATATTTGGAGGCGAACATTACAACCGATGAGCGATTTCGGGTTTGGTCGGAGGAGCATTTGGGAAGGTGGGGTTGGGTTGTTTCTGGTGTCTGGAACAGTCCTCCTTGCACTTTGTTTGGTTTGGTTGAGGGGGTTTCAGTTACGGTCCAAGTTTAGAAAGTATCTGGCTGTATTTGAGTTCACTCAGGCTTGTGGGATTTGCACTGGAACACCTGTTAGGATTAGAGGAGTTACGGTTGGCAATGTTATCCGCGTTAATCCTTCCTTGAGAAATATTGAAGCAGTTGTTGAGGTAATCCCAACTCTTTTATTTTATTTTATTTTATTTTATTTTTATTAGTTAGTTTAATAAAAAAAAAAAAGTTTGTTGATAATTTAATTTCACATCCTGACTGAGTGAGTGAATGAATCTTAAACCATGACCAAAAAGTTCACCAATTTGGTGTGGACATTACATTATTCACTTACATGAATGAATCATAATCTATTTATTTGTAGGTGGAAGATGATAAGATAATAATACCTCAAAATTCACTCATTGAGGTGAATCAGTCTGGCCTTCTAATGGAAACTATGATTGACATTACACCTCGTGATCCGATTCCCATACCTTTAAAGGGGCCTCTTCACCCAGATTGTGTTAAAGAAGGTCTAATTGTATGTGACAGACAAAAGATTACGGGCTATCAAGGGGTAAGTTTGGATGCGTTGGTTGGGATATTCACCCGCCTCGGACGTGATGTTGAACAAATTGGTATTGCCAATACATATTCACTGGCCGAACGAGCTGCATCTGTGATTGAAGAGGCAAAACCACTGCTTATGAAGGTTTGATGTGCCCATCTAATTTTTTCTTCTTCTGACTTCATCTTCACACTAAAATAATACTCCACATTGGTGTATACCAACTATCAAGTTGTCTGTCCAAAGCAGATTGCCATAAACAAAATGCAATCTAGGAGTTCTAATCATTGAGTTGGTTCCAATTCTGAATTTGTGCACGTTTGTTTGGCAGAAATGAGTGTATTGAGGGCATATTTAATAATTCTATGCTTTCCAATTTGAATCCCAGATTTAGTTCCCAAATGGTTTAATACAAGTGCCACCATGTTGTGCCAATGACCTGCGCACAACTGACAAATCATTTGGGAACCAAATTTGGGGTTCAGATTTGAGAAGATTAGCATTACTCTTAAACTTTTTTTTATCATTGGAGACATTTGCTTACAGGATAGAAAAGGTTCTCTCTCTCTCTCTCTCTCTCTCTCTCTCTCTCTCTCTCTCTCTCTCTCTCTCTCACACACACACACACACACACACACACACACACACACACATAAAAAAGAGTAAAAGAGGAATCTCTCACCACTTTCTCTTATAAAAACACTCGTACGTGAAAAAATGTTAAGTGCTAATGCTTTTCACCTATTCTATGCTTATCTCGGTCAAAATATTAAATGAAACACCAAAGCTCTGGCCAAATTTTGCTCTTCAGGGAAGGTTTGTATCCCGTCTAGCCAGCACCCTCTTTAAGCGTGACCACCACAGAGTAATGGCTCTTTCCGATTGACGTCTAGGTTGATAATCCACCATTTTTAAAAGGAAATAAAAGGTTTCTTAAAGAATTTGTCACTTTTATGACAAAATAACGATGAAACTCAAAACTTAGATGGTAACAATTTCTCTCTTTCTCCCTCTATATGTATGCCTTTATGTATGTGTGACTTTGTGTGTACTAGCTGTTTTCGTGTTGTTATGATCTGTTACTTATGTGATTCTTTTTATTCATTTGAAAGATGAAAACATGCTCCAGATGCCATTTTATGTCTTACATATCAGATAAAAAAAAAGGATGTCATTTTGTATGTATTTGGTTTTTATATCCACAGCAGGACTATTTGGCCTTAATGTCAAAGTAAACTTATCTAGCATACAAACACGATACTGTTCTGTATTTAGCATTTTCCTCAATTCGCCTTGTGTCATTCCTTGAACCATTTCAGAAACTAATGAAATTTTCTTTTACTTTTCAACATCTTATAGTCAAGTCCCATCAACATATTAAGTCTCTTGTAGACCTAACAGGCAGTGTGCACTGGTATATTTTTTATATGTTGGTAAGTAAAATGCTAGTGGTGCAGAGGGTTTTCTAGATAATAGCTCATTCTATGGGGCGATGCTCCCAGATGTGTCAATTTGCCTTTCCTGTATTAGGAGTACATTTTGTAGTGAGCTGTACTCCTCGCTTCATTGCAAATTGAGTCCATAATCTCTGTGTTGCAGTCACCTTGGTCGTTTCTGTTTGAGAAAAAAAGTATCATGGTTTTTACGTGGACTGCATTTAGCTTACACCTTCAACCTGTTGGTATAATGACGGTAGTACCTTTCAACCATGCTATTGGCATTGTAATTTGTGACAAGTTGGAGCGCATCCATTGGAGAAAGACCTAGCATGATTGGCATGCATGTGTATATGTGACTCTTTGTGCTTGTGAGCAAGAGTCAAAACCATTTCTTGTTCCCCACAGGTATAGATTCTCATGCACAGAAGTTTTTGTGTTTGATGTAGTGATGCCTCAGATCAAAGCCATGGCTGAAGATGTTCAACCTTTGCTGGCTGAGGTTCGTGATAGTGGTTTGCTGAAGGAAGCTGAGACTTTAACCAAAAGCCTGACACAAGCCTCCGATGATTTGAGGTAAAGTGTCGTATCTCTGTAGACTCTGTTGGTCATATTTAGTCTGTGCATATTTGAAGAAGAGTGATGTGTGTTTTGGTGACTGGTAGCAATTTCAGAAAATGCCAACTAGCTGCCTGAGTTTGTGGAAAGTTGTGCCTGGCACCCTTTCTAGTAGCCTGAGTTTTACGAATTTTGTTCACCTTTTGTTACCAATGAAAAGGAAAGATCATTGCCTTACCCAATATTGTTTCCCATACCCAGCAGCAAGGAAATATCCCTATGTTTTGAGTGTGGTGGGGTGGGTTATATATATATATATACACAGTCAGGCTCTAGAGTGAACAGGGTAGAGTGAACATACCCGGTGAACATTTTTTTTGGCCTAAAAAACCCGCGGGTTAGTGGGGCGCGTGCGGGTCAGCGGGGCAGCCCGCAAGTTCAGGCCAAAAAAAATGTTCACTGGTATGTTCACTCTAACCTGTTCACTCTAGAGCCTGGCCGTATATATATATATATATATATATATTTTGGGGGTGGGGTGGGGTGGGGTGGGGTGGGGGAGGGTGGTGTTCTAAGCAGGCAAGGATAAGGCAGATTTCCTAATCCCCACATTAAAGCAACAAGAAAAGGGGTTTGTACAACATCAAATTATTGCTGCAAAGTTCAGGCTTTTCATTGAACTTCTGGGATGGCAAGCAACTTGGCAAAGTGAATACTTAATCGTCCATTTTCCTGACCTTGTGACTCTTACTCTCTCAACCTGGATTTCAGTTTGACAAACCTTGAACAAAAATGGTCATATGGAAGTAGAGATTAATCCATTCTTAAGATGGAAGATGTAGCTGGCATGTCATACAAAATATGAGAATTCCGACTAGGATGGCTTCCATGTGTATAAAGAAGACTACCTTGTTCAAAGTAAAACATATGGTGCATGTACGTTCAAATCTCACATGACCATAGCACGATTTTCAATGCTAACCTCGCACCTAGGAAGCACGGGTTCGGCGGTCCGACACCCAGTGCGGGTGCGGCAGTCTTAAAATTAGTACACACCCAGTGCGGGTACACACCCAGTGCGGGTGTGGCAGCCTTTAAATTAGTACACACCCAGTGCGGGCGCAGCTGCCTTTTCGAAGAGTCCGTGCTTCCTAGCCTCGCACAAACATCAGGGCTCATTTCAACTGCTGCGAACTAAAACATTGAATGTACTCATCCTATTTTGTTTTTTAACACCCCCCGGGTCTCTCTCTCTCTCTCTCTCTCTCTCTCTCTCTCTCTCTCTCTCTCTCTCTCTCTCTCGCCTAGTTTCTGTATGGTTTATTAGACTCATAGTGCTTCATTATCCATATTTCTACAGAAGAGTGCACTCGTCCATTATGACCCCAGAGAATACTGAATTGATTCAGAAGTCCATATACACCCTCATTTTCACTTTAAAGAATATTGAGGTATATTCCTACTTTGTTATACTCCTACCTTCACGTTAACTGTCCGAGTGGTTAATATATACATATGATGTGTGGGTGTGTGTGTTATTTTGTTACTTTCATTTCTTCATAAATCATCCATCAACTGTTGCAGAATATAAGTTCTGACATTCTGGGATTCACTGGTGATGAGGCGACTAGACAGAATTTAAAATTGCTCATCAAGTCTCTCAGCAGGCTCTTGTGAAGACAATCAATGGTTCGAAATAGGTCCATAGTTTGCAACAATGAATTGGCTGACTTAAAAATGACTCCTGTATGGCTTCTGTTTTGGATTGCTGCTGAATTTATGGAGATGTTTTGTTCTGGAGCCACTTATGTGGTTTGGATATTACTACACCCTGAAGCTAGATTGCCCACCCCAACGCACCTAAATTGTTGGATTTGTCTGTGCTTTCCTCTGAAGGCCCTTATTGTTGCTATAGAAATCATAATTTTCAACTGATACTTGAAATCACTATCAGATATAGATCTAAATTTGTTGTAATGCCACTCGTTTACAGAAGAAATTATTCTTGAAGGTTAGTTTGCTATGTTGACAGTTCTACTAATGCTTTTTTCTCCATGCTTTGCAGTTGTCACAGTTAACTGCTGCAAGCTAGTTTTAGTTCTACATCCTCATTTCAACCAAAAGATATGGATGGAAACCAATTCTTCTTAAATTTCAGGACACAATTACAGAAAGTAATTTTGAATTCATTCAATTAAAGTCTCACTTGTAATATTTTTGGCTGAAAAGAAAGTTCAACTTGAATTTCATTTGCTACAGGCTGTAGTGCATATAATGGAGTTTGTAGCCCAGAAAGCCAAAAAAAAAAAAAAAAAACAAACAGTGAAAAAGCAGCTTCTATTTCCAGCAATTGATTGTGTAATTTTTTTTTTGGGTCTAAAACTACTGTAGAAGTAATGTCTTTACAACACAAAGAACTGTACCTTAAATTTGCAACAAAGCAAACAATATTGTTGCAAGCTGTCTGTCTTATCCTCAAAAGCAAACTGCCACCACAGAGAACTTAATTTTTGGATCCATGACATGGATACCAAAATTGAAATAACAATTTATCTCGAATTCAAGTCATTCCAGGCAGAATCAACCAGTCCCCCTAGTGGCTTTTTGCACATAGTAACTGAATGCAGTTGTACGCCAGAATAGAGCATTCAGACCCTCCTTTGAATCATGTAATGCTTTTGAACCTGGATACAGGTGTAACCTCTCTCTCTCTCTCTTAAATACAGAATCATAAAGTGTTACGATGTAGAAACTACCTTTTCTTTGAAAGGATATCCCACTTTTCCTTCGACTTGATAAAGGCTAGCAAGTAGCAACACAAAGCATCTGGCAACGAAATTTAAATCGTTATGTTCCAGAAAGGCTGTAGTTCATTGGCCTCCAAGATGAGAAGTCTATCAGCTACTTTGTATGAAACTAGACCCTCTTGCCTTCCTCACATTTTCGTTGGTCATTAACTTCCTAACTCTTTCTGCATCATCCAACTTACCACCCAAATTATACAAATCACAAATAAGAGTGTAAACACCTCCATCATTCTCTGGTTGTATCATCCCCAAAACCCGCTCTATCACTCTCTCACCCATCTCAAACTGCCTATGCACCTTACAAGCTGACAGGAATGAACTCCAAACAACAACATTGGGTTCAAGCCTCATTGTCTTAATGACTTCATAAGCTTCCCCTACCAAACCCGCCTTCCCAAACAAATCAACCAAACAACCGTAGTGCTGAATTCTCGGCTTCAACCCATTCTCTTCTATCGTCTTAAAATATGTCCGGCCCTCCTCTACAAGCCCTGCTTGTACACAAGCGCTGAGAACTCCAGTGAACGTTAGTTCATTGGGTCTAATGCCAGATTCTTTCATTCTCTCAAATATCACCAAAGCTTCTTTGCCAAAACCGTGTTGGGCAGACCCACAAATCAATGCAGTCCAAGACATGACATTCCTGTCTTGCATCATATAAAAGACCCGGGAAGCTTTCTTTAAGAATCCACATTTTGCATACATGTCAACCAGAACCGTACCAAGTTCGACATTCAATTCCCAGCCGTTCCTGACAATAAACCCATGAATTTCTTTTCCCACCAGAAACCCAATTGAACCCATGCGACCGCAACTGGCCAAAATCGATCCCAGAGTCACTTGATCAGGTTTGAACAGTTCAATCACCATCATCTGATGAAACAGTGTTAACCCTGTGTCCCAATGGCCGCTATTTATGTAAGCGGCGATCATGGCAGACCAAGAAGCAAGATCTCTCAAAGGCATTCCGTCGAACAATGCATGTGCAGCGTTCAAGTCTCCCGACTTTGCATACCCAGTAATCATTGTATTCCAAGTAACAGTGTTTTTGACAGGAATTTCATCGAACAGGACACGGGCATTGTGAAATGAGACTACAACGTAGGCATGAAGGAGAGAAGTGGCGACGTAGACATGAGAATTGAAGCCGAGTTTGAGAAGATGGGCATGGAGGTGGTGGATGAGATTGAGAGAGAGGTGGTGGTTATTGTTGTTGTTGTTGTTGTTCTGCAAATGGGTACATGATTTGAGAGTGAAGAGTATAGAGAAGCTATCAAAAGGGACAGATTGGCGGTGCATTTGACAGTAGAGGCTCAACGCTTTATAGGGTGAAGAAGCATTTTTGATAGCAAAAGACCATGAGCTAAACCCTCTCTTGAAGTTCAACAAAAACAAACTAAACTTCTTCATTGATTACTTACCTTCATTTCATAGCTTTACTTCCATTAACTAGCAATGGCATAATACAAAACCCAACTTTTTCCGAAAAAATAATACAAAACTCACCACCGCGGCCACAATGGGCTCACTTCAGTTCAGTTTCAGAGCAATACAAATTTCAAATGCGGGTACTAAAGAAACAATGGTTTTAACTACGGTTGTAAATGTGTTGAGTCGCTAAACAGGAGCTTGAAGTTCGGCTTGATCAAGATTAAGATCTGCTCGCTCATTTAAGCTCATGAACACGATGAATTAAGGCTCGTGAGACTCGTTAATAGGTTTGATAAATAACTTGTATAGTGACTTATATATGGAGTCAGGCCCCAGTGCACACTGGGTAAGCGCACTGGGTGAACGCACTTGATTTTTAAACCTTAAAAAACCGCGGGGCGCCCAGGGCCGGCCCTGGTGCATAAAATTATAGGGCCCCCCCGCCTAAAGCTCCCAATATTTTGAATAATTTTAGGCCCCTAATTTCAAACACTGAACAGTAATTGTTAATTTCAAAGGCCTTAAACACAACCTAAAAACCCCAAAACCCAAGGAAGTCAGCTACTTTACGATGGACTTATCCACTTTTAAGCCCTTGTTTGGGAAAAAAAAAAACTACTCATTAGGTGCACAAAACTGGTGTGCTTAACATTTTCTGTATATAAAAAAAAAAAAATACCTCTAAACTTTCTTGAATATGACTTTTCAATGTTTTTGGGCACTTTCCTTACATTTTATTTATAGAACTGAATATTTGAAATTTATTGAAATTACTTGCAGTTTTGTTGGGGTATCTTTGTACTAAAGCACTCAAATTCTTAGGCAGTCCCCTTCCCAAAAAAACAATTTAGGTTTTCCTAAATAGACCCAAATGACTTTTAAGAACTACATTTCTGGATTTGATAATTGGTTCATGCTTATATAGAGTGCCTCATTTTATAAGTTCGCCTAAGGCCCCCAAAACCTCAAGGCAGGCCCTGGGGGTAGGCCTGTCAACGGACCGGGTCTAGGCCTGGATCCGGTCCGGATCCGGCTCAGTTAGACGGATCTGAGCCTTTTTTTAGATCCAGATCCGGATCCATATCTGAATAGAGTTGTATAAAAATGGTCCGGATATGGATTTAATAGATCAGATCCGTCTAAGACCCGATCCGAATTTGTGATATTGTATGTGTGTTATATATATATATATTATATAATATATGTTAGACAAATCTCTACCCTTGATTCTTTTAATCCAACGGTAGACAGATGGTACTAGTGAGAATTTGAAAATAACACTTGTTTTGCTATATGAAATTTGTGAAAAATGAGTAATATTACATTTTTACAACCATGATTTCTATTCAGATTGGATCGGATATTCGGACCAGATATTTGGATCTTAGCAAATCCGAATACGGGACAAAGCTCACAGATTCGTCGGATATTCGGATCGGATTCGGACTAAAATATGTTTGCCGGATCTGGCCAATCTGATCCATATCCGATCCGTTTACAGGCCTACCTGGGGCCGCCCCATTGACCTGCGTTCTGTCCTGCAGCTCCGTTGACCTGCGGTTTTTTTAGGCTTAAAAAACCCAATGCGTTCACCCAGTGCGCACTGGAGTTGGACTCCTTATATCTATAATACATATAAATGTACCAATGTGCATAAGTGTTTTACACTTTTATCAATCGGTGCATTTTTATTTAACTATTTTCCTTAGAATTTAGAGTTTTAAAAGTTTAGTATACCACTTTTTTATTTGTAGTGTGTCCATGCCATAAGAGTCCTACAACTTAATAACATCTATGTGTGTGGTTGGTTTTTTCTTTTTGGACTCTAGAATAAACTAAATCTATTAGTTTTTTTTTTTTTTTCTTTTTTCGTTTTGTTGAACTTTTTTTTTTTTTCTTAAAACCTCTTTTTGTATATATATATATTATATTATATTATATATGTATGCATATTTGTATGTTATGTGTATGTTTATTTGCCTCATAAATCAACTTTCTTTTTTTTGGACTCTAGAATAAAATAAATCCATTGGTTTTTTTTTTCTTTTTCTTGGACTTTTTTTTTATAACCTCTTTTTGTATATGTTATATGCGTATGTATATTTGTTTGTTATGTGTATGTTTATGACAGAGATAGATCAACAAATATTATAAATCTAGATCGTCGTGGTTATTTTGGTAAATTCATTTGTGGGATGGTTTTAGTATTTTAGATATAAAGCAACTGATAATTACCGATACCCATAAGTGGTTTACACTTTTATCAATCGGTGCACTTTCACTTAAGTAATTTTCTTAGAGTTTTAACAACTTTAGTATACCACTTTTTTTTTTTTTTTTTGTCCGTCCATAATAATTCTAACTTTTTATTTTTTTGCTTTGGATATATCATGTTAGATACAATCCCTACAATTTTACAACTCCTTCCAAACAACTCAAGTTCCCATCAGAATTTACAAATAAAAAATAAAAAATAAAAAATAAAATAAAAAGAAGAGAACAAAGTCAATCACACTTGAGTTCAAATATGACTCTTTTTTAAATACGCCCCTAAATTATAAAACTTGACAAACTAACCCCCCTCAACTATTACATTTTTCTCTAAAACCCCTTCCATTAGAATTCTATCCCAAAAAAGAACGCTTTTTTTTTAAAATTTATATTTTATTTTTTTATTATCATGTGAGCAACATATGATACAAACTATTAGCAACATGATATCTATTTGTCCCTCCTTGGAGCCATTGGAAATTTTATGACAAAAATATCCTTTGTTGCATAATAATTGCCCTTTGTTGTACACCAAATTTTAGGTAATTTTGTTATTAAAATTTCAACGACTCAAAGAAGAGACAAAAATGTTATGTTGTTAACACTTTTATATTAGTAACATGATACAAAAGTAATCAAATTTTTAACTGCAACCTAACAGAAGGGCTGTTAGTGAAAAGTTAAAATAGTTGATAGGGTCAATTTGTTGAGTTTTATAGATGAGGGCAATTGAAAATGGTCATAGTTGAAGGAGTGTTAGTGTAATAACCCCTCTTTTCTTTTCCTTTTTGGGACTCCACGGTGGGTTACGTGAATGATGGATTAGTAACATATATATCTCTTAAAGAGTTATAATAAATGTCTATAAAGAATTTTAGGACTCTTAACTAAATTCCTATTACCAATTTCTTGGTAGTATATGATTCTTTTTACACTCGCGAAGTTTAAAAATTTTACCTTCCAATTATAAATCTTGCATTCAGCCTCCAATTAATACAAATATTTGAGAGCTAATTCATCTAAAAGCTCACATTTAATCAATAGCTAATTAATACAAGAATTTTAGTAATTGAACACATTTGGGCAAAGTTCCTTAACTGTACATGGTTTGTTAGATTCCTCTCACAATTGTGAGACCCTAATTAACTAGAAAATAAATAAATCAATCAATAAAATAATTTTGAACATTATTTTTTTTATTCCCTAGATCCACTATTGTGAGAGGGAACCTATCAAACCACACCTAAAGAACTTTACTCAAGTATGTTCCTTGAGTAATTGTGTAACAATTTTTTTCTTCTTTGATTAAAGTGGACCAGAATGGATTAATTGAGTATTGGATCATTGGATGAAACAAAGTCCAATCTAAATTAGGATAAATAAAGAAATCAAGTATTAGGAATAAATAAAGGAATTGTGTACTAGAAATTAATCGTGTAGAAAAATAACATGAATTCACAAGCCTCTCAGTCCCAGGTTTACTTTTGGCCCTATTTGTTAAGACATTATTTCAGTTCTCTCTCTCTCTCTCTCTCTCTCTCTCTCTCTCTCTCTCTCTCTCTCTTTCTCTCCTTTCTTTCTTTCTTTTTTTTGGACTAGAAGACTAATGATAGTATTAAGGAACCTACTGGTATTATCTAATTTCTATTATACGTCTCCACTTCCCAAGTTCTCCATAGCCTTGGATATTTTTTTTTACACTTTAATTAAGACTCACAAAACAGTCTACTCTTCGTGTTCTCTTATTAATGTGCTATGATGAACTAAACACGATTGATCTTTAGACAAGTGTGCACTTTTAAGCTTTGCATTGAAGGTAATTATTAGTCCTTACTCTTCTATTCATTCATTCAACTTACTTATAAATTTCATTCTCATTACTATTAATGTAATATTTTCAATAACTTAATGGTCAAAATGAAAACAAAAAAACTATTAGTTATAGTAACATTAGTCCCCTTCTCATGACGGGACTTCTATTTACAATTATTGGATTCAGTTTTCATTAAGGGTACTGAAGTAATTTCACAAACATAAAACTATACCCATCAACTCCTGATATCAATTCATGGTATTACATAACTTTTTTTTAAAGAATCTTGATTTGTTTTATTCTTCTTCTTCTTTTCTTTTTTCTTTTTTGGAGCTCTATGACGAGTCACTCACGATTTTATTTATTCTATATCAACAATAATATAGGTAACATCTATCGAACCTATTCTAGGTAAGATATGCATTCAAAAAATTTTAGGATTCAATTTCAACAACTTTAATATTTGGTTACACATTTAACATAGAGTGCATTTTGCTCACTCTTGCTTATCCACCACTACCATGCTGACATGTGTTCTATTCCATTTTCATTTTACCCATGCATTTAGCAACACAATTATTGAATGTAAAACTTAATTGAGTATTTTTCTTTATGAAAAGTTACTATTGTTATCTTTATTAGCAATAATTCGTAGAATTGTTATCATTGTTTAAGTTCCACAAGAAAGATAGGAAGTTAGCTAGACAAATTTAGCTTGTGATTATAACCAATTAAGTGGTAAAATAAAATTTTAAGCACATTTTTTGTACAATACATTTGATAATGTACCACTTAATTGAAAGAGTCACCACACTTAATTCTGCCATATGGGATACCATATCCTTTTGTAAGCATCTCTTTGTGACTCTAGCATTACTCTAATTGAAAATGTAGCCAAAAATCCATTGAATATCTTAATTGAAAAAATTCGACTAGAAATAATCACTAATTGCAGTCTATTTCAATACTTGAAATACTCATGTGTTATGTACAACAAATTCAACTGCTTAAAATTTCCACTACTTAAAATTCAACACTTAATTTTCAATTTTATCAAATTAATGGACACCCTTAGGCCCTTTTTAGCTCATGAACAAAGGAAAATATTTTCCTTAGTGTTTTCGTTTCTTTCCTATCCCTCAATATGTGCACCAAATAGAGCCTAAAAGTTTCTTTCGATATAGATTATCAATATATTTTCAGAATTTTAGGACTTTAAATTAAATTAAAGCTACCATCCTATTGGTTTTTTCTATTTTGGTCTTAGTGGATTCCATTTTTTTCCCTTCTTCTGTCATGTTTCAATATCTTTTCTCTTTCTTTAGGTGAACTCCATGAATAAGCAATTAATAATTCAACAGTTTTTTTTTTTTTTTTTTTTACCCTATGAATTGATTGTTGTATGTGCTTTGTGTATCTTTTTTATTGTGGAAGTTGCATGAATTCTTCTTCTTCTTTTTATTTTTTTATACCTAATATAAGTGTTTTTTTTAATCTTTTTTTTTTTTTTATTATTATCTTTTTTTACATTTTTTTTTATTTTGACTTACTATTCCTAATTAGTTTTTAGACAGACACCGTTCACGTGCAACGCACGTGCGTTTAAACTAGTATATATATATATGTATATATATAAATATTATAAAACTATACAATTTTAGAGAAAATATGATATATCTTATAAATAGGCTTGATAAATGATTGTTTTATTATTATAAACTATACAGTTTAAAATGGCTCGCGAAAAAAGCTTATTCAAAAACTTGCAAACACTTCAAATCTCGACTCATTTGAGCTCGTTTGCTCACGAGCTCGTGAGCAAGTTTAGCTCGACTCATAAATACCCCTAGTTAAGTCTTCACCTTTAAACTAG
Organism: Hydrangea macrophylla; assembly: GCA_033977485.1. Lineage (NCBI taxonomy): Eukaryota > Viridiplantae > Streptophyta > Magnoliopsida > Cornales > Hydrangeaceae > Hydrangea > Hydrangea macrophylla. The sequence goes on along the minus strand of CM066988.1, from coordinate 2,421,964 downwards.
AGTACAAAATGAAATTAACCCTTTAAAAAATGTGAATACAATAACGGTTAAAAAAAGTGATAGGAGGAATGCTTCAGAAATTTAAAAGTGCACCGATGGTAAAGCCCAAAAGAATCAAGGATGTTGATTAATGGGCCGGATCTATTAACAATGTTTGGGCTACGTATCTGTTTGTCAAAGCAGGCCATTTCCGATGTTCTTCAAAACAGTCTGTGTTTCGTTGGGTTTCTTTTCTTTTGTATGGCTAAACCACACTTGTACATAAGATGCCCATGGAGACAAATTTAGCAACGAGTAATACTATGGTTAGTAAATTTGTATCTCAAATTTTACTTTTAAACCATGCGTTAATGGAACCTTCTGAAACAACTTTTCAATGTTAAATAAAAGGGTCTATTACGGGGGATAGTTCTACTGTCATGCATTTGGAGCCAAATTTGAAATACAAGATTGAGAATCATAGGCATTTGTTTATATATATATATACAAAGATTCTCTAAAGAGGGCGCCTTCTCTTTATTAAAGAGAGGACCTCTATTTTGGCCGTTAGATGGTGTTTAAAAACAAAAATGAAAAAACTGTCCTTAATGAAAACACGATCCGACGGCCAAAATAAAAGCCCTCTCTTTAATAAAAAGAGGGCGCCCTCTTTATAGTCTGACTATATATATATATATATATTTATTTATTTTTGAGTGTCAAAGTTATCTTTTGGGCCTACAGATCAATGTCCACTCGAAGATTAGGTAATTTTTTTTTAAAAAAAAAAATGGCAAGGAAAAATCTCAAAAAAAAAAAAAAAAGTTGGGCTTCTCTCTCTATTCCTTATTCATTACACTAACCTCTATTAACTGCAAAATGTTCTGTACCCAATTTAATAATTATGGATAATAATAAGTCAATGGGCCGTCGTATTAGACTAAGCAGAATGATTTAAATTACACACTAATCACCTGCATGCGATCAAGGCAATAAGGACGTTCAAGTAAAGATTAGTCAAATTAGACAGCATCAGTCATTCTCATGTTCAATTAGTTGAAGTATAGATTTCATTTATTCACTTAAACACTTCTCTTTTTAAATTTATAGTTCTATGCATATGATATTGGATTATTATTTATTTACTATTCCTATTCATTTGTTACAAGAGAACTCTATTTTACAAACCTTTTGAGCCCAAAGCCAATTGCTGTCACTCAATTCATAAGTATGAAATTCAACAAATTGCACTTTTACTTGATAGAGTCTTTCAAGAAATAGAGACATAAATTGGTATGCTATGCAATGGAATGCTACTTGTTGGGGTCATGAGCTGTACAGATTGTTTTTTGCTTGGAATTTTCAATGATCATTGTCACAAGATACCATTTTTTTATATATTTTATTTGTGTGCTAAATATCAATATGTTAAAGAAGAAATCTCATAAATTATACTATATGTGGGCACGACAATTTGTTTTTGAACAACAAATTATTGAGATCTTTCTTAGTGCAACCAAAAAAATGAAATTGCTTGTTTTTACACACATGTTGAGCTGTTTGAGATGGTATGATTTGGGTTTAAAGGGTGGAGGTTTACTAAGTTTGAGGGAGAAGCTATATCTACGAAGGCTCTGTTTGGTTCATGGATTTCGCAAGAGAAAAGAGAGAGGAAAAGAAAACAAGATAGAAAACTAGTCCCTTTTAATTACCTTGCGGTTGAGACAAGTTTTCCTTTCCCCTCTCATTTCCCTCACAAAATCCATGAACCAAACAAAGCCTAAGTATTTGATCAAAATATATATGTTAAAGATATTGATCCCCTGGAGAGGAGTGTGAGAGGGATACCCAAATACGCAAATGCGGAAGTGGTGAAAGTCGGAGAAAAAGTAGTTGGAACACTGTAACATTATGATTCTTGAATTGGTAACATCGACAGATAGGGGAATGGATAGAAAGAAACTTTTATAGCCGTACCAAAGTAGTAGGCCTAACCTTCAATTCCGATGACCAAGTTTCTATTTCTTACTCCCTATGTACCTTTTCTTACTTCATCCATACTTTTTGAGTTTTTCTAAAGTGTAGGGAAAATGATGCCCTCTACTTATACTTCTAACTAAAGGCGAAGAGCCGACATTGCAAGCAAATAGACAGCCCTCGCCAATTTGAGTCGTTGCGAGAGGGAAAGCGTACTAGGAATTTGAGTCTGAAAAGGCTGCTTGATTAATTATACAATGCCCCTAGCTATGCCTTGCTTGGTTTGCGGGCATGATGGTGGTTGAGTAGTGTGTCATGAGCATCAGGCTAAGGGGCGATTGAGCAACTCAAGCAAACCGCCCTACCATAGTACTATAGCATGGGGACAGAAGGAAGAAGGTTGTGAAGGTCACTACAACAAAAATGTGTTTTGGCGACAAACACTATTCGTCGCCAAAGTTCATAATTCGTCGCCAAAGGTTTTAGTGAAGAAAATATTACGTCACCAACTTTGACGCCTTTGCCTTGTCACGAAAGCTCCCTGGCGACAAAATTTAATTTTCTCGCTAATACTATAATTTTGATGATGAAAATTAAATTTCCTCGTCTTGTTTCGTCATTAAAACACATTTTTGTTGTAGTATTCATTATCCACACCTTCAGTCAGATGAATAGAGGTGTGACCAACCCGGGTTTTCATGAGCATTGACGGGTTCTGGAGTGCTTGTCAATGGCAGTAGCACATACTGCGGGGTGATCATCACTACCTGCACCTCACATCTCGACACAGTGGAACGTGTAACCTGCCTACTATTCCTACATTAATTTGTTCATGTAATCCATAACCTAATAGAACGCATCAGTGAGGGACAAGTTGCCTATATATCCAGTGTAGAGGATAGCACTACTGGCAAAGATCGGCTGGCGATTTGTTGTCTCTTATGGATGAAATAGGTTTTTGATAAAAAAAAAAAAAAGGAGAGAATTTATACAAAAATAAAAAAATCACTTCAAAAGACCAATGAGAAATCAAAATTGTGAGGATCCAGGTTATCAAGTGAAATATAATAACTTGTCATTTTTGGGCGACACTAAGGTATGTTTAATAAAATTGATCAAAAATTAGGAACTAAACTTTCAGTGCTAAAATTTTATGCAGCTGAGTTTGCAGTATTGAAAAAAATGTTTCTAACAGTGAAATAGATTATGTTCAAGTGATTTTCTCCAAGTACAATTTTTTCACTTAGAAATTTCAGTAGATTTTTTACTAATTTTTGGTTAAATGATACATTATCAAAACGCACTAATAAAAATAAGTGCTAAAAAATTTCAATACTTAATTGGGTTATCACACACACCCCAAGACTTATGGATAGAAAAAAAACCTACTCCCAAGCAATTCGGTCTCCGGTAGATTTTGGTATCTTGGCCTACAATGGGGTGATTGGAGTTATCGCCAGTGGTTTTTACTTGTGCCTATTCTTTCACATTATATAAGTCTCAACCGACTTGGGGAATAGATAGGGGAGTACAAAACAAATTGGAATTGAAACCGACTGATCGAATTGAGCAAACCAAGCCTATTCGGTTGGTTTTAAAAAATATATGAACAGAAGGACACCAAGCCGATCGACTGAAAGTGGCAAAAAAATTGACTGAACCGATTGAACTAGGCCTATTGTTTAGTTTTTAAACATGAAAAATCGACCGGACCGACCGATGAACACCCGTAGGAATAACTACCTACATTCCATGCTTTATAAGCTTGTCTATACCTTTCATGGTTCGATCCCAACGGATTAGGGTCCTATCCTACTATGTTGGCATCCAAGAAAAGAAGCGTTTTATGGTTTTCCCTTCTACCTTTTTTGCTTAAGTGAAGAAAATGGTGTAATGCTATGCTTTCTAAATTTTTATCCCAAAAAAATTTCTCAAATAATGTGATAGTGGGCTCAGGTTTATTACAGTGGAACCAGTTGAATTTTGATTGGAAGTTGTTTATTTGGCCCCACTGTCACATCATTTGGGAAACACTTTTGGGATAAAAATTTAGAAAGCGTATGGGATAAAAATTTAGAAAGCATAGCATTACGTAAAAAAAGGAATAATGCCATCAATGCTTCTCAAATTCAAATACCAAATCTTCATCCCAAATGATATGACAGTGGGCTCAGTAAATTTTGATTGGAGGATGTTGAAGTGACCTCATAGTTGTCAATGTGTCCCCTGAATTTTGATTGGTGCCACATCATTTAGAACGAGAATCTTAAATTTGGATTTAGGAAGCATAAATTTACTCAAAAAAAAAAATAATAATAATAATAAATTAAAAAGTTAAAAAGAATGGAGAGATATGCCCCCATTGTTTAAATAGTTTTGGAACAAGGATTTATTAAAATGTTAGAGAGTATTTTATGTACATGAAGTGAACTAAAAAAAAAAAAAAGAGAACAAAAGAAAAAAATTTATCATGATTTATCTGTTGAGGGCGAGGTTCCACGTGACTTGGAAATTACGGATTAATTTAAAATGATCTCTTTACACTTGTAGAGACAAACTCGCATACATCTTACCGTCTCTAAATCCTACAGTAATAAGAGCATTGTGCACTGATTTCCTTTTAACACATATTATTTGGGGGGGAAAAAATGCTCTTATAAAAATTAGTCAACAATCCTCTAAACAAACTAATAGCTTAAGGATGACAACACTTGAATATAAATTCCTTATGTGTATTGCTTGAAGTAAATACTATTACTCTATGCTCGCAGCTCAATGCTGTGAGTAGGGGTGTAAACAAGTCGAGCCGTTTAATAAGGGCTCGCGACTCAGCTCGATAAAGGTTAGGTTCGGCTCGACAGAACACGTAAATTTATTGATTAAGGCTCGTTTGTACGCTTGTGAAAAAAAGCTTGTTGTTAGACTTGATAAATAACTTATATACTGACCTTTATATATATGTCTATCATAAACTATAAAATTTTAGAGAGATAATGAAAAATCTCGTAAATAAGTTTCATATAGGGCGGGCTTGTATAATGATCTCTCTATATATATCTATTACTGTATTAACTATATAGTTTTAAAGGGCTCATTAAAAATCTCGAGATTACTAAAATTAAAGCTTGTGAAAAATTCGTGATACCTTAAAAAGCTCATAACGAAGCTCACAATCGACTTAGGTTTACTTTGGCCTCCACGTGGCTTTTTAAAAGTAGTTTCTGAAATTTATTATTAAGTTATTGATAATTTTGTACAAGTGACACATTACTCTTCAGGAAAATATCATGAAACCAAAAACCAACATTGAGCTTTTAAAAGCTCCATTTTAAAAGCTCTCCCTAAAAAAACCATAAGTTCAATTTTTGCAAAGCTCATAAACTAATTATTAAATGAATTAACATGAAATTGTACTTTAAAAAATGAAAAGCACCAAAATGGGACCAAACTAAGCGTTAGTTCGACTCATATACACCTCTAGTTGTGAGACACAAGTTATAAGCCGCCTGCCTCATGCAATTCGTACAAGCTATTATATATTGTATCATTATCATCACAAAAGGCATTATTTTTAGTTTTAATTTTCCAATTGGTCAAGTAAATATATGGCGAAGACAACAACAATATATTTAATTCACCTCATAAAGATAAAGCAGCCTCTAGCTACTTAAGTAGTTTATGCGACCTTGTGACTGAACAGTAAGTATTAGGGCACACACACATATTATATGTAGAGAGAGAGAGAGAGAGAGAGAGAGAGAGCTATATATAAGAATGATCATTGGAGAAAGATAACTTGATAAGTGGGGATAATCAAGATTGTTGGGTTTTTGAAAAATAAAAGACATTAAAAGAGATAATCATGGTATTGTCGGCAACCTTAATATATAGAAAGGAAAATTGTATAGTGGAGGTGTGGCCCATCATCCTTGATGCTCATGGGATTGGGGGGCATTGTTTTTCTTTCAGAGCATATATATATATATGTATATATAATGGGCCCGCCAACCACCTGATCAAACAACGCGGCAATGGCTCAAAGCCTAATTTGATGTCACCTGATCTACATCATGCTTCCCCATAGCATGTATCAACTCCCCAAAACCTACATATAGCTAGCCCACCCAAGTTAAATTATTTATGTGCTGAAATATCATTTACATATAGGGTAGGCAGACGTAGTCAGGATTTAATTTTAGGGGCACAAATTTATATGGATCGATCTTTTTTTTTTTTTAGTAGATAGAAGTAGTATAATTTTCGGCGTTAGGCATTGTGTGATTGTTCCACGGGTTATTGTATAGTGAGTTGAGGGTTATAACATAGTTATTTAAAGACAAAAGAATCCCTCCTTTACTCTCCTTTTAAAAAAAAATAAAATGCTATATTCATATGATTTATTTCTTGATTCAAGCTATGCTTAGCTCTTTAACTTTTTTTCTTTTTCTTTTTCTTTTTTATTGGTATTAGGTATAAAACAAGGAATTAATTTTTAGTATGTACCAAAAAAATATTTTTAAGGGCTAAATTCTTTGGGCTAGTTATGCTTATTTGAGTGAAATTAAATTAGAAAAGTTTGAGGATCAAAGTGACAAGATTTCTGAGTTTAGGAATGGTAAATTAAAAAATTCAGGACAGGCAGGGGCATAAATGCATGTAGTATAAAATATAATAACCTAAATTTTTTTTTTGAAAAGTGAAGAGGGGGCATGACTGCATATCTATCATATACATATAAGAGCAAATTTGAACAAATTAAGGGGGCATGTGCCCCTTGGCATGGAAAAATGCTCCATCTGGCCCGATTGGTGGTGGGCAGTTGATCGGATAGGGTCAAACTTGGGAATTGAGGACGTACCCTAGGCCAGCCCAAGGTCCCTAGGGGTCCGGGCTCGGGCTTCGGCCGCTGCTTTTAATTCTTTTTTAAAATTGTAATTTCACAAGAATAGAATAAATTTAATGATTAAACTTTACTTGTTTTAGTAACAACTATCGAATGAAATAAAGATACATTTATTGGGCAAATGTCTACAAAATCATGGAATTAGCGGCCCGTTTGGTTCATGGATTTTTAGGGTGGATTTTGATTCCATCCTAAGATTACTAGTAATCTTAAAATTAATCCTTGAATGGTTCATATATAGATTATTTATTGAGTTATGGGTCCCACTGAATTTAGTGTAATAACTTACATTTCATTTCATTATTAATTTTAGCATGTCCATATTTAATTTGTATTTCCATTGACATAATTAAATTCATTTAGTATTGTCTGCTTTTAAGTTAATTTCAAGTCTCATGATCTAAATCTTATTATTTGTTTTATTTCATGTTAAATTTTTGTTGGGGTCAAACTGCAATTTTACAAAATAATTCATACTTGTGTTGGATTTTAAAACTGTATTTCAAAACGGTGGAAATGTTTTCTTTTAATTCAAACTGTATTTTTATAAAACCATAAAACCATTTCTTACGTTAAAATGAATTTCTATATTTTTGTGGTGATCACCGCGCCACGAAAATACCAGTTTACGTTCAAAACTGTCCGTGCTGCGCTGGGATTACACAGATTTTGGAATTGACATAAAGCATGAAATGACTTATGCTTTATTTCTATTAATGGCAACTAATGATTAGTTAGGGCTTTGTTTGGCTATGCATTGTGTGAGTGTTATATCTTTATGTCATAAGCTATTTTGCCAAACACTTGTGAACTTGACCCCTACTAGTCTACTTTGCCTCTTCAGAATGTATTGAAGGTGTATATACGTATGAATAGATTCTAGGATTCATGTATATGCTGTGTATTTCTACATATTAGTAATTGAGAAGTAATTCAATTGTTGAGTGAATTTCACTATACTTGGTCCCCAAGTTGTAGAAATTGAAGTCTATTTAACTATCATCTCATTCTTCATTACACACACATTTTGGGTTTACAACATAGGAAACACAGAGAGAATAGAAAGAGCTTCTTCCACCATAGCTAAGCTTGCATTTGGAATTTCTAAATTGGATTCTTTCTCAACAATTCTCTACTCCTTATCAAATCTGTGAGTATTATTAACTCACTTCTAATGTAATTCATACCTTGTTTACTGTTTATATGGCTTGGTTTGAAAATCTCCATTGTTGATTTTACGTTTGGACCTCCATAGCTTTGAAATCAAGATTTTTCAAACTTGACCAAAATGCGTTTTTAGAGATAATTATGAAAGATTGTACATCATAGATGATATGTTTAAAGTATTAGGGCTTAACTTACTCAATTGAGAAGGTATATTAAGATTAAAGTTATGCCCTCTTTTAGTTTTTCGTAAAATTAGTGATCTACGTTTGGATTCAAGTAAAATCGATTGTAGATTCATAATCCTTGCGAAAAACTAAAGAGATTCATATATTATAAGGCATGGTAACTTACGGAATAAAAAATGGGTCAAAAGACCCCTTAATTTCTGAAACAGGGAAAAACAGCGAGGAAGATGAAGCTACTGCGTGCACTCGTGCGCGTGATCACGCGAGCGAGGGTCGGACGAGCGGCCCGCGCGAGCAACCCTTCGCTCGAGCAGCCCGCAATCTGCGTGAATTCTGGCAGATAGAAAAGTTTTTATAATAAAACGAAAATTGGGCATATCGCGCGAGCGGCCCTTGCGCACGACTTTGGATTGTTTCTGTTTTTTTTGCTTGTTTTATGTTAAGGAACTATTTGGGTGATGTTTCATGGACTTTTAAAGCTCTGTTTGGGAAATTTACTAAAACGAAAACCCATTTGGTTATGTTTGGACGATTGAAATAATACATTATGACTTAACAATCCCCGCACGTACGTTGTTCCTATAATTAAGCATTTTTACTTTTGTTTAAGGTTTCATGACATACATATGGAGTCAGTTGTACATGCATGGTGTGTGGTAGTCAGAGTGGAAAAGAGTGTGTGGTTGGGTTTGGGTTGTGGACACTCCCTGGTAATTGTGTACCAAAGTGTGACGTGTTGAGATTGCGGTGAGAGTATCTTTGTAGTGCGACGGTGGTAAAACTGGACACTCCCTGACGCCCATGGTAGCGTTAAAGTATGTGACGCCGAACTTGGACATTCTCTGGCACCCATGGTAGTGCTAAAGTGTGGCCTACGGACACTCCCTGGTACCCGAGTCTGGATACTGCGCGAGGTTACCTCCGGTATTTGCGAGGCGGATTAGGTATTAAAGTGTGAGGCATTGGACACTCCCTGGTACCCCGGACCAAAGTATGAGGCAAACTGGACATTCCCTGGCACCCTTGTGCTAAAGTGTGGCTATCGGAGTATTACAAGGATACTGGTGTGAGATAGTGGGTTGCTGTGTTTGTCGAGGGAAAAGGGTCGGTAAGATGAGATGGTGCATTGTTTTTCATACACGGTCACATATATGTGAATTAAAGCTTTCAAATGATATTGTGGTTGTTTTCTAAAAAAAAATGAACTCCTTACTTTAATGTAAACTTGTTGAATTAAATGGGAATCGGAAAATGGTAAATGAGTATGTGTTACATTCAAAGTTATGTTTTTAATACTCACCAGCTTCTTGAAGCTGATGGCGTCGATGCGCCCTGGACATTCGTGTTCAGGCTTTTCAGGTTATGACTATGCTGGGCCCTATGATTATGCAAACTGTGAACGGCTGCTTTGGAAGATAGAACTGTTATCAATATCCTATGTTTTAAGTTATAAACTGTTTTGTAATAAGGATGACTGTAATAGATGCTAAGTCATTATTTTGATTTAAGGCGGTTTGTGCCTTTAGAGACCCCGTGCTGTAATAACTATTAAGTCAGAAAATATTGTAAGCCTTGATTGTTCTGCTCTGATTATTATGTTTTTGTTGTTGACGTTTGGGACGGAATCGATCCTTCAAACTGTCGCGACCTACGGGTCCATAAAGGAAATTAAATGCTTTCCTTATTTATGCTACGTTAGGGCGTGACATTTAAAATCCACCCAAAGGTGGAAAATAAAGTAAATTCTAAATCCTAGCTTGGAGGTGGTATTCTCAAAGATTACTGAGATTTTAATTTTTTAATTTCATACTACCTAAATTAGCCCTTGTATTTGTGAAGGTATAAATTAGCATCATTTCTATTATGGATAACCTTCAAGGGTAGCTTCAGTATTTAACATCATTCCTATTTCATTTTCCTTGACCCAACCAAATACTGAATTCTAAATCCAGCTAGAATTCCAGTCATGAACCAAACACTTTGTAGGGATTCATATTCCTAGTAAATTGATTACCAGTATTATGATTCCTAGTAAATAGAATCTACCTAAAATAATCCATAAACCAAACGGACCATAAGTGATTTTGAAAAGTACATGTTAATTGAATTATTTGAAAATATATCCTTCTTCTTTTCTTCTCTTTTTTGATTTTGATGTCTCTGAAAATATATTTGGAAATGTAAAAGAGAAGAAAAGAAGAAGGAGACATTTGGAAATGTTTGTTATTTGGTGATGCTTGAATATGTCTATGAAAATGTCCAATGCTTGGTGATGCTCGAAAATATTTCTAAAAATAATTTTTGTTGTTTGGTGATGCTTGAAAAAGTCTTTTCTTCCTTAATTATTTATGTTGTTTGGTCTAAAAATGTCTCTTAAAATCACAAAATGTCTTTGATTTTTCAGAAACATTCTCAGATTTTAGAGACATCCTCTAAAAATATTTCTAAAAATCTCAAAATTTAAGAGACATTCTAGGATATTAAGATAATTCTCGAGATTGCCTCTAAAACTTACAAAATGCCTCTGAAATTATAGACACATTGTTGGATTTTAAGAGATATTTTCTAAAAAAAATTTCTAAAATTTTCAAATTCAGAGACATTTTATGAGTACTAAAATTCAGTGTTCTTTTTCAAATTTCGTATCTAAAATTATATTGGCCATGTTTCAAAGATATCAATTTCCTGATTCTAAATATACAATTTTATCGAATCGGAGTTGCATGCATACATGTCGCTTAAACAACGTTGCATTTTAAAGTTTGAATGAAAAAAATTATCTGCACGCTAATAGGCTGTCAGCAGTGCGTTGATGCACACTAGCTAATAGGCTATCAAACAATATACTTGGGGCTTGTTTGTGTGTCGGATAGGATAAATGGGTATAGTATAAAGTGTAGTTAACTTATCATAAGATAACAAACCACAGGATAAAACAGTATAGTATTATTTTTATACCATATTTGGTTTTTGCCGGATTATACTGGGGATAAAATGTAATTAGTCCAATACTGTGTTTGGATAACCATGGTATAAGCTTGAATTAATCTGTAACTTTTCATAAATGCCCCTTTTGCTAAAACAAAATTACCAAATACTAAAACATCTTCACAATAAAGCATTTTTTCACAATATTAACTACAAAATACATATATCCTACACTTTTTTGAGCCAAAAAAAAAAAAAAAAAATAGTTCTATCATCAACACAAGCATAGTCTAATATGAATTAAAATAACGTTTTAACATAAACACAAACATACTTCCAAGTTCCAACATCAACACAAACATATTTATACCATCAACCAAACATAGTTCAAAGTCTTAAAAAAAAAAAATCTAACACCACCACATAAAATATAAAACCATGTCTAAATGACCTACAACTCTCCCCTAAGGAGTAATGCAACCAACTCTTCCTTAAATTCATTTGGAAGACAAAAGAACACATCTATTTTCCCAGTATCATTTGCAATCGAAGTGACGGCCTTGAGTTTGTCGCTCATCCCAAGTTATCCAACTTCTCTATCTCTTCATAAATCTTTTTTCTCTTCACTTACATCATATTGATAACTAATCCTTGTGCATAGCACTTGCATTCTATCCTTGGAGTCTTCACAAAATTTGGTAATTGCTTTTGATATATTTCCAAGTTCAGTAGCCATGATATCATTTCCTCGAACTCTCTTTCTTCCACCTTGTTTAGTAGCAATTTTATCGTTCGGTGTTTATTTGACTCTTTTAGAGCCAACAATTTCAGCAGCCATATCTTCTTTTTCCATTGCATCAACGGCATTTATTGGCCCCGTTGCCATTTCCCCAATGGCACGATATTTAATTTGCAAATATGGTGCACCATGCTAGATAATAAGGACATGGTTAGTGTCTTGCTCCCTTTAAATTAGGATCTTTCTAACAAAAACTGAAAATATGTCATTAATATAAATGTTGTATATCATAACTAATGTCATTCCAAACAAAGCAATAAAATATACCTTCACTAACAAGTCCCATGTGGTGTCATCAGGGCAGTCGAGTGTTTTAGTATTATCATTCCATCCAATCCCACTCGTACCACTTGTACCCGATAATGCACCTGCAATGCTCAAATACTTTGCTTTCCACACCTTAGTTTTGATTCAATATGAGGCATCACTCTAAGATCAGTGCCAGGGATCCTTCACATCATGAGTCTCCAATTCCTTTAAGTATCCAAGCCTAAAGAGGCCAGTGTCTTGCTTCCAACTTGTATGACATAACTCTTGTAGAGCATCTAGAAGTGTTTCTTCCTCGGTCTTGGTCCATACTCTCCTACATATTTTTTCTCCATCTCCTTTCCTACCCTTATTAGGACGTTGGTTAGACTCTCCACTATCCATTCCTAATCAAAAAATGAATTACAACAACAATAGTTCAAATGATACAATAATTCAAGTAATACAATAGTTGAAATAAAATACAACAATTCATGTAATACAATAGTTCAAATAAAACACAAAATTAAATTGCTCAAGTAATACAATAGTTCGAATAAAATACACACTAAATAGTTCAAGTAATACAAGAGTTTGATTTTCTTGGCCTCTATAGGCCATCCACTCATTAAACATTTGATTAGCCAGATTATCTCTCCATTCGCTCCATTGGTTAGATGTTTCAACATGTCAATGTATTCATCTCCAAGCTCAATAGGTGGGAAATTTGCGTCCAACTCGTTCTCTAGTGGGTCAGTTGGTATCTCTGTTCTAATTAAGGTGTGGATAAGACAACAAGCTGTAATGATCCGGTTCTGAGTTCTAATTGGGAAAAGAGATGGGCTCCTTAGAACTGCCCAATGTAGTTTTAGAAGATCAAAACACCTCTCTATATGTGCAGATGCATGCCTCATGTTAAAGAACTCCTGAGGGGTTAAGGGAGCAGGACCATCTCTCCAAGTTGACAGATGATATCTTTGACCTCTATATGGGGCTAAAAATCCTTCACCATTCGTGTAACACGCATCTACTAGATAATAATAGCCTCTGTGTGTTTTTATAAAAGTCTTGTTAGAAGATTAATATTACTATTTAGTGCATAATTCAATTGATAACATCCACTATAAATACATATTCTCACCCGTAGGGACCTTAAGGCCATTTGGCCTTGTAATAGCATCACGGGGAACTCTAGAACCCCCTGCAGCCTGCAAACTCTTCCCATCTAGGCAAAACATATATAAATTTCATGTCAGTAGATCACACTCCTAAAACACTAATAGCAAGCTCCCCCTTCCTTGATCTATACCTCGGTTGGTTAATTGTAGGAACATGAACCTTAACATAAGTTTCATCTAAAGCACCAAGGCAATTCTATAATAGCAAAACCAATACGATTTTTAAGTAGGGGATGACTTATTATGTTCATTTATCTATATATAAACAAAGGACAAAAAACAACACCATAGCTTTGTAGATGCAATACCTTAAACCATCTCCATCTATCGTTGGTACAATTCTCATGAATAGGATCGAAAGCTCTAAGTAACACAGTATGGAGTTTTAGAACTGCCTTCAAAACTGCATTGATATGTCTACTGATGGTTTCACCCGAGCGAATGAAGCGAAACTTAATGACACGGTTCTTAACATGATGTGCCAGAATGTGTAAGAACATGGCTACTTGCTCTTCCACAGTAATATGTCGTGAATTTTGTAATTGACCTATTGTACGTATCAAGGTACATAAAATTCCAAATGTATTTCTATCCATTCGAAGATGTTCCACACATACTATTTCCCCTCGGTTAATCAGTCTATCTAAGTTCTCCATTCGAGCAATTATGTTACTTATTCCTCTATCCCCAATTACTTGCCTCTTATACCTATTAATGGTGACAACCATTACCATGACCATCGAAACCAATTAAATAAAATAAAGTAGTATTTCCTCAATCGCCAAAAAGACCTCTACATTTTCCGTTGATATCTCCATGAATAAAGCCTTACACATATATGAAAAAACAAGATATTATTATAGAGGTAAAAAAAAAAAACTTCTGTAATGAGATTTTATTTTCATGAAGGCTATCACAATCAAGTTTTATTATCATGGAGGCAAAACAAATATAGAGAGAGAAATCTAATATATATATATATATATATGAAAACAAAGGATTTTACTTTTGCCAAGTGGCACATTCTATAAACTTTTCCTATTTTAGAATTTTCTTATTAATATTCAATGAATATGTCAAATTTTATCCATTTCAAATTTTA